>CM075653.1:86967638-87592638 GCA_037953625.1 Crotalaria pallida
AATTATTAATATGTATGTTTGGTTATTACTTTGTGATTAAAGAGTGTGCTGGATTAATGTGTGCTAATATATGTATGTGTGATTAATTAATATGAGTGTATGTATGATTGTGTTAATAGGAATGTTAGAGCTAATTGCTTGGTTATGAATTGATAATTATAATTTGATTAAGAATTAAATTGTGAGATATGTGTGTGTGTGCGCGCATGTGGGGTGCTACGTGTGATGTGGGGAAGCATGAAGGGTGTATGTGAGTTGTGTGTGTAGGTGACACATATGTGTGTATGTGTGTGTTGGTGGTGCATTGCTTGATGACTAAGTGGAAGGGAAATTAAATAAAATAAAAAGAAAAGAAAATGGAAGTCAAAACTTGGAGACCAAGTAGAAACTTAGGAAGCAAAAGACTACCCATCCTATAGGTGATATGGCCGAACCAAACCAAGACTAAAGAAGGGAAGTGAAGTTCACCCTTGTTTCATTTCCTTCTATTCCCATTCACTTCCTTCGTAGCCTTCCTTCTTCATTTCTTCTTTTCATTTCATTTCCTTTCACACTATCAACATAAACACTCAAGTCTCAAGAGCAACATTAGCTCTTGAGACATATACAAAAAAAGAGAGAGAGAGAGAGAGAGAGAGAGAGAAAACCGTGAGCTTAGGGAGAAGAAGAAAGGAATTAGGAGCTTGATCAACCTCTCATCCTTGAAGAACTAAGTGCTAGGAGATTAGAAGACCAACCCTCCTCATGGTAGGACTTGGGAATCAAGATAAAAATTTTGTAATAGAATAGATTTTTCCTTTCTAGATGTAGATCCACTTCTTGTTCTTCATTGCATGTTAATTTTTATAAGTTTAAAGATGATTTTATGTGTTATTCATCTTTGATCTTGGACTTTATGGACTTAAGGATAATTTGTAATATGTTAAACTTATGCTTGACCTTTGTTGATTTCTTCTTCTCTAGCATTTTTATTCTTAGGTCTACATGTTTTAATTTAAAAGTGTTAATTTACTTAAAGCTTGTTCATGCATGTTAATTTTTGTTGTTGGTCTATGTTTTTCAAAGACTAATAAATGGAGATTTAAAATTCTAAAACAAAAATGAACATGCAAAATGATTAAAGGGGTGATTCGATTTTTATAAGTGCTTTGTGAAAACGATTCTTGTTTCTTTGATGAAACTTGGTTTTGTGTTTGTCTTTGGAAAATGAAGTTGATTTTCAAAGTTATTCTTTGATGCATGTCGATTTTGAAGCTAGATCTAGTGTTTTAATTTATAAACCTAAGGATTTCTAAGCTTGCTTTTGAAGACCTTGATTTAAATAAGAAATCTTCTATGTTCAAGAACTTGATGTTTGATTTGGTTTTAAAAGAATTTTTGTGTTAATGATTCTGTTTTCCTACTTGATTTGGTTTTATGTGCATGTAAAGGAAATTATTTTAATAAGAAAATTTAACCTAAGCATGAAATTTTGATAAAATGAATTTACTTTCTTGATGCATATTGTGTATGGAAATGGTTTTCATAAAAGATATTAATTCGGTTTTTGGAGAAAATAATAATTAATGGATTGATTTTTGGTGTTGATTGTATGTGTAATTGCATCTTTAATTTTCATAAAAGAAAATGAATGAACAATATGTTGAATATGGTGTTATGCTGAAAAGTGTGAATTATGTGTTCTTAATCTTGATGAATGATATTTCTATATGCTCAACAATTCTGAAATTTTGTCACTGTCTTAAGTATGTTAAGACAAGCTTCTCTGAATTTTTAAATGATTTTTGGAATTTATTTCCTATTTTTAAGAGAACCAACTTTGTGAAAACAATTTTCAGAAAATAAGTTTTCCAGTTTAAAGAGAAATATAATTTTCGAACTTGTGCTACTTTAAATTTCTTGAAATTTTTATGGTAGCTTCCTGAACCTCTCTAGATATTCTCTGTAAAATTTTAATATATTTGGAGTTGATTTGGTATTTTTACTAAAGGCAAAACAGTGAATCACTTGGTTCAGAGTTTCTGGACTTAGTGACAATTTTAATTGGAAAATATAATTTTCACAACTCCAAATAATCTTAAAATTTTTTGATATAGTCTTAATTGTATAAGAAAGACTTATACCAAATTTTGTGCAATTTGGAATCGAACAACTATTTTTAATAATGTTGTTTTTGCCTCTGACCAGCAACAGTACCATGTTGTTTTCATGTGAAATTTAATTTGAAACCTAGTTTAGGATTGTTTAAATGGCTTAAAATTTTTATATGATGAACTTTGACATATATGTGTATGTTCTGGAAATTTTGAGAATTAAACAAATTAAATTGATAAAGTTTTGGATTTTATCTTTTGTGTTTTACTTATAGTCACACTAGGATTCTATTTAAATGTTTTTGATGAAAATAAATTTCTATGCTTTATGTTATGACTTGACTGCCTTGTTTGATAAACATGATGCTTTGAAATAATTGAATGAGTGATTGTTTGATGGTGTGATTAGGTTATGCATGAATGAATGTGTAGGTTAAGTGTTTGATTTTGTAATTGGTTTGAAATTAATTGGTTTTGAAATATTTTAATCTTGATTTAATTGAATAACCTTGGACTTAGTGGTTACTGCCCTTAATTCATTTCACAATATTAAGTTTGAAAAATAAATTATTTAAGTGTTTATTTTACAAGAAAGTCCTATATGAACGAAAGTTATGTTTTTCGGTGTTTTGAGTTTTGGTTGGTGGCTGTCCGGAACGGACCAACAACCAAAACTAATGTTTTAAAATTGTTTGTCAATTATTTTAAAAAGATTTTGAGATGTTTAAAGTATTTTCAAAAGCCGAATCTGATTTGAAAAAGCTTTAACAATTTACAATTTTCCGACAAGAAATAAAAAGAGTTTTCGAAATGCGTTTCGATAATAAGTATGACGATTATTTAGAATAGACTTATAACATTAGTATTATCTCCCTTAGTACAAGGTGCATATAAGTCGAAAAGCGGAACGGCCGACTTGTTGGGAAGGACCCGCAACGATTTCAGAAGCTGGAGAATGAGGTGAGAGATGCACTAGGCCTAGGTCATCGTGACGCGTAGACTCAGTTCTAAACTGAGTACATCGAGTCTAATATGTTACATGCTGCATTATCATTCGTGATGCATATATGTGTTAGATGCTTTCCTGTTTTGTTGAATGTGTTGCATGATTGAATTTATTATGGATTGCATATCTTGTGATTGTTATATTCTGTCTGGAAAATCTAGAAGTGTGTTGAATGATAGTAAGAATCCTGAAAAAGAGTAAGACTCGAAGTTAAATGAAAAAGTTGAATGTGAGTATATGTGGTAATGAGAAAGGATAAGTCTTGAGAAGTATGAGAGAGAAATAAGATGAGTAAATTAAAAAGAAATGTGATTGTGATTGGAGTTGAGATTTGAGAGTGAGATGTGGTTTGAGTGGAGATGTGATTCCTCGTTCATGTTTTTGGGAAGAAGCTTAGTGTTGAGTTGAGCTTGCTCCTCCATTAACACTCACCCAAAAATGTGATTTTTTTGAAAAAGGTTTTTGAAAAGAGATTTTTGAAAGAGCTTTTGGGAAATAATATCTTGTGAAAGTTTTTGGAAACAGTATTTTGAAAAAGTTTCGTGAAAGGATTTATGAAATGAGGTTTCTGAAAATGTTTTGTGAAGTGAAAGTTTATGAAATCATGTTTTCGAAAAAGTGTTGCGAAAGGATGTTTTGAGAAAAACGAGGAAATGATGCTGATGTTGTGATGAGATGAGATGAGTCTATGTGAATAGTTATAGCGAGATGAAAGTGATATGAGGCATGAGGCCATTGAGATTTAGGGGGAACAGATTGCGATTAGTGGTCGGGCTTCGTTGAAGGGATGCACCAAGGACGAGCCGACTGTTAGGACTAAGCCGCTAATTAAAATGTTAAAACTTTAAAAGGCTCTAAAACATATACAAACACGGTGAGGTATGAGTGTCGTATCGAAGTAGTGGAGAGGAAGATACCCCGGAGTATCTGCGGATATTCGGGTTGTGATTGCAATAGGGGAGGGTAAGGACGGTGATACGTCAAGAAGCCTTGAGTGCTATTCTAGGCGGAACGAATTCCACATGTGGTACGGGTAGATCGGTCCTATGCCGTGGTGAGTTCTGCACTCGAGACTAGAATAGTACTGTCGCCCCCTATGGCAATTCGAGAACAGTGAGAGGGACTGGAACGGGGCATTTGAGATTGCCGCTAAGAGCGTGCCTTGATATATATGTGTATTGAAATCAATTGAGGCTGAGTCCTCCTGGTCTGGGACCATTTGTTTGTGCGACAGCTGTCGTGCCCGCGTGGTAAAGGTCTTGTACTCCTGTTAGCTTCCGACTAGGTTGGGTGGATGACCGAGGAGATGTAGATGTGTGTGAGCTCAATGATGTGTCCCCCTCACCATTGATGCTAATCGTTTGATAAGACTTAAGAATGATGAAAGATTACAAAAATGAAAGTATGAAGATTTTATTGGAAAAGATTCAAGAAAGAAAAGTATAATTGAGCATTGGAAAGAATGAGAAAGATGACGATGAGATTTGAATGTTCGAAGGCTTGTGATGCCAAGTACAGTAATGTGTAGTGTGATGAGTTAAGACTCTAATACGTTTGGTTTGTTATGATATGTTTTATTTATAAGTGTTTCCTATGTGTTTGTATGAATATACTTGACATATGCATAGCATGAATAGTCATTACTGCATGAGAATTAGTATGCCTCTAGTTACTGTTCAACTGTCTGGTCATGTTGTACTTCTGGTATACTAACCATCTCTCCTACCATGTTGTCGTGTCGGGTTACACCGATGTTGCAACGGGTAGATGGTCGATCCTGTAGTAAAGTCGGTACGAGGTTTCTGCGGTGGACTTCCGCGAGAAAGATTAGACGTCAAGACTAGCAGTAGGTAATCCCTTCGAGTATTGTATTCCTTGCAACTACTTGGTTACATTGTCGTATCATTCTGTACCCCACTTGATATTTTATTGAATGTGGCTTTTGAAAGAATAAGGTTTTTATGAAATAAGAAATGAAAACGTTTTCTCAAAAGAGATTTATGAAGCTAAGTTACAAAGCGTGATGTTAAGTAACATCTCGGTTTGGAACTTGACTCGTGGTGTGTGACATGAGAATATTGTTTTACAATTAAGTTAATGAAATGTTTTTGAACCTTGAGCTTCTCATGTCCATGTCACCATTTAAAAAAAATAATTTTTCCAAATTTTTACCATATTTCGTTAAAGAGATAAGTATTTCCAAGTTTCCAAAATCGGGGTGTTACAGAGGGGGCGCCCAAGGAGGGTGCCGTCAACTGAGGACTTGCGTTTGCACCTTGAGGCCAACAGGGCAGCTAGGTCCCCACAACCACCGCCTCCACCACCCCCACCTCCTCCCCTGCCACCACCTCCGCCTCCACCGCCACCTTCACCCCCTCCACCACAGTTCACCCACACCCACAGTGGACCTTACACCATCCACACCGGAGACACTACAAATCCAACACAGCACCTGGGAGGAGGTCGGCGCGTGCAACTACGCTCCGAGCTCGGAGAAACCAACACAGAGCAGCACCGCCACCGCGGCGAACGTGCCCACTCTGTCAGCACCACACATCGTTCTCACTCACGACACTCTTCACTCTCTCGTGAGGCAGAGGTATTGTCCTTGATGAGACAACAGATGAGGATTATAGAGCAACAAGGCAAAGTCATCGCAGATCTTCAGCAACTTACTATGCAACGTTTGGCTGAACGAGCCGTTGTTCAAGCTCCAGCCCAAAACGAACTTCCTCCTCCCCCACCTCCTCCACCAACACAACCCCCATTGACACCGCAAACCTTTACAACACCGCATACTGTCGTCACACAACTTACACAAACACCACCCCCCGATCAGCAACAACCTGATTTGGATGATTCCCACCCCGGACATCCTTTTACACCAGCTGTCATGGCTTATGAACCACCACCTGGGTACCTCGGACCCATCAACATTCCTAGATACAATGGCCTCACAGACCCTCAAGAGCATGTCCTCTCTTACGAGGGAGCTATCAACTTCCATGGTGGAGGAGATCGGCTCAAGTGCCGAGCTTTCTCCATGACTCTTCAGGCCCCTGTCCTCCGATGGTACTCAACCTTACCCAAGAATTCTGTCAAGAATTGGACAGAAATGAAGCGAGTATTTCTCAATAGGTACACTGCTAGCTGTGTGCAACCCAGATCGGACCACACTCTAGCAACAGTGACGCAAAAATCAAATGAATCACTACTGCGTGCTTACCTGCACAGGTTCCACAGCGAATCCAGCTCGGTCCCCAACCTATCTCCCGAGGTGGCCGTCCTCCTCCTGACTCAAGGCCTGGCCGAGGGAGGATTCAAAGACTCACTGATAGGGAAACCGCCGAGAGATATGGTCGAGCTAAGGCAGAGGTCACACAAATACATCAATCTTGAAGAATTCAACAAAGGTCTGACAAATAGGATGGAAAACATTCAAGCTGCTTCCCAAAATGCCCTTCCCCGAGTTCGTCCTCGCGAAAACAGGGATGATAGAGGAGGAAAAGTGGACCAAGGAGACCGAGGTCGCCCTCACGTCGGCCAGCAAGATGACCACCGACATCCTTACATCACTAAGTATGAATCTTACACCCCCCTGACGGTTCCGAGGTCTCAAGTCTGGAGAGAGACCATGCAGACCGAACTCAGGAGCGTACCTCGGCCACCTTTTCTCAGAAATCAAAACAATGTCAGGGACAAATCTAAATACTGCAACTTTCACGACGGGTATGGCCACCATACCGATCAGTGCACCTGGCTTCAGGATGTTATTGAAGATATGGTGAGAAGGGGCAAGTTGCAGCAGTATGTGCGAGAAGCGGTGGAAAGAAGAGGCCGAAGAAGGTCCCGCACCCCAGACAACGACAAAGGAAAAGCCAAGGCTGACCCGTCCCCGGAAAAGAAGGAAGAAGAACCATAGCGGGTAAACATGGTCGTGGTACAAGATCTGGATAAGTCACCGGAAAACTTCCGAGTTGAAACTATCTCGGGAGGTTTTGCCGGCGGCGGAGAAAAGCGGGCAGAAAGGAAAAGGTACGTCAACCAAGTTCTGGTTGTTCACCACAAACCCATTGGTAAGAAACCATCTAGGAACATCCCTATCATTTTTTCTGACCAAGACATGGAAGACGTCATCCCGGATCACAACGATCCAATGGTGATCACGGCGTTGATCGGCAATTTCGAAGTCGCCCGAGTTTTCATTGACCAAGGAAGCTCGGCCGACATTGTTTTTCTTCATACATTTCAAGCGCTGAAACTGAGGTCATCCGACCTCGTGCAATTTGAAGGCAATCTTATTAGCTTCACAGGTGAGGCAATTCGCCCCCTGGGAGCCATCCACCTCCCGGTAACCTTAGGCAAGCAGCCTTCGGCCTGAACGGAGATTATCAAATTTTTAGTTGTTGATTCTGAATCCCCATACAATGTGATACTGGGACGAACCTGCCTGCAGGCTTTTGGGGCAGTGGTTTCAACGGTACACTTAGCAATGAAATTTGTCGGTTTTGACGACAAGGTCGTCACGATCAAAGCCGACCAGGTAAGAGCCCGACTCTGCTACAATGCGAGTCTACGGGAAGTAAAAAAGAAACAGAAAGAGCTTACTGATCCAACGTTGACCAAGGGGAGAGTTCTATTAGCTGATATTCGGGTCAAACAAGGTGATTGTAGGTCTTCCTTTCGCAGGGAAGGGTTGGCAGCTCCCATCGATTCTTCCGGCCTCGGCAAAACTGTCAAAATGGGCTCCAACCTTCCCCAAGAAATCCAAGATACATTTAAGGAAAATCTCTCTTCCCTTCCAGTTCTCTCCAACCCTTCGCAGGGGGTGAATCTTTTTATTTACTCAACTGTTGGTGACTTCGCCCCCCGCTCGATATTGATCCGAGTTGAGGGCCGAAGCAAGTTCCCCATTCACTCTTTAAGCCGAGCTCCCCAAAATCCCGAGCTCTGGTATTTCTAGACTAAAAAACTTGCATTTTACAATGCCGCCAACAATTTCCTCGGCATCTCTCATCAACTCTCCTCGGACGAGCACCTTCAAGCCGAAGAAAAAACTTTCCGTATAAGGGTCTGGCCTGAGATTGAGAGCGAAAGTCTGTTCAAAGAAAATCTAATACCGGCTGAAGTGATCCGAGGGGCCGTCCCTGACCAGGACGAGGATAGCAAAGGAAAGGCTAGTCAACCAAGGAAACAAAATAACGCATCTCGGGTCATTCGAGCTCGGAGACATCGTGCCCCGAACAGCAAGCATTAATCAGGAAAATCGGAAGGATTGAAAAAGTGCTCGAAATCAAGAGGGCCCCAACAGAGGCGTTTCAGAAACATATGCTGGGAAACCCCCGAAGGAACCGAGCTCAAGAATTCCCAGAACTCTGCAACACTGAGAACCTATTTCAATTAGGTTTACCTCAGCAATCACCAGCATCCTCAGCCAAAGTTTAAGTTTAAGTTTCATTTTAGTTTCTGTTCATGTTTTTACATCTACCAGTCATGTTCTACTCATGTTCTACTCCATTGTGATATACTCACTCTTTCAATTCCGTGAAAGGCAATGTACTCATGTCTACGATTAATGAAAAAGTACAAACTTGCCCTTACTCAAGTGCCACGGTTTTATATACGTACGTACTAGCTTCTCAATTAGCACTAGCCACCTAAATGTTGCATGGCGCTATGAACAGTCAACGTCTCGTAGGTAAGATCGGCTCATATGCACAGTGTACAAGGGACACCCGATAAAGTACAGGTTGCTGAGAAATGTTTTCACATAGCATCACTCAACAACCTCTTTCACATCGGGGACAAGGACACCCACCTCGGCTAAGGTGGGTAGAGCCGAGATCCCAACCGTATGCACTTATATACAGTACCTTTATTCAGAGGAAAACTTATAAGATTACTGCACTCACTGAGTCGTCCAAACTTATCTGAGTTACTTATACTAGATTTTAAACACCAGTGTTTTTAGCACACGTTTTTCAGGACCGATCAAATCTGAATACAACAAGTTAGTAAAGAACTTGTATTTTCAAAAACAGTGTTACTTGGTTATCTAAATTAAATGCAACAAGTCTAAAACACTTGCATTATTTACAAGTTTTCTTGGTGACCTCATAACTGATCGCAGTTCGGATCCGAGATCTAACGAATAAACACGCAACGAGTTAGTAAAATAAAGCTCGCGTTTGTGCAACAAGTTAAAGAAAAATCTTGCATAACTCTGACCTCGGACACCATGTGTATGCAACATGTGAAAATAAAAACTTGCATCAAAAATAACATGCAACAAGTTAGACTAGAAAGAACTTGCATAAAAATCAAATGTTGTACACAATAAGCAAAACAAAATACAATCCAACATTGTCAAACATGTTACAAAAAAAACATTGACAAATCGCAAGCTGCCCAGCATAAGGGACTTATGTTGCGTCATCTTCAACATCGGAAAGGACAACCGAGCTCGGGTTGAACTCCTCATCCGGTTTCTCCACCAAGGGATTGGGAAGGTTCTCCTCCGGCTGGTCGAGGTCAACCTCAGCCCCATCCTTATCATAATCTACCATCTTCCCATTTTCCACCCCGAACCCGGTAGAGGCGCCAACAACCCGAATCCGGAGCCCTTGGTTCAGGTGAAGAATCTGCTCTACGGCACCAGCAAAAATTTTGCTCCCCGCCCTCTCGAAGTTGAAATCTGCCTCGGATGCCGCTATCTTGTGCTTAAGAGCTTGAGCAGCTCTTCTTTTAAGCAAAGTCCTCACCTTTTCCACCTCGGCCAGACCTTCCTGCCGACCAACTTCCTTAGCATCTGCCTTCACTTGGGCCAGGGCCTCCTCGTGACTTTTTAGAAGCTCCTCCATCTGCAGGCGGTGCTTCTCTTCCAACTCGGCCAGCTTCTGATCGGCAGAGTTTTTGCTATTCTTCAGCTCCCCCATCTCGGCCGCCATATCAGATCGAGCCTTTTTCTTGGCCGGTGACACACCTTCGGTCATGTCGTCAGCAACTTCAGCCAACACAGTGAACATGGTTGTGGCCCTCTTCAGTTGACAGGCCATCTCCTCAGCCTTCTTTTTCCATTCTTCCCCCGACATCTTTATGAGAGCGTCTTTGACCGAAGGCTTGGCGACGGAGGTCGGCAGTCTCGAAAGAATATCAGTTTCTGTAGGTGGAGTATCTGCAGCAATGACCACCTCAGTTCTCGGACTCGGAGATTGAGGAGGAGGTTGGGAAATGATCACCACAGGCGGAGTTGGGTGGAGAGGAGCGGAATCGTTTGAGGTCGTATTAGTGGAGACCTCGGCAGCCACGGCTTCATGGGAGGGGTTTTCAGACCTCTTCCTCTTGCGAGCGTCTAGTGCAGCCCTCAGCGCCTTGGACGACATATCCGACCAGTATTCGTCTAAAAAACAAAAGAACAAAAGAAAAATTAGTAAGAAAGTTGAAGGAAAATGTACAAATGCAAGAGTAAAGTTAACTACCAATTTTGGTTAGGACTTCGTCGTCAGGACACTTCATAAAAACTCCAATGTCGAGCTGGAACTTCCGAGCACGATATTCGGTTTGGAAATGGTGGGCTGTTACGGCCTCATCAGCATCGAGAGTAACGCCCGACCACCTCTATGGGGTGCTGATATGACGACTGAAGAACTCCGGGGTCCACTCTAAGGGGAACTTCGGACCCGTCTCGGACCGAAACCAAGGAAGTCCCGTTCCAACATACTTGTACTTAAAAAACCTTGGGTTAAAATGTTTCCAAGAATCAGTGAACATGCCGAACAACCCACAGTGAGCTCGGGCCTTAGCTGATACCCAAAGGCGACCAGTGACCCCGTCTTTGTTGCTGACGAACGGGTTGTACATCCACAAGAAAAGCCGAACTGTGCATACCAACCCCTTGGCCTCGCAATATTTTTGAAACGCTCGTAGGAATGACCAAGTTTTGGGGTGAAGCTGCGAAGGCGCTAATCCGAGCTCGTTTAACACTCTCATTTCCAGATCGATAAATGGCAGGGTTACACCAAGGTTGTGTATTAAATCAGCATAAAAGAAGAAGGAGTTGGTATCTATCCGAGAAAAAATTCGGTCGTTTTCCGAGCAGGGGAGAATCTGGTACGAGGTCTCAGCAACATCCCCCGAACAGGGCAGCACCGCTCTCTTCACCCCAGTGAGTTTGTCCTCGGAGACCAAGCTAGACCGAACTTCTTTGGGCTCCACATCGACCCACTCGTACTGATCGGCATCGGTAGGCGCAGGGTAGAATTCAGGTCGGCTGATGCACTTTCTGGGCGGCATGATACCTGTGGAAGAGCAGGGGAGCTCGGTGTTAGTCTTACGGGTTACAAAAAATAACCCCCCAGAAAACCCCCTCGAAGTTGTTCCGAGGGGCGAGCATCTCCCCTCTACCACAGGAACCCCCCGTTCGTACATCCTTTCTCTCTCCATCCTCTCGAAGTCGGAACGCTCTCTACCGTCGACGAATTCAGCCCAGGCATATTGTTTTATCCATTCCCTCTTCTCTTCCCAGTCCCGAGGATAGACGACCTCAACGGGATCAACCTCCAGGACTTGTTTTTCATATCGCTGCCTATACTCCTTCTGGCGGCGGAGCGCCTCGTCTACCTCAGTGGAGGAGCAGGACGATGAGGAAGAGCCGTCCTCCTCCTCACTATTGCTGGTTGACAGGGAAACTACCCCTACCCATTTCCTAAACCATTCCCTACTCATACTTCCCCAATTCACTCCTTTGAGTTTCTGAAAAATAAAAACAAAAAATAGGAATCAAAAACCCTCCAAAAATCCTACTGCACCCCAAACCCAGAAACACCTGAAACCCCTAATATCACTCCCCAAAATTAAATACCCAAAACCCAGAAATCCCACAAAGTAAAACGCAGAAAAGAGAAAGAAAATAAAAACAATGTAAACCTCATGACTACCCCTTCCAAGCAAAGAAAACAAATAATAAAGAGAAGAAGAAGGAGAAACTGTACCTGGAGTGTATAAAAGCGAAAGAGGGGCTTGATCATATAAAATCGCGGTTGAAAGGAGGGCAGGGAAGTGCAGGGAGGAAAGAAAGTGAAACACAGAGAAGAAGAGAGAAAGAGAGGAACCCGAAAGCGGAAGAGGACGAATTTCTGTTTGAGAGAGAAGAAGAAATCTGCAGAGAGGAATTCGAAACTGGAAGAGAGAATGGCTGGAAGAGAGAGAACGAGAAATGGTTTTGTGAAAGTGGGTGGAAAGAGAAACCGCCATTTTCCCACTTTCGAAAAAATGGGCCTGATCCAAGAGGCCCAACCCAGCACGAGGCCACACGCGATCAGACACGTGGCGCATAATACCTGGAAGCACGGACCTCGAGCAACGTTGCAATTATGGCAACGCTTCGGTCAACGTGACTCCTGACATGTGTCAAATCTGGAGAACGCAAACATCACGGCAGAGCAGGTGAAAGGACAGTTTTCAAACCTGCTCTGTCGTAATGAAAGGACGTCAGGAACAGCTAGACCCAACTCTCGGCAGCTCATCGACCGAACTCCCTAGAACCTCGGAACAAGGCTTGAATTGCCATGACCGAGCTGGGGGGCTTATATGTGGTGGACTCGGCTGTTTATGTGGTGGACTTGGGAAAGGGACCTGAACCAAGACCTCGGAACAAGGCTCAAATAGCCTTGACCGAGCTGGGGGGCTTATGTGGTGGACTCGGCCTAGCCGAGCTCCATGAAGCCCTCACTAAGGACCCTTCAGGAAGCTCCCTGTATGCTTGGCCGAGCTCAAAGCTCAACGGCCGAACAGACATCAGGCACGGGCCGACCTCATCCTCCTACCAAGGACCGACCTCCTTGTCCGACACCACCCAGAGTCCGACACCACCCAGAGTCCAACACTTCCCTCAGAGTCCGATACCAAGGACAGGATGACGTGTCTCACCTTATCCACAAGGACAGCTCATCCACTCATAGCTCAGTAAAGGTTGGCCCTACTTGGGCCTCAAGCAAGCCCATTAGGGCAACCAGCCCCCCTATAAGTAGCTCCGTACTACATGGGGCTCAGGTACGTCCTCTAACCCTAATTATCACCCTCACACACCAGTGATTAGGGTTGCTTCTTGGCTTTCTTCCTTAGCCACTTGAGGACTCCCACCAAACATCACACAGAAACCCTAGACAGAGGCTCCTTTGAAGGTCTTCTTCCCTAACCTTGGAAGATCTCACCGTCTAGGACATCACACGAAGTAGTGGAGAGGAAGATACTATGGGTATCTGCGGATACTCAGGTGGAGATTGCATGAGGGGAGGGCAAGGACGGTGAAACGTCAAGAAGCCTAGAGTATATTTCTAGGCGGAACGAATCCCACATGTGGCGTACTAACATGGTAGGGACTGGGTCCAATGTCGTGGTAAGTTCTGCACCGCGAACTAGAAATGATATTGTCACCCCCTTGATTGCAAGTCTAGAACAGTGAGAGGGACTGGAACGGGGCATTTGAGATTGCCGCTGAGAGCGTGCGTTGATAATATTTGAATGATATGAAATGATATGAATTGATTTGAGGCTGTAGTCCTCCTGGTCTGGGACCAATTGTTTGTGAGACAGCTGTCGTGCTCGCGTGGTAAAGGTCCTGTACTCCTGTTTGCTTCCGACTAGGTTGGGTGGATGACCGAGGAGATGTAGACGTGAGTGTTTTCCTCAATGATGAAGTTTCCCCCCATCATTGAGCGAACCGTTTGATAAAACTTAAGAATGATATAAATGAAAGCATAAAGAAAAATTTAAGATTCATGAAAAAGATTCAAAGAAAGAAAGTATAAGTAATTGTTGGAAAGATTGAGAAAGATGGTGATGAGACTTGAATATTCGAAGGCCTGAGATGCCAAGTGCAATGATGTATGTTGAAATAAATTATGATTTTGACATATTTGGTGTGTTATGATGTGCTATGTTTATAAGTGTTTTCTATATGTTTATGTGAATATATTTGTCATATGCATAGCTTGAGTAATTGTAATTGCATGAAAATTATTATATCATATGTGTTTATTATATGCCTCTAGTCCTTGTGATGTCCTAATTAGTGATAAGTGTCTGTCAAGTCCTGCATTTTATAGTCTACTGTGTTCATTTTATTTTATACGAAGTCATCATTTCCTGTCATGGGTGTACTTCTGGAATACTGACCATCTCTCCTATCATGTTGTCGTATCGGGTTATTCCGATATTGCAACGGGTAGATGGTTGACCCTGTAGTAAATCTGTACGAGGGACTTCCGCGAGAAATATTAGACATCGAGATTAGTAGTAGGTAATTTCCTTGAGCACTGTATCTCATGCAACTACTTGGTTGACATTGCCATATCATTGTGTACCCCGCTTGGTATTTTATCAAGTATGGTTTTTAAGAAATAAGGTTTTTGTGAAATAAGAAACGAAAATGTTTTCTCAAAAGAGATTTTTGAAGCTAAGTTACAAAGCGCGATGTTAAGTAACATCTCGGTTTGGAACTTGACTTGTGATGTATGACATGAGAATATTATTTTATTACAATCAAGTTAATGAAATGTTTTTGAACCTTAAGCTTCTCAATGCCATGTCACCTTATAAAAAAATAAAAAAAATTTCCCAAATTTTTACGATATTTTCGCTAAGGAGATGATGTTTTCAAGTTGCCGAAATCGGGGTGTTACATATCTTATTCATATAATCTCATACCTTTCAAAGATTTACTTTAAACATCAAGTTAAATAGAAAATAAGCACTTTTGAGTCAGATTAATTTTTTTACATCACTTAACAACATAGCTTATCAATTCATATAGTCACATAATCACTAAGTAAATCAATCACTTTGTAATCACATCAAACATCATCAGATACACATAATTACTAAAACAAAATAACATACCAAAATCATTTAAAAACATAATAGGCCTCACAGCCTACACACACACATCACAAATTTTATATATATATTTTTTTTGTTCATTATCATTTGCTTATTAATCATGTTTTCATACTTAAAATCAAAACTGTAAAATCAAGTCTCCGATTAAGGTGGATTAATTTTGATGATGACAATGTAATTAAATTATGGACTTAATTTGAAGAATGCAAGCCCAACATTAAAGAAGATCAAGTGCTTAGTTTAATTATTCATTCTCATTTATTCTTATTGTATTTTATTTTATTTATGAGAGTGGGTAGTTTAGGTTTTTATTCTCACATAAGCTCAAATAATGATCATGCATGAAAGGTTGAGATTAAAACCAATTTGACTTGAGAAGAGAATTGAAAACAATGTTAGAAAAACTTAATTTTTCCAACATTGAGCAATTCACTCGAGTGATTCTCAATTCACTCGAGTGATTTATGAATTTTCAGTAATATAGCCGTTGGATAAAGTAAAAAGGCAACACTATCCGAGTTGACTAAAACACTCGAGTGTTTTCAAAAAGACTCGAGTGATTTAGGTCTGTCAGCAAATTTTTTAAACGTTAGAAGAGGACAAAAAGGAAGAATAACTTGGTTTTTGCTTCCCTTTTGTCCCCTCACTTATATTCTGAATAGTGGCTATTATCCATTAGAACAAGCTTACACTCTTTCATTGATTCTCTCTCTCTCAAGTGTTAAAATCATTTTCTCTCTCTAAACTCAACCAAGCATTCATCTTTATCATTTATCTTAGTGAGTTAAGAGAGTGTGCTTCATTTGTAAGAGAATTATTTGTTGTAAAATTCTCAAACACTCAAACACTTTAGCTTGTTTAGAAAATCTTGGTGAGGTATCCAAGTACTTGGTGAGGTATCCAAGTTCTCAAGTCTTGGGAGGTTCTCAAGCACAAAAAGACTAAGAGGATTCTTAGCTTGGTGGGCTCTTGGAGGTTCCAAGGAGCTTAAGAAGAAGGGACTCTTCATCACCAAATCAAGTTGGGGTAGAAATTTCAAGAGTTTGGTACGCTCTTGAAAAGGGTTAGGATTGAGTGAGGAATCTCAATTTATCCTTGTAATTTCTAACAATTTGATCACTAGTAGAAACTCCTAAGTTGATTAGGGGGACTGGATTAGCACTCTAGATTGAGTGTGAACCAGGATAAAATTGGTGTTGTCTCTCTCTTTTATAGCTTTCTTAGTTTTCAAGTAAAACCAAACCCTAAGTTCTCTAGAAAGGGGCTTTTATAATTCTAGTAGCATTTGGTTGCAATTAACTTGTTTTCAACTTGTTTTAACTTAGTTTAATTGCCCTCTACTTTGATTTATATCTGCCCTGGATTAGTCTTTAAGAAATTGAATCATTTTGCTAAATTTCTCTGAAACTGCTCCTTTCTGTTCTGCATAAAACACTCGAGTGTTTTTCAATTCACTCGAGTATTTCGTAGCATTTCACTCGAGTGTTCTTCATTTTCACGCGAGTGTTTTTCAGGTTTTCTGAAAAACACGCGAGTGTTTTTAAATTCACTCGAGTAAATTGCCCAGTTTCAAAAAAACAAGCTTTTGATCAATTATCTTTTAATTGCACCGAAAATTAGTCACTGTTGCTTCCATATTACTATTCACCCCCCTCTAGTAATTGCTAAGCCCGCTTGTTGGTTTCCAACAAAAACAACAATACAGTACAGATGAAATTAAAATTCTCAAAACAGATAAATTTTTTATCAATTACAAATTCAGAATGTCATTTCTTTATTTTATCATCAATAATTTGGTCATCAAAGGCTTAAAAAGGGGAAATCAATATCTCTTTAAACAATTCTTGTTTTGTCCCTTTTCAATCCTTATTCATTTGACCTTTAACCAAACTCACATTAACAAATCAAAATTCATATTATATCAGAGAAGAAATTAAAGACTTTAGTTTCACAATTTCATAATCAAAGAAGAGTAGAAGAAGTCTTTTTATTTGCTAAACCAAAAGAATAAAGAATAAGAACTTATAATTAAAATAAATACTAAGGTTGTAGGATTACCTCTTCTCCTTAGCAAAGAAGAGCTTCAAAGTGAATATGAAAATTTTTCCCTTCCCTTCACAATGTGCCACGCCTCACTCTCTCTTTCTCAAAGCCTTTCTCAATTTTTTTCTCTCAAAATGATTGTTTGTTGTGTGTAAAAGAATGAGGGGTCTTAGGCTCTATTTATAGGTGAAGTAGGAAGTGAATTTCCACCCACAAATGGGCTGAGTCACACGCCTCTCTCATCATAAAATGAGTCAAAGAATTTCAATTTTTTTGCTTCAACCAAGTCTAGGAAAATACACATGCATTAATGGGATTTTTCCAACTCCTAAAAGCTTTAAACTCTAAGATTCTTCTAGGTCAATTTTCATAAAATATCCCCTCTCATCCTCATGTATTTGGACGACACATATAGTCCAAGTGAGAAGAACAAAATTTTCATTTACTCACTTCGAATCTACCTTTCCTTTATCCAATCAAATTAAAGCTTTGTAATTTTAAAATTCAAAAATAAATAGAAAATAAAATAATCTGGACTGTGTAACAAATAAGTTTTTAAATAAATATCTGAACATACAAATAAAATACTTTGAGATCCAATAATTAATTCTAGGCTTTAAAATAATTTTTCCAAGCATAAAACATATAAAATCATACAGTTACTGCAGCAGAGAACAGTTTTCGAAGGATACCTCAAAAAATTAAAATTATTATATTTTTAGAAACTATATTTCAATACGATCGTTTTCATATAAAATTTATAATTTTTGGACTTACGGTTTGAAAGTTATGAATTTTTGAAGTTCTAAGGTCATTTCCTCCAAAATGCACCTCATAAGCTTTCAAACAAATTTTATAATTCAAATATACGAAAATTATATTTTATTTGGATGGTGCAGCCAATAAGGGGTTTTGAAAATACATTTTCCATGCACATAAAAATATTTTTGGGTCAAAGAGTCATTAAATAATTAAAATCACATTTTCAAACTTAAAACTCAAAAATTCGTTCAGTACTGTAGCAGTGATAAAACTTTGAAGACTCTAAAATAAAATTAAAAACTTTACATTTTCATAATCTAAATTTTGATACGATCGTTTTGACATATCATTTGTAATTTTCTGATTTACGGTTAAAAAGATATGAATTTCTGAAGATAGAACACCTTAAACCTTCAAAAAGCATTTTATTTTCTAAGATCATTTAAATCAAATACTATACCTTAAAATATTTCATCTTAAGAATATAATTTAAATACATTAGAGAAAACATTGGTATGCATATATATATATATATATATCACGTGCATATATATATATATAACATACAATTTCAAATAAATCCAAGTATCATAATATATCAAAATCAAATATAATATTTTAAATTCAAATATAAATTCACAAATAAATTGGGTAAAATTGTGGGTCTCATATATATTACTTTTCCTATCCTTAAGCAAAGTAAATTTGAAAATTGTTTTGATGGACTTAAGGACTCAATGATACCATCTATCAATAAATGTAAATCTCGAGGTGGTCAATCTTGACTATACATTGTATTGAAGTAAGATCATTTTCCGTACTACTTGAGTTCCAATTATATAACAAATAACTCATCATTCGTTCTAAAGAGGGCTTTATAATTTCATTTTAAACAAAAGTTTCATTTTCTTTGTCATTTTTTGGAATTGACATACTTAATTCAAAACTAAGGATTAATCCTTCCCGTTGGGGTAGCAATTTCATGCTCTGACCCGTTGGGGGTTTTCACTTTCCTTAGTCTTGATTTTTCCGTCCGTTTCTAAACATGACAAAGTCACATTTGTAAAATTGAGCTTAGCCCACTTTAGACTGGAGATACATTATTAATATTAACTAAAAGATACAAGCATTATTCTAGTATTACTAAGGACTTACTAACTTAATTAATTACTTATACTCATATTTCTGCTAGAATTCTAACACTTAACTAACTATTAATCAAATACTCTTTTGGTGGTCTCGGCCTAGCCGAGCTCCACGCAGCCCACACCAAAGACCTAAGGACCCGACAGGAAGCCCTCTGTACGCTTGGCCGAGCTCAAAGCTCAACGGCCGAACAGATGCTAGATACAGGCCGACCTCACTCTCCTACCTAGGTCCGACCTCCTCGTCTGACACCTCCTAGAGTCCGACACCTCCTAGAGTCCGGCACCAAGGACAAGATGACGTGTCTCACCTTATCCACAAGGACAGCTCATCCACTCATAGCTCAATACAGGCTGGCTCTACTTGGGCCTCAAGCAAGCCCATTAGGGCAACCAGCTCCCCCCTATAAGTAGCTCTGTACTACATGGGGCTAAGGTATGTCCTCTAACCCTAATTGTCACCCTCACACACCAGTGATTAGGGTTACTTCCTGGCTCTCTTCCTTAGCCACTCGAGGACTCCCACCAAACATCACATACTAACCCTAGACAGAGGCTCCTTTGAAGGTCTTCTCTGATACCCTTGGAGGACCTCACCGTCTAGGACATCACATTGGCACCGTCTGTGGGAAAAGATAAACTTCATTCCCAGAAATTCTACTATGTCTGAGACACAATCAGCCCAGAAGAGGAGGAGGGGCGCCCAGGAAGGGTCCCGTCAACTGAAGACTCGCGTATGCACCTTGAAGCCAACAGCGCGGCAAGGTCACCACCACCCCCACCTCCTCCTCCACCGTCACCGTCTTCGCGTCTTCGTGCGAAAAAGATTTTGACCACGACGAGACATCAAACAAAGACCACAGAACTCCAAAGCCAAGTCACTGTAAGCTCTCAGAAGTTTCCCGTGCGCGTCTCGCGGTCATTCAAGCCCCAGCCCCTGATGAGTCCCAACAACAAACAGAAATTTTTGTTGTACAAGATCTGATTAAGCCACCGGAAAATCTCCGAGTGGAAACTATCTCGAGAGGTTTCGCCGGTGGCGGCGAAAAGAAGTCGGAAAGGAGAAAGTACATTCAGCAAGTATTAGCTGTTCACCACAAGCCTATTGGTAAAAAACCATCTCGGAATATCCCAATCAGTTTTCTGATCAGGATCTAAGAGATATCATCCCGGATCACAATGACCCAGTGGTGATTGCGGCGATGATTGGCAACTTCGGAATCGCCCGAGTTCTCGTCGACCAAGGAAGCTCGGCTGACATTCTTTTTCTCCACACGTTTCAAGCACTAAAACTGAGGTCCGCCGACCTCAGACAATTTGATGGGAACCTTATCAGCTTCACAGGTAATGCAATCCATCCCCTTGGAGCCATCATTCTCCCGGTAACCTTGGGCACGCTGCCTTCGGCCCGTACGGAGATTATCAAGTTTTTAGTAGTTGATTCTGAATCCCCATACAATGCGATACTGGGACGAACCTGCCTGCAAGCCTTTGGGGCAGTGGTCTCAACAGTTCACTTAGCAATGAAATTCGTCGGTTCCGATGACAACCTTGTCACCGTCAAGGCCGACCAGCTCAAAGCCCGACTCTGCTATAACGCGAGTCTACGGGAAACTAGGAAAAAGCAAGAGGAACTCACTGGTCCAGCATTAGCCAAAGGAAAGGTCCTTTTGTCCGAACTGGATGTCAGGGCCGAACAGGATGATCTCAGGCCATCTCCTTAAGGAGAATGGTTGGTAATTCCTATTGATCCTTCTGACCCCAGCAAAACCGTCAAAGTTGGTGCTGACCTCCCTCAGCAAATCCGAGACGAAATGACCAATCTGCTACGAGCTAATTCAGATTTTTTTGCTTGGACCTCGGCCGACATGCCAGGAATTGACCCAAACTTTATCTGTCACAAGCTCAGTGTGGATCCAAAGGCAAGGCCGGTAGCACAAAAAATGAGACGAGTAGGGACAGAGAAAGCAAAAGTTATTCAAGAAAAGGTCTCCGAGCTGATGGAAGCAGGGTTCATTAGAGAAGTGCCATACGCTGAATGGGTGGCAAATACTGTGTTGGTTAAAAAGGCAAATGGCAGTTGGAGGATGTGTGTAGATTACACCGACCTCAACAAAGCCTGCCCAAAGGATCAGTATCCACTGCCGATTATTGACCAACTCGTCGATAATTCGGCAGGATACCAGTTATTGTCATTCACTGACGCTTACTCGGGATACAACCAGATCCCTATGTATCCGCCATATCAGGATAAAACCACGTTTACAACCGGAAAGGCAACCTACTTCTATACGGTCATGCCCTTTGGATTGAAGAACGCTGGGGAAACCTACCAAAGAATGATGAACAAAGTCTTCGATGGAATCATTGGTACTACCATGGAGGTCTATATTGACGACATGATCACAAAAAGCAAGAAAAAAGGAGGATCATGTCCGAGATCTCACCATGGTTCTGGAAAGGGTAAGAGCTCACAAGATGAGGCTGAACCCAGAAAAGTGCACCTTTGGAGTCCCAACTGGGGCCTTCCTTGGATTCATGCTGTCCGAGAGAGGAATTGAAGCAAATCCCGACAAATGCCGAGCTATATTAGAGATGATGAGCCCCGCCGATCTCAGAGGAGTGCAGCAGTTGACAGGCAGGATGGTGGCATTGTCGAGGTTCCTCCCTCATGCCACAAAAAAGGCCTTGCCCTGGTATAAACTGCTAAAAAAAGGTACAAATTTTCATTGGGATCAAGATTGTGAAACTTCCTTCCTGGCACTTAAGGAATATCTCTCTTCCCCGCCAGTCCTCTCTAGCCCTCTCCAAGGATAGAGTCTTTTTATTTACCTCTCTGTTGGCGATTCCGCACTCAGCTCGGTGTTGATCCGAGAGGAGGGCCGAACCGAGTTCCCTGTTTATTTCATAAGCCGAGCTCTGCAAGGTTCCGAGCTCCGGTATTCCAAAATTGAGAAATTTGCATTATGTTTAATACTTGCTGCACGGCGGCTGCGACAATACTTTCAGAGTCACCCTATTGTCGTAAGGACCGCCCAGCCTATTAAAAAAGTTCTTCAGAAACCCGACCTCGCTGGGAGAATGATGGCATGGGCAATCGAACTGTCCGAGTTCGACATCTCCTACGAACCGAGGAAGGCAATCAAATCACAAGCATTGGCCGACTTTGTATCCGAGTTCACAGAGCCCCACCAAAGCTCTAGCTCGGACACATGGGTGATATACGTTGATGGATCGAGCAATCAAAAAGGCGCAGGAGCGGGAGTCATTTTGGAAAATGCGGAAGGACTCAGCATCGAATACTCCCTGAAATTCGAGTTTTTAACCTCGAACAATCAGGCCGAATACGAAGCAGTCATTGCCGGCCTCCGCATGGCTAAGGAGCTCGGTGCAACTGAAGTCCAAATTATGAGCGATTCCCAGTTGGTGGTTTCCCAAGTCGTTGGAGATTACCAAGCCAAAGAGCCCATCCTGCAGAAATACTTGGATAAAGTTAAATCCCTGGCTCTTGATTTTGCCAAATTTTCCATCACCCATATCCCCCGCAGTTCAAACTCCCGAGCCGATGTGCTTTCCAAGTTGGCAAGCACGAAAAGCAGAGGGAATAATAAAAGCCTCATTCAAGAACAAATCCCGACCCCAAGCATAGTAATGGCCATTTCGGTACTGCCGAACTGGATGCATCCGATAAGGGCATACCTCGAACATGGAATACTCCATGCCGATCAAAAGGAAGCAAAGAAACTTAAGAGAAAGGCGGGTGAGTATGTTATTATGGATGGAGTCCTTTATAGAAGAGGAATGTTTTCCCCACTCCTCCGATGTCTTACCTCCGAGGAAGCTCAAGAGACCTTGAACGAGGTCCATGGAGGAATAAGGAGCCACCACGTCGGAGGAAAATCCTTGGCAAGGAAGATACTAAGGGCTGGATATTTCTGGCCGACCTTAGTTATGGATTCCATTGACCATGTTCGACGATTTCCTCAATGCCAATTCTTCAGCGATGTTTATCAGAAACCCTCCGAGGAACTCCACTCTCTAGCTTCCCCCTGGCCTTTCAGCATGTGGGGAATGGACATCGTGGGACAGTTCCCAACGGCTCCAGGCCAGCTAAAATTCATCGTGGTAGCAATAGACTACTTCACCAAATGGATCGAAGCTGAGCCCCTAGCAACCATCACTTCGGCAAGGATCCAGAAATTTTTTATGAAACAAGTCATCTCCCGTTTTGGCCTTCCACTCACATTAATCACCGACAATGGTAGTCAGTTCGCTGCCAACAACTTCCAAATATTAGCTGAGAATCTCGGGATCTCTCATCGGTTTTCTTCGGTAGAGCACCCCCAGACTAATGGCCAAGCCGAGGCCGCCAACCGAGCTATCGTTGATGGCCTCAAGAAGAGAATTACGGAGGCCAAAGGAGCATGGGCCGATCTTCTACCCGAGGTCCTTTGGTCAATCAGGACCACGATGCAAACCTCAACCGGAGAGACCCCCTTCAGACTCACCTATGGCTGTGACGCGGTCATCCCCATCGAACGAAGGATTCATACCTTCCGAATGAGGGACAGACCCGAGAAAGAAAATGGAAATTTGATCAAAGAAAACTTGATACTGGCCGAAGAGATCCGGGACGCCGCCTCTGCTCGGGAAAAGAAAGCAAAAGAAAGGCAAGCTAAGCAGTATAACAAAACGGTACAACCCAGGTCTTTTGAGGTCGGAGATCTCGTTCTCAGGAGAGCTGACATCGGTCTTAAAAACCGAAGAGATGGGAAATTTTCTCAAAATTGGGAAGGCCCCTACAGAGTCATTTCAAAAACACACTCTGGGGCATACAGACTGGAGACTCTTGAAGGAGCCGAACTCAAAAATTCTTGGAACGTTGCAAAACTGAGAACCTACTTCAGCTAGGTTTACCTCAGATGTTATCAGCCGCTCCAGCTAAAAGTTTAAGTTCTATCTTCATTTCTGTTAACATTTTACACTTACTTCCCCTAGTCATGCTTTTATTTCCCGCTTTGGGATATACCCACTTTTCTAATTCATAGGCAATGTACTCACGTTTACAATTAATGAAAAAGTACAAACTTGTCCATACTCAAGTGCAACAGTTTTATATAGGGGTGTTCATGGATCGGTTCGGTTATTGTGAAAAAAACCATCCGATCCAAAGATAAAAATTAACATCGGTTCGGTTCGGTTCGGTTCATTTAGCTTAAGACATCCGATCCGATCCGATCCAAAAAATGTAGTCGGTTTTCGGCTCGGGTCGGTTCGGTTTATCGATTTGCTGTAATAATAGACAAATCTGCTGCTGCTTTGATATTAAAAAAAAATAAAGCTACTGTTAACATTGTATCATAATATCAATTCTCATATTATTAAGTGAACACTGATTGATCCACGAGCTAGCTGCAGGACTTACATATACATACTCCAATTTTATTGTTTTGCTCAACTCCAGAGAATAATATATCCTTCTGAAAGTTCTTCAAGATGCATCCAGAGAACAAGTACACTTGGTACTATTTGGAGCACGTGCTTTACTTCACAAAATTCCAGGCAACCCAGCAAGGAACGTAATCCTTTACTAGCTGTTATTTTAAATAGGTACCACTCTTAGTCTGGAATATAACTCTATGGTGGAAGTTCGCCTCTGTTTCGTAGTCTTTGTTTTTTGCTGTGATGCGTAGCCTCTGTTTCGTAGTCTGGAATATAACTCATGTTCGGTTCGGTTCGGTCCGGTTCTGAACACCAGGAACTGAAAACCGAACCGAACCGATCGGTTTTGACAGCAGCAGATCCAAAATTGTTTTTTTTTTTTTCTGTTTTTTTTTATTTCGGTTTTTCGGTTGTCCAATGGATCGGTTCGGTTCTAAACACCCCTAGTTTTATATACGTACGTACTAGCTTCTCATTTAGCACTAGCCACCTAAATGTTGCATGGCGCTATGCACAGCCGACGTCTTGTAAAGGAGATTGGCTCATATGCACAGTGTACACGGGACACCCGATAAAGAACAGCTTGCTGTGAAATGTTTCCGCATAACTTCACTCAGCAACCTCTTTTACATCGGGGACGAGGACACCCGCCTCGGCTAAGGTGGGTGGATCCGAGATCCCCACCGTATGCGCTTATATACAGTACCTTTATCCAAAGGAAAACTTATAAGATTACTGCACTCACTGAGTCGTCCGAGCTTATCCGAGCTGTTTATACCAGATCATAAACACCAGCGCCCTTGGGGCAAGCTTTTCAGGTCCGAACAGGTTTGAATACAACAAGTTAGTAAAAGACTTGTATTCTCAAAAGTAGTTACTTAAAGTGAATAAAACATGCAACGAGTCAATAGAAACTCGCATTTATGCAACAAGTTACTTAGAAAAGCTTGCTTAATGACGACCTCGGACGCAGCGTGTATGCAACAAGTTAAAATAAAAACTTGCATAAAAATTACAAAATGCAACAAGTCTCAAAACACTTGCATTATTTTGTAAAAATTTTCTTGAGGACCGCCTAAGTAATTGCAATTCAGATCAGAGGTCCAACGAATAAACACGCAACGCGTTGGCAAAGTAAAACTCGTGTTTGTGCAACGAGTAAAGGTAAAGGCTTACAATCAAGCTCGAATACCATAAACATGCTGTGACGCTCTCTTTTTAACTTGAAAATAATTAATATTTCCAAATAATTGAATACTTGCTATCAAAATTTGGGCTAGAAAATTTTTCCTTTTTAGAACCAGTACTTGCTCGTTCATAAACCCTTTTGAACATAAACCATTTTTGAAAGTTCGGCTTAACAATATCTTAGTTTCGAAAAGGCTCTCGAGATAACATTTCCTTAACTATAGAAAATACTCTTCATAGTTAATATTAAAACATACCATTTGCCTCTCGAGTTGAATTTGAATATATAAAGCGTAAACTTATCGCCGAATCCTTTCTTAATAGAAATCAGAGTTCGCGGAAGTAAAAATTAATACTCATGGGGCACTGCTGAGGTAAAGAAAAACATCATATATATATAAGTCATAACATAACCCCATCAGTACAGTCAGTAGCAAGTGATAAAAAGTCGAGATAGCAAGTTTTGATGAAACATATACAGACCAGCTGCATAAAATAAAAGCTCACTCTAAGACCTCTCAGATATATACAATATATATAACAAAATCCAAAATATAAGTCCCAGAGCAAGTCGTCTGTGTCCTCAGCAGCTCCTCAGATCCTCCACGGCTCTATCCCTAGGATCTAGGATCCAAAACATCTATGCTATGCAGGCTCCTATGAACCAGCGGGTCCACCTCTCGCAGAAACAGTCGGCTCAACATGCACCTCCTCCTCGCTCTCATCCTCCACAGGGTCCTCCTCGACCTCGTCCGACTGTGTAGAGACCTCACCACTGGGTCTAGGATCTGCAGAAGCAGTCCTATCATAATCAGTCGGACCAGAAGAAGGAGTCTCCTCAGTGACAACTCTATGGGAGGAAGGATGGGAACGAGTGGCAGCTCTAAAACGAAAACTATGAAAACGACGCATAGATCGAGCCGGGGGTGGTCCTCTATATGTATAAAAAGGTGGAACATGCATAGTATAGACTAATGGGATCCTAAATCGACGAGGTCGCACTCGCACCAGAGGGTTAGGGTGGTAGAGAGTGATCTCAACCTCCCCCTCAAAAGTGGCACGGTGCTCCTCATACGTTCATATGCCACTAGGGATAGGGCGTATCTCGTTGCAAGCTAGGTATCTGGCCATCACCTAAACAGGGCAGAGGGAGTAAGTATACACCAATACATAATTGATAAAGACTAAAACTACAATCACAAGTATATCATGGACAGATCATAATGCAAATACATATGAGCACACCAGTTTTCAACATTATAACTCTTATAATGCAAGTGGCATGATGTATGATTTTCTATCCACAACTGAGGCCTCTAAAAGTCCATCTTGGACGTCCATCCAATACACCCTTGTGTTCCCGGAACACCGACATTCGTTCCTAGAACGTAATGCCGAACCATACTTGGATAATAAGCATCACTCCCGGAGTGTGCACCACGTTCCCAGAACGCATACGTTCCCAGAACGCATACGTTCCCAGAACGCATACGTTCCCAGAACGCATCAAAACCAGGTCCCGGACACTGGCCACATATCTATAATGTGTCATCAAGTAGGTTATAATTTGGTACTCCCGGAGTACCCTCCTCATATTCCCAGAATATGATAAACGTTCCTACCAACCAGACTTCCACTCTATATGGATGCACAAATATCAGGGTTGGTTTTATCTTTACATTAATTAATGTGATTTAGAAATATTCCAATTTCCCTTTTGAATGATTTATTTGAGGCATACTCTTTGGCATAAAATTCTCCTTTGAATTTTCTCAAAACATGCCTTTTAAACTTAGATTGGGTAAAACAAAGTCAATGGTATTGATCGAGGCCGTACCCGATACAAATAAAAACAGTTTAAGTATAGTACTAGGAAGTGACTCCTAGGTCGTCTCCCAAGGAATATCTTATCAAGCAAAAGGTCGAACACATAGTATGCATAGAAAACAGGGGGGTTTTTTTTGTATTGAATATTGAATAATTGAAATCAAAACAGAATTAAATCAAAACGAAGAAACAGATAAGGAAAAGCGGATAAACCCCTTTGGCTCGCGTTCACAACTCTATCATCGGTCACAAAAGATCAATTTCTTTCCTCTTCACTGTCCAACTCGTGAGAATTAAATACTAAGCGAAAATTCAATTCTCACCCCAAAACCCAAACCTCTAATTAAGCATTAAAAGCCAAAGCATGGAGTTTTTACGAGTTTGCAT
Source organism: Crotalaria pallida (assembly GCA_037953625.1). Classification (NCBI taxonomy): domain Eukaryota; kingdom Viridiplantae; phylum Streptophyta; class Magnoliopsida; order Fabales; family Fabaceae; genus Crotalaria; species Crotalaria pallida. The sequence continues at coordinate 86,995,430 of CM075653.1, forward strand.
AAATTAAGCATTCATACACATGGATTATCTCTATATAATGGAACTAGGCGAACCATAACATATCAATAAGCATGAAAACAGTGAATAAAAACGAAATAGCATTAAGAACAAAACCTCAAGAGTATGTGATACATTACCAAAGGGATTTAACCTAAGAGTTTAGCCTTCCATGAAGAAAAATACCAAAAAACGTGTAGAAAAGAGAAGAGAGAGAAACCCTAGCAGCCTCCACAAGCTTGGAGAGCAAAACTAAGCCTTCTCTATGAGAGAGGATGTAAAAAAAACGTGAATGGAAGCTCTCTCAAGGGTTTACACGAATTTGGCTTTTTAAATCACAAAACGGGCCTAAATCATGGGCCCAAATCCTAAGGAAAGCTTATCTCTAAATTAAATCTAAAAATATCCTATAGATAAAATCTAAATCTTAAAAGATATAACTAAATCTCAACTAATCCTAAAGATAGATTACAATCTTCACTTCATCATATATCTTCTCTTCCAACATTAAATCTTCATTCCCAAAATGTCCAAAAAGCCCTTGTGCCAAATATGACCTGAAAATAGAAATAGAATTAATTAGGCTAAATAATCCCAAATTAAACAATATTCAGAATATTAGTCCAATAAACTCTAAATCACTAAATCAAGCTAAACAATGTCAAATAAGCAACAAGTATCAATAATATGAGTAAAATAATGCAAGGAATAATGGGAAATAAAATGCTCATCAGGTATTCAAAAACTTAACTTTTTATTTTTCAGATTCAGGTACTAACCGGTTACAGTTTCAGGCTAACCGGTTAGAATTACAGACCTGAACTGTTTACCATTGCAATTCAGAAAAACCCTTTTTCTTGAATTTACCACCCAATCCATCAACAAGTTAAACATTGTTTTATGCCTCAAAAATCACAGTTTCCATCATTCAAAAGTCCAAATCACATTTTGTTTTCCATAAAGCATAATTTCCTCTTGAAATTATTTCATTGGATTAAGGTATAAACCCCTTACCCTTAAATCTGAACCAAGAGAGTATTGTCACCTCAATTTCAGATTCTTTCCAGTGAATTTAAAGTATAGATTTGAGTGAAATTAGTGAAACTTCAGGACTGTTTTATAAACTGATTTTCTTTTGAAAATCTGCAGTGTCTAACCGGTTACGAATATCGAGCAACCGGTTAGATTATGCAGTCAGTCCTTCAAAATAAGGGTTTTAACACATCATTTTCTTTAATTCTCAAATCTAACCATCATTCATCATTCAACAGGGTTCATATACCTTAAACACACATGTTTCATCACAAAAACCAAATTCAAAGTGCATGCATCAAGCTTTTTGCATCAAATTCACATAAACACAATTTAATACAACAAAACTCATACTAAGAATTTAAATCCAGAATTTAATGTCAACATACTTTGCATGCATCAACATAAAGTTGCTCATAACACCATTGAGCAGAATTTTGGCCTCCAAGCCTTTGTGCCATATTGCACATAATGCCCTTTTTGAGTTTTGTTAACTCAAATCCTAAATCACTTGAATTTTAGTCTAAATCTAGTATAAGGTAGACTTCTCCCATACCTTAAGATAGTGTTTGATGAGTAATGACACTGAGTTTGAAGAGAACTCACAGATTCCACCAAAATCCCTAGTCTGCTCTTTTACCAACGATTTCAGCAACAGGGTTCAAACACCAAAGATTTCAACATAGATTTTGGCCAAACAAATTAGGGAAAATGATTAGGATTGGATTTAGGTAACATGCACTAGAGATTCGAAGTGATTTGAGGTCAAAGGAGTTTATACACTTACCCAAATTGAAGTTCCAACTAAGCTCCAAGAATCAGATGGTTGCAGAAACAGTTTCAAACTCCTCTACTTCAAAGACTCCGTTCTCCTAGCTCCATAACCCTCAGCTCACAATGTTTATATCTTTGTAAAGCTCTTGATGTAATCTTTACAACTGTGTATCAACAACAAGAGAGAATTGGAAGGGATGATTTTGAAACCCTAAACAGAGATTCACCTCAAACCAGAGCATCAACAACCCATTTTGATCAGAATTTCATCTATTTATAAGCAAATTGAAGGAACATGCAGGTTGACGCGTGGTTCTCCACTAATCCAAGGCTGTAATCGTGGCGAATTCGGGATTAATCAAGTGATTACTCATCAAAATCCACTAACCCAGTTTCTGGGTTCATCGTCTAACCGGTTACAGGGCATTACTAACCGGTTAGATTAGTACAAAATTTAAAAATTAATATTTTTAAATCTTTCCCTCCAAGAACCTTTCCAATATTACCTTTAAGTCCTCATTCAGGGACCAAAATGCAATATCCTTATATTTTGCATTTATTTGCCCTATAAAAATATTTCAACTTATTTTTATATTTAAGGCTAATTAAATACAAAATATAAACTTGGAAAATTTCTATAAATTAATAATAAAACATTTTATTATTAATTTCCTATTATTCGGGAGACGAAAATTTGGGGTGTTACACATGCAACAAGTTAAAACTAGAAAGAACTTGCATAAGAATGAAATGTTATACAAAGTTAAATACAATCCAACATTGTCAAACATGTTAAAAAAAACATAGACAAATCGCAAGCTGCCCAGCATAAGGGACTTATGCTGCTTCATCTTCAACATCGGAAAGGACAACCGAGCTCGAGTTGAACTCCTCATCCATTTTCTCCACAAGGGGGTTGGGCAGATTCTCCTCAGGCTGGTCCAGGTCAACCTCGGCACCACCCCTTTCATAATCGACCATCTTTCCATCTTCCACTCCGAACCCGGCAGATGCACCGACATACCGGATTCGGAGCCCTTGGTTCATATGAAGAATCTGCTCGACCGCACTAGTGAAAATTTGGCTCGCCGCCCTCTCAAGATTGAAATCCGACTCAGTTGCGGCTATCTTATATTTAGGAGCTTGAGCAGCCCTTCTCTTCAGCAAAGTCCTGACCTTCTCCACTTCAGCAAGGCCTTCCTGCCGACCAGCCTCCCGAGCATCCGCCTTCGCTTGGGCCAGTGCCTCCTCATGACTTCTCCGAAGCTCCTCCAACTGCTGACGGTGCTTCTCTTCTAAACCGGCTAGCTTGCGCTCGGCAGTACTTTTACCATTTCTCAGCTCAGTCACCTCCGCTGCCATGTCAGATCGGGCCCTCTTCTTGGCAGACGACACGCCTTCGGCCACGTCATCGGCAACTTCGGCCAACACATTAAAAATGTTTGTTGACCTCTTCAAGTGATAGGCCAACCCTTCAGCCATCTTCTTCCACTCGGCCCCTGACATCTTTACAAGCGCCTCTTTGACCGAGGACCGAGTGGTGGGGGTCGCCGACCGTGGGGTACCGGAAGTATTGGCAAGCTCGGTACTTGGAGTCGGAGATTGAGGAGGAGGTGAGGCAATAATCACCGTAGGTGGAGTAGGGAGTGGAGGAGCGGACCCGGTTGACGTCGTTTCAGCGGCCACGGCCTCAATTGAAGTACTCTCCGGCCTTTTTCTTCTACGGGCCTCCAACGCAGCCTTCAGTGCCTTGGACGACATGGCTGACCAATATTCCTCTGTAAACAAAAATATAAAGAAAAATCAGTAAGAGAATTCAAAGAAAATTACAAGTATAGAGCAAGGTTAACTACCAATCTTGGCTAAAACTTCGTTGTCAGAACACTTCATGAAAACTCCAATATCAAGTTGGAATTTCCGAATTCGATATTCGGTTTGGAAATGGTGGACCGTGACGGCTTCGTCGGCATCAAGAGTCACGCCCGACCACCTCTGTGGCGTGTCGAGGTGGCGATTGAAGAACTCCGAGGTCCACTCCAAGGGGAACCTCGGGCCCGTTTCGTCCCGGAACCAAGGCCGACCAGTGCCCACGAACTTGTACTTGAAGAATCTGGGCTTAAAATGCTTCCAAGACTCCGTAAACATTCCGAACAACCCGCAGCGAGCTCGGGCTTTGGCCGATACCCAGAGTCGACCAGTAACCCCGTCCTTGTTACTGACGAATGGGTTATACATCCATAGAAAGAGCCGCACTGTGCATACCAACCCTTTGGCCCGGCAATACTTTTGAAACGCCCTCAGAAACGACCAGGTGTTGGGATGAAGTTGCGAAGGGGCCAGTCCGAGCTCTTTCAGAACCCCCATCTCTAGGTCGGTGAACGGCAAGGCCACGCCGAGGTTGTGGATTAAATCGGCGTAAAAAAAGAAGGAGTTGTCATCAGTTTTAGTGCATATTCTGTCATTCGCTGAACAAGGGAGAACTTCATAAGAAGTACCAGCGGCATCTCCCGAACAGGGTAGTACAGCTCTTTTCACCCCGGCGAGCTTATCCTCGGAATCTAAACTGGACCGCACACCTTTTGGTTCAACATCAACCCATTGATATTGGTCGGCATCGGTGGGCGCAGGGTACAACTCAGGTCGGCTGACGCATTTCCTGGGCGGCATGGTACCTGTGGAAGAACAGGGGAGCTCGATGTTAGTCCTATGGGTTACAAAGAATAACCCCCCAGAAAACCCCCTCGAAATCGTTCCGAGGGGCGAGCACCTCCCCTCTACCACAGGCACCCCCCATTCATATCCTCTTCCCTCCCCCCCCCCATCTTCTCGAGATCGGCACAGCCCCCACCACCAATAAACTCGGCCCAGGCGTATCGCCAAACCCACTCTTTCCTCTCCTCCCAATCCCGAGGGTAGACAAACTCAACGGGATCAACCTCTAAAACCCGTTCTTCATATTCCTCGTCGACCTCTAGGAAGGAACAGGATGAGGAAGAGGAACCGTCCTCTTCCTCGTTACTGCTACAGGATAGGAAGATCACTCTAGACCATTTCCTAACCCACTCCCTGTTCATATTGAACCCAGTATATCCCTTTGATTTTTTGAAAAATCAAAGCAAAAACCCTCCAAAAATCATTCCCCAAAGAAACTAATACAAAACCCGACAGCTAGAAAAAACCACCCCTCACTATAGGAACAAAGTCTTTAAAATCCTAAATCCTGCCCAGGCAAACCAGAACACAGAGGGAGTAAAGGCAAAAACGAAAAAGATGGAGTAAGAGAATACCTTAAATATGCGACCGTAAAGAATGAACGAGAAGGAGAAAGTAACTTGCTGTTGATCTTCTGAGTAGGAAGGCAAGAGGAGCACGATTCCAAAAAGCGGTTTCGAAAGGAAGAAGAAGAATGGGACTGGTGTGAGTGAATGAAAGAGCAACCGTTTGATAGAGAGAAGAAGAGGAACGGTTCTTTGTCAAAATAGGAGAAGAGAAACCATCTTCCCTCCATTTTCGAAACTTGGGCTTGGCCCAAAAGGCCCAACCCAGCATGTAGCCATACCAACTGGGACACGTGGCACGCAGCAGCTGAAATAATGAACCTCGAGCAACGTCACAATGATGGTGACGCTTCGAAGGTCGCGATTACTGACACGCGTCAGATCCGGTAAAAGCAAACGTCAGATTCGGTACAGAGGAATAAACAGCTGTCAAACCTGCCACGTCACAGGAAAGGACGTCAGAAACAAGCTGGATCCAGCTATCGGCAGCACATCGTCCGAACTCCCTAGAACCTCGGGACAAGGCTCGAAAGGCCTTGACCGAGCTGGGGGGCTTATGTGGTGGACCTGAGGAAAGGACCTGAACTAAGACCTCGGAACAAGGCTCGAATAGCCTTAACCGAGCTGGGGGGCTTATGTGGTGGTCTCGGCCTAGCCGAGCTCCACGCAACCCACACCAAAGACCTAAGGACCCGATAGGAAGCCCTCTGTACGCTTGGCCGAGCTCAAAGCTCAACGGCCGAACAGATGCTAGATACGGGCCGACCTCACTCTCCTACCTAGGTCCAACCTCCTCGTCCGACACCTCTCAGAGTCCGACACCTCCTAGAGTCCGACACCAAGGACAAGATGACGTGTCTCACCTTATCCACAAGGACAGCTCATCCACTCATAGCTCAATACAGGCTGGCTCTACTTGGGCCTCAAGCAAGCCCATTAGGGCAACCAGATCCCCCCTATAAGTAGCTCCGTACTACATGGGGCTAAGGTACGTCCTCTAACCCTAATTGTCACCCTCACACACCAGTGTTTTGGGTTACTTCCTGGCTCTCTTCCTTAGCCACTCGAGGACTCCCACCAAACATCACATACTAACCCTAGACAGAGGCTCCTTTGAAGGTCTTCTCTGATACCCTTGGAGGACCTCACCGTCTAGGACATCACAACTCTCATGTGAAGTAACTCATTGGAGATATAGAAATTCATACTCTACAGCCAAGGATTGCAACCATTGCTCTGATATCATAATGTAACGTCCTATTTTTTTATTTCCTTTATTAAATTTAAAACATAAAGCTTTTACAATAATTTTGATAGGGTTTACTTTAAAATATGGACTTTCCCTTAAAATTCTAACTGTCAGATCCATAATAAAATAAAACAAATATTTATTTTACAATCATTGTACAAAAATTATACATTATATTTCCAAAAATACTAAATAATATCAGCAGCAAATTGGTTGCAATGGAGTGACTTTATGGTCACACAAAGTAACTCACACTCTATTACTTAGAGTGTGGACTTTCTCGGCATTGAGAAGCATGAACTCTCCAGCTTTTGTACCTAAAATGGAAACTTAAGAGGTAATTTGTTTTATCATAAATTAAGAAAAACATTCAATAACAATAATATAATATACATATATCTATGCAAATTAATCATTCTTTCACATTATTATCATTCATACATGTATATTAATTTCTTTCATAATTCTGTACATACATAATCATATTCATAATTATTATCAACTATTGTTGATAATGCATAAACATTCATAATGCAATAATGCATAAACATTCATAATGCAATGCAATGCATTGCAACTTCTTCATGCATCATTATTTGCTTTCTTTTCTTCTTTTTTTAACATCGTAGACATTGCTACGCTTTCTTTACTTACACTGTACTTCACGAGTACGTCCATCATACAGTGTTAGGAACCATATTTTCTTTTACTTTTACTTCGTAGTCGTTGCTATGTATTCTTTTCCTTTTTGATTTTACTTTTCCTCACATCGCCCTCCACACTTTAGGAAAGACCAACTAGGAGTAAATGTCCATATACCGTGCTTACACTATAATTCACGAGAACGATCATCATACAGTGTTAGGACACAGTACTTCACGAGAACGTTCATCATACTGTGTTAGGAACCATCCTCTACTAGTCACGAAGTATTTAAGTGACTAATAGAACTATTATAGTGTGCACAGGACCAATCACCAATTCACCAGTACTTCACGAACACGTCCATCATACTGGTATTTTTCTGGGGTTAATCAAAGTCCCCTATAACAGTTCCCGTGATTGTTTCATTAGCACAATCAAATCATTATAAGCAACATTAATAATATTTATCCATGCACCATCATTAATTTCTTATGCATAATATAATTTATTCAAGTATCATCATCATTCATCAATTAATATAAATCATAGGTTCATGACATAATTAAATTAATAAGTAAAACACCTATCAAACACCCACGTATATCAAACATACACATATCAAATATGCATATAGATACATCTATATCATTATTATTATTATTATTATCAAATCCTATTCCTAATTTATGTAAACAGCTCCCTCTTACCTTGGTTTCCTAGTCATGGTGACAAGGTCACTTTTACCTCCGCGACTTGCTCCAGCGTCAAGCTTAACAATAACGTGTTGGATCTAAATAGGGACATATGTTAAAACTAATTATAACATTAAAGATATATATATATATATATATATATATATCAACTAAATTCATTTTTTTTAAAATAATAAATATATATCAATATACAATAAAGATATATCACTTTTCCCCAAAACATCTCTTTATTTGAAAATATAGGGATAATAAAAATATTGATAGATCATCAAATAAATTACATAGATGGGTAGAAGGAGTTGAGAAGGTTATATACCTAAGAAGGATTTGAGATTGAACGGTTAGATCTTGAGTTATTGGATCGGGAAGTCATGAAAACCCAAGAATTTGCTCTGTCGCTTCTACTCTATCTAATTCTATTTCTTTCTTTTTAATGCTTCTCTCTCTATCTGATCATTTATTTTTATTTTATTTTAATTTTTTCTTTTGGGTTGGCCGGCTGAGGTCTCGGGGTTAGATAATAATATAGGGTAATGGGTAGTTCAGGGATAGGTATAGGAAAATCAATACATATTTTATGTTTTATTCTCACTTGTGGGTTAATGTGTGTATGAATTTTAGATTATAATTAAAGTTTGATGATTCTAAAAATAAAATACATTTAAATAGAATAATATTGTACTTTTAATTAATCAAAACTGATTGAAAATTAATAAAGTTATCGGCCCCTATAGATAGCTATTGCGTAAGAAAAAGTATAAAAATTCAAATGTAAATACATTTTCTAAATTATGATGTCAAACTTGATAAAAATAATATTCAGAATCTTGAAATAATAAGTCATTAAATATAACTTATATCGGTAATATATTAAATCAGTCCGGGGCCTAAAAATAAAACAGCCTCATAATGCTATGAAAATTTACAGAAATGTTTAAAATATTAAATTGAACATATCTTTCTAAAGAAACTATTTATGAAAAAGCTTCTAACATATCTGTCAAAATATTAATTAAACTAAATAAAAGCACTCCTTTATTTTTATAAAGCGCATGATAACAAATTTACTTATTTCAATTAGGAAACATATTTCAAATATAATAATGAAATTAAAATTTTGATACTACACTTCAATTTTGAAAACATCATATTAAATCATTTAATTATTTTACTAAAAGTAATAAAAATAGCAGGGTGTTTCACGTTAAGCCAAGTATTATTGGAAAAAAAAGATTAAGGTGAAAGATTCAATTCGGGGTCGAGGTCGAGGTTCACCGAAGAGATGAACAAGGGCGACTCGTCCGAACTTAGGATTAATAAAATACTAATAAGACATTAAAAGACAATGAATAACGCAGCGAGTTGAGTGTGAAGTAGCGGAGAGGAAGATACCCTGTCTATCTGCGGATATTCAGGCGTGTGATTGTGATAGGGGAGGGTGACGACAGTGACTCGTTAAGTAGCCTAGAGTACTTTTCTAGTCAGAACTAGACTATAAGTGACCGGGCCTTAAGACCCAACGGATCGTAGAGTGTTTTGCACTTGCGACTAGAAAAGTACTGTCGCGCCCTTGATCAAATTTGAAACAGTGAGAGGGAACCTGAACGAGGCGGGCAGTCGAATGGTTGTTGGGCCCTTGCGGTATCGTGTAAAATATTAATTGTTGTAAAGACCGGCCTGTACGGTTGTGGCCTTGACAAATATATTCTATGTTGTTGGTTTTCTCGATTGTTCGACCGGCGTGGGTTAAGGTTCTTGTACGTCCTGTTTGCTTCCGATTAGGTTTGGGTGGATTGGAGGAGATGTATGTGTGCTAACCAAACTCCTCAATGACTTTCCTTAATTTTCATGTCATCGAAGGATGCGCTTCAATAAGACTTAATAAGAAAAGATTATTAATACGAAAAGATAAATTGATTAATGATGGTAAAAGAGCTGTGAAAGGGTTGTGACACTAAGGGAGCCTTTGAGCATGGAATCGAGGTGAAATATTGGTTGAGGAAAAGATTTGAAAGAGATAATGGATATCCACGGAAATGATGAGTTATAATGATGGGAATGACAAACAATAATAATGGAAGTGATAATTGTGATAATAATAAGTATATGCATTTTTAGTTGGTGTGTGTGGTTATTTATTCGTTATATCTTGATGTATTGTCTGCTATAATTCCACACTATCGGCTTTCCGCCCGAAAGAGCTGATTCTCTCTATTTCTGTGCTGTTTGTTCTATTGGTCTTTGTCGACCAATTAGATGGTGGACCTACGGACGGGAAGGATCATCTTCAGCGAAGGCGCCAACTGCAGTTTCTAAGGATGAGGGCCATTTGTTCTATTCAGTGTTCATCATGTTCTATTGTGGTATCGTATCTTGGTTCAGGTAGACTCTGATAACTTTACTCAGATATCATGTCACCCCGTACTGACAATAATGTTTTCAAACTTGATATTTGAAATAGTATTTTGATGATTTATGATTATAATAAGTTGGGTTTCAAAGCGCAGTGTTGGTAACATCTCGATTTGGAACTTGACGTGTGATGTGGGACACGAATGATTTATTTAATAATGGAAATGTTTTTGGACAAGAAATGTTTTACAAAATGACTTCATGCCCACGTCACCAATGTAAAAAAAAAATTCAGATTTTTTATTAAATAAAAATAAATTCAAGTTACTAAATCGGGATGTTACACTTTCAGAGGACTCTCCCTGTGTGGTGCACAGGTAAATATACTAATAGTGTAAATATACGGATAGGCATGGGTATTTATGTAACACCCCGATTCTTTTATAAAGGGAATAAGATAATTCAGTAAAAGAGTTACAGCGGAAAATAAAAAAATTCCCTTTATTCAAGAATAGTGAATAAAAATTTCCTTTTAAAAAATACATTTGTTATCAGGGTTACAAAGGATCAGATCCAATTGAGCATCTTCCTTCTCTGCTTGAGTCTCTGGCTTGGACAGACTAACTATCTCTAATTTGAACTTGTACCTACCATCAGACATGGTAGATGGGAGTAAGTCACTTGTCATATCGCGTAAGCAGATTAATGATTAAGTCACACACATACAATAAATCATGATGCAAATGATGCATGCCAATTAAGTGTCTTATCAGTCACACTCGTCTGATTATTATCTGTATTCAATGCTATGCAATGCGAGACTTTTCTCTATTCTACAAAAGAATTCATAGGTACATCGTCACTATTCAAAAACATCTCAATTGTACAAGGGTCATAAGTATACTGGGCTGCGACACTTACAAATACATTCCGTCATATTTGCAACGGGCCCTTTCCCAAGGGACACGTCGTACCGGGATATCAACATTGACATGACGCTTACAGATACACTTCTTTGTATTTGCAACGGATCCTTTCCCAAGGGACACGTCATACCGGGATACATCGTTGACATACTGCTTACGGATAGCGCCCTACCCGCAACAGGTCTTTTCCCACAAGACACAGTATATCGGGATTCATGGCTATATCGCTTACGAATAGCGTCATATTCGCAACAAGTCCCTTCCCAAAGGACACGATATATCGGGAGTCTAAACATTCTTGTATACGTTCCTTATACTAAATTCATTATAAAATATGTGTACCCTATGAAATCTTTTGTGCTCGACCTTCATACCAAACCGTTCATAAAGGAGGCTTATTCATTCTTTACTTTCTTTGTCATCGCACATTTTCCATTTTAGGGATAGATCATTCACTATTAATATCAATTAGTTAATCATTAAACTTCATATGTATGATGATTCAAACATCATTCGAATCATTTCCAAAGTATAATTAACAATCTCATTCGAGCATTATCAATATAATCGTTATTAAAATCATTGTCACCACGATGCCATTATATTACTATGCTTGTATACAAAACCCTAAAGGATTATTATACTATAAACTTAAGGATTTGTGGGTTTTTCTCAGATCTTAACCGGTTAAAGAGCATGTTAACCGGTTAAAGGAATTCTTAACCGGTTAAGTTATGCAGGTTGAAAGCAGAGCATAGTTCGTTTACAAATCAATTTACTTTGAAACTCATTTCTTTTTTATGAAACAACCTAAAGTACATATATGCATATAATTATGTCAAGTTCCAATCTCAAATCCATGTCTTTTGTGTTCTAATTCCTTGAATCTGTAACATCCCTTGTTCCTTAAAAAGAATTTCATTTATTATTGAAACGTGTTGGAAAAGTCTGAGTATGAAAATTTTTCCTTGAATGTGGTACTCAAGTTTAAACCATGCATTTGAAAGGGAATTCGGTGGAAGGAGTAATTAATTCCTGAACATCTAAAAAAAATCATTTTGAGATAACCCTTATAGCACGAAATAGCTTTCGAAAATAGCTTAGTTATAAGGTTATCCCCGAAAATTGACTTTAACAGTACTTCCTTCACCACCGAACTCAAATAATAAAATCAGAGTCAGCGGAATATATTTTAAAATGGTTTCTTTATGTTTCCTTAGAGTTCATAAATCATGAGGAAGGTCATTGATTCATAAAATCAGGTGTAAAAAAAACTTTCTGAGTACCACCAATATTATCCAAGTGATATAATCTAAGTTTTACTCTGATACATCTCTCAAGTCATAAAGTTACGAAGTCTATCAAAAGTTGGAGACATTCAGAGTTAGTCAATGGTCCTTCGTCCAATCATCCTTTTTTTGGCTGGATCTTCAAGAGTTATACAAGGAGTCTCTATTCCATGGTCACTGATCTTTAGAAGATCTAAGCACCTGGTCAACACCTAATAAGGGCAAGGAGGTAAGCTATACTCATTCGCATAATCAAATGAGAACATAGTACTAACATGCACAATTAAGCAATTCATCATGATCCCAATGCATATACACGTATACCAAATAGTCAAGTTATATACACAGCTTATGAGCAATCCATACGACTATGCCTGGAACGTGGTCCATAATGTCAATATTGATGTGCACATCTCGTCACCAAGACGAATATCCAACGTTCTCAGCAACCAATGCTGGTCACATTACCAAAATGTGACTAGGATAATCCTTTCGTCACCAAGACGAATATCCAACGTTCTCAGCAACCAATGCTGGTCACATTACCAAAATGTGACTACAATAATCCTTTCGTCACCAAGACGAATATCCAACGTTCATAGCAACCAATGCTGGTCACATTACCAAAATGTGACTACAGGCAAGTCGTAACCAAATTGGTACTCCCAGAGTACTCTCCTCATGTTCCTCGAACATGAATGAATGATATGCTACACATCACCATGCATAAATACATACCAACAATCCATTTAGGGTTATTCCTTAATCTCCATATGTGCACCATGCAATAAATTTACCAATGTAATGACAAGTTTGGCTCATAAACAATACGTCTCATTCGGATTGTACGTGCACGTTTTCAAAACACATTCTCCTCAATCTCAACAACATTCTGTGAATGTTGCCTATGTTCTCAAAATATGTTATCAAGCTTGTCATACAACCTTTGTGTTGGAACCTACAATCGGTGGTTGAAACAACTAGGAAACACTAGGAGAACACCTAAAAGGAGGGGTTGAATAGGTGTTAGATAAACCTTGAAAGATTTTCGCAAGAAACAAATCAAAACGATTAAAACAAATGATTTTCACAAAAATTCTTTAGCCTTAATCGATTAATGACATGAACTAATCGATTAATGCCTCTGTTAATGGATTAATCACTTTTCAATCAAATAGGAAAATCAATCAATCAATCATATATGATCAGAGATTAAGCGGAATTGATTAACACCAATATTCTTATTGATTACCTAAGTTATGAAAATGATTTTCCCCAAATCAATTTTGCACAATTAAGATTCAATTCAATCAATTATGAAAAATCACTTTTTCTAGGTTTTCAACCAAGAACACAATGAATAACAAGAATGTAAAGAGTAGAGAGTTTAGAGATACGACACAGTGATTTATCCTGGTTCACTTTCATCCACTTGAAAGCTACTCCAGTCCCCTCTTCAACCAAGAGAGATTCTTCACTATGAGGAATTAGAGTTTCTCAAATTACAAATAAATGCCTCACAAGACTCCCTTCTTGCTAGCCTACAAGAGATACCACACCCTTGCCTTGTAACCCTATTGATATCTAATCTAACCTCTTCTCTTTCTTGTCGATACCCACAACAAGACTTCTAATGCTTTGAGATTCTTCAAAGACTTCCACTTGCTTGCTTCACTACAAGACTTCCAAGTGCTTGATGATATGCCACACCAAGGCTTCCAAATAACTTTGCTTGATGAATAATTTCTTCAAGACTTCCTTTGTTGTAGAGTGTTTGCCTTCTTGCAATGATTACAACTCAAATGAAAACAAAATAACAATCCTATGAATCTCTTTCAAAAGCTATGAAAATATCAACATGAGAGATTCAAGGTTCTTGATCAAAGAATGTAAAAATGAGAACTTTGATCTTGAGAAAGTGAGAGAGAATAGAGTGGCTTTGATTCTTTGTAAAATTGATTATCAAAATGATGTATTGTGATCACAAAGGTTAGGAATAGGTTTATATAGAATACCCAAAAGTTAGGAATGGTTAGAAGTGCTTTTGAGAAGTGAAAAACTCATTTAAAAACCAGTAACAGCTCATGTTACTCGAGTAGCCAAGTCCTTACTCGAGTAATCAGTGTAATCAGTGTTCACTACTCGAGTAATCTAAGTTACTACTCGAGTATTTACGCAAGGCTACAAAATTCTAATCGAGTAATCAGAGCCTTAATCGAGTATTTGCGCAAGACTGAAAAATTCTACTCGAGTAGGCAAGTGGCTAATCGAGTAGTCAGATCAAAAAACACTTAAAAACTTGTTTTCTCAACATCTAAACCTTTTCTTTCAAACCTTTAAGCCACCTATTGATTTTAGGCAAAGTGAAAACTCAAAATATGATATAATCATGCAATCAAAAGAGATTCACTACCCTCTAAGAGACTCTACCCAAACTCATAAACTAAGAGACTTGTGAGGCGAAAGATAAAATATAAAACATAAACTACCAAACTAAGTCTTCATGAGCTTGCTCTCTCTTCATCACTTGATGTTTGTTGTTGCTTGTTGAGCTTGAAACTTGATCAACACATTTGTAGCATGTTCAAAACCTTTTGGCATTTATCAAAACATTCTTCATGGATCTTACACTTTGGTACTCTTAGAGTACAATTTCATGTTTCCCCGAACGAATAACCTTAATAATCAAGCTTGATATCATACGTCCCAATCCGAATGTACGTCCATGTTCCCAGAACGAAATCAACAACATTCCTCGAATATTGCCCACATTCCTAGAATGTGTCATCAAACTTATCGTATACATTTGGTATTCCCAGTGTACCCTGTTCATGTTCTGCGAACATGACAAATGGTATCCTATCATCTTATCATCATGAATGCACACAAATTATACATTTAATATTATCCATTAATCTTATTATGTGCAACATGCGTTATGTTCACTCATGTAATAACAATGTAATCTATCATAATATTTCCTTCTTGGAACATGACCCATATCCTTGGTAATTCATCCTTAACTTACTTGGAATTTGACTTAATTGGAAATGGTATTTTGGTAGTATTTTGATTAACAAAACTCGAGTATAATTTAAAAGACTCAAGTAGAATTTTAACTCAATGCAAAAATACTCGAGTGGATTTTCTCTGGACTAGAGTGAATCATACTTTTCTTCAAAGTACTCGAGTAATTCATGAATACTCGAGTGTTCTTCATTTTCCAGAAATTCATTTTCCAGGTTTTACAAAATAATACTCGAGTGTTCTTCATGGATACTCGAGTGTTCCTCATATTTTATCAAAATACTCTAGTGTTCTTCATGTTCTTCATGAGTACTCGAGTGTTCTTCATTTTCCAGAAAGTCCATTTTTCCAAAATGGTCGAAATACTCGAGTATCATCCATAATACTCGAGTATTTGCAGACAGATAACACTGTGAATTGTGTTTTAACATACCATTTCCAATTATAGTCAATTCCAATCCAAACTAAGGACCAACAGAGCTTATATTACACATATTAGACATGTTCCAATACGGAAATTTCATTGTATTACAGTGAATCATAACTTAACATCAATTATGCATAAAAACCACATTTTGAGCAACTTAACATACCAAATTCCATTCTAATCATTTTTGGCATGAAAATAACTTGCATACAGTACACATGCAGCATAACAAACTTGCTCAAACATTTAACATGTCTTAAATTGGCCTCCATGCCATTTCTCCAATTCCAAAACTATGCCCTTAAGCCTCATGGTGGCTCATCCTAATTTCAAATACATTTTAATCTCATTCTAGCAAATGGTTAGATTCCCCCATACCTTAGGGTCGTGCTTGAACAAAAGCTCCATAGAGAACAGCAACCAAAAGCTCTAACCATTTCCAACCCGAACTTGCATGACAGTTTCAGCAGGGGTCCAAAACCACAATAATCGACATTCGAATCATGCATAAAAATTGCGGAAATTGGTTAGACTGTGTTCTCTATAACATGAACTTTGAAAACCAATAAGTTTCAGACCAAGAGGGAGCTTGAGCTTACCACAATTGAAGCTCAAAGTCAGCACTTTGAATCTGAACATTTGGTTTGGCAGATTTCAGCCCCTAACTTCGCAGGAGCATAACTTTTCGACCAGGAACTCAAATCTAACAAACTTGGTATCGAATCGAAGCTCGTTGAAAGAGTTTTCCAATGGTATATCTCTCATTATATAAATCTCAAGGATGAGAGAGAATCGAAGCCACGAAGTTGACGGGTCTGAACATAGTTCTGGTTTTTTGGCAGATTTGAAGCTCCATCTTGCAGCACTCATTACTCCTCACACACTCAACCTTAGCTCACGATTTTTGGTTTTTTTCAAAGCTCTGGATGTGAGCTTCGAAATGGTGTATGATTTGTTCTAGGAGACTCAGGGACGATGGCGAATTAAGAGCTCGAAGTTTAGAACCCTAAAAACTCGATTTTCAGACCAACTTCAGCAAAAATCCATCAATTCCCTCAACCATGGCGTTATATGGATCAATTGAGGGCCCATGCACAGAGACACGAGTCCATGGACGTGTTGCTGAGTCATTAACGTGTCAACTCGTGAGGTATTCGAGTGGGTGACTCACCAAACGCACTTACTCGTGCAGCACTGTGCAAAATACTCGAGTCTTTTCAAAAAGACTCGAGTCTTTCAGCTAAAATTTGAAAAATGAATATTTTTATTTCCTTTCCCTCCAAAATCTTTCTATTATTATTTTTAAGTCCTAAAACAAGGACTAATATGTAAAAACCTTATTTTCACATATTTTATTTTGTCAAACACATGTATAATAAATAACTTTTTAATCAAGGATTAAAATAAAAGCAACTAATTATAAATTAACTTTATAATTAAATTATCATTAATCCGAGATTAAAAATTTGGGGTGTTACACTACTCCCCCACTTAAAAGGAATTTCGTCCCCGAAATTCATTCTCCAAAATATCATATTTTCAAGATTACATAAAAGACGGTTTTGTTATTATTCTTCTTCAAAATATCATTAGGGAGATTCCTTCCCCACTTAAAAAGAATTTCTTATACTTTTCCAAACTTCCTATCTCAAAATATTTCATAAGATATTTAAAATGAAACCTCTTGAATGAACTCTTGTGTTCCAAAGCATATAAAATTCCTTGCTCACATAAAAAGGGTTTTCCTTAAACTTCCTCGAACATTATTTAACAATTAATTAAAATGAAATCTTCTAACTAAACTTTTCCAGATAAGATGTTTAAAACATTTCTCAATAAACCTTTTTCGAGGAAAAACTTTTTTCTGAAAACACGTTTCAACTTCATAATCCTAAATTAAAACATTTGGCAATAAATTTTTCGATGAACAACTTTTCCCGTTGCGCACTCTGATCACTCCAGCACGAGAAAGGAAATATTCGTATGACCTCATTTCATAACAGTTATAAACATTAGGGTGATCAGTCCTAATATTTAAACTATCAGTAATGAAATCATCCCTCTCAGATATAATCTTTCTCAAGAAAGATTATACGATTTACCTTTAAGTTAGATGAACTCAAAGATAAGGAACATTATCGTCACTATCAAACTTAGCCAGATAGTCAAGTTCTAGAGAGATTTCCGTTGGGGAGACAAATACTTGTCCTATCCTGGTGGTTGTTAATTTCTCTAGTCTGAACTGAACTTTCCATTCTGTAGTGTCCAAAGGATTCATCACATCCAACTGTGATAAGGGTTTTGATCACAGAAATTTTAAGCCAAGACTTGATCAGGTTTCCAGATTATCAAAGATCTAATTAACGCAAACGAAAGACATTTAACTACGTTAATTCAGATTGGAAGAAGATCACTCGGGTTATCCTTATCCAAATCTAACTCACGCCGAACCGACTGAACCTTCTTCGAGCTTGATTCGCTTACTGATCATTTTACCTGCCTTTACCCTTGAAATAACTATCCCCTTGGGTACACCGTGTCTTGAACCTGAGTTAAGTGTCTCACACTTCCCACATTGGAGTAGACAAGTGATTCTCTTCTCCTTTTCCCCTTTGTCCTCATAAATTTCATATATGCTTCCCAATGTCAAGAACTTCCTCATTTCCTGATAACTGATAGCTAGTTTGAGATTCGGGCTTAAGCCGTCTTTGAGCTTTTCATTCTTGAATCTCTCATCTGGATCATTGGAGTGGATCCTCCTTCTACCTTTCAATCTTGATATCACATTCTCCAAGATCCATATTCACTTGTCTTATTTACAACAATTCAATCTTCTCCTTTCTCCAATTTTTCCACAACCTCTCCTTGAGTATTTCCCCGGTGATGTGTCAGTTCTCAGTTTCCAACATCTGTCTTACATGGTTCCTCCATATCTTAGCTTCATCCTTAGCACTAAATTTTTTTTTAACCCTCCTTTGCTCTCTTAATTCCATAATCAACTTCCAAATTTCCAAATCATTCGGAACTCAAATTCCTGTTTAAAAACAAGAATTTTCATCCATTTCTTCATGGAAGTTGGGTTTCCTCCCTTCAAAAGCTGATCTCTTATTTCCTCTCAACCCTTCCTCGCTTTGGTTAAAACCCACGAGTTCGAATCAGGAACTTTCTTGTGGTTTGCAACCTTCCCTTCTTACTTTTCATCGGTCTACTTGCATTGCCAAGCTCATGTCTACTAGAATCCTTACTCAGTTCAAACAACTTCTTTAATTCCCATAGAGCTCGCATGAATTGCCTTTCGGCCCATTGCAAGCGCTTCCATATTTGCTTTATCCTGATGACGACGGGTCTCCGATCATTAGCCTTCAAAACTTTGTCCGTCGACGTTGTTTCTTGTTCAGCTCCCTCTAATTTAACAAATCACTTCAACTCTCCATGGTCACTAACACTTAAAGTGTAGTGTCATAGTGAATGGCTCCAAGCCCTCAGAGCAACCATAATCATTGCAAGGTTCAAGTCATGCCTCAAATAATTCACCTTGTGTATCTTTAATCACTTAATCCATATACACCCAACTTCTTTTACTCTTCCCGGTCCTTGCCTCGATCCACGACAGTACACTTCAATACCTTTGCACGAATCGAGCAAGAGTTACACAGGATAGGATGTTAGTCTTCCATTCCGTTACTGACAATTTCCTTCGCACTTCACATTCTATATGAAAGACTAGTCCCTCCGATTTATCTTGGTTAGAGGTACCTTGATTTAAGAAGGTTCTCTTGTGAACTTACCGTAGCACCCAAAGAGTCACAAAAGATTTCAACTTCAGCGACTGACTTTGGTTGTTCCCCTTTGTAGAACTGTATCCTTCACTGTTCAGTCCGCTGTCCTTCCTTCTTCGAAGATTACGAGCTTTCAAAGCTTAACTTCCTCAGCCAGACTTGCATTTAAAAGGGTTACAGCTACCCCTCGTTCAAGACCCATAACACATTCTCAGGATAGTCCATGTGCTTTTTGAGATTCCTCTAATAATTTAGGATATTGACAACGGGCATCAGCACAAACAATTTCAGATAAGATCTGAAAATTCCATTCATATAGCCCAAGGAGATAACAAAGCATAAGTCAATTCAAACGGCATTACAACTTCCACGTAGTGTCCGTATCGGAATTGAAATATTGCTTTGGGAATGTCTTCCTTCCAGTTTCCAATTTGATGATGCCTCGGCCTGAGGTCATTCTTATAAACTATCGAGGCTTCGCTATTTATTCCATATTCGATTCTCTTTTCTTGGTAAGGAATACTCATCCCTGATGGTGCCCTTATTCCAATCCCAAATAAACGTCGCATATGCACAATACTTCCACTCCTGTTCTCATCGAACACTATTGAAGTTTCGCACTGAAACACACTTGATCCGATCGACTGCCAATTCAGTAATACCTTTGCTTGTTTCTTCGATCCGGCTATTTCCGATGGCACTATCCTATGAAGAGCAATAAAGATAAAACCATCCTCTAGAACCAAATCGATACCAAACTTGATCTTCATGCTTTAATGACGAAACTCGATGCTTCAATAGAGAATATTCGGAAAATTCTTCGAAACCAAGATCTCTTCAATTTCCCTCTTCCTTAATTCCACTTATGAAACAACACACATACCTTTTGGATTTCGGATTCTTGCCTCTCTATCACAATTAAGTATTACTTGGTTCTTGGGCGTCCAATCCAAGTCCAAGATTACACTTAATTGTTAAAAGGATGGGAAGACCATGTCTACTCCGAAGAGATAGCTCAATAAAATAGTTCAAACAGACGAGGGAGACATCTACAAGAAAACTTGTAGGAGTTCGATCTTGAAGTAGCAGAGTGGATCAAACACGAGAAAACACAATCATCTCACGTCCTCACAAAAGATTAATCAGCTTCAGAGTTACAGACTCTGCAAAGCCAATTACTAGGGAGGTAACCACCTAGCACCAAATCTAAGGATTTGATAACGTTCCTACTACTGAGGAAAATACCCTCTCTAGAGGATATTAGCTATCTTTTAGGTACTTTGGAATCACCCTTCATTGATTCCTTGGTGTCATAATGGATTAGCATTATGAACTTAAGGTTGGATCAGACCTAAAAGAAGTACATTACTATCATACTTTGACTTAGGCTACATCAAACACTACCAGATAAACACTAGGCCACAAACCAAGGGCCAAAGGATAAAATCTTTACTCCAGTTAGAAGTATGGACGAGCATACTTCACAGGAAAACTCCACAAATCTTGATGACCAGCGTATTGGACCACACACCCAAGGACCAAGAGTCGGGACCATTGCTCTGATACCATAAAATGTAACATCCCTTGTTCCTTAAAAAGAATTTCATTTATTATTGAAACGTGTTGGAAAAGTCTGAGTATGAAAATTTTTCCTTGAATGTGGTACTCAAGTTTAAACCATGCATTTGAAAGGGAATTCGGTGGAAGGAGTAATTAATTCTTGAACATCTAAAAAAAATCATTTTGAGATAACCCTTATAGCACGAAATAGCTTTCGAAAATAGCTTAGTTATAAGGTTATCCCCGAAAATTGACTTTAACAGTACTTCCTTCACCACCGAACTCAAATAATAAAATCAGAGTCAGCGGAATATATTTAAAAATGGTTTCTTTATGTTTCCTTAGAGTTCATAAATCATGAGGAAGGTCATTGATTCATAAAATCAGGTGTAAAAAAAAACTTTCTGAGTACCAACAATATTATCCAAGTGATATAATCTAAGTTTTACTCTGATACATCTCTCAAGTCATAAAGTTACGAAGTCTATCAAAAGTTGGAGACATTCAGAGCTAGTCAATGGTCCTTCGTCCAATCATCCTTTTTTTGGCTGGATCTTCAAGAGTTATACAAGGAGTCTCTATTCCATGGTCACTGATCTTTAGAAGATCTAAGCACCTGGTCAACACCTAATAAGGGCAGGGAGGTAAGCTATACTCATTCGCATAATCAAATGAGAACATAGTACTAACATGCACAATTAAGCAATTCATCATGATCCCAATGCATATACACGTATACCAAATAGTCAAGTTATATACACAGCTTATGAGCAATCCATACGACTATGCCTGGAACGTGGTCCATAATGCCAATATTGATGTGCACATCTCGTCACCAAGACGAATATCCAACGTTCCCAACAACCAATGCTGGTCACATTACCAAAATGTGACTAGGATAATCCTTTCGTCACCAAGACGAATATCCAACGTTCTCAGCAACCAATGTTGGTCACATTACCAAAATGTGACTACAATAATCCTTTCGTCACCAAGACGAATATCCAACGTTCACAGCAACCAATGCTGGTCACATTACCAAAATGTGACTACAGGCAAGTCGTAACCAAATTGGTACTCCCAGAGTACTCTCCTCATGTTCCTCGAACATGAATGAATGATATGCTACACATCACCATGCATAAATACATACCAACAATCCATTTAGGGTTATTCCTTAATCTCCATATGTGCACCATGCAATAAATTTACCGATGTAATGACAAGTTTGGCTCATAAACAATACGTCTCATTCGGATTGTACGTGCACGTTTTCAAAACACATTCTCCTCAATCTCAACAACATTCTGTGAATGTTGCCTATGTTCTCAAAATATGTTATCAAGCTTGTCATACAACCTTTGGTACTCTTAGAGTACAATTTCATGTTTCCCCGAACGAATAACCTTAATAATCAAGCTTGATATCATACGTCCCAATCCGAATGTACGTCCATGTTCCCAGAACGAAATCAACAACATTCCTCGAATATTGCCCACATTCCTCGAATGTGTCATCAAACTTATTGTATACATTTGGTATTCCCAGTGTACCCTGTAACATCCCAAATTTTAAACCTAAGTGCAAATAAATTAATAATAGTTGGGATAAGTGAGATAATAATAATAAAACCATAAATAGGTATTAAAAGAAGTGTTCAAGCATGAGAAAATATTAACAACAATAATATTGGTTTAGGAAAAGAAAGGAGCATTAAATTGAAGTTAGGAACAAGCCAGAAAAATAGATAATTCGGTACTAAAACATAACGTAGGGTAGAAAATCAAAATAAAAGATTTAGGACTCAAAACAAAATTTCCACCGTTGGATATGGAGGTATGATTTTTAGGAAGTTTCTAGTCAAATTTGAGCAAGATCCGATGGTGAACGAAGAAGTTATGGCTATTTGAAGCTGGGAGAAAATAGCTGAAAAATAAAAAAATGAAGTAGCAGTACCTGTGAATTTCGCTTAAGCGAAAATGTCACAGTTTCAACACCTCAAGGGCTCGCTTAAGCGAGCAGATTTCGCTTAAGCGAAATAGGTTACATGGCATCACTGAAAGGACTTCGCTTAAGCGAAAATGCTTCGCTTAAGCGAAAATACTGCGATCTGCAACACTGAGAACGCGTTTTCAAGGGCAATTTCGCCATTTCCCCACCCCAAAACCCATTAAAACGTCCCAAACACTACCTCCTCATACTCGAAACTCCTCTCTCCCTCACTCATCTTCTTCCTCCTCCAAGAGCTAGGGCTCCCTCCCTTTCCCTCTCTTCCTCCATTAATGACTTAGCTTATACTCCCAAGCTTCAAGGCATCCATCAAACTCTCTTTTCCCTCTTCCAATTTATATTTCCATCACCATCTACCATCACCTCAAGCTTCTCCATCATCATCTTCATCCTTAAGCTTTCCATGGCTTCCATGGTGTAAGCTTCAAGCTTCACCCTCCATAATCATCAAGGTTTCCTTTCCTCTCTTTGTTTCAATAGGAATCCTCATCAATTTGTGCTTCCTTGCTTCTATTGAGGTTCCTCCATCATATTTGGAAGTGTGGGTAAGCAATAACCAAGCTTTTCCTCTCAATTTCCTTTTGATTTTAGTATTAGTTTTACTTTTACTTATTATTATTCTCTTTGGTAATCCAAGACAAAATCATGCACTCCCTTAGCCCTTGAAGATTTCGGCCAGAACAAGAGAGAGAAAAGGGGAGTTCATCCACCCATTTCATTCCAAATCTTGACGAATTCCAACATCCCTCGGAGTGGTGATTGTGGTCACTAAGCTCATTCGACAACCCTCCTGCATTAGGACTCCTAACCCGGTTAAGGTTCACTCTATCTTATTTATTTTAAGGTAAGGGGTTTATTGTCGCACGGTGGTTGTGTAACTAGTATGTGTGTGCGTGTTGAGATTAATTGGTTTGTGTAGTTGATATTAGGAAATAATTACTATAAACTATGTTATAATATAATGACTGGAATATGCTATTTGAGGAATTAACTTGTATGCCTGTACATGTATGTTAAATGTTATGATAATTATCTTGTGACTTGCTAAATGCTAATTGAGGCCATGAATTAGGTGTAGTTGTTGAAAATATGAGAATGATATGTAAGCACTAAATTATGTGAAATAATTGGATAATGATATGTAATATAAGATAAGTATTGAATATATTGATTGGTGTATGTAGGTTGCCTTGTAGATATTGAATGAGAACGGAGAGGAGTGGACATGGGCAGGAGTAAGAACATGACTTAATTAGTAACTCCTAGAAGAGAAATTAGGGAAATAACATGGAAAGAAAAATAGGACATGTTCTTAGGTGAGAATGAGAAAATGCTAGGAAAAGAAATAAGTTGGTTAAGAGAAAAGTGAGAATAGAAGAATAAGGTGTTAGGCGAGGGTGGACTAAAATTGATAAAAAGGAAAAGAATAAAAGGAAAAGAACGAAAAAGAAAATAAAAGAAAAAGAGAATATTGGTATGCGGTTTGGACCCTGGAAGGCATACGGTGGGGTGCAGTAAGGCGGGTGCGCAACACCTGCAATAAGTCGCGAGCTGCTCCGTGTGCAAGGGTTGAGTTAGACGTGCGGCCTTTGGGGATCTGTACGCATCGGTAAGACGACACCAAAGGTGGGTTGCAGTGGCAAACTCGCATAGCCAAGGATTTTGTGGCATTCAGGCCATGTAAGACACGCTCTCGGGTGCAGGAAACGTAAATCGCCTAGGAAGAGTGCGCAGTGGTTGAGTTAGACGTGCGGCCTTTGGGGATCCGTACGCATCCGTAAGTCGTACCCGGGATGGGACGCAATTGTGAAACCACAAAGATCCCGAAAAAGTAAAAAGAAATGAAATTAATGAAATGAAAAGAATGAAATGAAAAGAATGTAATGAAAAAGAATGAAATAAAAAGAAACAAAAAGGGAAGAAAGTTGATAAGGTGATGAATGAGATGGAGCAATGAGAGATACAGATTAGAATTAGTTAACTTGATAAAATAGGAAGAATGTGAGTAAAAGTAGGAATGGAAGAAGAATTGAGAGTTTAAGTTTAGGTGAGGGTAGAAGGCTAAAGTGAACGGAAATAAAATAGGAATTGACATTAATTAGGGAAGGTGAATAATTTGGAGATGTTTGTGTTTGCAGTGGATAGGTGATTGGGTGTGATATATTTGCACTATTTGGTTATTTGCTAATTGTGTATGACTTGGCATGTATTATGCATTACTAGTTCGTGCAATTCTCACCCTTACATCCACAACAGGTACAGGTACAGGTCAGGAGCTTAGCAGAGAGTTGGGCCGAGCAGGAGCACACTTCCCCACGGAAAGTGTGAATATCTCATTTTAATTTTGTGTCGACCCGGTCCATTTTATGTAATTTATGTATTTTCAATTAATTAGGAAATTATGTATTTTAAATATAATGCGAAATGTTGGTGGCCCGGAGTTATTAATTTAGGATTTGAGAAGTCGGGTATCCGTGTTTTAGTATTTTATCGGATACCGTAGGAATTAAAACAAATATATTATATTTACTATTCTGGATGTCTGGTTGTTATTGAAAACTATTTTTAACAGGTTACAGGTCAATGATAATTTTGGGAAAGTCGGAAAAACAGAGGAGACTCTGTCCGATTTTCCGAAAAAATTATAAAAAGAATTTTAATTAAAAAGAAATTTTTAAATCCTTATTTTCAAAATAGATAAAATAAAATAGGTTGTTACATTTATGGTATCAGAGCAGTTGTCCTCGGCCTCGGAGTTGCGAGTTACTCCAATGGTTATCTCACCAAGAGAGTAACCGAAAAGTAGTGTCAAGTCCTATAGTAGTTACTTAGGTTTATAGTTATAAAATCCTACGTATTTATGTACTAAATTATATATGTGTCTGCATCAACAGAATCCTTCGTTGCCACACTGTAGCAACATGAAGAATCAGTTTTTCTATTCCCCTGCTAGCAGTTCGGCTACTGATCGTAAGATCAATTCCCCAGCTGATTCTCTGAAATCCGAGCCGTATGACATCTGTTTTCATGAAGGGCAAACTTCTGCAATGGTTAAGCTTAGATCGACTATTGAAGACAAGGAGTAACACGTGGGGGTACAAGTTGGTGAGAAGAGGAGTATAATTTTGAGATCGGGAATGGTTCTTCTGAAGCAACACTTGACTCATGAAGAACAGGTGGACGTAGTGAAGAACTGTCGTGAGATGGGCTTAGGTCCTGGAGGTTTTTATCAACCAGGCTTTACAAGTGGAGCCAGACTCCGACTGAAAATGATGTGCCTCGACTTAGATTGGAATCCTCAAACCCGAGTATATGGACACACAAGGGTAATTGATGGAAGCGAACCACCCAATATTCCTGATCAGTTCATTCAGCTGGTTATGGGAGCGATGCAAGAATCACAATCTTTGATTGAGAAGGAATGCGGTGTAAGTGAAGTGGAGGACATACTCCCTTCCATGTCCCATGATGTCTGTATTGTTAATTTCTATGAATAAAAACGAAAGCTTGGTCTTCATCAGGACCGTGACGAAAGTGTTGGAAGCCTGCAAAGAGGGATACCAGTAGTATCATTCTGCATTGGTGACTCGGCTGAATTCCTCTATGGAGACCAGAAAGATCCAAGGAGAGCAGAAAGAATTATCTTGGGGTCGGGTGATGCGTTAATATTCGGTGGCGAGTCTCCTCACATCTTTCATGGTGTGTCAGCAATCATACCAGACACAGCCCCAGAGGGATTACTCAATGACACAGGACTTCGTCCTGGACGTCTCAACCTTACATTCCAACAATATCAGTTCCCTGGTCCACACCCTTAAAGTCGGCGGTGCAACTACTTAAGGAGATCAGGGCCAAACCAACAAAAGGTACGAGACGATTCAAAAATTTAGATAAACATTTTAGGTACTTTCGATCTGCATCTCTATTAATTTTCAGCGGGAACACCTTAATCCGAATTACCTAGAATCATAATTCCTAAACCTTTATTACCGAATAATTACAATATCTAAGAATTCTATGTTTTCGATTTAATCCTGAATTTTAGAGAAATACTCTAAGTGTTTTAAAGCCTTCATTTCTATTAAGTCTCAGTGTAAGGCATCCTAAATCAATTCTCTTGGAATTTTAAAATTCCTAATCCTGTAATTCCAGACGTGATGAAACCTAAGAAATACTCACCTTCAATCTAATCTTGAGTACCATCTAAGGGAATACGTAGGAAAAACCTTACTTAGTTATAAGACCGTGATAAGAGACCTAACCAAGAACCTTGGGATAGTGTTGTCCTCTAATAGAGTGTAAGGTCAGGATTAGTCATCCTTTCTCTTGCATCTGTTAAAAGATAATGCTATCATTTCATGACGCAGTGATGTACAGTTGGTAAAGGTGAGATCGGGACTGACTACCTCGGTCTTCGCGTTTATTAACTGACGACAGCATTGCAAATCCTGAAGAACGTGATGATGTGTTGTAGCTAGATGAAGGAGTGGGACTAGCTACCCCAGTCCTTGCATTTATTGGCGGATATATCATTGCAAATCTCTCAAATCTGATTAGAACCATTGACATAGCAATTTCGACCTGAAGAAGGTCAAATCGAGTTCAAGCTCACTAGAAATCTTGTGGAAATTCGTTACAAGCGATCGTGCGACAAATCTACCCATGACAATCCTATCTAGTATAGGAACATAGATAGATGTAAGTACGTGAAACCGCCATATCTTAGAAAACCCAACAAGTAGTTCATCCAATCTTGTTTTTCAAACCCATCACCTAATCGAAAAGTAGAACCACTAATTCTTAACATCTGTTCAGCTACCCCTTGGTATCGATCTACGTAGGTATGTTGATACTAAGTAGGGGAGAACCTTATAGTCCTACCCGAAACCCATCTGAGTGATGGTAAAGAATGAAAACGACAGCCGAGCAGAACTAGAACGTAAACTACCTTAGTGTCCCCACAGAAACATTAAGACCGAAAATGGATGAGATGTCGAACATCCGCTGTTATCTCTTCCCATTCTTTGGAAAGGTATAACAAAATGGCACAGGCCACCAAGATCTCTCAAATTGATGATGACATTATGTCGGGCATCAACCCAACTTTTAACAATGCTATCCTCATCAATGGTTGCCCAAGACCGTTATTCTTAAAAACCTTACGTAAACCGCTAAGAAGGTCACTGGGAACTGGTGGAGAACCAACCTCAAACGAGTTAGGATAAATCTGAACGAACACGGAACTGAGAAGTAGAATTATATCTTGACCTCTATTCCCAATTAGAAACCAATCTTAACTTTTTTCGAGACGAAACGTAGCTAAGAAGCGCGTAAGCTGGAACGACAATGAAATAGGATTCGGATGAAGTCAAGTTGAATGTCGGAGTGACTTTTGCTAAATTCGAGCAAGGAAATGAAGTTCTAGGAATTCTTCAAGTGCTGTGATTAGGAGAACTGCAACCTGACAACAATGCCATTCTTAGAGTCCCAGGACTCTATATTGTGGCCCGAATGACCAAAAACCTTGGATTGCGCACACAGAAGAATAAACAGGAGTCTGATTAAAGGGAGTGAACATTCTAGGGAATGAGCGGGAGTTGTGGCAATTAAGTCTCTCGGACAAATTCCGAGTAGGGGAGTAAATGACGAAGAGATGCGAAGTTGCGGCGCATTAGTTCTCAAGGGTTTGTTATCTCCCTAGATTACTTGATGGAATTTCGAGGACGAAATTCAAATAAGTAGGGGAGAAATGTAACATCCCAAATTTTAAACCTAAGTGAAATAAATTAATAATAGTTGGGATAAGTGAGATAATAATAATAAAACCATAAATAGGTATTAAAAGAAGTGTTCAAGCATGAGAAAAGATTAACAATAATAATATTGGTTTAGGAAAAGAAAGGAGCATTAAATTGAAGTTAGGAACAAGCCAGAAAAATAGATAATTCGGTACTAAAACATAACGTAGGGTAGAAAATAAAAATAAAAGATTTAGAACTCAAAACAAAATTTACACCGTTGGATATGAAGGTATGATTTTTAGGAAGTTGCTCGTCAAATTTGAGCAAGATCCGACGGTGAACGAAGAAGTTATGGTTGTTTGAAGTTGGGAGAAAATAGCTGAAAAATAGAAAAATGAAGTAGCAGTACCTGTGAATTTCGCTTAAGCGAAAATGTCACAGTTTCAACACCTCAAGGGCTCGCTTAAGCGAGTAGGTTTCGCTTAAGCGAAATAGGTTACATGGCATCACTGAAAGGACTTCGCTTAAGCGAAAATACTGCGATCTGCAACACTGAGAACGCGTTTTCAAGGGCAATTTCGCCATTTCCCCACCCCAAAACCCATTAAAACGTCCCAAACACTCCCTCCTCATACTCGAACCTCCTCTCTCCCTCACTCATCTTCTTCCTCCTCCAAGAGCTAGGGCTCTCTCCCTTTCCCTCTCTTCCTCCATTAATGACTTAACTTATACTTCCAAGCTTCAAGGCACCCATCAAACTCTCTTTTCCCTCTTCCAATTTATATTTCCATCACCATCTACCATCACCTCAAGCTTCTCCATCATCATCTTCATCCTTAAGCTTTCCATGGCTTCCATGGTGTAAGCTTCAAGCTTCACCCTCCATAATCATCAAGGTTTCCTTTCCTCTCTTTGTTTCAATAGGAATACTCATCAATTTGTGCTTCCTTGCTTCTATTGAGGTTCCTCCATCATATTTGGAAGTGTGGGTAAGCAATAACCAAGCTTTTCCTCTCAATTTCCTTTTGATTTTAGTATTAGTTTTACTTTTACTTATTATTATTCTCTTTGGTAGTCCAAGACAAAATCATGCACTCCCTTGGCCCTTGAAGATTTCGGCCAGCACAAGAGAGAGAAAAGGGGAGTTCAACCACCCATTTCATTCCAAATCTTGACGAATTCCAACATCCCTCGGAGTGGTGATTGTGGTCACTAAGCTCATTCGACAACCCTCCTGCATTAGGACTCCTAACCCGGTTAAGGTTCACTCTATCTTATTTATTTTAAGGTAAGGGGTTTATTGTCGCACGGTGGTTGTGTAACTAGTATGTGTGTGCGTGTTGAGATTAATTGGTTTGTGTAGTTGATATTAGGAAATAATTACTATAAACTATGTTATAATATAATGACTGGAATATGCTATTTGAGAAATTAACTTGTATGCCTGTACATGTATGTTAAATGTTATGATAATTATCTTGTGACTTGCTAAATGCTAATTGAGGCCATGAATTAGGTGTAATTGTTGAAAATATGAGAATGATATGTAAGCACTTAATTATGTGAAATAATTGGATAATGATATGTAATATAAGATAAGTATTGAGTATATTGATTGGTGTGTGTACGTTGCCTTGTAGATATTGAATGAGAACGAAGAGGAGTGGACATGGGCAGGAGTAAGAACATGACTTAATTAGTAACTCCTAGAAGAGAAATTAGGGAAATAACATGGAAAGAAAAATAGGACATGTTCTTAGGTGAGAATGAGAAAATGCTAGGAAAAGAAATAAGTTGGTTAAGAGAAAAGTGAGAATAGAAGAATAAGGTGTTAGGCGAGGGTGGACTAAAATTGATAAAAAGGAAAAGAATAAAAGGAAAAGAACGAAAAAGAAAATAAAAGAAAAAGAGAATATTGGTATGCGGTTTGGACCCTGTAAGGCATACGGTGGGGTGCAGTAAGGCGGGTGCGCAACACCTGCAATAAGTCGCGAGCTGCTCCGTGTGCAAGGGTTGAGTTAGACGTGCGGCCTTTGGGGATCCGTACGCATCGGTAAGATGACACCAAAGGTGGGTCGCAGTGGCAAACTCGCATAGCCAAGGATTTTGTGGCATTCAGACCATGAAAGACACGCTCTCGGGTGCAGGAAACGTAAGCCGCCTTGGAAGAGTGCGCAGTGGTTGAGTTAGACTTGCGGCCTTTGGGGATCCGTACGCATCCGTAAGTCGTACCCGGGATGGGACGCAATTGTGAAACCACAAAGATCCCGAAAAAGTAAAAAGAAATGAAATGAATGAAGTGAAAAGAATGAAATGAAAAGAATGTAATGAAAAGAATGTAATGAAAAAGAATGAAATAAAAAGAAACAAAAAGGGAAGAAAGTTGAGAAGGTGATGACTGAGATGGAGCAATGAGAGATAGAGATTAGAATTAGTTAACTTGATAAAATAGGAAGAATGTGAGTAAAAGTAGGAATGGAAGAAGAATTGAGAGTTTAAGTTTAGGTGAGGGTAGAAGGCTAAAGTGAACGGAAATAAAATAGGAATTGACATTAATTAGGGAAGGTGAATAATTTGGAGATGTTTGTGTTTGCAGTGGATAGGTGATTGGGCGTGATATATTTGCACTATTTGGTTATTTTCTAATTGTGTATGACTTGGCATGTATTATGCATTACTAGTTCGTGCAATTCTCACCCTTACATCCACAACAGGTACAGGTACAGGTCAGGAGCTTAGCAGAGAGTTGGGCCGAGCAGGAGGACACTTCCCCACGGAAAGTGTGAATATCTCATTTTAATTTTGTGTCGACCCGGGCCATTTTATGTAATTTATGTATTTTCAATTAATTAGGAAATTATGTATTTTAAATATAATGCGAAATGTTGGTGGCCCGGAGTTATTAATTTAGGATTTGAGAAGTCGGGTATCCGTGTTTTAGTATTTTATCGGATACCGTAGGAATTAAAACAAATATATTATATTTACTATTCTGGATGTCTGGTTGTTATTGAAAACTATTTTGAACAGGTTACGGGTCAATGATAATTTTGGGAAAGTCGGAAAAACAGAGGAGACTCTGTCCGATTTTCCGGAAAAATTATAAAAAGTATTTTAATTAAAAAGAAATTTTTAAATCCTTATTTTCAAAATAGATCAAATAAAATAGGTTGTTACATACCCTGTTCATGTTCTGCGAACATGACAAATGGTATCCTATCATCTTATCATCATGAATGCACACAAATTATACATTTAATATTATCCATTAATCTTATTACGTGCAACATGCGTTATGTTCACTCATGTAATAACAATGTAATCTATCACAATATTTCCTTATTGGAACATGACCCATATCCTTGGTAATTCATCCTTAACTTACTTGGAATTTGACTTAATTGGAAATGGTATTTTGGTAGTATTTTGATTAACAAAACTCGAGTATAATTTAAAAGACTCAAGTAGAATTTTAACTCAATGCAAAAATACTCGAGTGGATTTTCCCTGGACTCGAGTGAATCATACTTTTCTTCAAAGTACTCGAGTAATTCATGAATACTCGAGTGTTCTTCATTTTCCAGAAATTCATTTTAAAGTTTTTTTCAAAAAAATACTCGAGTGTTCTTCATGGATACTCGAGTGTTCCTCATATTTTATCAAAATACTCGAGTGTTCTTCATGAGTACTCGAGTGTTCCTCATATTTTATCAAAATACTCGAGTGTTCTTCATGAGTACTCGAGTGTTCTTCATTTTCCAGAAAGTCCATTTTTCCAAAATGGTCGAAATACTCGAGTATCATCCATAATACTCGAGTATTTGCAGACAGATAACACTGTGAATTGTGTTTTAACATACCATTTCCAATTATAGTCAATTCCAATCCAAACTAAGGACCAACAGAGCTTATATTACACATATTAAACATGTTCCAATACGGAAAGTTCATTGTATTACAGTGAATCATAACTTAACATCAATTATGCATAAAAACCACATTTTGAGCAACTTAACATACCAAATTCCATTCTAATCATTTTTGGCATGAAAATAACTTGCATACAGTACACATGCAGCATAACAAACTTGCTCAAACATTTAACATGTCTTAAATTGGCCTCCATGCCATTTCTCCAATTCCAAAACTATGCCCTTAAGCCTCATGGTGGCTCATCCTAATTTCAAATACATTTTAATCTCATTCTAGCAAATGGTTAGCTTCCCCCATACCTTAGGGTCGTGCTTGAACAAAAGCTCCATAGAGAACAGCAACCAAAAGCTCTAACCATTTCCAACCCGAACTTGCATGACAGTTTCAGCAGGGGTCCAAAACCACATTAATCGACATTCGAATCATGCATAAAAATTGGGGAAATTGGTTAGACTATGTTCTCTATAACATGAACTTTGAAAACCAATAAGTTTCAGACCAAGAGGGAGCTTGAGCTTACCACAATTGAAGCTCAAAGTCAACTCTTTGAATCTGAACATTTGGTTTGGCAGATTTCAGCACCTAACTTCGCAGGAGCATAACTTTTCGACCAGGAACTCAAATCTAAAAAACTTGGTATCAAATCGAGGCTCGTTGAAAGAGCTTTCCAATGGTATATCGCTCATGATCTAACTCTCAAGGATGAGAGAGAATCAAAGCCACGAAGTTGACGGGTCTGAACATAGTTCTGGTTTTTTGGCAGATTTGAAGCTCCATCTTGCAGCACTCATTATTCCTCACACACTCAACCTTAGCTCACGATTTTTGGTGTTTTTTAAAGCTCTGGATGTGAGCTTCGAAACGGTGTATGATTTGTTCTAGGAGACTCAGGGACGATGGCGAATTGAGAGCTCGAAGTTTAGAACCCTAAAAACTCGATTTTCAGACCAACTTCAGCAAAAATCCATCAATTCTCTCAACCATGGCGTTATATGGATCGATTGAGTGCCCATGCACGGCGACACGAGTCCATGGACGTGTTGCTGAGTCGTTAACGTGTCAACTCGTGAGGTATTCGAGTGGGTGACTCACCAAACGCACGTACTCGTGCAGCACTGTGCAAAATACTCGAGTCTTTTCAAAAAGATTCGAGTCTTTCAGCTAAAATTTGAAAAATGAATATTTTTATTTCCTTTCCCTCCAAAATCTTTCTATTATTATTTTTAAGTCCTAAAACAAGGACTAATATGTAAAAACCTTATTTTCACATATTTTCTTTTGTCAAACACATGTATAATAAATAACTTTTTAATCAAGGATTAAAATAAAAGCAACTAATTATAAATAAACTTTATAATTAAATTATCATTAATCCGAGATTAAAAATTTGGGGTGTTACAGAATCCATTCATGTAACTTAGTTCCTAACATACTATTACGAATTAAGTTCATACTAAGTCTTCTTAAAAGTCTAATTGTCATTTTAAACTAATGTTAAATAAAATCATAGGATTATTAAACCTTACTTCCAATTCAAATATAGAGTAAGTCGTAAAGGTCTATCACTATAAACCTAACTATTCATTGTTTCCTCTTAGGTCTTAACCGGTTAAAACAGTCCTTAACCAATTAAATCCTGTAGACCTAAGAGTTAAAATCTCAATTCAATTCAATAACTCAACTAACACTTAGTACATATTAATAACATTCTACCACATAATTTCTAGGTTAATTACACACACTTTTTCATAGAAACATACACTCACAAGAACATAAGCAAGACATACTGATTTATTGAACAAATCCTTTAACCATTTACTTGTTACTTATTTCAGCATATAACAATAACTTAATTTCAGTTAGAGATATTCACTTTACACAATTAAACACTTATATCCAGTGTTAATTAAGAACCATGGGTTGTCTTGGTCTCAATACCAAGCAATCCTTGTCATGGTTTCCATTTGATAATTCCCATAAAACATGTAGCAAGCTTCATAATCATAAATCCTAGCTATATGAATGAAATCTCCCATACCTTGGACACAATTTAGAGGCTCTGAGTTACTCTTTGAATTGCTCAATTACTGCAGCCAAAAACAACAGCAACAACAACCCCATGAACAGCACAAAATCCATTAGCAAAACAGAGGAAGAAAGTCTCATGCTTTTCACTCACTAATCATGAGTTTTATGTGCAATAACTCAAAGCAAGCTATATATATGCACGAATCAAGAGTGTATTTTGACAGAGTTTTGGCATGGAAAACAGAGGGGAATTCGTGCAAGAGCTCAACCCCAATGACCTATATTTATAGAAAGGGAAAAAGA
This sequence comes from Crotalaria pallida, assembly GCA_037953625.1. NCBI lineage: Eukaryota > Viridiplantae > Streptophyta > Magnoliopsida > Fabales > Fabaceae > Crotalaria > Crotalaria pallida. Next base: position 87,030,493 of record CM075653.1, read on the forward strand.
GATGAGATGGTGCAAGGATGAGATAAGGGTGAGCTATACATGCTACCCTTCCTTCTCCTACACCACACACTTGCCTTGGGGTGTTAATGGGTGTTATGTGGCTTAAGGAAAGGGAGTCCATGTTTTTATCTCGAATTTTCGAGCTAAACCAACTTGTTTTTTCTTCGGATCTGATGTCTTTAACCGGTTAAATGGTGACTTAACCGGTTAAACACTTTTAAAAATCCCAAAATATACTATTAAATAACTGTTTCACATAAAAATTAATTTAAAAAGATTTACTTCACAAAACGACATTTCCACCGTTGGATGTTAAGATATAAAGGCTAGGAACCTTGTCTAAAAATTTGAGCAAGATCCAATGGTTAACAAAGGAGATATTGCCCGATCTTTGTATGCTATTTTACTAAAATAATACTTTTTACATATTTCATTTAAATCTTTCCTTGTCAAAGCTATTTTATTTCCAAAATATGCTTCCTTTTAATTTATTTTTCCAAAATGTTTCCCTTAAAAAAAATTTCAATAATAAAATAATTATTTATTCTTTTTATGAAAATGAAGGATATTACAATTTACATATGCAAAAAGTGCTTATCCATGCTCAGGCCCTCACATTTTGCGAATTTTAGTGTGGGTAACGAGTTCCTGCGAATATTTGGGAATTTTAAAGTTTTATTATATATTTACGTATTTTCTAATAATCATTATATATATAAATAAATTTAAGATGAATAATAATATACATATAATAAACTTATTTCATTATAATTTCATCTTTAAAATTAATTATGAAATATCAATAAAAAATTATATATATGTTTAAAAATAATAAATATATATATATATACACACACTCTCTGTTTCATATGTAATGTTTTTTTAGTATTTGTACAATGTTTCATATATCCTGTTCTTTTATAAACCTAATATATAATTAATGATATTTTTTATACAATGCAACTTACCAAAAGTAACAATATTTTTTATGAATTTTAAAAAATTAAATCCATCCAATTAATTTTCTTAATAAGTGTGATTTTGGTTATTTTTTTTAATAATAAGGACAATAGGGAGTATTTACTATCTTTTGTCTGATTTGTTTATGTGAAATAATATATTTTTATAATTTTAATACAAGTTAAAAAGATAAAATTTTAATATTAAAATATAAATTTAAAGTTTAAAGAAATGTAATTACTTTTCTTGATTTGATTTTTTAATATAATTAAAAAAAGAGAGTTGATGCACTAATAATGTAAAAAGCTTTTTTACACCATTATTAGTGCATAATCTATCATTCACATATTCATGTTATTGATTTTTAGATAAAATTAATACAAATGATGGTAAATAATGATACATCATCAATGCATATCCATTAATTTTTTTATAATTAAATATACTGTATAATAAAAAACGGAGAAATTATACTTGACAACAATGGATATGCAGAAATGAATTTAAAAAAAAAAAAAACAAACAAACAAACAGAAAGTAATTTTTATACTTGTAATTTCCCACGTGAATTAAAAAACAAAATATGATGATTCACCTGTCCTCTGAATAACACCAACCAAATCTAAAGAAAAGGAAGTATATTAGAGAATCTCGTGGATACAGAAAGGACATATTTTTTTTGTCTACATATGAAACAATATTGTGCAATACAAGGCTCACACGCCAAATCATCTTTATATTAAATATATAAATGCAAGTTGCGTGTGGGGGGTCGGAATATGTTCGCGTGTGGGTCTTAAACTCTGAATATGCTACTTAAAAATATCGAAAAATAGTCTTTGATACTCCCACCGTTTTTTTCTTTGGTCCTTTTCACCTTTTTTCCTTATTTCATATCTTTGATCTTTTTACAATTTCAATACACAAATATATTTTTTTTCTAATTTTAATTTTTCATCCAATCATTTAATTTACTCCTTATTAATTCTACTTTTATCATCTCTCTCATCTCTAAACCATTAAACATTAATTAATGGACACACTTACTTATAAAAATTAAATACTACTACAACTTTCAATAAAGATTAAATAGAGACAGTTTTGACAAAATACATATAAACCTTACAATAATCATCATAATCAACACTCTCTTAATCTGTGTGCACAACTCCAAAAAGACCAAAGAAAAAAACGGAGGGAGTAGCTTTTTTGGTCAAACACATGGCATATTTAGTTGTAGGTCGTGGGTTTGATATCCCCAATATAATAAAAAAAAGGCTTATTTATGGCTTTGGTCCCTATAAGTTGATGTCGTTTTGAATTTATTCCTTAAATCTTTTTTTGACCTTGAATGGTCCTTAAATCTTTTTAAATTTTGTTTTTAGTCTTTAAATCTTTTTTTGACATTGAATGGTCCTTAAATCTTTTTAAATTTTGTTTTTAGTCCTTAAATCTTTTTTTGACGTTGAATGGTCCTTAAATCTTTTTAAATTTTGTTTTTAGTCCTTCTGTTTGTCTTCTTCTGTCATCTGCTGACATGGAAAACGGTGTGCCATGTCAGCCCTTATATTGACTGCCAACGATGCATCTGATGTAGACCTCCCACTCATGTGAGCAGGAATCGAGCATGAGCCGAGCATTAACCATGCATGAGATATCGACCGAGTACGATGCAATTGGTAACGGCATAGCTTGGTTCGTGCTCGGTTCATTGTGCTCGGTTCGTGCTCGGTCGATATCTCCCCTCGGTTTGGCAAAGTCATGCTCGGTTCATGATCGGTTAATGTTTGGTTCATGCTCGATTCCTGCTCACATGAGTAGGAGGTCCACATCAGATGCATCGTTGGCAATCAATGTAAGGGCTGACATGACACACCGTTTGCCATGTCAGCAGATGACAGAAGAAGACAAACAGAAGGACTAAAAACAAAATTTAAAAAGATTTAAGGACCATTCAAGGTCAAAAAAAAAATTTAAGGACTAAAAACAAAATTTAAAAAGATTTAAGGACCGTTCAAGGTCAAAAAAAAGATTTAAGGACTAAATTCAAAATGAGGTCAACTTATAGGGAACAAAACCATAATTAAGCCTAAAAAAAATATTGAATTCATATATATATATATATAATCATTTTCAAACTTTTATTTTATTCATATTTAAAAGATTTTATATCTATTTTCAATGACAATTAATTGTTATTTCTCACAAATATATACCCTTATTTACTTTACAATTTTTAGATTCTCAATATTATTAACGGGTGTAGTTTTAAATATACATATTAAATAATATTCATATTTCCAATTTAATTAACTAAATTACAAATTTTTTTAATGAACGTGAAATCTACTAAAATGATTTTATATATATGAACGAAGGGAGTAACAAATATCTTTAAAATATACTCATTAACAAATACCCTTAAATATTTATTAAAAATCCAAATTTATTAAATAACTATCGAAAAGTATAGTAATTTTTAAGATTTTTGAGATAAATAGTAATATTGAATTGTAATATTTTTTTTTCTATTTATAATAACTTTATGGTACTTATTAGAAAAATCCAAATATGGTACAATTCAACAAATATCATTTTTGTTATGAATAATGAAAATAAGAAGAGAGAAGAGAGAAATTGAGGGAGAAGAGAGAAGCAGGGAGGAATTGTATTTCACTTCTTGGGGAGCAAAGTTTACGATACATATGAGTCTTATTATATGGGAAAAGAGGAAACCCTATCATGAATTTATTTCAACTAAAGATAAACATAAAGTAGGGATAAACTCAAACTATCATAGAGTCATCCACTTATTAGATTAATACAAATTATTCATAACACTCCCCCTTGGATGACTATTAAGAGAACATGCCTCTTTAAAAACCTTCCTAAGAAAAACCCAATGGAAAAAATGAGCGAAGGAAAAAGAGTACACAATTCTTCTTACGCAATTGGACGTTGCCTCATTAAAAACCTTGTCAGGAAAACTCATCGGGAAAAAAACCGTGACTAAGGGAAAAAGAGTGCAGTGCATATTTATTTCTCCCCCTGATGCGAACAATTATATCTGAGATATTACATTATTACCTTTGCAACATAAGTTTCATGATATACCAAAATTTCATAAAACATTCTATTTGTAATTCAAGACAAAATTTTGTTATTTCCAAATCTTTCATTTCGAATTCTTTCTTTAAGCAATTTTTAACCTTTATTGGAAGTTCTTCAGGAATTTCAATAATATTCAAATCATCAACGTAAACATCAATTATAACAAATTTCTTGCCACATCTTTTCATAAAAATACATGGATAAATTCCATCATTTTATATCCTCCATTGATTAAATATTCACTTATGCGATTATGCCACATCTCAATTTACTTTAAACCATAAAGACTTTTATTCAATTTATCATACTAAAATGTGTGCTTAGCTTCATTCCAACATCTTCCTGTGAATGAATAACAATATCTTGCTAATAAATTAATATCAGATGACATATTAAGTCACGTATGACATTTAACAATCAAACAGAGATTAACATATAAATTACTCCCTCTGTCTCATTATCTTGGTAAAATTTGAAAAAAAAACTTGTCTCATATTAAAGTAAAAAAATAAATAAAAAATCTTAAAGATCGTATATTGTATCAATGATTGATAAGTAATTAAGGAAAACATATTTAAAGATTTTTTTTGGAGACAATATTACAATATGTATTAATTGTAATCATATAAAAATTTATATAATATCAATTTGTAATTAATGAGAGAATCATGCATTATATTAAACAGATACTCTCTTATTTTCATTGACTTGTTTGACTTTTACCAAATAATGGGACGGAGGGAGTAGTTGTTATTTATCAAAGCAAATCACTTCAGAAGTTGTTTTCCCCTGCTTGATAGGCACAAATTCAATTTGCTAAATGTTCGATCTTTAGGACGAAGTATTTCATTTTGAAATGTTTATTTAACTTTAGGTAATTCAAACAATGTGGAAATAAAAATATATAGATACTAAAATAAAAACAAACACAAAAAGTATAAATTGCATGACATGATATCATATATATATAAATCAAACAATGTATAACTAAAAAAACATAAATTATTAGCTAAATATAAATAGATATATACATGTATATATTAATATCCTTAATTCTTCTGCAATTTCTCATATTGATATAATGATATCATTCTTGAATGAATCATGATAATGATTACAAACATATAATGCATTTTATGTTTGCTAGAATTAAAACTTCGAGTCTATTAAAAATCTCTTGGAGTTTGAACTATAGGTTCAAAATTATTGCATTTTGCAATTTAACTAATTAAAGAGCACATGTCGACATTTTATACTTTATGCTTCAAACATTTTAATTATTCATGGATATGGTTTAACCATATTAAATAGTTCAAGCATAAGTTTCGACACAAATTGAATCTATATATATATGTTATTAATCAAGTTAGCCATAAAAATCTGATATAACATCATTTGACACAAATTAAATCCTTTATATATTGCCAGACTAATCAAGTATCGAAAAATACTTGCATCCACTGTAGGGAAGTATTATTCCTCATAATCAATGTCAAATCTTTGTGAACTTATTTGGGCAATCAATCTTGCTTTATATCTCATAATTTCTTCTGTACAATTTCGCTTATGTACAAAAACACATTTGTATCCATCTGACTTTACACCTTTTGGTGTACCGACTATAGGTCCAAATACCTGTCGCTTTTCAAGCGAATTCAATTATGCCTCAATTGTGTCTTTCCATTTTGGCTAATCATTTCTTTGTCTATATTCCTTAATAGACTTTGATGCATGATCCTCATCTTATATCATTTAAGCGCTATATCATATGTAAAAGCATCATCAACGTTGACTTTATTTCGGTTCCATTGTATTTCATCAGTCATAACAAAGTTTATTGAGATCTCTTTGTTTCACACTTTTCAGGTACCTGAGTTTTTTCTTGAACTGAAATATTAATTATGTCTTAGGACTCTTCAGGAGTCTATACATCCTCGAATTGACCATCTTATTTCTTTGCTCCTTTTCTTTTTCGAGGATTTTTGTAATTATTTTTTTTATTTTTGGAACCGATGGATCTGCCACGCTTCAAGCGTGCCTCATACTCATTTGCAATTTTAATTTGTCCAAGAAGGACATCAATTTCATTGGAGCATTAACAGCTGGAATATGTGACTTAGTCACTCTTTTTAGGTCAGTAAATGCGTTTGGCAATTGGTTATCTAAATTTTTCAAATGAATTATCTTTTGAACTTAAGTTCAAATTGTTTTTTCGAGGATCAAGATAATATAACGATAACTCTTTCCAAATAATTTATTTTTCCAACTACTTATTTTCTCCCCCTAATGTTGGGAAAACAAATTCATCAAAACGATGATCGAAAATCGATCCATGAACGACTCTTTTGTTGTTGGTTTGAGTTATTTTATCATGGATGAAGATTCATATCCAACATATATTCCCAACCTTCTTTGAGGTCTCATCTTAGTCCGTTGTGGTGGAAAATATACTGCACATCCAAAAGTTCTTAGATGAGAAATATTAGGTTTCTGACCAAAAACCATATGTAAAAGGGGAAACTCATGATAATTTTAATGACTTGATGCGAATAAGTGTCATACATGTTCCCAATTAGTAATGACAATAGACATACAACAGTTAATAACTAGATTTTGGTTGATATAATTGCACAAGTAATCTCGCAAACTTTTGGTTGTGAATTGCCAATGAAGAATCATGTGACAATCTAGTTGATGCATCAATTAAAAATATAAAATACCTAGATGATCCTCATGATGGAAGTAATGGCGCATAAATATCACCTTGTATTCATTTCAGATTCAATCCAAATTTTATGGTGATGACCGAATAAATTTTCTTTAGGAACAATTATTAGCACATTGAGATAATCAGATTGAATAAATTTCGGGTTCTTCGTTGGATGTCAACATAAGTTCATTTTTTTTTCTGCATCATATAGTTGATCCGGGATGGTCTAACCGGTCAAGTCAAACAAAAAAATTATATTATAATTTATAAACTTTTGGTTTTACGATATGAGGCATTTCAATTGTACTATATACGTGTAAACTAAAAAAAATTTCAATACCTCTGAATAACAACTCTTTTAGAGCTCTAAATTATCATTGTACTCGAATATAGTGTTAACAATGGTTTCTAGTAATACTAAATAGAATAAAATTTTTGTAGAGCTAGTAGAGTATGGAAGAAACATTTTGTAGAACATTTCAAATAAAATGAAAGTACTCTATTAAAGTTAATATTGCAAATTAATGTAAAACAAGTAAGTATGAAAAGGTTACGTTATAAACTACGTTTTGATTTTTATTTTTTATTTTTTTTAATTGAGTCTATTATATACACATACTTGTATAAAAGATTAAAAGATAATTCACTATAATTCTTTGTCCTCAAGTTCACTAAAATAAATATTGGAATAATTAATTTTGATAAAATATAATAAACTATTTTGAAAATAAAATTTAACATATACCTTTGAAATGGTATATTTATTCGTGATCCAACTACATTATAACACATTGTTAACCCCGATAAAAAAAATTAGGATATGTTATTTTAGAACTTTTATATCCGTAAACTTTTTGTTATGAAAATATATTATGTATACATGTGATCAATTATTTACGTGGTTCACACGTTCCAATCTAATTATTTCAATAATAACAATGAAAAAAAATAAAAATTAATAAATTTCTCACAAAAGAACCACATATTTTCAATAACCAATTTATATGTCTAACACATGTTATTAAATTATTATTATTTTTAAATACTTTTCAAAAATAGTATATTTAAGCGGAGACTTAATTTTCATTGGCAATTCTTCTCTTTATCATAATGACAGTAATCATTTTCAATAGAAAAATATTAGAATTTTTCATCACTAATATTTTTTAAAACATGCCAATAAAGAACCACATAAATTTCATGTTATGAAATTATCGCATTCTTATACTTCCATATTGAAAAACAAAACGACAAGGCTCTTGTATTCATTTAGGATAAATTTCTTCACTTATGCATATTCTTAATATGACAATAGTTATAAAAATTTTATAACTAACCTCGGAAAATGTAATACTCAACATGTGTGCAGAGCCAAGAAAATAGAAACCGACATAAGATATGAGTCAAACTTGATGAAGCATAATCTTCTTTATATCACTTTAAAAAAAACTCATATAGAGATCATTAGGAACAATAACAAAAATTATATCAAATAAAGCTCTACTTTAATATCAAATTGTTAATGACAAAATATATAACTCATAGTATGATTCTCGGTAAATACATAATGAGCTTCTACCAGGTGCTACTTCCACTCTGATCTGTCTATAGTTTAGCAGTAATGCTTAGAAGACTCCGTTCATAATGCTTTTTTAAGCTTTTCGTTCGTTTCTCTGTTGATGTTAAAGTGTAATGCAATTCTTTGCCTTTACGGTTCTTATTGTCTAAAAGTTAGTTGCAGGAAACACATTGCATTTTTGTGCAACTTAGCATCTACTGCTAAATTATATACAGACAAGCATGCATGTTTCTCATATTTTTTATATAAAGAAGAATTTGTGGAGAGAGGGAAAAGAAAGAGCAGGAGAATCAAGGCCCTTTTCTTACTGCCATGTAGAGGGATAGCATAGGCATTAAGGTTTTTGCTGCAGGTGTTTCGGCAAAGCTCTTTTTTGCAGGAATCAGGGTTATTTAGCTGTAGCATAATTCATTGAATTTTAGCCATAAATTTCTTCTTACACTGCTACTAAGGGATGTACTTATGTTCTGAGCCCCCTCAAGGGTTTCATGCATTTTAAAAGGGCTAGTTCTTCAAAGCATATTAAGTGTTAATATGCACCGGTGCATGTTAAATTTTATTTTTGTTTTTTAAATTTTTTTAATACAGATTTATTCAGGTTCGTATACAGATTTATTAGAATATGTAAAATTTGAATACAGTTTTACCCAATACAGTTTTTTAAGAACACAGAGTAAAAAAATAAATAAATCCAAATTATAAAAATTACTTCATATCGGTAAAAAAGAAAACGCATAGAATATTTTTTAATTGATTAAATTTTAAAAAATAAATAAAATAACCCAAAAAAAAAAGGCATGCACCGGTACATATTATCTGTATGCACCGGAGCCTCCGCCTTTTAAAAGGAACTGGTTAGCTACATTGAACTTTTGCATTTGAACATCCTTTTTGAATCCGTTGTTTTTTTATCGGTAGTTCTTGCCACTGTGTAAACAATAGGATCTTTAAATCCTTCAATTACTATGGCTACTGTTCTTGTTTGTTTTTTTTTTTCCTAACTATACATACAATCAACACTGATTTTGTTTGTTTCTTCTCAAATCTGTTTCGATTTGCATCTTTCTTTCTTCTTTTTTTTAATGTAGATCTGCAGAATCAATATATTATATATCAAAAGAAGATAAAATAAATAAATAAAAAAACATTAATAGTATTAAAGTTTACCTTGCTTCAATACCCTTTGATTTATTAGCTTTAACACACCTTTTGGAGTAGTAATAAACGATCGTGCTGATAATGTGTTATGACTTAATGAAAATAAGAAGAGAGAAGAGAGAAATTGAGGGAGAAGAGAGAAGCAGGAGGAATTGTATTTCACTTCTTGAGAAAAAAGTTTACAATACATATGAGTCTTATTATATATAAAAAGAGGAAATCCTATCATGAATTTGTTTCAACTAAAGATAAACATAAAATAGGGATAAACTCAAACTATAACAGAGTTTGTATTTATAACAATTTTGAAATTATTGATGTCACCTCTATTCATTATTTTTACAATATATCTTTTTTAACGTTTTTTTTTTTCAATATTTTTATACATTTGAAATACAAATTTTTGAAAGAAAAAAGAAACAGTTGTCCGAATTTTTTACCCAAGCAGTTAGTCAGCACAAGGTTTAATTTACTTATATAAGTGTTCTCTTCCTTTTTAATCACACACGACCATAGACTACAATGGTGCAAATAGTTTTATTTCTTTCATGCTTTGCTCTTCCTCTGTTTCTACTGTTATTCTTCCACAAGCAAAGATCTCCAAAGAAAACCCCCTCTCCTCCTGGTCCTAGAGGACTTCCCATAATTGGGAATCTTCATCAGCTGAATAATACTTCTACACTTCATTTGCAATTATGGCAACTCTCAAAGATATATGGTCCTTTATTTTCGCTTCGGCTCGGTTTGAGACCAGCTGTTGTTAACTTGTTATTTCCTCACCTAAACTTGCCAAAGAAGTTTTGAAAAACCATGGCCTTGTTTTTTCTGGACGACCACCTTTGCTTGGCCAACAGAAATTGTCTTATAATGATTATTGGAGAGAAATAAGAAAAATTTGCGTTATTCATATATTCAGTTTAAAGCGTGTCTCATCTTTTTCTTCTATAAGACAATATGAGGTGAAGCAATTGATAAAAAAGATATCTAGCCATGCTTCTTCTTCGGCAGTTACAAACTTGAGCGAGTTAATGATTTCTCTTTCAAGCACTATGATATGCAGGATTGCTTTTGGAAGAAGGTATGAAGATGAAGGAACTGAAAAAAGTAGGTTCCATGAGCTGGTACATGAGATTCAAGCCATGCTAGCAGTCTTTTTTGTTTCAGATTATATTCCCTTCATGGGTTGGATTGATAAACTTAGCGGACTGCATGCACGTCTCGATCGAATTTACAAGCAGATGGATGAGTTCTACCATGAAGTCATTGATGAACGCCTGAATAAGAATATAGAGAAAGAGGAAGAGGTTATAGTCGATGTCTTACTTCAATTAAAGAAGCAGCGCTCGTTTAAAGGAGTCTTCATGGTATGATCTTATATATACTTTTTTTTTTCTTTCATTTATTGGCTTTCTTTGAATCGTTACAAGTTAAATATATATTACCATACATTTAAAATTTGTCAATTTTTATGATAACAAATAAGATTATTTTTTATTTATTTTTTGTTGGTTAAAATTAGAGATACAGGGTCTGTTTGGCATAATTAACTTATAGCTGAGTTTGTAGCTGATAGCTTTGAGCTTATAGCCGTGAGATTATAGCTGAAAACTTATAGTTGTATAGCTAGTTTATTGAATTAGAGCTGTTTGACAAAACTAGCTGTGTAACTAATTTAAACATGTTAAATGACTAAAAAAGGGTAAATAATAATATAATTTAGTTTTAAAAATGGGTAAATTTGAGATATAATGTATTGAAACCTCTTATTTTTTCTCAAAGTTACCTGGTGTAACTTTCTAAAAGCTAGCTTTTAAAAGTTATAAGCTTCATTTATATTTTGTTCTCCAAACAACTCTAGTAACTTATTGACCGGATCAATAAGTTAAAAGCTACCAAATAAGCTATAAGTTTGTCTTACCAGCCATAAAGCGAAAACGTTTGAGTTTATACATAAGAAATTGCACTCTCTTTTCGTAGCTACCTAAATGAAATTAATATATATAGAGTTTATTTAAGTTTTTAGTCTCTGAACTTTGGTGCTTTTTTGAAATTGGTTTTTGAACTATTTTTTCCTGTTCTGGGTCCTTGACCTATGCTCAAATTTTTGAAAATGATCATTTCATCACTTTAGTGATGATATGCATAACGACATGTCACGTCACTTTCTCAATGTCGACTGGTGCTACGTAGCGTCATATGGCACCATATAATTTTTTTATTAAAAATAAATTATTTTAAAAATTAATAAAATTTTCGATTTTCTTTAAAAAAAATTTAATTATTTTTAATAAATTTGAATTTTTTTAATTTAAAAAATTCATGTGACATCACGTGTCACGTTACTTATCGACGTGGTGAAGGTGACATGACATATTCTTGGTAATATCAACAATAAAGTGACGAAATGATCATTTTCAAAATTTGAGCAAAGTTCAGATCCAAAGCATACAAAGAAAGTTCAATGACCAATTAAAAAAAACCTAAATTTAGGATTATAAACTTAAATAAGCCTAAATAAAATAAAAATTATATATAAAAAAATTTACAAGCACACACATCTCAAAATAATATAATATAATTAAAAAAACAAAAATTGTTCCAAATTAATTGTATATTACTGTTAATATATACACATACACTATGATCTGACAAGCAGAAAACAAAGAAATCAGTGCCTAGCTGAAGTCAGAGCAAACATATTTTTAACATCTGTTCTTTAATGTCACAAATATTTTTTAAAATAATATGTTAAATTGATTCTTAACTGTGAGGGTATTGGTTAAATTAATTTCTAAGATTATCAAAATTTCAAATTAGTTTTTGGGATAGAAAAATTTAAGTCACGTTAGTCTCTATCATTAATAATCCACAAAGTCAAGGACTAATTTGACCGATGCCACAATTTCATGGATTAATTTAACCGATAGTATATGATCTTTGTTTTTTATTTTTTATTTTTTAATTTTTTTTTTGCCAAAACAACATCATTTGGGTCATTTTGTTAATCAATGTTAAGGACAATTAATGATCATTAATGTGAAGGACTAATATGATTTACGTTTTCCTATCTCAAGAACCAATTTGAAATTTCGAAAATCTCATGGATTAAATTAATTGGACCCCACAAAATTAGGGACTAATTTGACAAATTAATCTTGTTTTTTAAATAAATGTTTTTAAATATGCTTATGGGAATGCATCAAAACAAATATGTTTATGGGATCATGCACTAATTTCGTGACGATCACTTATAATATATATCATGGTTGATGATACATATAGCTAGAGCCGACAAAAAAGCACGATACAACCAGGACGATTTTAATAAGTACAGAAAAATATCGGGTTTGGGCAACAATTTTGGAACACGAATTATATTCGTGCTTTTTTAGCACGGCTCGCAAAGGTAAAAAACACAACTGAACTTTTATCGGGCTAACACGACACAAAATGTCAATCCGATTTATTTTATTTTATTTTTAATTTGTTGAAATTTTTTGCTGAAACTAGAAAGAAAAAGAAATGATCCACTGATTCATTACATTATACAATGCTTATTATTTACTTATTTATTAATACATATACGTCATTTAATACATATAACTAATGCTACTACCAATTATCAGATATTATCGTATATATTTTAAATGGTTACTGGACAGACACGCAAAAGTACGAAACACGCATAATGTGGATCTAAAGACCACTTTTAAAGCACAATTTTAAATCATGTTTTTTAGATACGGCAGAGTCAAACTCCAAACCCGAACGGGACGAACACGAATATTACCGGTTGCACAAATTGCTACTCTACATCTAGCACTCAATATGAATAAAACTTTGGTGGCTGATAAAAACACAATTTCTAAGGATGACTGTATAGTTACATTAATTCGTTATGAGATGATATATGGAGTACTAGTATAAAACTTGATATAAATTCATATAGCAAAGAAAGTAACATACTCCCTCTACTCTCTCTGGTACTATATATAGGTCACCTTCTAAAAGAAATCTTTGGTCCTATATATAAGTAACTTTATATTTCCTATGCATCATTAATTGTTTTTTCTCTTTTTTTGCGCTTATTAAATGTTTTGACTAACTATGTTTTTTTGCTATTCATTAATGAATGTGAACTTTTCAAGAAAGTGGAGGAGGTAAAATTGTAATGTTACAATATATTCTCATAAAATTCACAAAATTAACTACTTTTCTTGGTCCGGAGAATACGATTAAGTATGCCCTATATATAGGACCGGAGGGAGTATATCACAAAGTAATATTGTATTTTTTATTAATTGATGAATGAGTCGTTTTTCAGTACTCATTATTTTTAAATGAGTATAGATATTAATTACTTTTACCTATTAATTCCGGTTTCACTTCCGTGACTCAGTTTCCAATCTTTTTTAAATAATTCTCTTTCCTACCCGTGCAAAGCATAGGTCCATAAATAATACTTCATCCGTTTCACTTTAAGTGTCTTTTTAGACTTTTGCACATAGATTAAAAAAGTGTTGATATGATGATTATTGTAAGTTTTATGTGTATTTTGTCAAAAATACCCCTATTTAATATTTTTATTTTGTCAATGCATCATTACTAGTATTACAAATTTCAGAACTAAAACAACATTAAATGTAAGGGTAAATAAGGAAAAACAGTATTAAATGTTGCCTGGATTTGGTAGAAAGACACTTATTTTGAAACAAAATTTTGATGTTAAAAAGACACTTAAAGTAAAACGGATGGAGTATTTAATACTACTGACAACTGATAATTAACCACGACTGGATCTTCTTTCTTTCTCTGCTAGCACTTTTTTTTTTATCACTAATATATATTCACTCCGTTTCATAATGTTTGGCCTTTTAGGTCTGGACACACATATTAAGAAAGTGTTAATTATTGTAAGTATTATGTATAGTTTGTCTAAAATGCCCCTATTTAATCCTTATTGAAAATTGTAATAGTATTTAATTTTTATTAGTAAGTGTGTCCATTAATTAATGTATAGTGGTTTAGAGATGAGAGAGATGATAAAAGTAGAATTAACGAGGAGTAAGAGAAATGATTGAATGAAAAGTTAATATTGGAAAAAAAAATATGTTTGTGTATTGAAAATGTAAAAGGCCAAACATTGTGAAACAAGAAAAAAAGGCTAAAAGGCCAAACATTGTGAAACGGAGGGAGTATCTAACATTTAAATAATTTATTAAACTAATAAATATTTAAAATATTGTTGTATTTTTTAAAATAATAATTTAATTTAGATCCATTTAAATAATTACTCCCGATATAAACACATTTTGAAGAATTTTTTTTATTCTTAATATAAGCCTCATTTTCAATTTTCAATAACATTATTTACTTTTTTTTTCACAAACACATCTATTTACTCAACACTTTTTAGAATTTCAATAATAATAATAATAACTATAGGGGTACTTTTGAAAAAGTATATCAAATATTTACATTTCCAATATCACTAAGAATACTAACTAACTTTCTTAAAGGGCTTGAAAATTGGTCAAGCGACTTTTAATAAGGATCAAAAGGAAGTATAAGCCCTTGAGTTGACTTTTGCGTGGATTACGGAAATTAATCCCTCCATCTCATAAGTTATATTGATTTAGAAATTGCATTGCATACAGATTAAGAAATGAGTATATGATGTAATAATTTGGTACATTTTGACCAAATTACCCTCATTTAATAATAGGAGAGAGAGTAATAATAAATGTGTGAAGATTATATTGAAGAGAAATTGAGAAATGAGTTGTAAAAAAAAGAATGTAATAAATTAGGGCATGTTGGAAAAAGAAGTATAAATAAGTACGTAGTATTGAGTTTTTAAATGAATATAACTTATGAGACAAAGTAAAATGACTAAACGAACATAACTTATGGGGCAGAGGGAGTAGTTAATATTGTCAGTGATATTGAAATTGATAATATTTGATATACTTTTTCAAAATTATCCCTATAATTATCATTGGAATTCTAAAAATTGTTGAGTAAATTGAGATATTTGTGAAAAAAAATACTCTTAGTTAATACCATTGAAAATTGGACCAAGTGCTTATAAAAAGGATCAAGATACGTTCAATATCCAGTGCTTATAAGAGGGAGTATTAAAACAATAATTTAATGCTAATATGATTTATTCAATAATTAAATTCATTTATTCCTCTATAATATTAAATTATTCCCCTGAAATATTAATTTTTTATTATATTTATTAATATTATTAAATTAAATATGATCATATATATCACTAATACTGATTTATTAAATTATAATATTATTTCTATCAATATTATTATATTATTATTTTAAAGCTTAATTACTATTATAATTATAAATTACTTTATTTATTAGTATTATTTTTTCATAAAAAAATTCTGTACAAAAAAATATTCCATGCCACATAATGAAACCAATCACTAATAATACTGGCCCAGCCCACGGAAAATAAAAAAATTGGTCCAAATTGAAAAAAAAAAATTACTCTGCCATACACCTTGTCTACCTTACCAAATTAGTGACCCAAGTAGCAGGTAAAGAATCCTCACCATCCAACATCTAAAAATTATGGTGGCTTTAGATTCAACAATGAGTATGTGTTCTCATCCACTTTGGATGAGTACTATATACAGACCCTTGAAGAATAAGTTATGGATGTCGCTCTCAAGTCTCCAGTGATATCGTGCTTATTATTTAAAGCTTATTTGTAGGAACTGTGTTGTAGCTTATAAAAAATTGTTCTAAGTCGGTGATAGAAAATTGTTCTCTATCACACAAACTGTTGGTGCAAGGGGCTGTTTTTGGTAGGGCGAACCACGTTCGATTCTCTTACAATAATGTTGAAAGAGGAATAAAACCTTAACCCCAGGATCCCCTTAAACTGGATTAGTCGGACCAGTGGGCAGATACTAGGGTGAAAAAAAAATTGTTCTCTAATAATTTCGTTCTAGCTTATATTATAACATAACATAGGCGAAAATATCAAAATCATTCTTATAAATATTGATTTTTTAAAACTAATCTTTATATGTTTCTTTTGTTTTGGTCTATATTTTTATATTCAGTTTTAGTTTTGATCCCTAATGACAAATATGGGTGAAAACACTAACTACTTGTAACCAAAAAAAAAAAAACACTAACTACTTTCACATTTTGTTTTGTTCCCTATTTTTACATTCCATTTTGGTTTTGATCCCTACTTTTACATTTCGTTTTAGTTTTAGTTCCTACTTTAACCTTTTTTGTTAGGCTATGTCAGCATTTTTTATCCATATTTGTCATCAGAAATCAAAACCAAAACGGAATATAAAAGTAGGAAAAAAAATCTAAAAAACTAATTTCAAAGAGGTGAATTTTTATAAAGATAAATTTGGTATTTAAACTTATAGCATTTTGTAGTAATTAGTAAAACATCTTATCTACTATTACTAGATGCATGTGGAAAAATCCAAACTGCCTAATAGTGGCGGGAATACAAGCAAATAATTAGGCATCGATGCGTGTAACATATAAGCTAAAAAGCCAAACTCAATTAATAACCCCCGTGTACTTCCAAGCCAAGTATATCTCCAAATTGCAATCTGACAAGTGAACATCCTTTCTATTGTCGAAGCTCTGTTTTTGTTATTGCAACTTCGATCTTTCTTTCTAGATTACTATTAGTCTCTTTGCTTTTTGTGATGGATTTATGTATAAATAAAAGAAAAAGAGTAAATAATAAATTAGTACGTGGTTTGGCTTTGGTGCACCTCATGCGGTGGGGCCGTGGAGGACTCTTTCATGGTTTGCAATCACTTTAGTTCTAAAGAATATAGGGAGTGAGAAATCTTGATTTGGTCACGTATGTGCCCTACGGTCTTTAATTCTTTTCGCGGGTGAAATGTGATGGTGGTGTAATTTTTAGCCATTAGCCTTTCGATCTGGTTGTTATTATTGACTTAATTTCCCATTTTCTTTATAGAACATTCTTGTAGCAGCAACAGATACCACTGCAGCGACCTTAGTGTGGGCCATGACGGCGCTAATTAAAAACCCAAGGGTAATGAAGAAAGCTCAAGAAGAAATCAGGAAATTTGGAGGGAACAAAATTTTTTTAGATGAAGATGATATTCAAAACCTCCCTTATTTGAAGGCAGCGATAAAAGAGACGTTGAGATTGTACCTTCCAACTCCACTACTTGTGCCAAGAGAAGCAAATGAAAATTGCATTATAGATGGTTACCAAATTCAAGCCAAGACAATAGTGTTTATTAATGCTTGGGCTATTCACAGAGATCCTGAAGCTTGGAAAGACCCAGAAGAGTTTTATCCTGAGAGATTCTTAAACAGTGCTATTGATTTTGAGGGACAAGATTACGAACTAATTCCTTTTGGAGCTGGTCGTAGAATTTGCCCAGGTTTGCAAATGGCAGTTCCTATATTGGGACTTGTTCTTGCTAATCTTCTTCATTCCTTCGATTGGGAATTGCCTCAAGGTTTGGTAAAGGAAGACATTGATAATGAAATGTTACCTGGAATTACTCAACACAAGAAAAATCCCCTTTGCCTTTGTGCTAAAAATTATAGGTGAATATTAGATTGATGGAGAATTCTAGTGCATGAATAATTCATTAAGGATGCGGTCCTTAAAGTTTTGTTTCAATTCACTTGTCAGTGTTTTTAGTCTCCTGTAAAAAATAAAATAAAATAAATTCTAGTTATCAATATTAGTAAATAGCAGTTCAAAAAAAATTAGAAAATAGGATGGCAAATTTATCGAAGGGTCGATTTGGAAATTATTTACTAAATCAATGGTGTTTCAAAACAATTTCCTTACTAGGGGTTATTTTTGCATATGTGGATTTATATTGACTCTTTTTTTTTTGGCCATATGACAGTGGTGATAAAAGGAGTATCGTCGTAGGATACACTACTTGGAGAAAAGGCTTGCATTCCATTAATCCAAAAATTGACTAATTTGACCGGTTTTAAAAAAATAATGAAAAAGGGAGTAGAGGTGTAACCTAAAACAACGCTAATAGTATAACCTAAAGGTGACTACTTCCCAACCCCTTAGTTTAGGAAGGGTAGGATACCCTTTTATATGTGTCCCTCAACATGTGGTATGCCTTGCCACATCAGTTGCCAAGTCAAACAGATTTATAATTATTTAAAACATTTGCAATTAAGTCCTTAAAACCCAATTTGCAAAATTACCCACAAAAAAAATCAATTCCCTTGCCCATTGATCCCCATCTCCTCCTTTGCGAGTATTGATCTTTCTGTGTTCTTTGATGCCTGGATGCCTCTCTGCTCCCTCCAATCGGCCTCTGCTCCCTCTCCGTCGCCCTCCGGCTTCACCCTCCGGCTTCACCCTCCGCCTTCTCCCTCCGCCCCACTCTCCCCTCCGTCGCAAATCCTTCTTCCTCCGCCGCCAAGCCTTCCTAATCAGCGAACCGACTGCTCCCTCCTTCAATCAACACACAAACAAACCCTAACCCAAAAAATCAAAGTAAACCGAGGTAAAGTTTTTCTTTATGCTTTATCTGATTTTAGTTCTATTTTCTTTAGTTGAGTGTGTGAAATTATTTTTTTAATTAAAAAAGAAATTTTATTAGTCGAGTGTGAAATTGTGAATTGGAATCTAATCTTGGTTTTGACAGTAGGTATGCATTTGGCAAGGTAACCCGTTATTATCTCCTTTTCGTTTCACCATAGTTGTGGATTTCTTGAGTTGACTGCTCCCTAGGTGAGTAAAGAATGTTTTCATTGCTAATCTTTCGATGGGATTAGAAAATTAAGTCAATAGACTCGATTTGACAACAATCACACTTATTGTTCGTGTCATCAAGATTCGGCAAAGTTTTACATCTCTTGTTGAACTAACACAACCCTCCTCTTTTAATTTTGTTTGGGATCAGCTTTTTGTAGATTTGCTACTAGGATGACATAGGCAGAGTTATAGTCGATATAATAAGATACACACATATAAATATATCTTTATCCAAAATAGAGAAGGATGAGATAATGTAGCTGCCACAATAAGGCTACTGTTTATGAAAAAAATATTTGAATGAGGGAAGAGAAAGGTATAGTAGCAGGTGCATGAATCTTACGTGTTATGGTGCATTTGGTTAGAGAGGAACTCTAAGAAATTTTGGGAAAAGCTCATTTTGCAATGATGCTAGGCTTGCTTCTGAATACAATTTTGCTTTCACGGCTTTTAATTGGCTCTCTTTAGCTAAGGCTTTTCCTTTCTAGATATGCATCCGGACTGGGACTAATTTATATTAATGTTTTTCAGCCTTGCTTTGTTTTGGTGTGGGTTGTTGTTCAGTTGAAGGGTGATACATTATTCTCCTTTTTCCTTGTCTTTCTTTACTTCTAATGAACCTCTCTTGAGTTTGATGCTCTTCATCTATGAATGCCTAGTTTGCACAACAGATACTTGGGAGGGTTCAAAGTTCAAATCCCCAAACTATACATGCTCACCAGTCACCTCCTTAGGGTGGGGTAAAGGAAACAATGCACATACAGGTAAATTCCAAGTCCATGTTATCATATTAAAGTAGGTTCTTGTGCCTGCAATAGCCAAAAATTTAACAGGGTTTACCATAGAATTAAATTTCATTATTTAGATTAACATGCTAACAATAAAGAATTCAGTTCTAAGTCTCAGAAGTAGATAAAATACTAGAGGCATAATCATTGTTAAATCAAGCTAAGCTACATTATTATTATACTTGTTAAATTGAACTAATAGTATACTTAAATGAAGAGGTCAAGACATATAAATATATGTCTTGTGTAACATCCTCAAGTTTTGATTCCGTTTAGAAGTGTTAATTAGTATTAGTATTAGTAAGTGTTTAGAATTAGCATTTAGCTAAGTGTTGAATGGTATGAGTTAAGAATAGGTTAGAATGTGTTTAGGATGTAGGTTTTAGCTAAGAGTAAGTTAGAATAGGTTATAGTAAGCTTAGGATCCTTAGAATGCATGAAAGAAGGGAAAATTTAACTGGTTAATCGATTAAGAGATCCCTTAATCGATTAATTTTTAAGCACCTTTCAGCCAATTATCGATTAGAGCCTAGCTTAATCAATTAGATTAAATAACAGCTTCAGGCCTTAATTGATTAACAGCAGTGTTAATCGATTAAGGGCTGTTTTTCAGTCATAAAACACGTGTTTATTTGTGATTCTCTCATTGTTTCCTCTTCTCTCCACACGAACTCTCTCTTCTCTTTTCACCTAAGGTTTTCAATTTCTTCAAGTTACCACCTTATAACATCAAATTAACTCCATAAATCTTTCATCCATCATCCCCTCACTACTTTCCCTCTCTCAAATCTCATATCTCTCTCTCTTTCATAAAACCCCAAATCACCCATGGAACCCCAAGTTGTGCAATCTCTTCCATAGGGCCTTAGCATCATCAAGGGAGCTTAAGGATCATAAGAAATCAAGGAGCAAAGGTGCTAGGATCTCAGTTGAGAGCTTGGGTGGTGCTTGCTTCTAAGGTTCTCTAATTCTCCTCTTCCCTCCAAGAGGTAAGGGGTGTAAATTGGGTCTAGCTTAGGGGAAAGGTTTGAAATTAGTAATTGGAACTTGATTAGGTATATTTAGATGTTTGGCTGAGATTAGGATTAGGAGAAAATAGTTTAGTGTAAAAACCCCAAGTGATGGTTATTCTATATATGTGAATTTTATGTTTAAATGTATTAAATCTTATGTTAGTTATATAATTGTTGTTATTCTTTGTGTTATGATGTGCTTGCAATCATAGAATTAAAGTATTAATAGTTATGCATACCTTAGGGTCAAAGTACTATTCAATTGAGTTTGAACCAAATTAATGTGATTTTTAAAAGAGAACAAGAAGGGGTTTAAATCTCAATTGAAAAGCACTTGCATATAACATCATTCATGGTGTAAAGGTGGACGTTAGGAGTATGGGAAAAACACACGTCGTTTCGATTGATGAGGGCAAAAGTAAATGACTGGAATTACTGTGGAGAACTTTGATCCTGCAAAGGACATGGGTTTGATCCCCGTGTTGGGGATTGGTTCTATGCAAACCATAGTAATTCTATTACTTTGGCTCGTTTTGGCCAGTCGAGGGTGATTTCTGCTAAAGCCAATTTGGACGAATCAAACCAAATTGTACGAGGAACCCTCCTACGGGGAGTGTGTGAAGTACTGTGCAAGCGAGTAAGCGAGGAACCTTCCTAAGTGGAGGTGAAACACCCAATCAGAGGTTGAGAAATACTTACTCTTGGTCAGTTTTTCCCCAGAGTGGAGGGTGTATGTGAGGATGTTAAAGTGTTAATGAAAAGGGAAAAGTTAATGTGTCAAAGTTAAAGTTAAAGTGTTAAAGTGAAAGTGAAAGTGTGGAAGAAATTGCATAAATGAGTTAATTCATTGAATCCAATTAAATTGTTCAAATTAATGAAATGAAATAAATTGTGTAACATCGGATTCAAGAAACAAATTCATAAACTGTGACGTGCATAGCATAATCATGTGATTGTATATTAAAGCATAAAACTATAAGTATGAATCGCTTTTAGATTGATGATTGTTATTGTAAATTTATTTCCTTTTTAAGTTGCTTGATATTATGCTTGTGCATAGTTATGCCTTATTATTATTTTCAAATGTTTTTCCCTAATCTATATCCAAGTTACTCACCCTTACATGTTGACATTTTAGGTACGCATGACGAGGATCTACCTATTGTTCCCTCCGCCGAGGATCATTACACTCCCCCTGATGGAGTGTAGCTGCATTATCATATCCCAGTTTACATGCACACACCATGGTTCACTCTTTTGATGCATACACTATAGTTACTATTTTTGATGTAAATTAAATATTTATATTATATACAATGGTTGTGAGGATGTTTAACATCCATTCTTTTGATGTAAATTTAACTTTGCAAACCACAACCTATTTTGGAGTGTATGTAAACTCTAATAAACTTCATGGACTTTGTAAAACAAATAGTTGTATAATGATGATGCTACTTAATGCTTGTGAGCATAAGTATTGATATGGAGGTATTAATATAATTGTTCTGGTTTCTGACAGGGTTTTATTTTTATTTGGGAAAAGTCCGATTTATAAACGAACCCTTGCAAAAAAATTTCTTGAATTTTTCCTAATTGCATTAAAATCAAATAGATTAAGATTAAGGTGTTACAATTATGGTATCAGAGCAGTGGTTGCATTCCTTGGCTGTGGAGTATGGTTTTTCCTACTCCCAAAGTGTTACTCCACATGAGAGTAGCATTAAAGTAGCTAGTAATTAGTTTATTTTTATTTCTTAAGCAATTAGTTAGTTAGTTCTAGTTTTAAATTTTCTTAATAGATGTGATTCTTATTAATCGCTCTGTGATTCCAGATTTAGAATGGCGGCTCGAAAAAATCGAGTATTCGAAAGGATGTCCGAGGTCTTGGAGGACCTATCTCGGACCAATGCCAATCAGACCAATATTATGGAGAATTTGGTTCAGGCCAGTGCCCAGCAGGCCCAAAATGCTAATCATCGGCAATCTCCTCAACCTCAGCCACAAGCAACAGCTCAAGGCATAACAAAATTTAAGAAGTTGGACCCCCCAAGGTTTGTGGGTGGGTTTGATCCAGCGGGAGCCCAGCAGTGGTTGAAGGAAATAGAGAAGATTTTCAAGTCTTTGCCATGTACGGATGCGGAGAAGGTGGCGTATTCCACCTTCATGCTTTCTAGTGATGCAGAATCATGGTGGGAGGACACCAGCCATTTCCTTGAGGCAGAAGGGAGACAGATTTCATGGGAGTTGTTCAAGGCGAGGTTTTTGGACAAGTTCTTTCCAGAGGATGTTCGGAGGAGGAAAGAGCTTGAATTCTTGGAGTTAAAGCAAGGGGATATGTCCGTTGGGGAGTATGTATCCAGGTTTGAGGAGTTGATTAAATTCTCTCCATACTATCAGCATCATCCAGATGAGGGTTCCAAATGCATCAAGTTTGAGAATGGTCTTCGGCCCGAAATCAAGTTGGCTCTTGGATATCAGGGGATTCAGAATTTCCCACAGCTTGTTAATATGTGCAGAATGTATGAGGGAGGTCTAAATGTGAAAGAGGCTAATGATAGGAGCATTAGAGCAGCACAGAAAGTTTTTGGGCCAATTAGGGACAAGGGCAAGGGACCTTCTATCCAAAGGAACTACCCTTACCCAAATCCCAAGGGTGCAGATAACAAGGCTAAGGGGGTAGTGGGGAAAGCAACAGTTCCAGCAGCTATTTCTGGTTTTGTTCCATCTAACCCACAATGCCAACATTGTGGGAAGTTTCATAAAGGGACATGTTGGCGGGTGTTGTACGCAGGTCAACCAGGTCAGATTGGTCCTTACTTCATTTGCAAGCAAGTTGGACATCGTGCTGCCAATTGTCCAGATCAAGCTCAGAGGAGAGTTGCACCAGTGGGTCAATCAGGTGGAGCTCAACCAGCTGTTTATGGCAGAGTTTATGCTATGAGTGGTATGGAGGCGAAGCAGTCAGAAGAGCTCATCAGAGGTATTGGTCTTATTAATGGAATGCCTTGCCAAGTTTTATTTGATAGTGGAGCAACTCATTCATTTATATCCTTAGACTGTGTTACTAGATTAAATTTGCCTACTATAGACGTTCCTTTTAAACTCATAATATCTACCCCAACAAATCCCTCAGTCTCTATGATCGAGGCCGTACCCGATACAAATAAAAAACAGTTTAAGTATAGTACTAGGAAGTGACTCCTAGGTCGTCTCCCAAGGAATATCTTATCAAGCAAAAGGTCGAACACATAGTATGCATAGAAAATAGGGGTTTTTTTTTTGTATTAAATATTGAATAATTGAAATCAAAACAGAATTAAATCAAAACGAAGAAACAGATAAGGAAAAGCGGATAAACCCCTTTGACTCGCGTTCACAACTCTATCATCGGTCACAAAAGATCAATTTCTTTCCTCTTCACTGTCCAACTCGTGAGAACTAAATACTAAGCGAAAATTCAATTCTCACCCCAAAACCCAAACCTCTAATTAAGCATTAAAAGCCAAAGCATGGAGTTTTTACGAGTTTGCATAAATTAAGCATTCATACACATGGATTATTTCTATATAATGGAACTAAGCAAACCATAACATATCAATAAGCATGAAAACAGTGAATAAAAACGAAATAGCATTAAGAACAAAACCTCAAGAGTATGTGATACATTACCAAAGGGATTTAACCTAAGAGTTTAGCCTTCCATGAAGAAAAATACCAAAAACGTGTAGAAAAGATAAGAGAGAGAAACCCTAGCAGCCTCCACAAGCTTGGAGAGCAAAACTAAGCCTTCTCTATGAGAGAGAATGTAAAAAAACGTGAATGGAAGGTCTCTCAAGGGTTTACACGAATTTGGCTTTTAAATCACAAAACGGGCCTAAATCATGGGCCCAAATCCTAAGGAAAGCTTAATCTCTAAATTAAATCTAAAAAATATCTTATAGATAAAATCTAAATCTTAAAAGATATAACTAAATCTCAACTAATCCTAAAGATAGATTACAATCTTCACTTCATCATATATCTTCTCTTCCAACATTAAATCTTCATTCCCAAAATTAAATCTTCACTCCCAAAATCTCCAAAATGCCCTTGTGCCAAATATGACCTGAAAATAAAAATAGAATTAATTAGGCTAAATAATCCAAACTAAACACTATTCAGAATATTAGTCCAATAAACTCTAAATCACTAAATCAAGCTAAACAATGTCAAATAGGCAACAAGTATCAATAATAGGAGTAAAATAATGCAAGGAATAATGGGAAATAAAATGCTCATCAAATACCCCCACACTTATCCTTTTGCACTCCTGGGCAAAACTAAGAATTAGGACTGAGAAAATCAATATGCACCAAAGTGAATCATGTAACAAGATTACTAAAACTAATGAATGCAAACCTAAGAGATTACATACTTCACAATGAATTCTAGGAAATGCAAAGAAATGGGCAAAATCGAGCACACGAAGAAAATAAGGACCAAAGAATCAAGGCATTCATGAACATCATCCAATTATTTCAAATATGCAAAGAAACCCAATGACATCAAGAGGGTAGTCACAAAGATGATAGAAACTCACAAGGATCACTCAATAGTGTTTACACTCAAGTGTTTAAGGTTAATCAGTGTTTACACTCAAGGCACATCATGAAAAACAAACACAACCATAAGCTTGACAAGCCTCTAACATCAACAATCAATACACATGCACATTAAGATCAAAAGGTCTTTTCAGGGTTGTAATGGGGCCAAGGACAAGGTAGGATAAAAATATGGGAAATGTAGCTAAAACCCAGGGAATAGAGGAGCAATGGGGAACAAGTAAAAAAATAAGCACAATCCACCCCAAAATGAAATGATAAACATAACAACAACCTCTAATTACAATCCTCTATGCCTCAATCAACCTTTTATTCCATTTTTTTTTCTTTTTTTTTTCTTCTTCTTCTTCTTCTTTTTTTTTTTGAATTGCATTACATTGCAGAACTTCATGAACGAAAGAAAAGAAGAAACAACAAAAATGGCATAATGAGATAAAGCCATAATTACATCACCGACCATAGAGGCAAAACCCAGAACTCACAAGAGATGAAGAACAAAGCACCCTCGCTTACTTAATACCCATTCCCAAAACAATTCCAAAGCTCCAACATTCCCTAAGGTTAGGACAATCATGGTTTTTCAGTCATAGGCTTGTAATGAGCTAAAGAACAAAGAAAAGGGATATAAAGGCTCAAAGGGGCTATCAAAGGATAAATTCATTCAAGGTAGGCTCATATGGCTAGTGGCTTATTCAAGAAAAAAACAATGCCTAAATCATTTCAAAATGTGCATGGGAATATCAAGTATCAACAAGAGTCAAGTCAAGTTCTAGAGTGCAAGTAATCCAGAGTGCAATCACACATAAAAGAAAAATTAGGTGGCATATATAGCAATCCACCCACAATTAAGGCTCAAATCCTCACAAAAGGGACAATTCTATCACAGTGTTACCACCTCTTAATTATCAAAAGCAACTTTACACACAGAAATGCATGAATTCAGACACAAGATACCAAGACTCTACTAAAATGAAGCAAAAACATGCAAGAAAATGCCCAAAACTTAGCAAAACCTAAAAAATCAAAGCAAAAATATGCAACCTAAACTACTCTCCCCCCCACACTTAAATCACACATTGTCCTCAATGTAAAACAAATAGCAGAATTAGACAGATATAGACAAGTGGAATAAAAGTAGTAAAGAAGGAGAAAAGAAGACTCCCGAAATCATGGTGGGTCAAAAATGGGGTCGACCAATGAGGCTTCCTCCACAGGTGCATCATCCAAAGAAGGGGTAGTGAGGAAAGGCTTGAGACGGTGACCATTGACTTTGAAGCTCTTGTCTGTGGACTCACTCTTGATCTCCACAGTGCCATAAGGAAACACCTGGGTGACTACAAACGGTCCAATCCATTTAGAGCGGAGCTTTCCACTCATGAGTCCAAGCCTAGAGTTGTAGAGCAACACTTTTTGACCAACCAAGAACTCCTTTCTGGAAATTGAGCTAAAGTTCTGAATAAACCTGCGATAGAAACCTGCATGGCCAAGAAAAGAACGCACCTCTCGCACGCAAGAGGGGTAAGGCAAATGTGATATTACATGCAGCTTAGCAGGGTCAACCTCTATGCCCTTATGCGAAATAATGTGCCCTAAGACTATGCCTTGTTCTACCATAAAATGACATTTTTCAAAATTCAAGACAAGGTTAGTCTCAATGCACCTATTAAGCACCTTAGACAAACTATCAAGACATGCATCAAAAGAGGAACCATATACACTAAAATCATCCATGAAGACCTCTATGCAATGCTCAAGTAAGTCATTAAAAATACTCATCATACATCTTTGAAAAGTGCCAAGAGCATTGCATAGGCCAAAAGGCATCTTCCTATAAGCAAATGTACCAAAAGGACAGGTAAATGTAGTCTTATGTTGGTCCTCTGGTGCAATACAGATTTGGAAATAACCAGAGAAACCATCTAAGATGCAATAGTGAGATTTACCTGCCAGGCGCTCCAACATCTGATCAATGAAGGGAAGAGGAAAGTGATCCTTGCGGGTCGCCTGGTTGAGCTTCCTATAATCAATGCAGACTCTCCAACTGTTCTGCACTCTAGTGGGAATCAGCTCATCCTTCTCATTTTTGACAACTGTCACCCCAGACTTCTTGGGAACTACTTGAACCGGGCTTACCCAAGTGCTGTCTGAAATGGGGTAGATAATGCCAGCTTGCAGCAGCTTGGTGACCTCTTTCTTCACCACATCAAGAATCTGGGGGTTCAACCGTCTCTGGGGTTGTCTCACTGGTTTAGCCCCATCCTCCAATAAAATCTGATGCATGCACATGGAGGGGCTAATACCAGGTATGTCTGCCAAAGTCCATCCTATTGCCCTTTTTGTTTGCTCTAATCACATCCAGCAGTTGCTTCTCTTGATCAACAGAAAGGGAGGTAGAGATGATCACTGGAAGTTTCTGCTCAGCCTCCAAGTAAGCATATTTGAGATGAGGAGGAAGGGGCTTCAGGTCCAATAAAGGTGCCTGCATCACAGATGGAACTAAAGGAGCAGCAAAATTGGATTCTTCCGCCTGCACCTGAACAAGTGAATTAGACTCATGCAAAACAGAAATGGGGTTAGCATGATCTGAATCTATATCATATGAATCAACAGATGCAGTAGCAGAATTTAAAAACTGGTCAATTTCAATGCATGCAGTGCACATTTCGGAATCAGAACATGCAGAACAAGTAAATGAGCTAGTGAAAGATGGCAAATCATAATCATGCAAAAAGTCTAGAACATGCTCATCAATCAGATCATCAATCAAGTCAACATGAAAAACAGAGTGGTAATCAGAAAAATGTTTCATAGCATCAAAAATATTGAATCGAACCACACTGTCATCAAATTCCATGGAAAGTGTACCTGCATGCACATCTATCTTGGTTCTGGCTGTTTTCAAAAATGGTCTCCCTAATATGATAGGGACAACACTACAAGAGGTGTCCTCTTCCATATCAAGAATATAAAAATCAGCAGGAAAGATAAGCTCTTCAACCCGAACCAAGACATCCTCTATCAAACCTACGGGGTAGGCAGTAGATCTATTTGCCAAATGAATAACCACACCCGTAGGTTGAAGGGGTCCAAGTGAAAGAGACTTGAAAACAGACATAGGCATAACATTAATAGATGCTCCTAAATCTAGCAAAGCATTCTCAAATTTAGTATTACCTATGATACAAGGCACAGAGAAAGTTCCAGGATCCTTACACTTTTCAGGAATATGAGGGACGGGTTTACCTATAAGAGCAGAGACATTTCTTCCCATGTTGATCCTCTCATTGCCCTTGAGCTTCCGTTTGTGTGTGCATAGATCCTTCAAGAACTTTGCATACCTTGGAATCTGCTTGATTGCATCAAGAAGGGGTATGTTGACTTCCACCTTCCTGAATGTGTCAAGTATCTCTTTGTCAATCTCTTCCATTTTCTTGCTTTGAGTCACCCCCCTTGGTGGGAAAGGAAGAGGAATGGGGGGTGGTTGTTGGGCAGCAGCAGGTGTTGTGCTTGTGGAAGGCCGAGCTGGATGGGAATTTCTGATACTTGTGTGCTCACTCTCCTCGACCATTTGGCTCTTCTTGTTGGTTGAAACTAGATCATCTTTGTTGAGGTCAGATTCTGGTGTGGGTGTGACAATCTGCTTCCCTGACCTTAGACTAATGGCATTCACATTCTGGTTTGGATTGATCACTGTTTGGGATGGCAACTTGTTAGAATTCTGAGACTGCATAGTGTTGATTGCTGTTGCCATCTGTCCCATCTGATTGGTCAAAGATTGAATGGAGGCCTCTTGTCTTTGAATGGATGCTCTAGTTTCCTGTTGGAATTGGAGATTTTGCATGGTCATCTGTTTCATCAGCTCTTCCAATGAAGGCTGCTGCTCAGTAGTAGGAGCTGGTGGTGCAGAATTAGCCTGTTGTTGTTGTCTCTGTTGCTGGATTGGAGGAGGTACATATGGTGGTCTGGAATTGTTCTGAAATTGAACCTGTGAAGGTTGCTGATCAAACCATCTCAGGTTGGGATGGTTCCTCCAACCAGGGTTGTATCTATTGGTAGAGAGATCAAAGTTCTGTGGCTGCTGATTTCTACTGTTGAAGATGTTGGCGGCATATGCCTCAGGTTGGTCAGCACCAGTCGTTGGTTGCTGCTGCACAGAAGGGCATGCATCTGTGGGGTGCTCAGCGGATGTGCATATGCCACATAATCTAGCAGGCAGAGACAACTTCTTCTGGTTGATGGCCAATTGAGTGACCAAAGTTGTAAGTGAATCTATCTTCTGTTCAAACTTCTCAACCTTACCAGAACTTGTGCCAACATCATTCACTCCTCTCACTATGATTGCATCGCTGTTGCCCCTTGCATGGAATTGTTGACAATTGGAAGCCATCTTCTCAATCTTGACTCTGGCTTCTAAAGGTGTCATGTCTCCTAGGGCACCACCACTTGCAGCATCAAGCATGTTTCTCTCCATGAGGTTGAGACCTTCATAGAAATATTGAATAAGCAACTGCTCTGAGATCTGATGGTGGGGGCAGCTCGCACACAATCTCTTGAATCTCTCCCAATACTCATAGAGACTTTCTCCACTTTGTTGCCTGATGCCTGATATATCCTTTCGGATTGCTGTTGTTCTGCATGCAGGGAAGAATTTCTCCAAAAATGCCCTCTTCAGGTCATCCCAGACTATGATAGAACCAGGGGCCAGATCGTACAACCAATCCTTGGCTAGCCCCTCTAGGGAGTGTGGGAATGCCTTAAGACAAACATGATCCTCTTTCACATCATGTGGTTTCATAGTAGCACAGACAATATGGAACTGCTTGAGATGTTTATGAGGATCCTCACCTGCAAGACCATTAAACTTGGGCAACAAATGAATTAGTCCAGACCTTAGCTCATACGGGTCATCGGGATACTGGATGCACAAATCTTCAATAGTGAAATCAGGTGCAGCCAGCTCCCTCAATGTCCTCTCACGTGGTGGAGGTTGAGCCATATTTTAAGAATAATCAGAATAAGAATCAGAATTTATAGGAATAGAAGAAAAAGAAGCAGACTCACTATGTAAAGACTCAATAGACTCACTACCTATGGACTGGTTCCTATTTTGTCTAACTAGTCTGTGATAAGTTCTATCAATTTCAGGGTTATATGGATGAAATTTGCTTGGGTTGCCCCTAGTCATGTACTGAACAGAACACCATTAAGCATAGCAAACTGTCACTAATATACATGACCAAAATAGGCAACAAAATTTTTTATTTTTTTAAAATTTTTTCTTTATTTTTTTCAGCACCCTAAAATCATGAAAACATACCACAAAAAGTTTGAGGACAAAATTCAAAAGGGAACCAAGTCAAACAATTAAATCAGAGACCAAAAACTAAGAAAATAAAACTTGTAAAATAAAAAAGAAATAGTAAAACGGCGTTTTCAGGATCCAGACGAAGGAGTTTTCTGACGAAGTGAGAAAAATCAGATTATTCAGAAAATTCCCTTCGATTTGATATAAAATTCGTCAAATTCCGAGTTACGGGTCAAAAGTTGCGACGATTTGAAGAAAGTGCTGCTAAAACTTGGAAAATTTTTCTAGAACTCACAACCAGTGATGATCTGAGTGATCGTGGTGCCTCAAAACCTTTTTATATGATAAAAGTAGTGTGGATATAAATTTTCGTGCAAAAATTCCACCCACAACTATGTGAACTAGCAACCACAGAATCAATCAAATACACTAATTGCAACAAAATAGCAAAACAGCAAACAGTGCAACTTCAACCGGTTATCAGAATTGACTACTAGACCCTGAATCAGACACGACACACTATAATAACTATACTAACTACGACACTAACTAACTACTAATGACCTTTGGCAAGAACCGATGTTCCCCGGCAACGGCGCCAAATTTGATCGAGGCCGTACCCGATACAAATAAAAAACAGTTTAAGTATAGTACTAGGAAGTGACTCCTAGGTCGTCTCCTAAGGAATATCTTATCAAGCAAAAGGTCGAACACATAGTATGCATAAAAAATAGGGTTTTTTTTTTGTATTGAATATTGAATAATTGAAATCAAAACAGAATTAAATCAAAACGAAGAAACAGATAAGGAAAAGCGGATAAACCCCTTTGGCTCGCGTTCACAACTCTATCATCGGTCACAAAAGATCAATTTCTTTCCTCTTCACTGTCCAACTCGTGAGAACTAAATACTAAGCGAAAATTCAATTCTCACCCCAAAACCCAAACCTCTAATTAAGCATTAAAAGCCAAAGCATGGAGTTTTTACGAGTTTGCATAAATTAAGCATTCATACACATGGATTATCTCTATATAATGGAACTAAGCGAACCATAACATATCAATAAGCATGAAAACAGTGAATAAAAACGAAATAGCATTAAGAACAAAACCTCAAGAGTATGTGATACATTACCAAAGGGATTTAACCTAAGAGTTTAGCCTTCCATGAAGAAAAATACCAAAAACGTGTAGAAAAGAGAAGAGAGAGAAACCCTAGCAGCCTCCACAAGCTTGGAGAGCAAAACTAAGCCTTCTCTATGAGAGAGAATGTAAAAAAACGTGAATGGAAGGTCTCTCAAGGGTTTACACGAATTTGGCTTTTAAATCACAAAACGGGCCTAAATCATGGGCCCAAATCCTAAGGAAAGCTTAATCTCTAAATTAAATCTAAAAAATATCTTATAGATAAAATCTAAATCTTAAAAGATATAACTAAATCTCAACTAATCCTAAAGATAGATTACAATCTTCACTTCATCATATATCTTCTCTTCCAACATTAAATCTTCATTCCCAAAATTAAATCTTCACTCCCAAAATCTCCAAAATGCCCTTGTGCCAAATATGACCTGAAAATAAAAATAGAATTAATTAGGCTAAATAATCCAAATTAAACACTATTCAGAATATTAGTCCAATAAACTCTAAATCACTAAATCAAGCTAAACAATGTCAAATAGGCAACAAGTATCAATAATAGGAGTAAAATAATGCAAGGAATCATGGGAAATAAAATGCTCATCACTCTACCTCTCAAATGTGTCCAAATTGTACCCTCACAATACATGACCACACATTCCACATTAACCTCATATGTTTACCCTTAACCCAATTAGATATTATCTTAGGAATGGACTGGATGTCAGAAAACCACATTATGATAGATTGCCACGAAAAGACCATAATCTTTCCACAACCCAAAGAACCAAAGTTAAACTTAGCTGCTTTAGAAACTGGCAAAGAACCATCCATCCACCAAATCCCAATAGTGAATGAGTTTCCAGAGGTGTTTCCTGATGAGGTGCATGGTTTACCACCAATACGGGAGGTAGAATTCGGTATTGATTTGGTACCAGGTACTGGACCTATTTCTTTGGCTCCGCATAGAATGGCTCCAGTTGAGTTAGTAGAGTTGAAGAAGCAGCTGGAGGATATGTTAGCTCAGAAGTTTATCAGGCCTAGTGTCTCACCCTGGGGTGCACCGGTTCTTTTTGTCAAGAAGAAGGACGGAAGCCTCAGAATGTGTGTGGATTATAGGCAGCTGAATAAGGTGACAATCAAGAACAAGTATCCTCTTCCACGCATGGATGATTTGATGGACCAATTGCGTGGTGCAGCGGTGTTTTCCAAGATCGATCTCCGATCTGGCTATCACCAAATCAGGGTTAAAGAAGAGGATATACCCACGACTGCTTTTCGATCACGGTATGGCCATTATGAGTATGTGGTAATGCCGTTCGGTCTAACCAATGCCCCTGCGGTTTTCATGGACTATATGAATCGGATATTCCGACCTTACTTGGATTCCTTTGTAGTGGTCTTCATTGACGATATTCTCATATACTCAAAGGACTCCAATGAGCATCGGGAGCATCTCAGAATAGTCCTAAGAACCTTGAAGGAGAAGCGATTGTATGCTAAGCTTGCCAAGTGTGAATTATGGCTTGAGAAAGTAAAATTCTTGGGCCAGGTTATTGCTAAAGAAGGCATTGCAGTGGATCCTGCAAAGGTTGAGGCCGTGTTGCAATGGGAAAGGCCTAAATCGGTGACGGAGGTTCGGAGTTTCCTTGGGTTAGCAGGCTATTATCGGAGGTTTATCAAGGATTTTTCTAAGATAGCTTTGCCTTTGACCAAGTTAACAAGAAAGGAGACGACATTTGATTGGAATCAGAAGTGTGAGCAGAGTTTCTTAGAACTCAAGGAAAAGTTGACTTCCTCTTCTGTTCTTGTTCTACCGGATCCGAAGAAGAATTTTGATGTTTATTGTGATGCCTCTGTTGGAAGTCAAGCTAGTGTTGGAAGACATGCTTCAAACTCTCTCATGGACTTCAAGCAAATTTCAAGTTAATGTTTTGATGATAACAAACGAACTCAAGATTCAAGCTCACAAGTTTCTTCAAGTTCAAGTTGAAGACTCAAGCAAGATATAGCTTAGAAGCCTTTTCCCTTAGAACTCATTTTTAAGGTAATGAAGTTTCTGTTCTTAATGAGTTTAAAAGGCCAATGAGTTTTTCAATTAAAAAGGAGAAGAAAATGTGTTTTCATGAAAAACTGTTTTTATATCTTAGTTTTGGTGGAAATATTTGATGATACAAAACTCTGAATATTTTTATAGTATGCAAGAAGGGATAATCGATTACTTGCCTGAGTTAATCGATTAACTTTGTTGCATCATAGAAAAATCAGAGAGCTTGTAATCGATTAAGTGAACTTTGCTAATCCATTAATTTCTTATGGGAGTAATCGATTACCTGGCTCAAGTAATCGATTAAAATTGTTGCATCATATATTTTCCTGAGACAAAGTAATCGATTACATGCTTTGTAGTAATCGATTACATGATGTTGCATCACACAATTAACAGAGGCTCAGTAATCGATTATTTGATGGGTAGTAATCGATTAAATGAGTTGCATCATATATTGAACAGGGGTGATGTAATCGATTAACTATTATTGGTCTAATCGATTACTTGTTTTTCAAAAGAATTTAAAAGTTTGTATTTTTGAAGGAATAATCGATTACCTTCAGAAAGTAATCGATTACTTCAACTTTTATTGAAAAACGTGTCAGAATCATTTTGATTATTTCCTGATTCGTTTTTATATATAAGATTCTAATTTATTTTACAAAATTCGAAAATGATTTTAAATTTGAGTTATTTCCTTATTCGTGTTAAGAATCAAATCTTTATTTTATTTCTTAAATCATTTTGATTTAGTTTTGATTTTAAAACTTATTACAAAATCATATTTTATTTTGTTTTGATTTAAAATTGATTTTGATTTGTTGATTTAAATCTTTCTGAATTATAAAAGTTATTTTCAGAAATTCACTCCAACATTATTCATTCATTCTTTTCATCTGACAGGTTTTCTAAAAATCACGTTCTCTTCTTCTCCTACTTTTCTCTGATCATAACGCTTATATTTTTGAAGAACTATAAGAAACTCTTGTTGGCCATTTAGACTTCGAAAAGAAAACTTCATTATCATAGTACTTGATTGTAGTATCCGTGTTGTTGAAGAACACATCAAACTATTGTAATCACTCTCATTGATTTGTACTCAACCTTAGTGGTAGGGAGAGAATCCCATAGTTGAACGTGAGGCGTTCGTAGGGTGAGGAACCCTGCTTTGTGTTATTGAGCCCCCTAGCGAACAGAGGTTCCTAGTAGTGTGCGGGGTGCTCTCGGTTATAATTGGTTGCGGCTCAATTGCTGGTTATAGAACTCTCAAGTGGGTCGCTTGGGGACTGGACTAGGCCTTTCGACGGAAAGGCTGAACCAGTATAAAATTTCCTGGTGCAAGTTTTTCTATCTCTATTGTAATACCCTTATAATTACTACCCTTAATTCCCAAGTATTAAAAATGTGTACTTAAAAATTCCTTTTTAATATAATAAAATCACCCGTCAAACGGACGGAGTTTTGCCTGTTTTTCGGACTTTTCCAAATTTTAACCTGTGAATAACATTATCAATATAAACAACCAACAGCCAACAGGGCTTCATCTCATGCACTTATCATATAACAGCCCCATGGGCATAAAATATAATATCCTGTATCAGTTATCAGAGTTTAAGCGGAAAATAAATACTAGGTGCAACTAGCATGATGCTCAACACATTGCTATGCCAACAATAATATCCTAATCCCAATAATAACCCTACTCTCCCTGTGAGGGAGAGCACTCCTGCTCGGCCGGGGGCTGTGCTAACTCAATCTCTGTACCTGAAATATGGTAAGGGAGTGAGCATTGCACATGAAATAGAAAAGTGGTTTCTAGATAAACATAACAACTAACCAGGCCAAACACAATTAGCAATTTAATTCACATAAGTACAATTTTATCGCAAGCATACCACATTTTCCAATTCCATCATTTTACAAGTGCCGATTCCCTTTTTAGTTAATTCCTTTCCACCCTTTGGTTCCCTTTTATTTATTTTCCCTATTTCCAAAGAAATCCCTTTTTAATCCCTTACCTTTTCCTTATTTTTACGGTGTATATATGTCTCCACCAAATCGAAGGCCTACATATATACACCAATCACGATGTATGTCTCCACCAAATCGAAGGCCTACATACATCGCGTTTCTATTACCATTATCTTATTCAATTTTATTCCCCTGTTTCCTTATTCATTTCCTTTTATTTTTGGTGTATGTATGTCTCCACCAAATCGAAGGCCTACATACATACACCAATCACGATGTATGTCTCCACCAAATCGAAGGCCTACATACATCACGTTTCCATTACCATTACCTTATTCAATTTTATTCCCCTGTTTCCTTATTCATTTCCTTTTATTTTCGGTGTATGTATGTCTCCACCAAATCGAAGGCCTACATACATACACCAATCACGATGTATGTCTCCACCAAATCGAAGGCCTACATACATCGCGTTTCCATTACCATTACCTTATTCTATCCAATGTCCTTTCCTTTTTCCTTTTTGTTTAGGGTGTATGTATGTCTCCACCAAATCGAAGGCCTACATACATACACCACCGACGATGCATGTCTCCACCAAATCGAAGGCCTACATACATCGCCCCATTTACATTGTATTGTCTCCCCCAAATCGAAGGCCTACAATACAACCCCATTTTACGATGTATTGTCTCCCCCAAATCGAAGGCCTACAATACATCACCACCTTTATCCATTATCAGTTGTCCATATATATATCATTATTTTGTCCACCAATTCCATTTAATGTTTACCAAATCATTCCAAGCACAAGCACCATCATATTATAAACAAATAGCCACATTTCACATTTCACATAACAATTAGAGTGCAAATAATAACAAACTTCACCTTTTCATATAATCATGCAACAACCACATTTTCTTTTCACTTGTCCGAATTATTGATTCAAAGTCCTAAATTAGGGGTTCATGCCATTTATTTTCCTCAATTAAAACCTAACCTCATTCTTTACTTCCTAGAGTTCCATAATTACCAATTAAGCCTATTTCTAACATTTTCCTTAATTCCTAAATTGAGATTTCTAATTTCCTACCCTAACACATAAACTCCTAGACAACCATTATATCTAAATACAAACCGTTTCCTAGAACAAGCCAATGCTCACTATATCCACCCCCTTACCTTAACCAAAGAGAGGGAAAGTGGAAAAACCCAAGCTTTAGCTCCGAACGCTCCCAAAACAAAGAGCTCCCAAGTCAAGAAGATGGAGAGAGTGATGATACTCTTCCCTAAGCCATAGAAATGAGAACGATGAAGAGATTGTGACAAAAAAACAAGGGAAATTTGTGCTTCACCAAGAGGTGGGAAGAGAGAGAGAAAATCCAAATTAAAGAGAGAGAAATGAAATCAAGAACATGCATACTTACTTGGAGAGACCAAGAGAGACTTGATGGTGGGTTTTGGAGTGATTCCCTTGAGATTTGATGGATTTGGGATGAGAGATTTTGTGCCCTAGAGATAGAAAATTCGAGTTTTTGGCAAGAATTCACGTGTGGATCGCCTTTATTTTTTTCCACTGCAATAGCTCTTAATCGATTAATGATCGATTAAATTGCAGCTTAATCGATTAAGAGGCGATTAAGAGGCGATTAAGCTGCACAATTTTGCAGCATCCAGACTTTGGAAGGCCATAACTTCTTCGTTACCCGTTGGATCTTCCTCAAATTTTAACACAAGCTTCCTCACCTATCCTACTTCACATCCAACGGTGGAATTTGTGTTTAGAGTTGTAAATCTTTTATTTTGAATTTCCTAATATAGGGTGTTTATAACACCAAAAACATCGCTTCTAACGCTCTTTTGTTAATCTTTCAACCTCCTTTTTGATGTCAATGCTTCTTGAGTCCTTTATGGCATTCAAAGAACTCCTAATCCATCATTTTAAATCCTTTTTAGAATAATCCTTACTTCCAAATCTTATCGTTATTCTAAATATATATTATTTGAATTAAAATTCGGGATGTTACACCTATCTCTTTTATTTTCCGCATATTTCAATTATTTACGATTCCGCGCTACTCTATATTTTCTATCAATCGATTTTGATTTCCTTATCAAACGTCTAATCTCTCCAACGCAAAACAATTTTTTAATTTTTAAGGGTTTTCGCAATAATTTAATAAAACTCGATTCACCCCCCCTCTCGAGATTTTGAGGCCAAACCCAACAATTGGCATCAGAGCTAGTCTCTTGTGTTAAGACTTAACCGTCTCAAGAGTATGGCTTCAAACTCTCTTTTTGGTGGTGTAGGGAGTTCTATTAACCGTCCTCCCATGTTTGATGGGGTAGGGTACGCGTATTGGAAAGCCCGTATGAAAATTTTTATTCAAGGAGTTGGATTAAAGGTTTGGGATGCTGTCGTAAATGGTCCCTATGTTCCTACCTATGTAGTTAATGGTAACACCGTCGAAAAGCCTATGGCTGAGTGGACGGAGGAGGAGGAACGTAGAGTCTAGTACGACTTGAAAGCGTAAAATATTATAACATCTGCTTTGAGCTATGATGAGTTTTTCAGGATATCTACGTGTGAGACTGCGCAGCAAATGTGGGATACATTAGAAGTCACACATGAAGGTACAACTGAAGTGAAAAGGTCAAGAACCAACACTCTGACTGATGAATACGAATTATTCAGAATGAAAGATGGAGAAACAATCCAAGAGATACAAAAACTCTTCACGATGATTATCAACCAGTTAACCACATTGGGGAAGAAATTCACCAATGAGGATCTCATCAACAAAGTCCTAAGGTGTTTGGGAAGAGAATGGCAACCCAAAGTGACAGCAATTGCTGAGTCAAGAAACCTTTCAACTATGACACTGGCGACTCTCTTCGGAAAGTTACAAGAGCATGAAAGCGAACTGAAAAGATTGGCTGAACACGAAGAGGAGAGCAAAAAGGTCAAAAGTCTGGCATTCAAGGCTGAAGCACCGACAACTGAAAGTGACTCGGACAAAGAACTGATCAATGATGAACACATGGGTCTGCTGGTCAAAAAGTTTGGGAAGTTTCTGAGGAAGAAAAGCAACTTCAACTCCCAAAACAGAAAGGACAACAACAAAAGTGGAGGATCATCCATTACATTTCATGAATGTGGCAAGCCTGGTCACATCAGAGTGGACTGCTACCAGTTGAAAAAGAAAGAAAATTCAAAAAGAAGCACCTCCAATCCAAGGAAAGGGAAGCAAACATACCTGGCATGGCTAGACAACGAGGGGAATTCAGACGAAGATTCAGATGAACAAGAGGAGACAACCAACATATGCTTGATGGAACATGGAAATGAGGTAACTTCTAATCTAGAACATTCTTATGATGAATTAAAAGAGGATTTTGAAGAATTACATGAGGAATCAATGAGGTTATCTTTATTGATTTCTTTGGAAAAGAAAAATTCAGCTTCTGTTTTGCAAAAGAACCAAGAACTTATTAAAGAAAATGAATTTTTGAAAAATCAAAATAAGGAGCTGAATTCGACTTTGAAAAATTCTTCAAACACCTCAAGTAATGAAATTAAATTTAAAGCTAGTTCTTCTTCTTGTAAGTTTTGCAAGGACTTAGTTAAAGAAATAGAGGATTTAAAAGAAACACTTGCAAAATTTACAAAAGGTAGAAATACTTTAAATTTAATGCTAGGGTGACAAAAGTGTTTCTTTAATAGAGTCGGTCTAGGATATCAACCCGGTAGGCATCAAAAGAAATTAAGTACCATTTTTGTCTCTGCTAGCAATCATAAGAAACCTTTAATTATATTTCATATTTGTGGTAGAAAAGGCCATGGTGCACATGAGTGCGTACACGAAAAATGAAGTTCGTTAAATCGAACAATGAAACTAAAAGGTGACATGATTCAAACTATGGCTACACTAACGCTCAAGGACCCAAAAAGATATGGGTACCTAAAAAGAAACCTTGAATCTTATGCTTGTAGGTTACTCTGGAAGAAAGGAAATCGTGGTGGTACTTGGACAGTGGATGCTCGAAACATATGACGGGAGACAAATCTAAATTTCCGCATCTTGTTCCAAAGGACCAAGGACATGTGACTTTCGAAGATAACAACAAAGGAAAGATTCTTGGAGTCGGTAAAATTGGTACACCTCCTAACCCTTGCATAGAAATGTTTTACATGTTGAGGGCCTAAAACATAACTTGCTAAGTATTAGTCAGTTGTGTGATAAGGGCAATAGGGTTATATTTGATTCTGATAGATGTATTATCGAGGGTAAAGTTGATAATCTTATAAAGCTAATTGCTCGCAGGATAAACAATGTATATGTAATTGATTTTAACTCAATACCCTCAAATGATGTGAAATGTTTATTAAGTAAAGAGGATGAATCATGGCTATGGCATCGTAGAATAGGTCACATCCACATGAATCGTTTGAACAAAATTTCTTCTAAAAACTTAGTAGTTGGTTTACCAAAGCAAAATTTTTCTATTTCAGAAAAATGTGATCCTTGTTCAAAATCAAAACTCACAAGGGCATCTTTTCCTTCTAAAAATCTTGTTTTATCTCAAAGGCCCTTGGAACTTTTACATATGGATCTTTTTGGACCTTGTCAAACAAAAAGCTTTAGTGGTAACTATTATTGTCTGGTTATTGTGGATGACTATTCTAGGTATACATGGACATTATTTATTACTCATAAAAATGATGCATTCTATGAATTTAAAAAGCTAGCTAAGATTGTTCAAAACCAATTGCATATGAGCATTGCATCCGTTAAGAATGATCATGGTGGAGAATTTGAAAATCAATTTTTTGAAAAATTTTGCGAAAAACATGGAATTAAGCATTATTTTTCAGCTCCAAGAACTCCGGAGCAAAACGGGGTTGTGGAGAGGAAAATCGTTCATTAAAAGAGCTTTCGAGAACAATGCTTAATGACATGAATTTGCCTGCATATTTTTGGGCCGATGCAGTGAGTACAGCTTGTTATGTTATGAACCGTGTTTTGATACGGCCTATTTTAAAGAAAACCCCCTATGAGTTGTACAAGGGGAGAAAACCAAATATTTCCCATTTTCGTGTCTTTGGATGTAAATGTTTTGTGCATAATAATGGTAGAGACAATCTAGGAAGTTTTGAGGCTAGAACTGATGAGGGCATATTTCTTTGATATTTTTTTCGAGCAAAGCTTATAGGATTTACAATAAATCTCGTAATACTATTGAAGAATCTATTCATGTATCATTTGATGAATCTGATCAAAGAAAGCTGGGAAAGGTATCTGTTAATGACATTTCAGGTATCCTTGGAGATTTATACATTGATGAGGATGAGGAGTCCAATGCCAAAGGAAAGGATCAATCCCAATGCAATGAAAAGTCAAATGAATCAGTTGAGGATAAAAATCAAGAACAATCCATGGAGCTCAATTCTGATTTGCCTAAGGAATGGAGAACATTGAGGCACCATCCAATTGACCAAATCATAGGTGATATCACAAAAGGTGTAAGTACTCGCAATTCTATTAGCAATCTGTGTAACTATTTTGCTTTTGTTTCTCAAGTGGAGCCAAAGAATATTTCCGAGGCTACACTTGATGAACATTGGTTACTGGCTATGCAAGAAGAATTAAACCAGTTCGAAAGAAACCAGGTTTGGGAACTTGTTCCTAGGCCTGATTCTCATCCGATTATTGGAACTAAATGGATTTATAAAAACAAACTTGATGAGGCTGGTTTAATTGTTCGAAACAAAGCTAGGCTAGTTGCACAAGGTTACAACCAGGAAGAGGGGATAGATTATGAGGAAACATTTGCCCCTGTTGCTAGGTTGGAAGCCATTAGGTTGCTTTTAGCTTTTGCATGCATTTTAGACTTTAAATTATATCAAATGGACGTAAAGAGTGCCTTTCTGAATGGTTTTATAAATGAAGAAGTATATGTGTGTCAACCCCCCGGCTTTGAAAATTATGAACACCCTGATTATGTTTTTAAATTGAAAAAGGCTTTGTACGGACTCAAACAAGCTCCTAGAGCATGGTATGACCAGCTTAGCAAATTTTTACTTGAAAATAATTTTGAAAGAGGGAAGGTTGATAACACACTTTTTATCAAAAAGAAAGGAAAGGACATTCTTTTATTTCAAATTTATGTAGATGATATTATTTTCGGTGCTACTAATGAAACCCTTTGCAAGGATTTTTCAAGTATGATGCAGGAAGAGTTCGAAATGTCTATGATGGGCGAGCTGAACTTCTTTCTAGGATTGAAAATCAAACAAGCAAAGGATGGAATTTTCATTAGCCAAACAAAATACTGCAAGGAACTATTGAAACGATTCGGTATGGATAAGGCCAAGGCAGTAGCAACACCAATAAGCACATCTTGCTATCTGGATAAAGATGAAGGAGGTAAATCCGTGAAAATCACTAAATATCGAGGTATAATCGGATCCCTTCTCTATTTAACGGCAAGTAGGCCGGATATTATGTTTAGCGTATGTTTATGTGCACGTTTTCAAGAGAATCCAAAAGAAACGCACATGGTTGCTGCCAAACGAATTATGAAATATCTTTCTAGCACAACTAATATGGGTTTATGGTACCCCAAAGGTTCCTCTTATAACCTTGTTGGGTATTCCGATTCTGATTTTGCTAGGTGCAAAGTAGATAGGAAAAACACGAGCGGCACTTGTCACCTCCTAGGTAATTCATTAGTATCATGGGCTAGCAAGAAACAGTCTAGTGTAGCCCTATCCACAGTTGAGGCTGAATATGTCGCTGCGGGTAGCTGTTGTGCACAAATCTTATGGTTAAAACAACAACTCCTAGACTTTGGTGTAAGTCTAGATCACATTCCCATTAAATGTGATAACACTAGTGCAATTAGTATTACCATAAACCCTATGCAACATTCTCGCACTAAGCATATAGAGATTCATCACCATTTCATACATGATCATATTCAAAAGGGTGATTGTGTTATTGAGTATGTTAATACTTCGCGGCAGTTAGCTGATATCTTTACAAAACCGCTTCCAAAAGAAAATTTCTTTTTCATTCGTAGAGAAATTGGTTTAACTTTTGCCTCTCACCTGTTTTGAGTATGTGATTATTATATCTCTCTTGTTATTATTAATGTCTTTACTCAGTGTTTCAGGGGGAGTTAGCACATGCTTTTTGATGATTACAAAAGGGAGAGAGATATTTTGATGATTATTTGAAATTATTTGATGTTTATGCATCTATTCAGGGGGAGATATATTGTATATGTTTTAATTGTTCTAGGGAAGGTTAAATTTCAATTATATATATATTTTTGCTTGTATAACACTTGTGATGCAGATAGTCAAGAACAGATCAGAATAGTTGTTTGTCATCATCATAAAGGGGGAGTGTTGGAAGTCAAGCTAGTGTTGGAAGGCATGCTTCAAACTCTCTCATGGACTTCAAGCAAATTTCAAGTTAATGTTTTGATGATAACAAACGAACTCAAGATTCAAGATCACAAGTTTCTTCAAGTTCAAGTTGAAGACTCAAGAAAGATATAGCTTAGAAGCCTTTTCCCTTAGAACACATTTGTAAGGTAATGAAGTTTCTGTTCTTAATGAGTTTAAAAGGCCAATGAGTTTTTCAATTAAAAAGGAGAAGAAAATGTGTTTTCATGAAAAACTGTTTTTATATCTTAGTTTTGGTGGAAATATTTGATGATACAAAACTCTGAATATTTTTATAGTATGCAAGAAGAAGTAATCGATTACTTGCCGGAGTTAATCGATTAACTTTGTTGGATCATAGAAAAATCAGAGAGCTTGTAATCGATTAAGTGCACTTTGCTAATCCATTACTTTCTTATGGGAGTAATTGATTACCTGGCTCAAGTAATCGATTAAAATTGTTTCATCATATATTTTCCTGAGACAAAGTAATCGATTACATGCTTTGTAGTAATCGATTACATGATGTTGCATCACACAATTAACAGAGGCTCAGTAATCGATTAGTTGATGAGTAGTAATCGATTAAATGAGTTGCATCATATATTGAACAGGGGTGATGTAATCGATTAACTATTATTGGTCTAATCGATTACTTGTTTTTCAAAAGAATTTAAAAGTTTCTATTTTTGAAGGAATAATCGATTACCTTCAGAAAGTAATCGATTACTTCAACTTTTATTGAAAAACGTGTCAGAATCATTTTGATTATTTCCTGATTTGTTTTTATATATAAGATTCTGATTTATTTTAAAAAATTCGAAAATGATTTTAAATTTGAATTATTTCCTTATTCGTGTTAAGAATCAAATCTTTATTTTATTTCTTAAATCATTTTGATTTAGTTTTGATTTTAAAACTTATTACAAAATCATATTTTATTTTGTTTTGATTTAAAATTGATTTTGATTTGTTGATTTAAATCTTTTTGAATTATAAAA
The DNA here is from genome assembly GCA_037953625.1 of Crotalaria pallida. Taxonomy (NCBI): domain Eukaryota; kingdom Viridiplantae; phylum Streptophyta; class Magnoliopsida; order Fabales; family Fabaceae; genus Crotalaria; species Crotalaria pallida. The sequence goes on from CM075653.1 coordinate 87,075,116, forward strand.
GTTATTTTCAGAAATTCACTCCAACATTATTTATTCATTCTTTTCATCTGACAAGTTTTCTAAAAATCGCGTTCTCTTCTTCTCCTACTTTTCTCTGATCGTAACGCTCATATTTTTGAAGAACTCTAAGAAACTCTTGTTGGTCATTTAGACTTCGAAAAGAAAACTTCATTATCAGAGTACTTGATTGTTGTATCCGTGTTGTTGAAGAACACATCAAACTATTGTAATCACTCTCATTGATTTGTACACAACCTTAGTGGTAGGGAGAGAATCCCATAGTTGAACGTTGAGGCGTTCGTAGGGTGAGGAACCTTGCTGTGTGTTATTGAGGCCCCTAGCGAACAGAGGTTCCTTGGAGGTTTTAAGGGTTTTCGCAATAATTTAATAAAACTCGATTCACCCCCCCTCTCGAGATTTTGAGGCCAAACCCAACAGCCTCAAGGCAAGGTTTAGGATGTGTTCTCATGCAAGAAGGAAGAGTAATTGCTTATTCTTCCAGACAGTTAAGGCCACATGAGGAGAACTCTCCTACCCATGATTTGGAACTTGCAGCTATTGTCTTTGCTTTCAAGATATGGAGGCATTATCTTTATGGAACAAGGTTCAAGGTGTTCAACGATCACAAGAGCCTTAAGTATTTGTTCGACCAGAAGGAGTTGAACATGAGGCAGCAGAGATGGATGGAGTTCCTCAAGGATTATGATTTCAGTTTGCAGTACCATCCCGGAAAGGCTAATGTGGTTGCAGATGCACTTAGCCGAAAAGCCCTCCATATCAGTTGCATGATGATCAAGGAATTGGAATTGATTGAGGATTTTCGCAATCTCAATCTTGGAATCCAGTTCAAGAAAGAGAGCATAAGTGTTGGGATGCTTCAGATAACCAATACTTTCTTGGACGCAATTCCACAGAAGCAATTGGAAGATGTTGAATTGCAGGAAATGAAAAAGGAAGCTGTAAGCATAAATGAGCCTGATTTCCATGAAGGTGTAGATGAAGTTCTTAGATTCCGGAATAGAATCTGTGTGCCATCTAATCCAGAATTGAAAGAAGCTCTTTTAGAAGAGGCACACAAGTATTTGTTACTTTAAGTAGCATAATCAGGTGTAAAGCAAGTTGTCCTTGGCAAGTGACCCGGGAATTGTTGGATGATTTGTCTAAGTAATTTTTATCTTGGATATTTTCTTGGCAAGAGTTTCTTGAGTTGACTAAAATGACAAAAGGTAAAGTTCATATTAAAATGATCTTATATTGGTGGTAAAATAATTTTGTCACGATGCTTATGTGAATTTTGCCATTATGCACAGGGAATTCATTTTTTTATCATTGCCAATACTAGATAACATTGTGCAATCCCAGGCCCACCGGCCACAACTTTAGACTAAATGCAAGTTGCGTGTGTAAGTCTAAAATAGGTTGTCCCTACAATTCTTATCTTGTCTCTTGTCTTCTTGTGTTTGAGTCATGCTACTTAAAAATTACGAAAAATACTACTCCCTGTTTTACTATTTATTTGTTTTATTTTAAACTTAAGAAATACAATCATTACTTATATTTTCAATATATTAATTATGTTTTTTTCTACTGTATTCTTTCTCTCTCCGTAATCATTATTTTTTCTCCACTACATACAAAAACCAATACCTATTAAATAGAGATAAACATGGAAAATAATATTGATTACACTCTTGAAATCATCAAAAAGATAAATAAAAAAAACAAAAAAATTTTCCAAAAAATGACAGTTAAATAAGAACGAAAAGAATAATAAATATATTTAAATATACTTACTACTCCATCTGGTCCTATTTATAGGGTATACTTATACATATCACACGGATCAAGGAAGATAATTAAGTTAGGTTTACTACTATATAATAAGAGAGTGTACTCTTCCTTTTTAAACACATACGACCATAGGCTACAATGGTACAAATAGTTCTATTTCTTTCATGCCTTGCTCTTCCTCTGCTTCTACTGTTATTCTTCCACAAGCAAAGATCCTCCAAGAAGCCCCCCTCTCCTCTTGGTCCTAGAGGACTTCCCATAATTGGGAATCTTCATCAGCTGAATAATACTTCTACCCTTCATTTGCAACTATGGCAACTCTCAAAGATATATGGTCCTTTATTTTCGCTTCGGCTGGGTTTGAGGCCAGCTGTTGTTGTTTCCTCACCGAAGCTCGCCAAAGAAGTTTTGAAAAACTATGGCCTTGTTTTTTCTGGACGACCACCTTTGCTTGGCCAACAGAAATTGTCTTATAATGGTTTGGACATCGTTTTTTCCCCATATAATGATTATTGGAGAGAAATAAGAAAAATTTGCGTTATTCATATATTCAGTTTAAAGCGTGTCTCATCTTTTTCTTCTATAAGACAATATGAGGTGAAGCAATTGATAAAAAAGATATCTAGCCATGCTTCTTCTTCGGCAGTTACAAACTTGAGCGAGTTAATGATTTCTCTTTCAAGCACTATGATATGCAGGATTGCTTTTGGAAGAAGGTATGAAGATGAAGGAACTGAAAAAAGTAGGTTCCATGAGCTGGTACATGAGATTCAAGCCATGCTAGCAGTCTTTTTTGTTTCAGATTATATTCCCTTCATGGGTTGGATTGATAAACTTAGCGGACTGCATGCACGTCTCGATCGAATTTACAAGCAGATGGATGAGTTCTACCATGAAGTCATTGATGAACGCCTGAATAAGAATATAGAGAAAGAGGAAGAGGTTATAGTCGATGTCTTACTTCAATTAAAGAAGCAGCGCTCGTTTTCAGTTGATCTCACTTACGATCACATCAAAGGAGTCTTCATGGTATGATCTTATATATACTTTTTTTTTCTTTCATTTACTGGCTTTCTTTGAATCGTTACAAGTTAAATATATATTACCATACATTTAAAATTTGTCAATTTTTATGATAACAAATAAGATTATTTTTTATTTATTTTTTGTTGGTTAAAATTAGAGATACATGGTCTGTTTGGCATAATTAACTTATAGCTGAGTTTGTAGCTGATAGCTTTGAGCTTATAGCCGTGAGATTATAGCTGAAATCTTATAGTTGTATAGTTAGTTTATTGAATTAGAGCTGTTTGACAAAACTAGCTGTGTAACTAATTTAAACATGTTAAATGACTAAAAAAGGGTAAATAATAATATAATTTAGTTTTAAAAATGGGTAAATTTGAGATATAATGTATTGAAACCTCTTATTTTTTCTCAAAGTTACCTGATGTAACTTTCTAAAAGCTAGCTTTTAAAAGTTATAAGCTTCATTTATATTTTGTTCTCCAAACAACTCTAGTAACTTATTGACCGGATCAATAAGTTAAAATCTACCAAATAAGCTATAAGTTTGTCTTACCAGCCATAAAGCGGAAACGTTTGAGTTTATACATAAGAAATTGCACTCTCTTTTCGTAGCTACCTAAATGAAATTAATATATATAGAGTTTATTTAAGTTTTTAGTCTCTGAACTTTGGTGCTTTTTTGAAATTGGTTTTTGAACTATTTTTTCCTATTCTGGGTCCTTGACCTATGCTCAAATTTTTGAAAATGATCATTTCATCACTTTAGTGATGATATGCATAACGACATGTCACGTCACTTTCTCAATGTCGACTGATGCTACGTAGTGTCATTGGCACCATATAATTTTTTATTAAAAATAAATTATTTTAAAAATTAATAAAATTTTCGATTTTCTTTAAAAAAAATTTAATTATTTTTAATAAATTTGAATTTTTTTAATTTAAAAAATTCATGTGACATCACGTGTCACGTTACTTATCGACGTGGTGAAGGTGACATGACATATTCTTGGTAATATCAACAATAAAGTGACGAAATGATCATTTTCAAAATTTGAGCAAAGTTCAGATCCAAAGCATACAAAAAAAGTTCAATGACCAATTAAAAAAACCTAAATTTAGGATTATAAACTTAAATAAGCCTAAATAAAATAAAAATTATATATAAAAAAATTTACAAGCACACACATCTCAAAATAATATAATATAATTAAAAAAACAAAAATTGTTCCAAATTAATTGTATATTACTGTTAATATATACACATACACTATGATCTGACAAGCAGAAAACAAAGAAATCAGTGCCTAGCTGAAGTCAGAGCAAACATATTTTTAACATCTGTTCTTTAATGTCACAAATATTTTTTAAAATAATATGTTAAATTGATTCTTAACTGTGAGGGTATTGGTTAAATTAATTTATAAGATTATCAAAATTTCAAATTAGTTTTTGGGATAGAAAAATTTAAGTCACGTTAGTCTCTATCATTAATAATCCACAAAGTCAAGGACTAATTTGACCGATGCCACAATTTCATGGATTAATTTAACCGATAGTATATGATCTTTGTTTTTTATTTTTTATTTTTTATTTTTATTTTTTTTGCCAAAACAACATCATTTGGGTCATTTTGTTAATCAATGTTAAGGACAATTAATGATCATTAATGTGAAGGACTAATATGATTTACGTTTTCCTATCTCAAGAACCAATTTGAAATTTCGAAAATCTCATGGATTAAATTAATTGGACCCCACAAAATTAGGGACTAATTTAACAAATTAATCTTGTTTTTTAAATAAATGTTTTTAAATATTCTTATGGGAATGCATCAAAACAAATATGTTTATGGGATTATGCACTAATTTCGTGACGATCACTTATAATATTATATCATGGTTGATGATACATATAGCTAGAGCCGACAAAAAAGCACGATACAACCAGGACGATCTTAATAAGTACAGAAAAATATCGGGTTTGGGCAACAATTTTGGAACACGAATTATATTCGTGCTTTTTTAGCACGGCTCGCAAAGGTAAAAAACAGAACTGAACTTTTATCGGGCTAACACGACACAAAATGTCAATCCGATTTATTTTATTTTATTTTTAATTTGTTGAAATTTTTTGCTGAAACTAGAAAGAAAAAGAAATGATCCACTGATTCATTACATTATACAATGCTTATTATTTACTTATTTATTAATACATATACGTCATTTAATACATATAACTAATGCTACTACCAATTATCAGATATTATCGTATATATTTTAAATGGTTACTGGACAGACACGCAAAAGTACGAAACACGCATAATGTGGATCTAAAGACCACTTTTAAAGCACAATTTTAAATCATGTTTTTTAGATACGGCAGAGTCAAACTCCAAACCCGAACGGGACGAACACGAATATTACCGGTTGCACAAATTGCTACTCTACATCTAGCACTCAATATGAATAAAACTTTGGTGGCTGATAAAAACACAATTTCTAAGGATGACTGTATAGTTACATTAATTCGTTATGAGATGATATATGGAGTACTAGTATAAAACTTGATATAAATTCATATAGCAAAGAAAGTAACATACTCCCTCTACTCCCTCTAGTACTATATATAGGTCACCTTCTAAAAGAAATCTTTGGTCCTATATATAAGTAACTTTATATTTTCTATGCATCACTAATTGTTTTTTCTCTTTTTTTGCGCTTATTAAATGTTTTGACTAACTATGTTTTTTTGCTATTCATTAATGAATGTGAACTTTTCAAGAAAGTGGAGGGGGTAAAATTGTAATGTTACAATAAATTCTCATAAAATTCACAAAATTAACTATTTTTCTTGGTCCGGAGAATACGGTTAAGTATGCCCTTTATATAGGACCGGAGGGAGTATATCACAAAGTAATATTGTATTTTTTATTAATTGATGAATGAGTCGTTTTTCAGTACTCATTATTTTTAAATGAGTATAGATATTAATTACTTTTACCTATTAATTCCGGTTTCACTTCCGTGACTCAGTTTCCAATCTTTTTTAAATAATTCTCTTTCCTACCCGTGCAAAGCATAGGTCCATAAATAATACTCCCTCCGTTTCACTTTAAGTGTCTTTTTAGACTTTTGCACATAGATTAAGAAAGTGTTGATTATGATGATTATTGTAAGTTTTATGTGTATTTTGTCAAAAATACCCCTATTTAATATTTTTATTTTGTCAATGCATCATTATTAGTATTACAAATTTCAAAACTAAAACAACATTAAATGTAAGGGTAAATAAGGAAAAACAGTATTAAATGTTGCCTAGATTTGGTAGAAAGACACTTATTTTGAAACAAAATTTTGATGTTAAAAAGACACTTAAAATGAAACGGATGAAGTATTTAATACTACTGACAACTGATAATTAACCACGACTGGATCTTCTTCCTTTCTCTGCTAGCACTTTTTTTTTTATAACTAATATTCCCTCCGTTTCACAATGTTTGGCCTTTTAGGTCTGGACACACAGATTAAGAAAGTGTTAATTATTGTAAGTATTATGTATAGTTTGTCTAAAATGCCCCTATTTAATCCTTATTGAAAATTGTAATAGTATTTAATTTTTATTAGTAAGTGTGTCCATTAATTAATGTATAGTGGTTTAGAGATGAGAGAGATGATAAAAGTAGAATTAATGAGGAGTAAGAGAAATGATTGAATGAAAGGTTAATATTGGAAAAAAAAATATGTTTGTGTATTGAAAATGTAAAAGGCCAAACATTGTGAAACAAGAAAAAAAAGCTAAAAGGCCAAACATTGTGAAACGGAGGAGTATCTAACATTTAAATAATTTATTAAACTAATAAATATTTAAAATATTGTTGTATTTTTTAAAATAATAATTTAATTTAGATCCATTTAAATAATTACTCCCGATATAAACACATTTTGAAGAATTTTTTTTATTCTTAATATAAGCCTCATTTTCAATTTTCAATAACATTATTTACTTTTTTTTTCACAAACACATCTATTTACTCAACACTTTTTAGAATTTCAATAATAATAATAACTATAGGGGTACTTTTGAAAAAGTATATCAAATATTTACATTTCCAATATCACTAAGAATACTAACTAACTTTCTTAAAGGGCTTGAAAATTGGTCAAGCGACTTTTAATAAGGATCAAAAGGAAGTATAAGCCCTTGAGTTGACTTTTGCGTGGATTACGGAAATTAATCCCTCCATCTCATAAGTTATATTGATTTAGAAATTGCATTGCATACAGATTAAGAAATGAGTATATGATGTAATAATTTGGTACATTTTGACCAAATTACCCTCATTTAATAATAGGAGAGAGAGTAATAATAAATGTGTGAAGATTATATTGAAGAGAAATTGAGAAATGTGTTGTAAAAAAAAGAATGTAATAAATTAGGGCATGTTGGAAAAAGAAGTATAAATAAGTACGTAGTATTGAGTTTTTAAATGAATATAACTTATGAGACAAAGTAAAATGACTTAACGAACATAACTTATGGGGCAGAGGGAGTAGTTAATATTGTCAGTGATATTGAAATTGATAATATTTGATATACTTTTTCAAAATTATCCCTATAATTATCATTGGAATTCTAAAAATTGTTGAGTAAATTGAGATATTTGTGAAAAAAAATACTCTTAGTTAATACCATTGAAAATTGGACCAAGTGCTTATAAAAAGGATCAAGATACGTTCAATATCCAGTGCTTATAAGAGGGAGTATTAAAACAATAATTTAATGCTAATATGATTTATTCAATAATTAAATTCATTTATTCCTCTATAATATTAAATTATTCCCCTGAAATATTAATTTTTTATTATATTTATTAATATTATTAAATTAAATATGATCATATATATCACTAATATTGATTTATTAAATTATAATATTATTTCTATCAATATTATTATATTATTATTTTAAAGCTTAATTACTATTATAATTATAAATTACTTTATTTATTAGTATTATTTTTTCATAAAAAAATTCTGTACAAAAAAATATTCCATGCCACATAATGAAACCAATCACTAATAATACTGGCCCAGCCCACAGAAAATAAAAAAATGGGTCCAAATTGAAAAAAAATTACTCTGCCATACACCTTGTCTACCTTACCAAATTAGTGACCCAAGTAGCAGGTAAAGAATCCTCACCATCCAACATCTAAAAATTATGGTGGCTTTAGATTCAACAATGAGTATGTGTTCTCATCCACTTTGGATGAGTACTATATATAGACCCTTGAAGAATAAGTTATGGATGTCGCTCTCAAGTCTCCAGTGATATCGTGCTTATTATTTAAAGCTTATTTGTAGGAACTGTGTTGTAGCTTATAAAAAATTGTTCTAAGTCGGTGATAGAAAATTGTTCTCTATCACACAAACTGTTGGTGCAAGGGGCTGTTTTTGGTAGGGCGAACCACGTTCGATTCTCTTACAATAATGTTGAAAGAGGAATAAAACCTTAACCCCAGGACCCCCTTAAACTGGATTAGTCGGACCAGTGGGCAGATACCAGGGTGAAAAAAAATTGTTCTCTAATAATTTCGTTCTAGCTTATATTATAACATAACATAAGCGAAAATATCAAAATCATTCTTATAAATATTGATTTTTTAAAACTAATCTTTATATATTTCTTTTGTTTTGGTCTATATTTTTATATTCAGTTTTAGTTTTGATCCCTAATGACAAATATGGGTGAAAACACTAACTACTTGTAACCAAAAAAAAAAAAAAAACACTAACTACTTTCACATTTTGTTTTGTTCCCTATTTTTACATTCCATTTTGGTTTTGATCCCTACTTTTACATTTCGTTTTAGTTTTAGTTCCTACTTTAACCTTTTTTGTTAGGCTATGTCAGCATTTTTTATCCATATTTGTCATCAGAAATCAAAACCAAAACGGAATATAAAAGTAGGAAAAAAAATCTAAAAAACTAATTTCAAAGAGGTGAATTTTTATAAAGATAAATTTTGTATTTAAACTTATAACATTTTGTAGTAATTAGTAAAACATCTTATCTACTATTACTAGATGCATGTGGAAAAATCCAAACTGCCTAATAGTGGCGGGGATACAAGCAAATAATTAGGCATCGATGCGTGTAACATATAAGCTAAAAAGCCAAACTCAATTAATAACCCCCGTGTACTTCCAAGCCAAGTATATCGCCAAATTGCAATCTGACAAGTGAACATCCTTTCTATTGTCGAAGCTCTGTTTTTGTTATTGCAACTTCGATCTTTCTTTCTAGATTACTATTAGTCTCTTTGCTTTTTGTGATGGATTTATGTATAAATAAAAGAAAAAGAGTAAATAATAAATTAGTACGTGGTTTGGCTTTGGTGCACCTCATGCGGTGGGGCCGTGGAGGACTCTTTCATGGTTTGCAATCACTTTAGTTCTAAAGAATATAGGGAGTGAGAAATCTTGATTTGGTCACGTATGTGCCCTACGGTCTTTAATTCTTTTCGCGGGTGAAATGTGATGGTGGTGTAATTTTTAGCCATTAGCCTTTCGATCTGGTTGTTATTATTGACTTAATTTCCCATTTTCTTTATAGAACATTCTTGTAGCAGCAACAGATACCACTGCAGCGACCTTAGTGTGGGCCATGACGGCGCTAATTAAAAACCCAAGGGTAATGAAGAAAGCTCAAGAAGAAATCAGGAAATTTGGAGGGAACAAAATTTTTTTAGATGAAGATGATATTCAAAACCTCCCTTATTTGAAGGCAGCGATAAAAGAGACGTTGAGATTGTACCTTCCAACTCCACTACTTGTGCCAAGAGAAGCAAATGAAAATTGCATTATAGATGGTTACCAAATTCAAGCCAAGACAATAGTGTTTATTAATGCTTGGGCTATTCACAGAGATCCTGAAGCTTGGAAAGACCCAGAAGAGTTTTATCCTGAGAGATTCTTAAACAGTGCTATTGATTTTGAGGGACAAGATTACGAACTAATTCCTTTTGGAGCTGGTCGTAGAATTTGCCCAGGTTTGCAAATGGCAGTTCCTATATTGGGACTTGTTCTTGCTAATCTTCTTCATTCCTTCGATTGGGAATTGCCTCAAGGTTTGGTAAAGGAAGACATTGATAATGAAATGTTACCTGGAATTACTCAACACAAGAAAAATCCCCTTTGCCTTTGTGCTAAAAATTATAGGTGAATGTTAGATTGATGGAGAATTCTAGTGCATGAATAATTCATTAAGGATGCGGTCCTTAAAGTTTTGTTTCAATTCACTTGTCAGTGTTTTTAGTCTCCTGTAAAAAATAAAATAAAATAAATTCTAGTTATCAATATTAGTAAATAGCAGTTCAAAAAAAAATTAGAAAATAGGATGGCAAATTTATCGAAGGGTCGATTTGGAAATTATTTACTAAATCAATGGTGTTTCAAAACAATTTCCTTACTAGGGGTTATTTTTGCATATGTGGATTTATATTGACTCTTTTTTTTTTGGCCATATGACAGTGGTGATAAAAGGAGTATCGTCGTAGGATACACTACTTGGAGAAAAGGCTTGCATTCCATTAATCCAAAAATTGACTAATTTGACCGGTTTTAAAAAAATAATGAAAAAGGGAGTAGAGGTGTAACCTAAAACAACGCTAATAGTATAACCTAAAGGTGACTACTTCCCAACCCCTTAGTTTAGGAAGGGTTGGATACCCTTTTATATGTGTCCCTCAACATGTGGTATGCCTTGCCACATCAGTTGCCAAGTCAAACAGATTTATAATTATTTAAAACATTTGCAATTAAGTCCTTAAAACCCAATTTGCAAAATTACCCACAAAAAAAATCAATTCCCTTGCCCATTGATCCCCATCTCCTCCTTTGCGAGTATTGATCTTTCTGTGTTCTTTGATGCCTGGATGCCTCTCTTCTCCCTCCGATCGGCCTCTGCTCCCTCTCCGTCGCCCTCCGCCTTCACCCTCCGGCTTCACCCTCCGCCTTCTCCCTCCGCCCCACTCTCCCCTCCGTCGCAAATCCTTCTTCCTCCGCCGCCAAGCCTTCCTAATCAGCGAACCGACTGCTCCCTCCTTCAATCAACACACAAACAAACCCTAACCCAAAAAATCAAAGTAAACCGAGGTAAAGTTTTTCTTTATGCTTTATCTGATTTTAGTTCTATTTTCTTTAGTTGAGTGTGTGAAATTATTTTTTTAATTAAAAAAGAAATTTTATTAGTCGAGTGTGAAATTGTGAATTGGAATCTAATCTTGGTTTTGACAGTAGGTATGCATTTGGCAAGGTAACCCGTTATTATCTCCTTTTCGTTTCACCATAGTTGTGGATTTCTTGAGTTGACTGCTCCCTAGGTGAGTAAAGAATGTTTTCATTGCTAATCTTTCGATGGGATTAGAAAATTAAGTCAATAGACTCGATTTGACAACAATCACACTTATTGTTCGTGTCATCAAGATTCGGCAAAGTTTTACATCTCTTGTTGAACTAACACAACCCTCCTCTTTTAATTTTGTTTGGGATCAGCTTTTTGTAGATTTGCTACTAGGATGACATAGGCAGAGTTATAGTCGATATAATAAGATACACACATATAAATATATCTTTATCCAAAATAGAGAAGGATGAGATAATGTAGCTGCCACAATAAGGCTACTGTTTATGAAAAAATATTTGAATGAGGGAAGAGAAAGGTATAGTAGCAGGTGCATGAATCTTACGTGTTATGGTGCATTTGGTTAGAGAGGAACTCTAAGAAATTTTGGGAAAAGCTCATTTTGCAATGATGCTAGGCTTGCTTTTGAATACAATTTTGCTTTCACGGCTTTTAATTGGCTCTCTTTAGCTAAGGCTTTTCCTTTCTAGATATGCATCCGGACTGGAACTAATTTATATTAATGTTTTTCAGCCTTGCTTTGTTTTGGTGTGGGTTGTTGTTCAGTTGAAGGGTGATACATTATTCTCCTTTTTCCTTGTCTTTCTTTACTTCTAATGAACCTCTCTTGAGTTTGATGCTCTTCATCTATGAATGCCTAGTTTGCACAACAGATACTTGGGAGGGTTCAAAGTTAAAATCCCCAAACTATACATGCTCACCAGTCACCTCCTTAGGGTGGGGTAAAGGAAACAATGCACATACAGGTAAATTCCAAGTCCATGTTATCATATTAAAGTAGGTTCTTGTGCCTGCAATAGCCAAAAATTTAACAGGGTTTACCATAGAATTAAATTTCATTATTTAGATTAACATGCTAACAATAAAGAATTCAGTTCTAAGTCTCAGAAGTAGATAAAATACTAGAGGCATAATCATTGTTAAATCAAGCTAAGCTACATTATTATTATACTTGTTAAATTGAACTAATAGTATACTTAAATGAAGAGGTCAAGACATATAAATATATGTCTTGTGTAACATCCTCAAGTTTTGATTCCGTTTAGAAGTGTTAATTAGTATTAGTATTAGTAAGTGTTTAGAATTAGCATTTAGCTAAGTGTTGAATGGTATGAGTTAAGAATAGGTTAGAATGTGTTTAGGATGTAGGTTTTAGCTAAGAGTAAGTTAGAATAGGTTATAGTAAGCTTAGGATCCTTAGAATGCATGAAAGAAGGGAAAATTTAACTGGTTAATCGATTAAGAGATCCCTTAATCGATTAATTTTTAAGCACCTTTCAGCCAATTATCGATTAGAGCCTAGCTTAATCAATTAGATTAAATAACAGCTTCAGGCCTTAATTGATTAACAGCAGTGTTAATCGATTAAGGGCTGTTTTTCAGTCATAAAACACGTGTTTATTTGTGATTCTCTCATTGTTTCCTCTTCTCTCCACACGAACTCTCTCTTCTCTTTTCACCTAAGGTTTTCAATTTCTTCAAGTTACCACCTTATAACATCAAATTAACTCCATAAATCTTTCACCCATCATCCCCTCACTACTTTCCCTCTCTCAAATCTCATATCTCTCTCTCTTTCATAAAACCCCAAATCACCCATGGAACCCCAAGTTGTGCAATCTCTTCCATAGGGCCTTAGCATCATCAAGGGAGCTTAAGGATCATAAGAAATCAAGGAGCAAAGGTGCTAGGATCTCAGTTGAGAGCTTGGGTGGTGCTTGCTTCTAAGGTTCTCTAATTCTCCTCTTCCCTCCAAGAGGTAAGGGGTGTAAATTGGGTCTAGCTTAGGGGAAAGGTTTGAAATTAGTAATTGGAACTTGATTAGGTATATTTAGATGTTTGGCTGAGATTAGGATTAGGAGAAAATAGTTTAGTGTAAAAACCCCAAGTGATGGTTATTCTATATATGTGAATTTTATGTTTAAATGTATTAAATCTTATGTTAGTTATATAATTGTTGTTATTCTTTGTGTTATGATGTGCTTGCAATCATAGAATTAAAGTATTAATAGTTATGCATACCTTAGGGTCAAAGTACTATTTAATTGAGTTTGAACCAAATTAATGTGATTTTTAAAAGAGAACAAGAAGGGGTTTAAATCTCAATTGAAAAGCACTTGCATATAACATCATTCATGGTGTAAAGGTGGACGTTAGGAGTATGGGAAAAACACACGTCGTTTCGATTGATGAGGGCAAAAGTAAATTACTGGAATTACTGTGGAGAACTTTGATCCTGCAAAGGACATGGGTTTGATCCCCGTGTTGGGGATTGGTTCTATGCAAACCATAGTAATTCTATTACTTTGGCTCGTTTTGGCCAGTCGAGGGTGATTTCTGCTAAAGCCAATTTGGACTAATCAAACCAAATTGTACGAGGAACCCTCCTACGGGGAGTGTGTGAAGTACTGTGCAAGCGAGTAAGCGAGGAACCTTCCTAAGTGGAGGTGAAACACCCAATCAGAGGTTGAGAAATACTTACTCTTGGTCGGTTTTTCCCCAGAGTGGAGGGTGTATGTGAGGATGTTAAAGTGTTAATGAAAAGGGAAAAGTTAATGTGTCAAAGTTAAAGTTAAAGTGTTAAAGTGAAAGTGAAAGTGTGGAAGAAATTGCATAAATGAGTTAATTCATTGAATCCAATTAAATTGTTCAAATTAATGAAATGAAATAAATTGTGTAACATTGGATTCAAGAAACAAATTCATAAACTGTGACGTGCATAGCATAATCATGTGATTGTATATTAAAGCATAAAACTATAAGTATGAATCGCTTTTAGATTGATGATTGTTATTGTAAATTTATTTCCTTTTTAAGTTGCTTGATATTATGCTTGTGCCTAATTATGCCTTATTATTATTTTCAAATGTTTTTCCCTAATCTATATCCAAGTTACTCACCCTTACATGTTGACATTTTAGGTACGCATGACGAGGATCTACCTACTGTTCCCTCCGCCGAGGATCATTACACTCCCCCTGATGGAGTGTAGCTGCATTATCATATCCCAGTTTACATGCACACACCATGGTTCACTCTTTTGATGCATACACTATAGTTACTATTTTTGATGTAAATTAAATATTTATATTATATACAATGGTTGTGAGGATGTTTAACATCCATTCTTTTGATGTAAATTTAACTTTGCAAACCACAACCTATTTTGGAGTGTATGTAAACTCTAATAAACTTCATGGACTTTGTAAAACAAATAGTTGTATAATGATGATGCTACTTAATGCTTGTGAGCATAAGTATTGATATGGAGGTATTAATATAATTGTTCTGGTTTCTGACAGGGTTTTATTTTTATTTGGGAAAAGTCCGATTTATAAACGAACCCTTGCAAAAAATTTTCTTGAATTTTTCCTAATTGCATTAAAATCAAATAGATTAAGATTAAGGTGTTACAATTATGGTATCAGAGCAGTGGTTGCATTCCTTGGCTGTGGAGTATGGTTTTTCCTACTCCCAAAGTGTTACTCCACATGAGAGTAGCATTAAAGTAGCTAGTAATTAGTTTATTTTTATTTCTTAAGCAATTAGTTAGTTAGTTCTAGTTTTAAATTTTCTTAATAGATGTGATTCTTATTAATCGCTCTGTGATTCCAGATTTAGAATGGCGGCTCGAAAAAATCGAGTATTCGAAAGGATGTCCGAGGTCTTGGAGGACCTATCTCGGACCAATGCCAATCAGACCAATATTCTGGAGAATTTGGTTCAGGCCAGAGCCCAGCAGGCCCAAAATGCTAATCATCGGCAATCTCCTCAACCTCAGCCACAAGCAACAGCTCAAGGCATAACAAAATTTAAGAAGTTGGACCCCCCAAGGTTTGTGGGTGGGTTTGATCCAGCGGGAGCCCAGCAGTGGTTGAAGGAAATAGAGAAGATTTTCAAGTCTTTGCCATGTACGGATGCGGAGAAGGTGGCGTATTCCACCTTCATGCTTTCTAGTGATGCAGAATCATGGTGGGAGGACACCAACCATTTCCTTGAGGCAGAAGGGAGACAGATTTCATGGGAGTTGTTCAAGGCGAGGTTTTTGGACAAGTTCTTTCCAGAGGATGTTCGGAGGAGGAAAGAGCTTGAATTCTTGGAGTTAAAGCAAGGGGATATGTCCGTTGGGGAGTATGTATCCAGGTTTGAGGAGTTGATTAAATTCTCTCCATACTATCAGCATCATCCAGATGAGGGTTCCAAATGCATCAAGTTTGAGAATGGTCTTCGGCCCGAAATCAAGTTGGCTCTTGGATATCAGGGGATTCAGAATTTCCCACAGCTTGTTAATATGTGCAGAATGTATGAGGGAGGTCTAAATGTGAAAGAGGCTAATGATAGGAGCATTAGAGCAGCACAGAAAGTTTCTGGGCCAATTAGGGACAAGGGCAAGGGACCTTCTATCCAAAGGAACTACCCTTACCCAAATCCCAAGGGTGCAGATAACAAGGCTAAGGGGGTAGTGGGGAAAGCAACAGTTCCAGCAGCTATTTCTGGTTTTGTTCCATCTAACCCACAATGCCAACATTGTGGGAAATTTCATAAAGGGACATGTTGGCGGGTGTTGTACGCAGGTCAACCAGGTTAGATTGGTCCTTGCTTCATTTGCAAGCAAGTTGGACATCGTGCTGCCAATTGTCCAGATCAAGCTCAGAGGAGAGTTGCACCAGTGGGTCAATCAGGTGGAGCTCAACCAGCTGTTTATGGCAGAGTTTATGCTATGAGTGGTATGGAGGCGAAGCAGTCAGAAGAGCTCATCAGAGGTATTGGTCTTATTAATGGAATGCCTTGCCAAGTTTTATTTGATAGTGGAGCAACTCATTCATTTATATCCTTAGACTGTGTTACTAGATTAAATTTGCCTACTATAGACGTTCCTTTTAAACTCATAATATCTACCCCAACAAATCCCTCAGTCTCTACCTCTCAAATGTGTCCAAATTGTACCCTCACAATACATGACCACACATTCCACATTAACCTCATATGTTTACCCTTAACCCAATTAGATATTATCTTAGGAATGGACTGGATGTCAGAAAACCACATTATGATAGATTGCCACGAAAAGACCATAATCTTTCCACAACCCAAAGAACCAAAGTTAAACTTAGCTGCTTTAGAAACTGGCAAAGAACCATCCATCCACCAAATCCCAATAGTGAATGAGTTTCCAGAGGTGTTTCCTGATGAGGTGCATGGTTTACCACCAATACGGGAGGTAGAATTCGGTATTGATTTGGTACCAGGTACTGGACCTATTTCTTTGGCTCCGCATAGAATGGCTCCAGTTGAGTTAGTAGAGTTGAAGAAGCAGCTGGAGGATATGTTAGCTCAGAAGTTTATCAGGCCTAGTGTCTCACCCTGGGGTGCACCGGTTCTTTTTGTCAAGAAGAAGGACGGAAGCCTCAGAATGTGTGTGGATTATAGGCAGCTGAATAAGGTGACAATCAAGAACAAGTATCCTCTTCCACGCATGGATGATTTGATGGACCAATTGCGTGGTGCAGCGGTGTTTTCCAAGATCGATCTCCGATCTGGCTATCACCAAATCAGGGTTAAAGAAGAGGATATACCCACGACTGCTTTTCGATCACGGTATGGCCATTATGAGTATGTGGTAATGCCGTTCGGTCTAACCAATGCCCCTGCGGTTTTCATGGACTATATGAATCGGATATTCCGACCTTACTTGGATTCCTTTGTAGTGGTCTTCATTGACGATATTCTCATATACTCAAAGGACTCCAATGAGCATCGGGAGCATCTCAGAATAGTCCTAAGAACCTTGAAGGAGAAGCGATTGTATGCTAAGCTTGCCAAGTGTGAATTATGGCTTGAGAAAGTAAAATTCTTGGGCCAGGTTATTGCTAAAGAAGGCATTGCAGTGGATCCTGCAAAGGTTGAGGCCGTGTTGCAATGGGAAAGGCCTAAATCGGTGACGGAGGTTCGGAGTTTCCTTGGGTTAGCAGGCTATTATCGGAGGTTTATCAAGGATTTTTCTAAGATAGCTTTGCCTTTGACCAAGTTAACAAGAAAGGAGACGACATTTGATTGGAATCAGAAGTGTGAGCAGAGTTTCTTAGAACTCAAGGAAAAGTTGACTTCCTCTTCTGTTCTTGTTCTACCGGATCCGAAGAAGAATTTTGATGTTTATTGTGATGCCTCTGTTGGAAGTCAAGCTAGTGTTGGAAGACATGCTTCAAACTCTCTCATGGACTTCAAGCAAATTTCAAGTTAATGTTTTGATGATAACAAACGAACTCAAGATTCAAGCTCACAAGTTTCTTCAAGTTCAAGTTGAAGACTCAAGCAAGATATAGCTTAGAAGCCTTTTCCCTTAGAACTCATTTTTAAGGTAATGAAGTTTCTGTTCTTAATGAGTTTAAAAGGCCAATGAGTTTTTCAATTAAAAAGGAGAAGAAAATGTGTTTTCATGAAAAACTGTTTTTATATCTTAGTTTTGGTGGAAATATTTGATGATACAAAACTCTGAATATTTTTATAGTATGCAAGAAGGGATAATCGATTACTTGCCTGAGTTAATCGATTAACTTTGTTGCATCATAGAAAAATCAGAGAGCTTGTAATCGATTAAGTGAACTTTGCTAATCCATTAATTTCTTATGGGAGTAATCGATTACCTGGCTCAAGTAATCGATTAAAATTGTTGTATCATATATTTTCCTGAGACAAAGTAATCGATTACATGCTTTGTAGTAATCGATTACATGATGTTGCATCACACAATTAACAGAGGCTCAGTAATCGATTATTTGATGGGTAGTAATCGATTAAATGAGTTGCATCATATATTGAACAGGGGTGATGTAATCGATTAACTATTATTGGTCTAATCGATTACTTGTTTTTCAAAAGAATTTAAAAGTTTGTATTTTTGAAGGAATAATCGATTACCTTCAGAAAGTAATCGATTACTTCAACTTTTATTGAAAAACGTGTCAGAATCATTTTGATTATTTCCTGATTCGTTTTTATATATAAGATTCTAATTTATTTTACAAAATTCGAAAATGATTTTAAATTTGAGTTATTTCCTTATTCGTGTTAAGAATCAAATCTTTATTTTATTTCTTAAATCATTTTGATTTAGTTTTGATTTTAAAACTTATTACAAAATCATATTTTATTTTGTTTTGATTTAAAATTGATTTTGATTTGTTGATTTAAATCTTTCTGAATTATAAAAGTTATTTTCAGAAATTCACTCCAACATTATTCATTCATTCTTTTCATCTGACAGGTTTTCTAAAAATCACGTTCTCTTCTTCTCCTACTTTTCTCTGATCATAACGCTTATATTTTTGAAGAACTATAAGAAACTCTTGTTGGCTATTTAGACTTCGAAAAGAAAACTTCATTATCATAGTACTTGATTGTAGTATCCGTGTTGTTGAAGAACACATCAAACTATTGTAATCACTCTCATTGGTTTGTACTCAACCTTAGTGGTAGGGAGAGAATCCCATAGTTGAACGTGAGGCGTTCGTAGGGTGAGGAACCCTGCTTTGTGTTATTGAGCCCCCTAGCGAACAGAGGTTCCTAGTAGTGTGCGGGGTGCTCTCGGTTATAATTGGCTGCGGCTCAATTGCTGGTTATAGAACTCTCAAGTGGGTCGCTTGGGGACTGGACTAGGCCTTTCGACGGAAAGGCTGAACCAGTATAAAATTTCCTGGTGCAAGTTTTTCTATCCCTATTGTAATACCCTTATAATTACTACCCTTAATTCCCAAGTATTAAAAATGTGTACTTAAAAATTCCTTTTTAATATAATAAAATCACCCGTCAAACGGACGGAGTTTTGCCTGTTTTTCGGACTTTTCCAAATTTTAACCTGTGAATAACATTATCAATATAAACAACCAACAGACAACAGGGCTTCATCTCATGCACTTATCATATAACAGCCCCATGGGCATAAAATATAATATCCTGTATCAGTTATCAGAGTTTAAGCGGAAAATAAATACTAGGTGCAACTAGCATGATGCTCAACACATTGCTATGCCAACAATAATATCCTAATCCCAATAATAACCCTACTCTCCCTGTGAGGGAGAGCACTCCTGCTCGGCCGGGGGCTGTGCTAACTCAATCTCTGTACCTGAAATATGGTAAGGGAGTGAGCATTGCACATGAAATAGAAAAGTGGTTTCTAGATAAACATAACAACTAACCAGGCCAAACACAATTAGCAATTTAATTCACATACGTACAATTTTATCGCAAGCATACCACATTTTCCAATTCCATCATTTTACAAGTGCCGATTCCCTTTTTAGTTAATTCCTTTCCACCCTTTGGTTCCCTTTTATTTATTTTCCCCATTTCCAAAGAAATCCCTTTTTAATCCCTTACCTTTTCCTTATTTTTACGGTGTATATATGTCTCCACCAAATCGAAGGCCTACATATATACACCAATCACGATGTATGTCTCCACCAAATCGAAGGCCTACATACATCGCGTTTCCATTTTATTCAATTTTATTCCCCTGTTTCCTTATTCATTTCCTTTTATTTTTGGTGTATGTATGTCTCCACCAAATCGAAGGCCTACATACATACACCAATCACGATGTATGTCTCCACCAAATCGAAGGCCTACATACATCACGTTTCCATTACCATTACCTTATTCAATTTTATTCCCCTGTTTCCTTATTCATTTCCTTTTATTTTCGGTGTATGTATGTCTCCACCAAATCGAAGGCCTACATACATACACCAATCACGATGTATGTCTCCACCAAATCGAAGGCCTACATACATCGCGTTTCCATTACCATTACCTTATTCTATCCAATGTCCTTTCCTTTTTCCTTTTTGTTTAGGGTGTATGTATGTCTCCACCAAATCGAAGGCCTACATACATACACCACCGACGATGCATGTCTCCACCAAATCGAAGGCCTACATACATCGCCCCGTTTACGTTGTATTGTCTCCCCCAAATCGAAGGCCTACAATACAACCCCATTTTACGATGTATTGTCTCCCCCAAATCGAAGGCCTACAATACATCACCACCTTTATCCATTATCAGTTGTCCATATATATATATATCATTATTTTGTCCACCAATTCCATTTAATGTTTACCAAATCATTCCAAGCACAAGCACCATCATATTATAAACAAATAGCCACATTTCACATTTCACATAACAATTAGAGTGCAAATAATAACAAACTTCACCTTTTCATATAATCATGCAACAACCACATTTTCTTTTCACTTGTCCGAATTATTGATTCAAAGTCCTAAATTAGGGGTTCATGCCATTTATTTTCCTCAATTAAAACCTAACCTCATTCTTTACTTCCTAGAGTTCCATAATTACCAATTAAGCCTATTTCTAACATTTTCCTTAATTCCTAAATTGAGATTTCTAATTTCCTACCCTAACACATAAACTCATAGACAACCATTATATCTAAATACAAACCCTTTCCTAGAACAAGCCAATGCTCATTATATCCACCCCCTTACCTTAACCAAAGATAGGGAAAGTGGAAAAACCCAAGCTTTAGCTCCGAACGCTCCCAAAACAAAGAGCTCCCAAGTCAAGAAGATGGAGAGAGTGATGATACTCTTCCCTAAGCCATAGAAATGAGAACGATGAAGAGATTGTGACAAAAAAACAAGGGAAATTCGTGCTTCACCAAGAGGTGGGAAGAGAGAGAGAAAATCCAAATTAAAGAGAGAGAAATGAAATCAAGAACATGCATACTTACTTGGAGAGACCAAGAGAGACTTGATGGTGGGTTTTAGAGTGATTCCCTTGAGGCTTGATGGATTTGGGATGAGAGATTTTGTGCCCTAGAGATAGAAAATTCGAGTTTTTGGCAAGAATTCACGTGTGGATCGCCTTTATTTTTTTCCACTGCAATAGCTCTTAATCGATTAATGATCGATTAAATTGCAGCTTAATCGATTAAGAGGCGATTAAGAGGCGATTAAGCTGCACAATTTTGCAGCATCCAGACTTTGGAAGGCCATAACTTCTTCGTTACCCGTTGGATCTTCCTCAAATTTTAACACAAGCTTCCTCACCTATCCTACTTCACATCCAACGGTGGAATTTGTGTTTAGAGTTGTAAATCTTTTATTTTGAATTTCCTAATATAGGGTGTTTATAACACCAAAAACATCACTTCTAACGCTCTTTTGTTAATCTTTCAACCTCCTTTTTGATGTCAATGCTTCTTGATTCCTTTATGGCATTCAAAGAACTCCTAATCCATCATTTTAAATCCTTTTTAGAATAATCCTTACTTCCAAATCTTATCGTTATTCTAAATATATATTATTTGAATTAAAATTCGGGATGTTACACCTATCTCTTTTATTTTCCGCATATTTCAATTATTTACGATTCCGCGCTACTCTATATTTTCTATCAATCGATTTTGATTTCCTTATCAAACGTCTAATCTCTCCAACGCAAAACAATTTTTTAATTTTTAAGGGTTTTCGCAATAATTTAATAAAACTCGATTCACCCCCCTCTCGAGATTTTGAGGCCAAACCCAACAATTGGCATCAGAGCTAGTCTCTTGTGTTAAGACTTAACCGTCTCAAGAGTATGGCTTCAAACTCTCTTTTTGGTGGTGTAGGGAGTTCTATTAACCGTCCTCCCATGTTTGATGGGGTAGGGTACGCGTATTGGAAAGCCCGTATGAAAATTTTTATTCAAGGAGTTGGATTAAAGGTTTGGGATGCTGTCGTAAATGGTCCCTATGTTCCTACCTATGTAGTTAATGGTAACACCGTCGAAAAGCCTATGGCTGAGTGGACGGAGGAGGAGGAACGTAGAGTCTAGTACGACTTGAAAGCGTAAAATATTATAACATCTGCTTTGAGCTATGATGAGTTTTTCAGGATATCTACGTGTGAGACTGCGCAGCAAATGTGGGATACATTAGAAGTCACACATGAAGGTACAACTGAAGTGAAAAGGTCAAGAACCAACACTCTGACTGGCGAATACGAATTATTCAGAATGAAAGATGGAGAAACAATCCAAGAGATACAAAAACTCTTCACGATGATTATCAACCAGTTAACCACATTGGGGAAGAAATTCACCAATGAGGATCTCATCAACAAAGTCCTAAGGTGTTTGGGAAGAGAATGGCAACCCAAAGTGACAGCAATTGCTGAGTCAAGAAACCTTTCAACTATGACACTGGCGACTCTCTTCGGAAAGTTACAAGAGCATGAAAGCGAACTGAAAAGATTGGCTGAACACGAAGAGGAGAGCAAAAAGGTCAAAAGTCTGGCATTCAAGGCTGAAGCACCGACAACTGAAAGTGACTCGGACAAAGAACTGATCAATGATGAACACATGGGTCTGCTGGTCAAAAAGTTTGGGAAGTTTCTGAGGAAGAAAAGCAACTTCAACTCCCAAAACAGAAAGGACAACAACAAAAGTGGAGGATCATCCATTACATTTCATGAATGTGGCAAGCCTGGTCACATCAGAGCGGACTGCTACAAGTTGAAAAAGAAAGAAAATTCAAAAAGAAGCACCTCCAATCCAAGGAAAGGGAAGCAAACATACCTGGCATGGCTAGACAACGAGGGGAATTCAGACGAAGATTCAGACGAACAAGAGGAGACAACCAACATATGCTTGATGGCACATGGAAATGAGGTAACTTCTAATCTAGAACATTCTTATGATGAATTACAAGAGGATTTTGAAGAATTACATGAGGAATCAATGAGGTTATCTTTATTGATTTCTTTGGAAAAGAAAAATTCAGCTTCTGTTTTGCAAAAGAACCAAGAACTTATTAAAGAAAATGAATTTTTGAAAAATCAAAATAAGGAGCTGAATTCGACTTTGAAAAATTCTTCAAACACCTCAAGTAATGAAATTAAATTTAAAGCTAGTTCTTCTTCTTGTAAGTTTTGCAAGGACTTAGTTAAAGAAATAGAGGATTTAAAAGAAACACTTGCAAAATTTACGAAAGGTAGAAATACTTTAAATTTAATGCTAGGGTGACAAAAGTGTTTCTTTAATAGAGTCGGTCTAGGATATCAACCCGGTAGGCATCAAAAGAAATTAAGTACCATTTTTGTCTCTGCTAGCAATCATAAGAAACCTTTAATTATATTTCATATTTGTGGTAGAAAAGGCCATGGTGCACATGAGTGCGTACACCGAAAAATGAAGTTCGTTAAATCGAACAATGAAACTAAAAGGTGACATGATTCAAACTATGGCTACACTAACGCTCAAGGACCCAAAAAGATATGGGTACCTAAAAAGAAACCTTGAATCTTATGCTTGTAGGTTACTCTGGAAGAAAGGAAATCGTGGTGGTACTTGGACAGTGGATGCTCGAAACATATGACGGGAGACAAATCTAAATTTCCGCATCTTGTTCCAAAGGACCAAGGACATGTGACTTTCGGAGATAACAACAAAGGAAAGATTCTTGGAGTCGGTAAAATTGGTACACCTCCTAACCCTTGCATAGAAAATGTTTTACATGTTGAGGGCCTAAAACATAACTTGCTAAGTATTAGTCAGTTGTGTGATAAGGGCAATAGGGTTATATTTGATTCTGATAGATGTATTATCGAGGGTAAAGTTGATAATCTTATAAAGCTAATTGCTCGCAGGATAAACAATGTATATGTAATTGATTTTAACTCAATACCCTCAAATGATGTGAAATGTTTATTAAGTAAAGAGGATGAATCATGGCTATGGCATCGTAGAATAGGTCACATCCACATGAATCGTTTGAACAAAATTTCTTCTAAAAACTTAGTAGTTGGTTTACCAAAGCAAAATTTTTCTATTTCAGAAAAATGTGATCCTTGTTCAAAATCAAAACTCACAAGGGCATCTTTTCCTTCTAAAAATCTTGTTTTATCTCAAAGGCCCTTGGAACTTTTACATATGGATCTTTTTGGACCTTGTCAAACAAAAAGCTTTGGTGGTAACTATTATTGTCTGGTTATTGTGGATGACTATTCTAGGTATACATGGACATTATTTATTACTCATAAAAATGATGCATTCTATGAATTTAAAAAGCTAGCTAAGATTGTTCAAAACCAATTGCATATGAGCATTGCATCCGTTAAGAATGATCATGGTGGAGAATTTGAAAATCAATTTTTTTGAAAAATTTTGCGAAAAACATGGAATTAAGCATTATTTTTCAGCTCCAAGAACTCCGGAGCAAAACGGGGTTGTGGAGAGGAAAATCGTTCATTAAAAGAGCTTTCAAGAACAATGCTTAATGACATGAATTTGCCTGCATATTTTAGGGCCGATGCAGTGAGTACAGCTTGTTATGTTATGAACCGTGTTTTGATACGGCCTATTTTAAAGAAAACCCCCTATGAGTTGTACAAGGGGAGAAAACCAAATATTTCCCATTTTCGTGTCTTTGGATGTAAATGTTTTGTGCATAATAATGGTAGAGACAATCTAGGAAGTTTTGAGGCTAGAACTGATGAGGGCATATTTCTTTGATATTTTTTTTCGAGCAAAGCTTATAGGATTTACAATAAATCTCGTAATACTATTGAAGAATCTATTCATGTATCATTTGATGAATCTGATCAAAGAAAGCTGGGAAAGGTATCTGTTAATGACATTTCAGGTATCCTTGGAGATTTATACATTGATGAGGATGAGGAGTCCAATGCCAAAGGAAAGGATCAATCCCAATGAAAAGTCAAATGAATCAGTTGAGGATAAAAATCAAGAACAATCCATGGAGCTCAATTCTGATTTGCCTAAGGAATGGAGAACATTGAGGCACCATCCAATTGACCAAATCATAGGTGATATCACAAAAGGTGTAAGTACTCGCAATTCTATTAGCAATCTGTGTAACTATTTTGCTTTTGTTTCTCAAGTGGAGCCAAAGAATATTTCCGAGGCTACACTTGATGAACATTGGTTACTGGCTATGCAAGAAGAATTAAACCAGTTCGAAAGAAACCAGGTTTGGGAACTTGTTCCTAGGCCTGATTCTCATCCGATTATTGGAACTAAATGGATTTATAAAAACAAACTTGATGAGACTGGTTTAATTGTTCGAAACAAAGCTAGGCTAGTTGCACAAGGTTACAACCAGGAAGAGGGGATAGATTATGAGGAAACATTTGCCCCTGTTGCTAGGTTGGAAGCCATTAGGTTGCTTTTAGCTTTTGCATGCATTTTAGACTTTAAATTATATCAAATGGACGTAAAGAGTGCCTTTCTGAATGGTTTTATAAATGAAGAAGTATATGTGTGTCAAGCCCCCGGCTTTGAAAATTATGAACACCCTGATTATGTTTTTAAATTGAAAAAGGCTTTGTACGGACTCAAACAAGCTCCTAGAGCATGGTATGACCAGCTTAGCAAATTTTTACTTGAAAATAATTTTGAAAGAGGGAAGGTTGATAACACACTTTTTATCAAAAATAAAGGAAAGGACATTCTTTTATTTCAAATTTATGTAGATGATATTATTTTCGGTGCTACTAATGAAACCCTTTGCAAGGATTTTTCAAGTATGATGCAGGAAGAGTTCGAAATGTCTATGATGGGCAAGCTGAACTTCTTTCTAGGATTGAAAATCAAACAAGCAAAGGATGGAATTTTCATTAGCCAAACAAAATACTGCAAGGAACTATTGAAACGATTCGGTATGGATAAGGCCAAGGCAGTAGCAACACCAATAAGCACATCTTGCTATCTGGATAAAGATGAAGGAGGTAAATCCGTGAAAATCACTAAATATCGAGGTATAATCGGATCCCTTCTCTATTTAACGGCAAGTAGGCCGGGTATTATGTTTAGCGTATGTTTATGTGCACGTTTTCAAGAGAATCCAAAAGAAACGCACATGGTTGCTGCCAAACGAATTATGAAATATCTTTCTAGCACAACTAATATGGGTTTATGGTACCCCAAAGGTTCCTCTTATAACCTTGTTGGGTATTCCGATTCTGATTTTGCTAGGTGCAAAGTAGATAGGAAAAACACGAGCGGCACTTGTCACCTCCTAGGTAATTCATTAGTATCATGGGCTAGCAAGAAACAGTCTAGTGTAGCCCTATCCACAGTTGAGGCTGAATATGTCGCTGCGGGTAGCTGTTGTGCACAAATCTTATGGTTAAAACAACAACTCCTAGACTTTGGTGTAAGTCTAGATCACATTCCCATTAAATGTGATAACACTAGTGCAATTAGTATTACCATAAACCCTATGCAACATTCTCGCACTAAGCATATAGAGATTCGTCACCATTTCATACATGATCATATTCAAAAGGGTGATTGTGTTATTGAGTATGTTAATACTTCGCGGCAGTTAGCTGATATCTTTACAAAACCGCTTCCAAAAGAAAATTTCTTTTTCATTCGTAGAGAAATTGGTTTAACTTTTGCCTCTCACCTGTTTTGAGTATGTGATTATTATATTTCTCTTGTTATTATTAATGTCTTTACTCAGTGTTTCAGGGGGAGTTAGCACATGCTTTTTGATGATTACAAAAGGGAGAGAGATATTCTGATGATTATTTGAAATTATTTGATGTTTATGCATCTATTCAGGGGGAGATATATTGTATATGTTTTAATTGTTCTAGGGAAGGTTAAATTTCAATTATATATATATATTTTTGCTTGTATAACACTTGTGATGTAGATAGTCAAGAACAGATCAGAATACTTGTTTGTCATCATCATAAAGGGGGAGTGTTGGAAGTCAAGCTAGTGTTGGAAGGCATGCTTCAAACTCTCTCATGGACTTCAAGCAAATTTCAAGTTAATGTTTTGATGATAACAAACGAACTCAAGATTCAAGATCACAAGTTTCTTCAAGTTCAAGTTGAAGACTCAAGAAAGATATAGCTTAGAAGCCTTTTCCCTTAGAACACATTTGTAAGGTAATGAAGTTTCTGTTCTTAATGAGTTTAAAAGGCCAATGAGTTTTTCAATTAAAAAGGAGAAGAAAATGTGTTTTCATGAAAAAATGTTTTTATATCTTAGTTTTGGTGGAAATATTTGATGATACAAAACTCTGAATATTTTTATAGTATGCAAGAAGAAGTAATCGATTACTTGCCGGAGTTAATCGATTAACTTTGTTGGATCATAGAAAAATCAGAGAGCTTGTAATCGATTAAGTGCACTTTGCTAATCCATTACTTTCTTATGGGAGTAATTGATTACCTGGCTCAAGTAATCGATTAAAATTGTTTCATCATATATTTTCCTGAGACAAAGTAATCGATTACATGCTTTGTAGTAATCGATTACATGATGTTGCATCACACAATTAACAGAGGCTCAGTAATCGATTAGTTGATGAGTAGTAATCGATTAAATGAGTTGCATCATATATTGAACAGGGGTGATGTAATCGATTAACTATTATTGGTCTAATCAATTACTTGTTTTTCAAAAGAATTTAAAAGTTTCTATTTTTGAAGGAATAATCGATTACCTTCAGAAAGTAATGGATTACTTCAACTTTTATTGAAAAACGTGTCAGAATCATTTTGATTATTTCCTGATTTGTTTTTATATATAAGATTCTGATTTATTTTACAAAATTCGAAAATGATTTTAAATTTGAATTATTTCCTTATTCGTGTTAAGAATCAAATCTTTATTTTATTTCTTAAATCATTTTGATTTAGTTTTGATTTTAAAACTTATTACAAAATCATATTTTATTTTGTTTTGATTTAAAATTGATTTTGATTTGTTGATTTAAATCTTTTTGAATTATAAAAGTTATTTTCAGAAATTCACTCCAACATTATTTATTCATTCTTTTCATCTGACAAGTTTTCTAAAAATCGCGTTCTCTTCTTCTCCTACTTTTCTCTGATCCTAACGCTCATATTTTTGAAGAACTCTAAGAAACTCTTGTTGGTCATTTAGACTTCGAAAAGAAAACTTCATTATCAGAGTACTTGATTGTTGTATCCGTGTTGTTGAAGAACACATCAAACTATTGTAATCACTCTCATTGATTTGTACACAACCTTAGTGGTAGGGAGAGAATCCCATAGTTGAACGTTGAGGCGTTCGTAGGGTGAGGAACCTTGCTGTGTGTTATTGAGGCCCCTAGCGAACAGAGGTTCCTTGGAGGTTTTAAGGGTTTTCGCAATAATTTAATAAAACTCGATTCACCCCCCCTCTCGAGATTTTGAGGCCAAACCCAACAGCCTCAAGGCAAGGTTTAGGATGTGTTATCATGCAAGAAGGAAGAGTAATTGCTTATTCTTCCAGACAGTTAAGGCCACATGAGGAGAACTCTCCTACCCATGATTTGGAACTTGCAGCTATTGTCTTTGCTTTCAAGATATGGAGGCATTATCTTTATGGAACAAGGTTCGAGGTGTTCAACGATCACAAGAGCCTTAAGTATTTGTTCGACCAGAAGGAGTTGAACATGAGGCAGCAGAGATGGATGGAGTTCCTCAAGGATTATGATTTCAGTTTGCAGTACCATCCCGGAAAGGCTAATCTGGTTGCAGATGCACTTAGCCGAAAAGCCCTCCATATCAGTTGCATGATGATCAAGGAATTGGAATTGATTGAGGATTTTCGCAATCTCAATCTTGGAATCCAGTTCAAGAAAGAGAGCATAAGTGTTGGGATGCTTCAGATAACCAATACTTTCTTGGACGCAATTCGACAGAAGCAATTGGAAGATGTTGAATTGCAGGAAATGAAAAAGGAAGCTGTAAGCATAAATGAGCCTGATTTCCATGAAGGTGTAGATGAATTTCTTAGATTCCGGAATAGAATCTGTGTGCCATCTAATCTAGAATTGAAAGAAGCTCTTTTAGAAGAGGCACACAAGTATTTGTTACTTTAAGTAGCATAATCAGGTGTAAAGCAAGTTGTTCTTGGCAAGTGACCCGGGAATTGTTGGATGATTTGTCTAAGTAATTTTTATCTTGGATATTTTCTTGGCAAGAGTTTCTTGAGTTGACTAAAATGACAAAAGGTAAAGTTCATATTAAAATGATCTTATATTGGTGGTAAAATAATTTTGTCACGATGCTTATGTGAATTTTGCCATTATGCACAGGGAATTCATTTTTTTATCATTGCCAATACTAGATAACATTGTGCAATCCCAGGCCCACCGGCCACAACTTTAGACTAAATGCAAGTTGCGTGTGTAAGTCTAAAATAGGTTGTCCCTACAATTCTTATCTTGTCTCTTGTCTTCTTGTGTTTGAGTCATGCTACTTAAAAATTACGAAAAATACTACTCCCTGTTTTACTATTTATTTGTTTTATTTTAAACTTAAGAAATATAATCATTACTTATATTTTCAATATATTAATTATGTTTTTTCTATTGTATTCTTTCTCTCTCCGTAATCATTATTTTTTCTCCACTACATACAAAAACCAATACCTATTAAATAGAGATAAACATGGAAAATAATATTGATTACACTCTTGAAATCATCAAAAAGATAAATAAAAAAAACAAAAAAGTTTTCCAAAAAATGACAGTTAAATAAGAACGGAAAGAATAATAAATATATTTAAATATACTTACTACTCCATCTGATCCTATTTATAGGACATACTTATACATATCACACGTATCAAGGAAGATAATTAAGTTAGGTTTACTACTGTATAATAAGAGAGTGTACTCTTCCTTTTTAAACACATACGACCATAGGCTACAATGGTACAAATAGTTCTATTTCTTTCATGCCTTGCTCTTCCTCTGCTTCTACTGTTATTCTTCCACAAGCAAAGATCCTCCAAGAAGCCCCCCTCTCCTCCTGGTCCTAGAGGACTTCCCATAATTGGGAATCTTCATCAGCTGAATAATACTTCTACCCTTCATTTGCAACTATGGCAACTCTCAAAGATATATGGTCCTTTATTTTCGCTTCGGCTGGGTTTGAGGCCAGCTGTTGTTGTTTCCTCACCGAAGCTCGCCAAAGAAGTTTTGAAAAACTATGGCCTTGTTTTTTCTGGACGACCACCTTTGCTTGGCCAACAGAAATTGTCTTATAATGGTTTGGACATCGTTTTTTCCCCATATAATGATTATTGGAGAGAAATAAGAAAAATTTGCGTTATTCATATATTCAGTTTAAAGCGCGTCTCATCTTTTTCTTCTATAAGACAATATGAGGTGAAGCAATTGATAAAAAAGATATCTAGCCACGCTTCTTCTTTGGCAGTTACAAACTTGAGCGAGTTAATGATTTCTCTTTCAAGCACTATGATATGCAGGATTACTTTTGGAAGAAGGTATGGAGATGAAGGAACCGAAAAAAGTAGGTTCCATGAGCTGATACATGAGATTGAAGCCATGCTAGCAGTCTTTTTTGTTTCAGATTATATTCCCTTTATGGGTTGGATTGATAAACTTAGCGGACTGCATGCACGTCTCGATCGAATTTACAAGCAGATGGATGAGTTCTACCATGAAGTCATTGATGAACGCCTGAATAAGAATATAGAGAAAGAGGAAGAGGTTATAGTCGATGTCTTACTTCAACTAAAGAAGCAGCGCTCGTTTTCAGTTGATCTCACTTACGATCACATCAAAGGAGTCTTCATGGTATGATCTTACATATACTTTTTTTCTTTCATTTACTGGGCTTTTTTTGAATCGTTACAAGTTAAATATATATTACCATACATTTAAAATTTGACAATTTTTATGATAACAAATAAGATTATTTTTTATTTATTTTTTGTTGGTTAAAATTAGAGATATAGGGTCTGTTTGGCAAAACTAACTTATAACTATGAGTTTGTAGCTGATAGCTTTGAGCTTATAGTCGTGGGATTATAGCTGAAAACTTATAGCTGTATAGCTAGCTTATTGAACTAGAGCTGTTTGACAAAACTAGCTGTGTAACTAATTTAAACATGTTAAATGTCTAAAAAGGGTAAATAATAATATAATTTAGTTTTAAAAATGGGTAAATTTGAGATATCATGTATTGAAACCTCTTATTTTTTCTCAAAGCTACCTGATGTAACTTTCTAAAAGCTAGCTTTCAAAAGCTATAAGCTTCATTTTTGAAAGCTATAAGCTTCTTTTATATTTTGTTCTCCAAACAGCTCTAGTAACTTATTGACCGGATCAATAAATTAAAAGCTACCAAATAAGCTATAAGCTTGTCTTACCAAACACAGCCATAAAGCGAAAACGTTTGAGTTTATACAGAAGAAATTGCACTCTTTTTTCGTAGCTACCTAAATAAAATTAATAAATATAAAGCTTATTTAAGTTTTTAGTTTCTGAACTTTGGTGCTTTTTTGAAATTGGTTTTTGAACTATTTTTCCCTGTTCTGGGTCCTTGACCTATGCTCAAATTTTTGAAAATGATCATTTCGTCACTTAAGTGATGATATGCATAACGACATGTCACGTCACTTTCTCAATATTGTCTGGTGCTACTTAACGTCATATGGCACCATATAATTTTTTTTATTACAAATAAATTATTTTAAAAATTAATAAATTTTTCGATTTTCTTTAAAAAAAATTAATTATTTTTAATAAATTTGAATTTCTTTAATTTAAAAAATTCATGTGACATCACGTGTCACGTTACTTATCGACGTGGTGAAGGTGACATGACATATCGTTGGTAATATCAACAATAAAGTGATGAAATGATCATTTTCAAAATTTGAGCAAAGTTCAGATCCAAAGCATAAAAAGAAAGTTCAATGACCAATTAAAAAAAAACCTAAATTTAGGATTATAACCTTAAATAAGCCTAAATAAAATAAAAATTATATATAAAAAAATATACAAGCACACACATCTCAAAATAATATAATATAATTAAAAAAACAAAAATTGTTCCAAATTAATTAATTGTATATTACTGTTAATATATACACATACACTATGATCTGACAAGCAGAAAACAAAGAAATCAGTGCCTAGCTGAAGTCAGAGTAAACATATTTTTAATATCTCTGTCCTTTAATGTCACAAATATTTTTAAAAATAATATGTTAAATTTTTTTGGTTTGCACCCTGGTATCCGGCCCACTGGGTTGACTAATCCAGTTCGAGGGAGGTTCCAGAGTTAAGGTTTTATTCCTCTCCCAACGTTGTTGCGGGGGATCGAACCGTGGTTCGCCCTACCAAGTCAAGGACAGCTCGTTGGTAAATAATATGTTAAATTGATTCCTAACTATGAGGGTATTGGTTAAATTAATTTATAAGATTATCAAAATTTCAAATTAGTTTTTGGGATAGAAAAACTTAAGTCACGTTAGTCTCTATCGTTAGTAATCCACAAAGTCAAGGACTAATTTGACCGATGCCACAATTTCGTGGATTAATTTAACGGATAGTATATGATCTTTGTTTTTTATTTTTTACTTTTTTTTTGCCAAAACAACGTCATTTGGGTCATTTTGTTAATCAATGTTAAGGACAATTAATTATCATTAATGTGAGGGACTAATATGATTTACGTTTTCCTATCTCAAGAACCAATTTGAAATTTCGAAAATCTCATGGATTAAATTAATTGGACCCCACAAAATTAGGGATTAATTTGACAAATTAATCTTGTTTTTTAAATAAATGTTTTTAAATATGCTTATGGGAATGCATCAAAACAAATATGTTTATGGGATCATGCACTGATTTCGTTACGATGACTTATAATATTATATCATGGTTGATGATACATATAGTTAGAGCCGACAAAAAAGCACGACACAATCAAGACGATCTTAATAAGTACGGAAAAATATCGAGTTTGAGCAACAATTTTGGAACACGAATTATACCCGTACTTTTTTAGCACGGCTCGCAAAGGTAAAAAACACAACTGAACTTTTATCGGGTTAACACGACACAAAATGTCAATCCGATTTATTTTATTTTATTTTTAATTTGTTGAAATTTTTTGTTGAAACTAGAAAGAAAAGGAAATGATCCACTGATTCATTACATTATACAATGCTTATTATTTATTTATTTATTAATACATATACGTCATTTAATACATATAACTAATGCTACTACCAATTATCAGATATTATCATATATATTTTAAATGGTTATCAGACAGACACGCAAAAGCACGAAACATGCATAATGCGGGCCTAAAGACCATTTTTAAAGCACAATTTTAAATCATGTATTTTAGATACGATACAGTCAAACTCCAAACCCGGGCCTAAAGACCATTTTTAAAGCACAATTTTAAATCATGTATTTTAGATACGATACAGTCAAACTCCAAACCCGAATCGGACGAACACGAATATTACTAATAGCACAAATTGCTACTCTACATCTAGCACTCAATATGAATAAAACTTTGGTGGCTGATAAAAACACAATTTGTAAGGATGACTGTATAGTTACATTAGTTCGTTATGAGATGATATATGGAGTACTAGTATAAAACTTGATATAAATTCACATAGCAAAGAAACTAACATATATCACAAAGTAATAATGTATTTTTTATTAATTGATGAATGGGTCGTTTTTCGGTACTCATTATTTTTAGATGAGTATAGATATTAATTACTTTTACCTACTAATTCCGGTTTTTCTTCAGTAACTCAGTTTCCAATCTTTTTTTAAATAATTCTCTTTCCTACCCGTGCAAAGCACAGGTCCATAAATAATATTTGATACTACTAACAACTGATAATTAACCACGACTGGATCTTCTTCCTTTCTCTGGTAGCACTTTTTTTTTAACTAATATCTAACATTTAAATAATTTATTAAACTAATAAATATTTAAAATATTGTTGTATTTTTTAAAATAATAATTTAATTTAGATTCATTTAAATAATTACTCCTGATATAAACACATTTTGAAGAATTTTTTTTATTCTTAACGTAAGCCTCATTTTCAATTTTCAATAACATTATTTACTTTTTTTTTTCACAAACACATCTATTTACTCAACACTTTTTAGAATCTCAATAATAATAATGATAATAATAATTATAGGGGTACTTTTTAAAAAGTATATCAAATATTTACATTTTCAATATCACTAACAATACTAACTAACTTTCTTAAAGGACGTGAAAATTGGTCAAAGCGACTTTTAATAAGGATCAAAGGAAGTATAAGCCCTTGAGTTGACTTTTGCGTGGATTACGGAAATTAATCCCCCCGTCTCATAAGTTATATTTATTTAGAAATTGCACTGCATACAGATTAAGAAATGAGTATATGATGTAAGAATTTGGTGCATTTTGACCAAATTACCCCCATTTAATAATAGGAGAAAGAGTAATAATAAATGTGTGAAGATTATATTGAAGAGAAATTGAGAATTGAGTTGTAAAAAAAAGAATGTAATAAATTAGGGCATGTTGGAAAGAAGTATAAATAAGTAGTATTGAGTTTCTAAATGAATATAATTTATGAGACAAAGTAAAATGACTAAACGAACATAACTTATGGGGCAGAGGGAGTAGTTAATATTGTCAATTTGTCAGTGATATTGAAATTGATAATATTTGATATACTTTTTCAAAATTATCCTTATAATTATCATTGGAATTCTAAAAAGTGTTGAGTAAATTGAGATATTTGTGAAAAAAAATAGTTAATAGCATTGAAAATTGGACCAAGTGCTTATAAAAAGGATCAAGATACTTCCAATATCTAGTGCTTATAAGAGGGAGTATTAAAACAATAATTTAATGCTAATATGATTTATTCAATAGTTAAATTCATTTATCCCTCTATAATATTAAATTATTCCCTTGAAATATTAATTTTTTATTATATTTATTAATATTATTAAACTAAATATGATCATATATATCACTAATATTGATTTATTAAATTATAATATTATCATTTTAAATCTTAATTACTATTATAATTATAAATTACTTTATTTATTAGTATTATTGTTTTTAATATTAATTTAAAAAAATTCTGTACAAAAAAATATTCCATGCTACATAATGAAACCAATCACTAATAATACTGGCCCAGCCCACCGAAAATAAAAAATTAAAATTGGTCCAAATTGGAAAAAAAAATTACTCTGCCATACACCTTTATCTACCTTATCAAATTGACTAAACTGTCACTTTAGTCCTTCACTTTGTAAGGAGCTTTCATTTTAGTCCCCGACTTTTCAATAATTCCTTTTTAGTCCCTCACTTTGAAAAAAGTTACTCACGTTACTCCCTGGCAACGTTTTCCGTTGATGGACGTTAACGTCGCCGTTAACTTACAATACCGTATTTCATTTTAGTCCCTAACTTAAAATTTTTAATTCACTTTAGTCCCTCATTATATCATGTTTCATTTTAGTCCCTAACTTAAAAATTTTAATTCACTTTAGTCCCTCACTATAATAACAATGATGTTTGTTTTTTCGCTTTTCTCTTGTAGTGTGACTACCATAAAAGTATTGACTGTATGTTCTTCTTGCTATTCTGTAAACTAACTTTATAGTTTATATAAGCACTGACTCCTACTTTAGAGTAAAAACATACTAGTTATATGGATAATGAAATAATGTACTTTGAAGTGTGCATTATCTCAATAGGAGTCAGTGCTTATATAAACTATAAAGTTAGTTTACAGAATAACAAGAAGAACAGACAATATTTTTAAGGTAGTCACACTACAAGAGAAAAGAGAAAGAAACATCATTGTTATTATAGTGAGGGACTAAAGTGAATTAAAATTTTTAAGTTAGGGACTAAAATGAAACACAATATAGTGAGGGACTAAAGTGAATTAAAAAATTTAAGTTAAGGACTAAAATGAAATACGATATTGAAAGTTAACGGCGACGTTAACGTCCATCAACGGAAAACGTTGCCAGGGACTAACGTGAGTAACTTTTTTCAAAGTGAGAGACTAAAAAGGAATTATTGAAAAGTCAGGGACTAAAATGATTCCTTACAAAGTGAGGGACTAAAGTGACAGTGTAGTCTTACCAAATTAGTGACCCAAGTAGCAGGTAAAGAATCCTCACCATCCAACATCTAAAAATTATGGTGGCTTTAGATTCAACAATGAGTATGTGTTCTCATCCACTTTGGATGAGTACTATATACAGACCCTTGACGAATAAGTTATGGATGTCGCTCTCAAGTCTCGAGTGATATCGTGCTTATTATTTAAAGCTTATTTGTAGGAACTGTGTTGTAGCTTATAAAAAATTGTTCTAAGTCGGTGATAGAAAATTGTTCTCTACCAAACGAACTGTTGGTGCAAGGGGCTGGGGCTGCATTTGGTAAGGCGAACCACGGTTCGATTTCCTTACAACAATGTTGGAAGAGGAATAAAACCTTAACCCCAGGACCACCCTTGAACTGGATTAGTCGAACCAGTGGGCCAGATACCAGGGTGCAAAAACAAAAATTGTTCTCTAATAATTTCGTTCTAGCTTATATTATAACATAACATAAGCGAAAATATCAAAATCATTCTTATAAATATTGATTTTTTAAAATTAATCTTTATACTTTTTTTTTGTTTTGGTCTATATTTTTATATTCAGTTTTAGTTTTGCCCTAATGACAAATATGGGTGAAAACACTTAACTACTTGTAACAAAAAAAAAAAAACACTATCTACTTTCACATTTTGTTTTGTTCCCTATTTTTACATTCCATTTTGGTTTTGATCCCTACTTTTACATTTCGTTTTAGGGTCTGTTCGACAAAACTAGCTTGTAGCTGTGAGCTTGTAACTTGTAGCTGTGAGCTTCTAGCTTGTAGCTGTTAAGCTAGCTAGGAGCTGTGAGCTTGTAGTTGGGAGCTTATAGCTGTTTAGCTGACTATTTAAAATAGTGTTGTTTGGCAAAACTAGCTTTTGAAGTAGCTAAAAGTTATTAAATGACCAAAAAGGACATGCAACATTTTATTATTTTAAATTTTTCAAAATTTTTTCTTTATTTATTAAATAGATAGTTAATTAATTAATAAAATATAAAAATTATTAAATTATAATTAATTAAATTCATTTTTTAATTTATTAATTACGTAGTTAATTACTTAATTATAACAAAATTATTAAATTATAATTAATAATTAATTAAAGGGTAGTAAAATAATTTTGAATTTTGTTTGAGGATATAATTGGTATATGAATTATTGAAAGCTAGTTTAGTTTCTAGAAAGCTACTTCAAGTAGCTTTCTAAAAGCTAGCTTTCAAAAGCTACAAGCTCCTTTTTTAAAAGCTATAAGCTCCTTTTAATTTGTGTTCACCGAACGGAGCTAGTAGCTTATTGACTGAATCTAAAAGCTCCTAGCTAGCTAAAAAGCTCATAGCTTGTGTTGCCGAACAGAGCCTTAGTTTTAGTTCCTACTTTAACAATTTTTGTTAGGCTATGTCAGCATTTTCTATCCATATTGTAGGAAAAAAATCTAAAAAACTAATTTCAAAGAGGTGAATTTTTATAAAGATAAATTTGGTATTTAAACTTATAACATTTTGTAGTAATTAGTAAAACATCTTATCTACTATTACTAGATGCATGTGGAAAAATCCAAACTGCCTAATAGTGGTGGGATACAAGCAAATAATTAGGCATCGATGCGTGTAACATATAAGCTAAAAAGCCAAACTCAATTAATAACCCGTGTACTTCTAAGCCAAGTATATCGCCAAATTGCAATCTGACAAGTGAACATCCTTTCTATTGTCGAAGCTCTGTTTTTGTTATTGCAACTTCGATCTTTCTTTCTAGATTACTATTAGTCTCTTTGCTTTTTGTGATGGATTTATGTATAAATAAAAGAAAAAGAGTAAATAAGAAATTAGTACGTGGTTTGGCTTTGGTGCACCTCATGCGGTGGGGCCGTGGAGGACTCTTTCATGGTTTGCAATCACTTTAGTTCTAAAGAATGCAGGGAGTGAGAAATCTTGATTTAGTCACGTATGTGCCCTACGGTCTTTAATTCTTTTTGCGGGTGAAATGTGATGGTGTAGTTTTTAGCCATTAGCCTTTCGATCTGGTTGTTATATAGTATTGACTTAACTTCCCATTTTCTTTATAGAACATTCTTGTAGCAGCAACAGATACCACTGCAGCTACCTTAGTGTGGGCCATGATGGCGCTAATTAAAAACCCAAGGGTAATGAAAAAAGCTCAAGAAGAAATCAGGAAATTTGGAGGGAACAAAACTTTTTTAGATGAAGATGATATTCAAAACCTCCCTTATTTGAAGGCATTGATAAAAGAGACATTGAGAATGTACCTTCCAACTCCACTACTTGTGCCAAGAGAAGCAAACGAAAATTGCATTATAGATGGTTACCAAATTCAAGCCAAGACAATAGTGTTTATTAATGCTTGGGCTATTCACAGAGATCCTGAAGCTTGGAAAGATCCAGAAGAGTTTTATCCTGAGAGATTCTTAAACAGTGCCATTGATTTTGAGGGACAAGATTACGAACTAATTCCTTTTGGGGCTGGCCGTAGAATTTGCCCAGGTATGCAAATGGCAGTTCCTATATTGGGACTTGTTCTTGCTAATCTTCTTCATTCCTTCGATTGGGAATTGCCTCAAGGTTTGGTAAAGGAAGACATTGATAATGAAATGTTACCCGGAATTACTCAACACAAGAAAAATCCCCTTTGCCTTTGTGCTAAAAATTATATGTGAATGTTAGATTGATGGAGAATTCTAGTGCATGAATAATTCATTAAGGATGCGCTCCTTAAAATTGTGTTTCAATTCACCTGTCAGTTTTTAGTCTCCCGTAACAAATAAAATAAAATAAATTCTAGTTATCAATATTAGTAAATAGCAGTTAAAAAAAAATTATAAAATAGGATGGCAAATTTATCGAAGGGTCGATTTGGAAATTATTTACTAAATCAATGGTGTTTCAAAACTATTTCCTTTCTAGGGGTTATTTTTGCATATGTGGATTTATATTGACTCTTTTTTTTTTTTTTGCCATATGACAATGGTGATAAAAGGAGTATCGTCTTAGGATACGCTACTTGGAGAAAAGACTTGCATTCCATTAATTGAAAAATTGTCTAATTTGACCGGTTTTAAAAAAATAATGAAAAAGGGAGTAGAGGTGTAACCTAAAATAACGCTAATAGTATAACCTAAAACCCTCTTTTCATCTTCAACCTCCAAT
The DNA here is from genome assembly GCA_037953625.1 of Crotalaria pallida. Taxonomy (NCBI): domain Eukaryota; kingdom Viridiplantae; phylum Streptophyta; class Magnoliopsida; order Fabales; family Fabaceae; genus Crotalaria; species Crotalaria pallida. Next base: position 87,114,492 of record CM075653.1, read on the forward strand.
CATCCCTTCACTACTATGCCATGGCCGCCACCCACTTCCATCAATAGAAGCCACCCATTCTCTCCCTATTAGTATAATTAAAAATAAAAATGGCCTTATAAAGCAAGTGTAGATGAAATGGAAGATGAGTTTGATCAAATTTCATCCATATTCGAAAAGTACACTATTAGGAATAGATATGACTGATCAAGAATCATTGCCGAGAAATATATATGACGAATGGGTCGCTTGCCCACTAAAGGAGAAAAAATGCAATCTCTTTTGAGTTGACAGGATTCACTGGTTTTGTGTTTACTATCTGGGATCATAACTTTCATTGTTCCTTTCTGAGAACTTACTCCTATTGGGTTTTTTCCTTTACTTGCTAAGGCATTTAGTCTTTCTTTCACCTCTTCCTTCGTTTCTTGAAAACTGGGTAAATAGGATGCCTTCAAAAAATTAGATAGTATGATATGAGAAAGTGTAACTTTCTTTTAATTTATGTATTGCTGTTAAATTCTTGAGAAGATGGAATTTGATGATTTTATTATTGCTTATTGTTGGCATCAGCTGCACTGCATGTTAAGACATAACATGCACCAGTGTAGCCTTTGACCCAGTAATATTATATTAAGTTTTAATTAATTGCTTTTATGTCCCTGCTTTATTTTTTTAATTGTTAAATGGTGTATGAGTGGGAAATGTCCATTTTAGCCTTGATTTTTAAGGTTTTTTTTTATGAAATTGGTCCCTGTAAATATTGGTCGTTATGAAATGAATCCCTAAACTTTATTTTTTTTCGTTTTGGTCCCCAAACACTTTTTACGTTATCGATTTGGGGACCAAAACGAAAAAAACAAAAAAAGTTTAGGGACTCATTTCAGAATGAACAATATTTACAGGGACCAACTTCGAAACATAAATAGTGTTTGGGGACCAAAACGAAAAAAAATAAAGTTTAAGGACTCATTTCAGAACAACCAATATTTATAAGGACTAATTTCATAAAAAAAAGCCGATTTTTAATTAATTGCTTTTTTCTCCCTCATTTATTCTTCAGCATCTCCTCTTCCCCCTACATCTTCCATGCTCGTCCTCTTAGATCTGGTTCCTCTTCCTCTACCAGATTACATATTCGAGCCAAACCACTCCCCCATTCCTTATTCCTGGTTGAGCTACACTACTCCCTCTTCCATCTTCACGTTTCGATCCAGTCCCTCTTCCCTCTTCCTCTTCGATCCACTCTCTTCCATTGTCGGTCCGAACCATTTCTCTACCCTCTTCCTCTTCGATTTGCAGCTTGTGTTCGATTTCCAGCTTGTGTTCCTCGTCGATTTGCAGCTTTTGTTCGATTGCCAGCTTGTGTTCCTCGTCGAGTACCAGGTTTGTGTTCGCATTCCCGGTTGTGTTCCATTTCCAGCTTGTGTTCGATTTCAACCTACTCGAGTAGTTCTGCCAACTTACTCGAGTAGTTCTGCCGTACTCGAGTAAACCTTTTGCTCGAGTAGTTATGCTATATTCGGGTACTCGAGTAAGTCTATAACTCGAGTAGTTCAGAGCCTCTGATGATTAAACCGCAGATGAAGTCACATACTTTTGACAGTACCAAAAAATTTTGGTCCATCTATTGCTTACTACAATGACTGCAATTGGATTTATAATGAAGTTACAGGGCAGAATTATATGTTACCATAGCAATTCGTGTGATTTGTTACGCTAATTTTGAAGTCATCGTCATTTTAACTGTTTGTAAGTAAATTTCTTGTGTTCTTTTAGAAATTTTAGTATTAAGTCGTGCTAGAATGTGAAAATGAATTCATTGATCATCCTGAAATGATGAAAATGAATTTTATTTATGTCTTTAATGTATGGTTTGTTTTCTTGGTTTGAGTTTGCATTACGTGTATAGTATTTGGCGAAAGATTGAATTCATGTACCTAATTTCATTGACTCTCTTATTTTTTCCTTGTTACAAAGTATTGCAGTTGAAACTTGGAACCCTTCAACAATTGAGCACTAGATTGCCAAAGTTACGCAAGTGAGGATTCTCAAAAAATGAAGCAACTAAATTAATTCACTAATATAATTCACGAAAGATCTGAAATTTTCAGTTAATAAGAGAATAAAGTGAATCTGAACTGAACTACTAAAATAGATTTTATATTTTGTGCTAACTAAGCCTACCATATGAAACACCCCGCATTTTTCCCGTGCGTGAACGAATTTCGTTAAAAAGAAACCGTGGAATTCTGTTTTATAAGAGATTTTCATAAGAGTATTTTATATGAGAAAAAATCAAGTGATGATTTTCAAGGATTTTTATAAACGAAATGTTTTTACAAAAGAGAAGTGAATGGTTTTGTTGATTTTATTTTTTAAGAAATAAGTTGTGATTTTATTAAAAGTGATTTTTATTTGAAATGAAGTTTTCGAATTGTTAATTTGGAAAATTCGTAACTTTTTAACCGTAACACGGATTTTTATGATCTTTATCTCAAAAGCGATCGTCTTGAAACGTAGATTTTGAAAATGTAATTTTTGGAATTTTCTGGGTTGATTTATAAAAAATTATTTTCGGAGTTATAAAATACGAATTTTTGAAGAATGTGTTTGTAGAAAATGAGATTTTGTCATGGCTTGAAATTTTTATGTGATGAGTGTATGGTTTGATGTGTGTGTACTGTGTGATGCCTGAAATTAATTGTGTGAGTGTGATTCCTTATGAAATGATTGCATTATTGTATGAATTAAAAATTAGGATGTTTAAGTAAATATGATAAGGAAATAAAAATATGAGACATGTATGTGTATATGTGTATGCTTCGATGTGTATGTGTATGCTTCGGTGTGTATGTGTATATGTGTGAGTATGTACGTGTGTGAGTGTGTGTAGGAGCTAGGATGTATAAATTTCTAGAAGCTTAGTGAGTAAGTTAAGTCATAACCAAACTAAGTTAGAACCAAACTAAGTGTGTAATCAAACCCTAACTATTTGCTAACTAGTAGTTAAGCCTAGAATGACCCCTAAAACCCTAGCCTCCTATACCTTGTCCCCTCCATTTGATAAAATTCACCCATGCAAGTTTTTGTAAAGCCAAAATTACCCCTCCCATGTTGTGCTTGAGTCGAACCAACCTAAGGGCAAGGAGGGAAATGGTGAGTTAGTCTATATATAGAAGATGCCTTAGCTCATTTTCACTCCACCCATTTCATTTCTACACACAAACACAAAACACACTCTAAGAGACCCATTCAACTCTTAGAGAGAAAAAGAAAAGAAATAGAGAGAGAGGGAGGAGAGGTCGTGGGACTTGAAGAGGAAGAAGGAGGAGTTCAAGTCCAAACCTAGGAGTTTTCCTTGAAGATCTAAGTGTAGGAAGAGCTAGAAGAACCAACCCTTGTCATGGTAGGACTTGAAGAGCTTGGAGAAGATTTTGTAATAGTATAGATTTTCCTTTCTAGTTGTAGATCTACTTCTTTTTCTTCTTTGCATGTCCATTTTTATGATTTGAGAGATGAACTTATGTGTTGATCTTCTTTGATCGTGGACTTTAAGGACTCAAAACAATTTGTAATATGTTAAACTTATGCTTGATGTTTCGGTTGAGGATTTTCTTGTTAGATCTAAATGTTTTTCTAACTATATCTTAAAGATCTAAAGAAAAACTAAGATTTTTGTGAAAACCTAAAATGAACCCTCTTGCATGTTAAGTTTTCTTGTTCAAACCGTGATCTATGTGTGTGCTTATGTGATCATTTGACAAGAAAATCCATGATCTAAACTTGTTTATTTATAAAGCAAAACTCTTTGATCTTGCATGTTAAATATTTTTGCTAAAACTATGATCTATGTGTATTTCCATGTTTATTTGATGAATAATTTCATGATCTAAAACTTGATTTGTAAAAAGGTTTAAGTCTTTGGCCTTATATGATTAATTTTGTGATGATGTTAGTTGATCTAAGTGCATGCATGTGATTATCTTGTTTGATGAATGAAAAATGTTTAGATCTTTAGTTTGCATGTTAATTTTAATGAATGATCATGTTTTCCTTTTGAGGGTGTGATTCGGTTTTAAGAAGAAAATTAAAGAAACAAAGTTTTAAATTGATCTTTCAAGTATAAACATTATTTGATTTAAGTGTTTGACTTTGTGTATGTCTTATTTTGTGAAAAGGCCATTCGACCATGTTTGATCTGTTTAAGATCCATGCTTTTTATTTTGTGAAAAATTAATGCATGTGTATGTTAAAGCTAGATCTAGTGATCTTGTGTTCATGCATGTTATTTTCATGAAGTTAAAATTAAATCTTTATTTTGTTTTAAGAAAAATGATGAACTTGAGTTATGTTTGAAAAAGATTTTGATGCATGTTTATGTGAATTTGTGTGTGTTGGAAATTGAATGAAGACCTTGCCTTGTTGCATGTTGACATTCGGCCATCCTAGGATTAGGTAGAAAGCTATGTTTGTTCCTCCTTTAGGGTGCATGCATGATGAGACTAGTTTAATATAAGAACTTTAAAAATGTATGCATGAAATGATTAAGATTTTGAAAAGAAATATATGTGAATCTTTGGAATGATTTGTAACTTAAATTGTTGCTTGGTTTTGTTAAATGAATTGAAATTTCTTAATTTTCTTTTTGGATGCTCACGGTTTTGGTCCTAAAATAAAGAAAATGATTTCATGATTTTATATATTTCTTTGTGCATTAAATCTTTGCAAAATTTTACATATAGGATTCGGTCAATGCATGCTAAAATGTTTAGAAAATTTTTATTTATAAAATGACCTTTGATAATAGCTATATTCCTTGATGCCTAGTGGTATGTGTTTGATGAAAATGATGTGTGTTTCTTTTAATTCTTTTTGGTTTGATTTGATTATGTGAAAAGAATTTTGTGATGTTAAATCAATGATTTTTAGTTTTAAAATTGAATTGTGATTAGGAAATTGTGAACCATGTAGGATTCGGTTTTGTTAAGTCTAAGTCCAAATTATTTTCTTATGAGTAATTGAATTAATTTATTAAGATTATAATTTAATTAATAACTTTAAATGGTTAAAAATGTGACTTGCATTGTGTGTGTTGTAAATGCTTTGAGATTTGTATGTGTTATTTTTATGCTATCTAAATGTGTTTTGGAAAAGATTTAAATTAAGTTGGAATTGTTCTGAATCTTGTTTGTGATGTTTTTGTGAAAAATGTTTTATTTAAACAGAATGATTTAAACAACTTAAATTAATTTGAAATTCTTAATTGATATTCTTTGATCGGTGTTTGATGATGTTGTGAAGTTGAGAAATTAAATAAATCAATTTGATTGGTTTTGAAGTTTCACCTCCTTGAATTCTTGTATTTGATTTAAGAAGATTTTCAAAGAGTTGTTTTCCTAAAGATTTCATTCAATGTTTAAAGAAAATGATTTTTCAACCAAAGTGTTTTAAATTAGGAGAAATGGATTTTATTTTGATAAAGAGATTATTTCAAAGTTTTCTTGAAAACTCTTTTTGAGATTTGATTTTGATTTAAAACCCTTTGGATATTGGTAATGTGTTTTCAAAACGAAAATTAAGAATTCACGTAAATCGTTTTCTAACGCACGGGGAAAAATGTTCTAGTTTGGGTGTCGGACGCGAAGGAAACGTGGCGAGGCTAGCGACTGGGAAAACTCTCGAGAGTTTCGTCATCGAGGTGAGTGAGAGTGCTGTGATCCCGTAACGTGGTTGCTCGCAATCCGAATAGATGGATTGTGAATGTACTGCGAATTAGGCAATATAGATATGTGTGCTAAATGTTTATTTGTTCTATTTACATGCTAAATGTTTATTTGTTGAGCGTACTTTATTCTGTTTTGAAATTGTTTGATTACGTCTGATTCGCGAAACGATAATAATGAAGTTGTGAAAGTAATAACTCAGACTGAAAAGAGAAGAGAGATGCAAATAAGAGATATGAGAATAATTAAGTAAAAGATAAGCGATAAGTTAAGATTAAAGAGAAAGTTACAAGAATGATTGAGAAAGAGAATTGATAATTGAGTTTGAGAAAGAACGGAGATGAACAGATGAGGCTCGAGACGAGGATAAGAAATACACGATGAGGCGAGCGGAAGCGTGGTGATGAAAAGCAATGCTGATGATGCTGAATGACAACTGAGAAGAATGACGCTGATGGTGCTGCTGAACAACCATTGAGGAGAATGATGCTGATGATGATGCTGCTGAGCCATGATGCTGTGGATGCCGTTGAGCATGAGCTGATGAGAATAATGCTGAGACGCACGAGAAAGTGATTTGAGGCAAGATTGCCGTTAAGAATTTTGGGGAACGGATTGCGATTAGTGGTCGGGCTTCGTTGAAGGGATGCACCAAGTACGAGCCGACTGTTAGGATTAAGCCGCTAATTAAAACGCTAAAACCTTAAAAGACTTTAAAAGACATTTACAAACGCGGTGAGGTATGAGTGTCGTATCGATGTAGTGGAGAGGAAGATACTATGGGTATCTGCGGATACTCAGGTGGAGATTGCATGAGGGGAGGGCAAGGACGGTGAACGTCAAGAAGCCTAGAGTATATTTCTAGGCGGAACGAATCCCACATGTGGCGTACGAACGTGGTAGGGACTGGGTCCAGTGCCGTGGTAAGTTCCGCACCGCGAACTAGAAATGATACTGTCAACCCCTTGATTGCAAGTCTAGAACAGTGAGAGGGACTGGAAATGACATTTGAGATTGCCGCTGTGAGCGTGCGTTGATAATATATGAAATGATATGAATGAATTGAATTGATTTGAGGCCGTAGTCCTCCTGGTCTGGGACCAATTGTTTGTGAGACAGCTGTCGTGCCCGCGTGGTAAAGGTCCTGTACTCCTGTTTGCTTCCGACTAGGTTGGGTGGATGACCGAGGAGATGTAGACGTGCGTGACTTCCTCAATGATGATGTTCCCCCATCATTGAGCGAACCAGAACGATAAAAACTTAAAAGACTATGAGGTATCAAAGAAAAGTATATTCAAGATATCAAGCATCGAGAAAAAAATTTATAAGACAAATATAAGAAAGAATTCTCGAGATGATTGATACGTTTGGAACTCATGAAGAAAGAAGGATTGAGAAAAGTTGTGAAAGCCGCGAGAAAGATTCTGAGAATGTGATTATAAGAACATGAATGAAATATTTGGTTTTGAATGATGATATTGATGTGTTTAGAATATTATGATATGTTTTGTTATATGTGATTCATACATGTTATGTGTATTACATGTTATATATGTTGATGATGATATGAATGTATGCCACGATGTTTTAGCTATGTTGTTTTATTCTATTATCCATATATCTTTGTATTCAATCTACCCTGAGACCGCATGGTCAACCCGTTAGTGTTCGGAACACTGACTCTCTCCTACCATGTTGTCGTATCAGCAATTGCTGATATTGCAACTGGTAGATGGTGTAGCGTGTAGCGATCCGTTTGTACCCCTGCAAGGAGAAGCCAGGAAGAGCATAAAGGTTTGTCCCTGAAGACGGTATGGAGGAAACTTGCGAGGTGGCCGAGGACGACAACTCTACTTGCGGACCGGGAGTTGGATCTACCAAGATTCGGAATTAGACGACGAGTCTTAGTGTGTATGACTAGAGGCTAGGTATTTCCCCTCAGAGCACTGTACTCCATTGTAAGTTCTTAGTTGCCATAGCCTATCATACTGTACCCCGGCTAAAGTTTTATTAAATATGGATGTTTTGGAAGAGTAAACGGGCTATGATTTAAATAATGTTTTGAAAACGAGTTTCAAGGTGCGGTGTCTTGTGACATCTCGGTTTGGAACTTGAAAGGTGTTATGCAATGTGAGAACAAGAGTTTTAAATGTAACTGTGTTTGAAAAGTCTAAGTGTTCTCATGTTATGTAACACTTGTTTTGGAAAAAAAATGGCCCTAATTTTCACTATATTTAACTTAAGTAACGGAAGTTTTCAAGTTGCCGAATCCGGGTGTTACAGTTATGGTATCAGAGCAATGATTAATTTAAGTAACTTTATGCATGGACTTACATGCTCTGCTGTATGACTCTGTGTGTGTGTTAGTACTAAGATAGTGATAGATAAGGATAAAAGTGCTAGGAGTATGCCGACGCTTTCCTGGACAGCGTCAGTTTTCGTCGACAGCGAAGACGAGGAGGGGAGATCAATGTTGTCATGAGATGTTGATGCGTGATTCGGATCTTCTTTCGTTGAAGTCTTCTTTGATGTGAACCTCTTTTGTTTGCGATAACCCTTATGCTATGAGATCTTGTCTTGTGACTCGAACTCTCTTTTATTGTTGAAGCCTTTCTGGTGAAAAACCCCATGTGATGCCAAATTGCTTTGCGTGACGCTTGAAAAAGCCTTTTCCTGAAAACCTAAGACCATGATTTTTGACAAAGCCTTGATTGTTGATGAACCCGAAGTTTCTTCTTTTGATTTTGAACCAGACCTTTATCTTTTCCTAAAGCCTTGGTGAGAATTTTGGACCCTGACACCTTATACCGGTCAAGTAGATAGTTCTAGACTAGAGAGTTAGCCGGAAAGTGTTGATAGGCAAAGTTGCAAGGATCAAGGAGAATAAGGATTTGTAAGTATGAATTCAGAAATGTATGAGTCTTGGAGAGAATAGAAGTACCCTTTTTAGTCTTAGAAGAGTGGTGAGTTATGTAAGGTGATTATGACTAAGAGTTTTGATACCAGATTGGTCAAAATAATGGTATAGGTGGTGCTAAGGTGAGGAAGAAATTAAGGTGATGACTAGAATTTACAGTCCTAGGTGTCTTGATTTGAGTTGGGAAATGGTTAGATAGAAGTGAATAAGCGAGGATATGGTAGAGTTGAAGTGATAAGATGGTGAAAATTTGTGGTTAGAATCTTTAAGTGATTGACCTCAAGGTTAGGTGAAAAGTTAGAATTTGATGTGGTAATGGATAATAGGTTTTTGAGTTAAGACATTTTGATGGTTTAGAATGTGAGGAAAACGGTGGAGAATGGAAAAAGGGTTTAGAATTGTCTAAGATATATGATTAAGTGTTTGAGGTAGGAAGTGAGATAGTGTATGTTTCTTGAGGATTAGTGGTTGATAGAGTAAGAGAAAGATTTAATAGTGACCATAGGAACCTGATAAGGGCAATTGTTTAGTGAAATATGAGGCAATAAGAGAATAGATTGGAGCTAAGTGATGGGAAATTTTGTAAGAATAGACCAAAAAGTGGTGAAGGGTAGGAGTATTTGGAGATTTAGTCTGTAAGGATAAAGGTGGTGTATAAAGATATGAGTCATTTAAGTTGGGGAGTAGTCGGAAATGTGAGTTTCTGAGGTGTAGATCGTTTAGGCTTGAATTGATGGAGAAGAATTTAACCCTGACTGTGGTAGTGTCTTGACCCCAAATAGATGTAACCTTGTTATCTCGGACCCTGTTTGATGCCTTTGAACCCCTCAATCCTTTGTTGTCAATGAAACCGTATTGTTTTACCCCACCCTGTTTGTTATTGAAAATACCCAGGAGATTACTTTTACAAGTAATCAGTTCGATTTATTAGAAATGACGACGAATAGACGATGCATATTCGAAGATGCGACGATTGCGATAGTTAAAGAGGGAGAGAATTTCTTCAAGTAGCTTCGCGTCCGCCGATCAGACAGATTCTGCACAGCATTTCTCGAGGACGAGAAATCTTCATGTTGGGGAGAATGTAACACCCCGCATTTTTCCCGTACGTGCGTGAACGAATTTCGTTAAAAAGAAACCGTGGAATTCTGTTTTATAAGAGATTTTCAGAAGAGTATTTTATATGAGAAAAAAAAATCAAGTGATGATTTTCAAGGATTTTTATAAACGAAATGTTTTTACAAAAGAGAAGTGAATGGTTTTGTTGATTTGATTTTTTAAGAAATAAGTTGTGATTTTATTAAAAGTGATTTTTATTTGAAATGAAGTTTTTGAATTGTTAATTTGGAAAATTCGTAACTTTTTAACCGTAACTCGGATTTTTATGATCTTTATCTCAAAACGATCGTCTTGAAACGTAGATTTTGAAAATGTAATTTTTGGAATTTTCTGGGTTGATTTATAAAAAATTATTTTCAGAGTTATAAAATACGAATTTTTGAAGAATGTGTTTGTAGAAAATGAGATTTTGTCATGGCTTGAAATTTTTATGTGATGAGTGCATGGTTTGATGTGTGTGTACTGTGTGATGCCTGAAATTAATTGTGTGAGTGTGATTCCTTATGAAATGATTGCATTATTGTATGAATTAAAAATTAGGATGTTTAAGTAAATATGATATGGAAATAAAAATATGAGACATGTATGTGTATATGTGTATGCTTCGGTGTGTATGTGTATACACTACAAGAATAACTAGTTTTACCGACGCTTGTTACTGAGGGCCATCGTGTCCGTCGGAAAAAATAAAATTACCGAGGGCCTAATGAAAAAATTTCTCGCTCTCAAAAATAATTACCGACTGCCTTGCCCTCGATAAATCCCTCGGAAATATATATAAAAAATAAATAAATAATAAATTAACATAATAAAATTTAGAGAGAGACATTTTCCGACGGTAATGTTGATTGGCCCTCGGTATCACATAGGGAATATGGCACTCGGTAACCCTTCAAATCCCTGGTAATCATATGCCTTATTAGGAAGAAACACTCTCTCTCACTCTTGTCACTCTCATTCACTCGTCACTCTCACTCTCGTCACTCTCCCCCATCCGCCGCTCCAGCCGCCATCGCGCCACCCTTCCTCAAGTGCTTTCCGCCGCTCTACCTTACAACCGCTCCACCGTTCGTGCTCCGATACCTCGCGACAGCCCCAAATGTGATGACCACGACCGTTGTTACCAGTGGCCACAGTCTCCAACCAATGTTCGTTTCTTCCTCCCTCCAACCACCTCCTTCACTATTAGCTCTCACTCTCACTTTTACTCTTCCGCGGAGCCCCGATGACCGCCACTCCACAGAGGCCACGACCGCCACTCCACCACGCCCTCCCTTCAGCTACCAGTGACCTACGCAGGTTAGTTTCGTCCTCCATTCTCCATTTTGATTTCGCTATTCTCCAATTTGTCTTCTCTTTTGATTCTTATTTGTTGATTTTGTGTTGATTAATTAGGTTCTATTTCTTCTAATTGTTTTGATTAATTAAAGATTTAATTTCTCTCTGTGTTAAATTGGTTGAAGTTAGGGTTTGTGTAAAATTCATAAAATAGGATTGGGGCTTTGACATAGTTCTACTACTTCTGCACATAAAATTCAATGTTTTTGTTGGTTGTCCTTCCTGGATTGTTTTTTAAAGGAAACATGTTATCATCATTATGTCAGTTATATGCATAAGCCGTGTCCTTGCTTCTCCATGTATCTAAAAATTAAAGCCACTTTTAATTCAAATTGAAGTTGAACACTAGCATGTTATCTGATAATACATACACATGTATATATATATATATATATATATGTTTAGGTTGAAGGTGTTAATTGGAGCTTCAAAGATGCAGCATCAGATGCCTTTCGTTGTTGGGTGGGAAACATGGAAAAGAGCTTCCACCTGATGGGTACAACAGTGGGACCACACCCATGTCCAGCAATGGTACGTGAGTTTCAGTCAGTGATAGGGAAAGAAACAAGGAAGCAAGCATTGAGGAAATGGGGTGGAAAACCAGATGTTGTTGTTGCATGTGTAGGGAGTGGCTCTAATGCTCTTGGCATGTTCCATGAGTTTATACAAGATAAAGATGTAAGACTTATTGGAGTTGAAGCAGCTGGTTTGGGTTTAGAGAGTGGAAAACATTCTTCAACTTGGACCAGAGGAGAAGTTGGAACAAGTTGGTTTCCCGCTTGGTGTGGTTAAAGGCATAGCTAGGCCAACATGGTTAAAGGTATGAAAAAAAAGCCTCAGTTTGTCTCAACTGTGTTTGCATAACTGTGATTGCATTGCATATGTTTGAGCAGCTCTGAACTTAATTCTTCATGTAGGTATTAGTCTAGTCACTAGTGCAACGTTAGTAGTTGTTAATCTTTGTTCTGCTTGAAAATGGATAGCTAAACAATACTTCAATCTTAACAATTAGTAGCAAAAGTATCACTCAAGGTTGAAAATTGTTCTAATTAGTAGCAATTAGTAGCAACAATTGTATCTCTAGAGACTGCACTTCAAGCTTAACAATTAGTAGCAATTGTATTTCACTGGTTATAGACGTCAAATTGAGGAACAAAAAGGGAAGGCAGAAAAAAATAGTCATTGAAATTAAACCTATTTCCAAGTTTTACTTAGGCTGCAGATTTATATTGCAAAGAACTTTACACCTCAAGACCATATCCCAAACATAAAACCCCGGCATAACCGTGATCTTAACCAGGCTTGGACCTTCTGACCTTTGACACATATCTTCCATGTAGTGAGGATCACAAATTGTATTCTCTTCAACCCTTAAATTTCTCAATGGTGGGTTGAGAAGCATGTCAAAAAAACTCCCTTCAATCTGTCCAAAGAGAGCCATAAAAAATGGGGATGGATACTGAGATTGAACCCAACTTGCACACAAAACAGAACCTGCTCTTGTATGATGCTCCTTGCTTCAACAAGTTGAGCTTCGAGCTAAAGCTCACTCTCACTAACTTGTGAAGTAACTTCTGCTCCTTTCTTCGCACCTTGAGGTTGGACCATGCGCTCGTTGATATTCCAAATTTGAAGCCTTTAACAAGAAAACCCAAGCAAGTAAAATCAGTAACTTCACATACTTACAAATGAAAACTACAAAATGATATTGATATGTAATTACCTTTATGGAAGCCGTCTTGTTATACATCCTGCAATTAGAGAACTCGTTGGATTCATATAATTTGAAATATAACAGAAAATGCTCAATATCATGATTGCCAAGAACAAACTCAGTTCATAAACACTCAGGCAACGGTCCAATGTGTGATGATAGAATTTAGATATACAAATTTCCATAGAGCAGAAAGAAACTGTAAAGTCACATGCAAATGGGGCCAGTGCATAGCAATTAGAATTTTCTGAACTAACCCTCACCCTTTGCATTTAATTTCACGAAGCAAATAGAGCCTTGCATATTTCGGGCAACAACACCAATTGGGTTAAGCACATCAAGTAGTAGTGATGCCATCTATCATATACAGAATTAACGAATTTATCGATTAAAAAAACCAAAATTGGAATTTACATTTACATTAAAGTTACAAAAGTTGCATACATGTGCAGAGAGAAACACCAGACTTGTCCAATCCATATCATATCACTTCCAAAGATTACTCATTACTCTCAAGAAGGGGTCTCCAGATCAATCAATTTCCAACTTCATTCACATGAACAGTACCTTCAGATAAGTGAAATAACCAAGGAGATTCTGGCAAAGAAGTTGATCCACATGTTCAAGCAAAAGTGTTCATTCCATTGCTCTAAAATTATAAGAAATTAGAATTATGGATACTTTGGATAATCCACACAACTGAAATGAATAAGGCATTACGTGTCATCATAATCATGTATAGCATGAACTAGGAAGATACATTAACATAAAAATACACTTGTCTACTGCTATTAAGTGGACTCTATTAAGTTTAACAAGGATAATATAAGGATTACAACATATATGCAAAACAACAACTCTATCAAAAAAAAGAAAAAAAACCCTAATCCTAGTTTTCTCTCTTCTCTCTCTTCCTCCTTCACGGTTTCTCGCCGTGCGCCACCATGGCTAGGAAGAAGGGGAGGCCCCCGAAAACACCTTCTTCTTCTTCTAAAAAGACCCCAAGTGCAGAGAAACGGCCTGAGGCTTCTTCTTCTTCATTGGAGTTCGGCCTTTCGGATGAAGAGGCACTTGAGGACATAGAAAGCTTGACTCCCAAGAAAGCTGCAGAACTCTTGCAGAGTATTGATCTTTTGCGGCAGAGGGTGCAAAGTAAGATCCCTGTTGTTCAGAAGGATAAGCAGAATGAGATGAATATAAATCAACAGAAAGTAATTGAAACAGAGACAGTGCAAAAGCAGAATATTCAGGAAAATCGACCAATTCATTCAGTTTGGGCGAATTTTGATATTACTAAATTGAGGAATGCAGGGGAGAAACTGATTTTTGTCGAACCAGTTCTCAAGGAAGGTCAGGCTATCACTAAAATTGTTAAGGAGGATGTGGAGAATGAATTGACCTACTGGCAGAATGCAATAGTTTGCTATGTTTTGGGGGCTAGGCCTCCTTATTCTGTGTTTAGTGGTTACATCAAGAAGGTTTGGGGTCATTTAGGTATTGATAAAATCCTAATGACTAATGAAGGATCTATGGTGGTGAGATTCAATTCAATGGAGGCTAGGAATGAGGTTCTAGAAATTGGAATTTATCATTTTGATAAAAAACCAATTATTCTAGGCCCATGGACTGGTAGGACAGGAGTTAAGGATCATATGGATAGGTTCCCTGTTTGGATCCAGTTGCCCAATTTGAGCCCTAAATTTTGGAGTCAGTCTTCTTTGAGTAAGATTACTAGCTTAATTGGCATTCCAATTATGATGGATAATGTCACAAAGGAGAGGAACAGACTTAATTATGCAAGGATTTTAATAGAAGTGAATCCTAATACACTTCCTGAGGAGATTTTCTTTGAAGATGAGAAAGGGAATGTGGTAAATCAGAAGGTGACTTATGAGTGGAAACCAGTACTTTGCGCTAAATGCTCAAAGTATGGTCATGACTCTAAGATGTGTAGAAGTAATGTGACTCAGAAATGGGTGGAGAAAAAGAAGCCTTCCAGGGAAGATGTTGAGAAAATTGATGACTGTCTTAGAGCAAATGATGAGGAAGCTGTGGAAAAGGCAATAAAGGAAGCTAATGGGGACAGTCAACAATCTTTTGTTGCTGAATCCACCATTCCTGGGAATTCTGGTGTTGTAAAAAGTGGAAGTCCTAAGGTGCAAAATAAGGGTAAAGGTGTTCTTATTGAGAATGAGCCTAATGAGTCTGAAACTGAAGATGCAGAGCCTTGGGTTCCAGTGCTAACAAGAAGCAAAGTGCAAAGGAGACAGGGTGAGAATAAGGGGGGTGGTGATCAGGGATTTGGCCTCTAAGGCCAATGGATATCTTATCTTGGAATGTTAGAGGGTTCAATAACCCTCTGAAGCAGAGAGAATTGAAATCTCTTTGCTGCATGAATAATGTAGGTTTGGTAGCTATTCTAGAAAATAAACTTAGAGTTAATTCTATGTGTAACACTATAGAGAGATTTGTTCCTGGTCGGCAATATGTGTCTAATATAGATTATCATCCAGTTGGGAGAATTTGTGTTGCTTGGAAGCCGGATATGTTCAGGGTAACTGTCTTAAAAACATCCAGCCAGTTGATTCATTGCTTAATTTTCTTGCCTGCAACTTCTGTGCAATGGATGGCTACTTTTGTCTATGGGGAAAATGATCATGTTTTGAGAAGGGATCTATGGGATGATTTAAGGGAAATTAAGATGGCTGTGAATTGTCCTTGGTTAGTTTCAGGAGACTTTAATTGTTGTTTGGACCCTTCTGAGAAGCTGGGAGGGAATCAGGTTGATTGGGAGGCTATGGAGGAGTTTAGGGAGTGTATTCATGATTGTGGTCTTCAGGATATGAAGTTTTGTGGAAACTTATTTACTTGGTGTAATAGGCAATATGATGGGAACAAAATTTATAGCAAGCTGGACAGGAATTTGGTGAATGAGGATTGGATTCGTGTGTGGCCTTCCTTATACACTCAATTTTTGAACAGTAATGTTTCTGATCATTCTCCAGCTCTAATAATGGATGCTAATGTGAAAATGAAGCCTAAGGGGGGATTTAAATTCTTTAATATCTGTGCTCAGGATGCTGAATTCTTGAATATTGTAAAGGAGAATTGGGAGGTAGAAATTGATGGTTATGCTCAATACAGGGTTATGAAGAAGCTTTGTTATCTTAAGCACTCTCTAAGTATGCTGTATAAAAGGAAGTATGCTAAATCTCTGTTGCAGGAGCAGGTTCTTAGGGAGGAGTTGGATTCTATTCAAACTATGATTAATATGAATCCTCAGGATCCAGAGCTGCATGAGAAGGAGAGAATCATTTATGGTAGATACATGAAGGCTTTGAAGGACTCTATTGCTATTTTGCAACAAAAGGCAAAAGAGAAGTGGGCCAAGGATGGGGACCAAAATACTGCTTATTTTCATAGTACAATTAGAACAAGGCAGTATAGGAACAGAATCCTGAACTTAGTTAAAGAGGAAGGGCAGAGTATTCAAGACCAGCAGGGGATTATGGATGAGTTTGTGAGCCATTACTCCAGATTGTTTGGAAGGAAAGAAGTGATTTGGTCTCTAGAAGATATTGTGTGTCAGAATGGGCCAGTTCTTAGTGTTGAGGATCAACTGACTCTTATAAAGCCTTTCTCAAGGGAGGAGATTAGACAAAGTTTGTGGTCCATTGATAAGAATAAATCCCCTGGCCCTGATGGCTTTGGGTCAGGTTTTTTCAAAGCAGCCTGGGAAGTGGTGGGTGAGGAGTGTTGCCTGGCTATAGAGGAGTTCTTCAATTCAGGTAAGCTTTTAAAAGCTTGGAATTACACAGATCTGGTTATGATTCCTAAATGTGATAATGCTTCTACAACTAGAGATTACAGGCCTATTGCCTGCTGTAACACTCTTTACAAGTGTATATCTAAGTTGTTGTGCAGTAGGCTCAGAGATGTGCTGCCTAAGCTGATTAGCAACAATCAAACAGCTTTTGTTAAGGGGAGAAGCATAGTTCATAATGTTCTCATTGTTCAGGATCTCATGAGACTGTATAGGAGGAAAAATGTTTCAGCTAGATGTCTATTAAAAATTGATCTAATGAAGGCTTATGATTCTCTTAGCTGGAGTTTTATCAGGGAGATGTTGGAGGCTTTAAGATTTCCTAGTAAGTTTGTTACCTGGATCATGATGTGCATCATTTAATATTGTGATAAATGGGCACCATTCTCAGCAATTTAGGAATCAAAGTGGCATTAGACAGGGAGATCCTATCTCTCCATTGCTGTTTGTCATTGCTATGGAAGGTCTATCTAGAAGGTTAATGGCCGCAACTAAAGAGAATGGTTTCAGATTTCATTCTCTTTGCAGAGGATTGAACCTGGTTAACCTCATCTTTGCTGATGATTTAATGGTGTTTTGCAAAGGGCATCCTAGAAGTGTAAGAGTTATTTCTAATGCTTTGCAGGAGTTCTCTCAAAATTCAGGTTTGCAAGCTAATCAACAAAAGTCTCAGGTATACGTTGCTGGGGTTAAGGAGGCTTTTAAAAATGAAATCTTGGAGTGCACAGGATTCAGTGAAGGCTCATTTCCATTCAGGTATTTAGGCTTTCCTATCACAGCTAAGAAGTGGTCAGTGTCTACTTGTAAAGTTCTCATTGATAAAGTTGATGCCAGATTGACAAGTTGGAGAACAAGAAACTTATCTTATCAGGCAAGGTGTGTGCTTATTAACTCTGTGTTGCTTACTTTACACACGTATTGGGCTTCAGTATTTATCATTCCTAAGTCTGTTCTTAGAGGGGTTGAGAGGATCTGCAAAAAGTTTCTATGGGGAGACAAGCTTGCTGGTAATGTTAGTTGGGATAATGTTTGTAAAGAGAAGAAATTTGGGGGCTTGGGTTTTAAAAACTCAATTTTGTGGAACAAAGCTGGTCTTGGGAAGCAGGTTTGGAGTATATCAAATAAGGAAGATGTGTTGTGGGTTAAATGGGTAAACCAGGTGTACTTAAGGAATGAATCAATATGGGAAGCACAGGCTCGTCCAGATCAAGGCTGGCATTATAAACAGCTTCTTAAAATCAGAGATTGTTTGGCTCCAGCAGTTGCTAGTGGAATGTGGAGGAATGAATCTTATTCAATTGCCTCAGGATACAGATTTCTTTGTGGGTCTCAACAGAAATTTCAGTTCTATCGATTGGCTTGGAATTCGACTTCTATCCCTAAACATAGCTTTATTATGTGGCTTATGCTTCATAATAGGTTAAGTACATATGACAGATTGCAGCGATTCCTAAACTTAAGTTCTAATTTGTGCCAATTGTGTGGTATTCATCCAGAATCAAAAGATCATTTATTCTTCAAGTGCAATTGGAGTAAGGATTTACTTACTCTTGTTGCTACTTGGGTGTGCATGCCATTTTCGAGCTCTTCAAGCTCCAAATGGTTGAGATGGGTAAGTTATGGAGTTCGAGACAAGACATACCTGATGATCGTCAGTGCTGCGATTGCTGCGGTGGTATATGAGATTTGGATGGAACGTTGTCGTCGGATCTTCCAAGACAAGCGGCAATCTCCAGAGAGAAGAAGCATGGTGCTGATGCGTGAGCTAGCCTTGAGGATTGTGGCTCAACTCGGGACCTTATCTGCTTGTCAGAACACAATTGTGGTGCATAGGATTTTAAGCCATAGTTAGAGTTTTTTATTTTATTAAATTAGTTTAACTTTTATTGTTTATTTTTTGATTTACCAATGAACCCTTCCTAGAAGGTGGCATTGGGTGTGGTTTTGTGTGATATTTTGCAAGTTGGTATTAATATTTTTTATTTACCAAATAAAACAACTCTATCAATACACAAACACCACTTCTGAAACAAAAAATTGACAAACTCTATGAGTACATCTACCCTGAAATTTCAAACCTAATGCCAATTTCATATTCAATTATCAAAATCCCAAATCAAGTTTAAGAGCCCCACTATACAAGGAGTCCTTTGGTTAAGAGGAAATTACTGACCTGTAACGAATTGCGGTGGTACGGTTCAGCATCTACTCTTCCCCCTCGATCTTCCCTCTTCCTCTTAGGTCCGATCCAGTCCCTCGTCCATCTTCGATCTTCCATCTTCCAGCTATACCACTCCCTCTTCCCTCTTCCATCTTCTCCAACTTCATCTGCGGTTTAATCATCTATCTTCAGAGGCGTTGAACTACTCGAATAATAGACTTACTCGAGTACGCGAATATAGCATAACCACTCGAGCAAAAGGTTTACTCGAATACGGCAGAACTACTCGATTAAGGCAGAACTACTCGAGTAATAAAGTTACTCGAGTACGCAAATATATGAAAGACGTTGCAAAAGTACCCTCCGAACGAGATACTACTCGAGTTCTATAGTTACTCGAGTACTCGAGTAGGCCCCTTTATGCAAACTCTCCAAAACGGCGTCGTTCCAATAAGGCTTGTTCTTAAAAATATTCACCAACACATCGTCCCATTGTTTGACTGCAACCCAGCCGTTCATGCCACATGTACATCAATCAACGCTCCACAAGTTACATGCACCACTGCATATTATCACTTAACATGCTTTAAAGAATTTGCCCTTATTGTTATAACGTTATAATGATTGACTATGAACTGTGTTGCAACATTCCAATTTTTCAACAAAATAAAAACAAATGTAGTTTCTTTAACGTTATAATTTTGTCATATTGATCATAGAAGTTGCATATGATATCCATCATATTTGATGAAGTGGGTGGCTGCTTGTGGTGGAAGTGGGTGTTGGTGGTGCGGTGATTATGGGAGGTTGAAGATGTAAAGCGGTAATTTTTTTTTTTAAATTTAAAATCTAAAATGTTGGATATATCAAACGTTTAAAATTGAATGGAAGGATTTTTTATTTTTTTATTTATTTTTCATATTAAAATCTAAATCGTTAAATATAGATATATCCAACGGTTAAAAATTCAAAGGAGGAATAATCTTGTGATTCATGTGTGAATACATTGCGAGAAATGGCTGATGAGAATGTGTCACGTGGCACTTAACAAAGAGACTGGTTGATTGATGGACAAAGGGATTAACATGATGCCATTTTGATTTTTTGGGACTAAATTGATTCCAAAAATCTTTTATTTGAAGACTAAATTGATGCCAAATATATTTTTGAGAGACTTAATACATTTTTTTTTGTGTACACCAACCGGTATCCGGATTTGGTTTACCCAGAAGTCGATTCATCCAATCCGACCCAACTGAGCTCGCACTAAGCAGTAGGGGTCTCCTAGCGGGGTTGTTTCATACCCATGGCTCGAACTCGAGACCAGTTGATAAGGAGCCAAGTGAGCTACCACTTAACCAACCCACGTTGGTAGACTCAATACACTATCACTCCCTCCGGTCCTATTTATATGACCTTTTTGGTGTTTTTCCACTCCCACAAAGGAGAGTGGATAAATTGGTTAGCGACATTGGAAATGTGAAAATTTGATATACTTTTTCAAAATTACCCTTATAATTATTATTGGAATTCTAAAAAGTGTTGACTTTATAGGGATGTTAGTGGAAAGAAGTGATTATATGCTATTGAAAATTGAAAAGGGGTCTTATAAATAGGACCAAAATAAAAATCCCAAAAAGGTCTTATAAATAAGACTGAAGAGAGTATTTGCTATGTATCTCACTATATATTGCTTTTGACGTGAAAGATATGACGGGTTGTGCGAATATATATATATATGAGATTTGCTAACCTATGTAAAATATTTTTTTTGGGTACATTTTAGCATTGTGTTTCAGATTTTAGTTAACAAAAATACCTTTATGCTAAGTTTTAAGGACAAAGATATTTTAAAAATTTCCATTTTGAAAGTTAAAAAAATATATCAAACCCCAAACCCCTGGACACAAACTAGATTCTTTCTTCTCACTCTCAACCCATCGTCGGTTAACCCCCATCGCTGCTTAGTCCACCATCGGCAAGCCACCAACACCCAATCGCAAACCACATATCTATCCAGCCACCCACAACCAGATGTGAACCACCACCCATGGCCTCCACCACCACCCACCCGAAGTCACAAGCAGCCAATACTCCAGGAACTCCAACAGCGACCATGACAACCACCAAGAGAATGTGTAATAAACGAAAACAGTGTTCAATACACTTGGTTCCACATTAGATCCCTTTCCTATACATTTTTCTTTGTTACAAACTTTTAATTTTTTGGTGTTCAACCACATACAAACTCTGATTCGTTACTTGATTCATCTTTGCACATGGCTCAGTTTCCTGCATAATTTTAACTTATTGCCCCAAATAAAATAACAGTGTCCTCCACAATTTGCCTTGTTGGGGTTGATGGTTGTCATGGTGGTGGCTGATGGGGTTGATGTCATGTTGTGAAATAGTGAAATGAGAGATGGAAGAAAGGTGTGAAGGGGTTTGGGGTTTTTTTTTTTTTTAAAAAAAAAACTTTCAAAATCGAAATTATTAAAATGTTATTGTTCTTAAAACTTAGTATTTTAATGTATGAGGGTGCTTTTGTACACAATGCTAAAATGTACAAATTGAAAAAACACTTTATTAGCAAATCCATATATATATATATATATATATATATATTCATAAAGGAGGGATTTGGTTACATCAAATTAATTTATTTATATCAACTTTTACAGGGCTCGTAATTTTTTTAATATTAATATATTAAATCAATCAATCTGTTGATTAATAACTATATATATATATATCAGTCAATCATTTATCACAAATTTGAGAAAATTCAAGCATCATTGAATATATAAATAATAGCTCCATTTGTTATTACTTTTAAAAATATATTATATTAATCTTGACGTATATAAATGATTTACTAAACAAGTTTAGATTTTTTTTGCGAAATTTGATATAGAATGTCTATACGATAAAAACTTTCAATCAAACAGTTAATTCGATTAGATTTATATTACATAAAAAGTTATGAGCGATGTAAGAATTGACCTAATTTAACTTGATATGAACAAATATATTATTATTATTATTATTAATTTAACTTGATATAAACAAATCTACTACTACTACTACTATTATTATTATTAGGCTTAATTGCATAATTGGTCCTTTATCTTATTTATTAGATTCACTTTGGTCCTTTATCTTTTTTTTTGCAATTTAATGGTCCTTTATTTTTTTTAAAAGATTCAGTTTGGTCCTTTCGTTAAAATAAAGTTAAATGAGAAGGAATATTCCAAGAATATTTCCCTTCTAGGCTTAATTGCATAATTGGTCCTTTATCTTATATATTAGATTCACTTTGGTCCTTTATCTTAATATTCCAAGAATATTCCCTCTTCTTCTTCTTTTTTCTCTGCTCTCTCCTTACGGCGGCGGCAACCACCATGGGCTCACACCCTCTTCCCTCGAAAATCATCAAATTTCTTCAACATTCTTCAATTTTTCACGGTTTTTAAGCTTTATTTTCATTATTCCTCAAACAAATTCGTGTTTTTCGTTCTTTTTTCCTCAAAATCCGAATTCTAGGATCCCTTTTCTAAAACCTTGGTTATCAACGATGGTCTCCTCCTCTGAACCTGCTGGAAAACGTGTGAAAACACGTGCAAAACGCTTCAACAACTCCGATTAATTTCTAAAAATGACGGCGACGGTGGCATGGGCGGTGGCAGCGGTGTCCATGGTGGCTGCCGCCGCTGTAAGGAGAGAGCAGAGGAAGAGGAAGAAGAAGAGGTAATATTCTTGGAATATTAAGATAAAGGACCAAAGTGAATCTAATAAATAAGATAAAGGACCAATTATGCAATTAAGCCTAGACGTGGAATATTCTTGGAATATTCCATCTCATTTAACTTTATTTTAACGGAAGGACCAAACTGAATCTTAAAAAAAATAAAGGACCAGTAAATTGCAAAAAAAAATAAAGGACCAAAGTAAATCTAATAAATAAGATAAATGACCTATTATGCAATTAAGTCTTATTATTATTATTATTATTATTATTATTATTATTATTATTATTATTATTATTATTATTATAATACGACATGCAATGCTTTAGCTTGATGGTAAGGCGCAATTGTTTGCTTCACGTGACTCTTGTTCGAGACTTGGTAACATATAGAGCGAATAAAAAAGCTTTACATGATCGGATTGATCAGTATATGCTCGCAAAAATATAAGATTTATACAACAAATTTGAAACACAAATTATACTCATCTCATTTTGCCATGACATACTCATTATCCGAATCCAAATACCTCAGCATGACTGAGTGGCACAAATTGCAACCTTTAACTAAGTAAAGGCAGCAAAAAAGTTAAATATGGCGGAATTGGGCCGAATAAGCATTCAAAAGTAGGATTTAACAACAAATTGGGAGCCCAAATTACCTTTTTAATTAGCATGGCACAAATCCCTTTTTAGCCTTTTGTAGCCATGCATTTCGCATCTATCAAATGCCCTTAAGCATGATTATTGCCGTGTGTATGAAAATGGATTTGCAGGTAGATGAAAAACTCATTTTAGTGATTTTTACATTTGGAAAGGAATTAGTTTTTGGATGTCGGTTAGAAGATACCTTGGTGCACACCCAAAAATAGAGTAAATAGTCAGATTAGTCCCTAACTTTGTGGGCACCGATCAAATTAGACACTAAAATTATCAAAATTACAAATTAGTCCCTAAGATAGCAAAACGTGAGTCACACTAATCCCTATTGTTAGTAGTCCACATAATCACAGACTAATTTGATCGGTGTCCACAATCTATGGAACTAATTTGACAAATAATCAATGCTCTTAATTTTACTTTTTTTTTTTGTCAAAATGACATTATTTTAGCCATTCCGTTAGTTTATGTTAATGACCACTAACGACCATTAACATCAAAGACTAATGTGACTTACGTTTTCCTATTCCAGAGACTAATTTGAAATTTTGAAATTTTTTTGTAAATTTAAAGACCAACCTGACATAATAATACTCCGAAAAAAAATACAATGTTAGCCGTCACTTTTAATTCTATGTAGTAATGCATTTAAGCCGCAATTTTAGTGTGATCAATTAGGTTCAGCAGCCATGTTTGGATTTCTGATTATTCGTTTAATCATATCTGAAATGTGGGTTACATCACTGAAACATGAGAAACATTGGATTATTCATCAAACCTTGACCCTCTCCGTTGCCGGCTGATATGCCGCCAAGTTTATATTTATCCTATGTTTCTGAGCCTAATTCTTCCGTTCCATCTATCAAAGTTTGGCTCCCAAATTCCTCCATGTGACGAGAAGATTGTCATGCCAACTGACCTAATATTCAATTGTATGAAACTATTTATTTGAGCTCAAGCACTCATCAATTATACTCCAAAGCACAATCAATTAATGCATAATAATAACCTTAATACTGAATTCACAATGGGTGCAAATTCCTCATTATATCTCCTTTTATGTACCTGCATTATTTTCTCTATTGTAGCCAACCTTGCAAGTTGTGAAAGCCATGATTTAAAATCTGCACCTGTCTCTAGCCCAACACCTAAGTCCAGCCCTGCTTCAAATACAGGTTGTAGCAAGAATCTATTGGATCTAGCCATATGCACTCCCCTGCTTCATCTTCCTATTAGCATTGATAATCCTTTAAGCAACCCATGCTGTTCCACATTGCTTGGTCTGCTTGATGTGGAACTCTCACTCTGCCTTTGCCTTGCTATTAAAGCTAACATCCTTGGAATCAATGTCAACCTCCCTGTGGCACTGAACTTGCTTCTGGACACTTGCAAAATTCAAAATCCAATAAATTTCCAGTGTGCTTAGCCTTGAAAAGAATATTCTCATGCATATTATAATCTTGATATATGTATTGCTACCAGTTCTGTGTTTTCTTGTTGTTGTTGGTAATAACCGGTTGGGGCTGACACAGTAGTCATGTATCCTGCAACTTCCCTCTTCCATGTGACCATGTCTTATGTTATGTTACAGTCTTACGTTTTTAGCTATCATTATTCCTTCATCTCGAGAGAATTGGCACATGTATTAAATAAAAGACGATTAGCATATTAAACTTTAGGACTACTCTTATATTTACTATTTCTTTTACTTTTAGACTATATATTCTGCTATTCCTAGATCATAGATGACATGATAATCTTTGATCAACCAATAATTTTTTCGCACGCACAAATTTTTTTTTAAGCAAAATATTACTAGAAGCGGGTACACAATGTATTCGGAATACGATCAAAATAACTTATATCAAAACATATATAATTATAAGTGAAACATGCATGTTCTAGGACGATTCATGCACAAATTTATAAAAAGAATTTTCCTATCAATATTAATTCTAAACCAGTGAAAAAATGCACCTTAATATTGTCTAACAAAGCAAGATAATAATAAGAACCATTGTTATAAGTAATAAAATTTCCGTGCAACTAAATAGCCCAAGACAGAACAAACCAAATCATTAGACCCACCTCCTTGTGACAAGAATTTGTGAATGAATTATTGCAAAAGGTGAACAGACCTTGTAAGGAGTAATCACAATATGGCTGCATATCAAGCCATTGAAAAATAGCACTCCAAATTCAACGCACAAAAGAACATCATAAGAAAAAATAATGGCCCGCTGATTCATCACTTGAAACACAGAAGCAACACGTTGATAAAATATGAACTCCATATTAAATTTTTTTTCGTTGGAAACTTATTAAGAACCATTTGCCAACAAAGGCTCTAACTTTTGCGAAAATGTTTTTTAAACATCTGGCTCCTACACCATACGGTGACACCCGTATGTATATAGTAGAGTACAGTTTTTTTTAAACCTGAATTTACCGGATTGTCCTCAAATGTAAAGGTTAACCTAACCTAGAAATCATTATCTCTCTTATATTCTCTTCCCTCTTCCCGCCGCTCTATCTCTCTTCCCTCTTCCCTCTTCTCGCCGCTCGATATGCTGTCTCCGTCCCTCTTCCCTCTTCCTGTCGTTTGCTTCTGTTGTAGCTCGCCGCTTCTGTTGTAGCTCGATCTGTTGTCTCCGTCTCCTTCCAGCTTGCCGCTCGCCATTCGCCGTTCGCCCTCATCGCTGTCTCCTTCCGGCTCGCCCGTGGCGCCTCTCTCCTTCCAGCTCGTCGCTGTCTCCACATCCTTGGTAAGTTTTGTGACTTCAAACCATTTCCCCATTTCCCTATTCCTTTGCTTCTTCTCATGGTAGAAGGGAGATGCTCCTCACTTTTTTTTGGTACCTTACTTCCCATAAGGGAGGGGTTTCCACCCCATTATTCCTTTGATTATATATAATAGCAAATTAATTGGGTTTTAAAAAATTTATTGTTTTATTAACTGATTAGGAGAAGTCTTACATATTTGAGGGTTGCTACTGTACTCTGTTTTCCTTATGCTCTGACTTTTTTTGTTGATATTAACTTGTTAGCTGTTCTGATGCTGATGGTGATCGTGTGTTTTAGAGGCTCTAGAACTTTGATTTTTAATGATGAATTTGTCGTTAATTTTTGTTCTTTTTTTTGCAGCATTTATATCTGTGTAGTATAATTTATTTTTATTTTATTCCTAATCTTTAGTATTAGGAGAAAGAGAAAATGGGGAGATGTAGAATGTTGAGATTTGGTTAATTTGGTTGGTGGCATTTGTGAATAGTAGGGCAGTGAAAATCAAACACCATATTTGTGAATAGTAGGGCAGTGAAAATCAAACACTATATTTCATATATTGATCTGAGTTGTATGTATGTGCATTTTGAAATTCTTAGTTATAGAGTCATGGTTACCAACAATGCAATTTTAAAGATAATAAGAGAGTTTGTAACCCCTTCAATTTATGTTGTGCATTTAATGTTGAATGTTGTTAACTTACATTGTTAATCGTGGGTGGTGTTACATTGAGTGCATGTATTAATTTAGTAAGTTTTATGATCCATGTCCTGATAGAATCTTGTTGGTAAGTTAATTGTTAATTGTTGGTAGTAATTTGTAAATTTGAGTGGGTTGCTACTGTACTCTGTTTTCCTTATGCTCTGACTTTTTTGTTGATATTAACTTGTTAGCTATTCGGATGCTTATGGTGACCGTGTGTTTTAGAGGCTCGAGAACTTTGATTTTTAATGATGAATTTGTCGTTAATTTTTGTTCTTTTTTTTTTTTGCAGCATTTATAGCTATTACTCTTTCAGAAGAAGTTGCTAAACGTGAGACATAAGTTACTTTGCGGTTGGGTTATGGATCCTCATAATGAGGGCAAAGATGTAATCCTCGCCAAAGCGCTTCGCAAGGAAAAAACACCATGATTTGTAGATTTGTATATTAAATATTAGATTATGTAATATGTATTATATTGTATTCGCAATGGTTGAAATAGTATGAATATTGGTTGTAAAACATGTTTATAGTGGTATAAAACACCTTCTAAAAAATGTTGGTACTGCTCTGATAAATGTTTGTAACACGTTTGTAATAGGTTGGTACCATGATCGTCAATGTTGGTACTTTTTCAGCAAAACTTTCCGTTTTTGGTTGAGTTCTAAAATCTTTGCATCACAGGTGTAGAATGTATATATAATTTGGGGATTATCATGCCTGCACCTATCTGAAAAATGTTGGTACTAGCCTGATAAATGTTGGTTAACCCCTTTGCATTATGTTGGTACCGTGATTGTGAATGTTGGTACCTTTTCAGAAAACTTTACATTATTAGTAATTTCCCAAAATCTTTGCATCACAGGTGTAGAATGTATATAACTTGGGGATTATCATACCTGCACCTATCTAAAAAATGTTGGTACTAGCCTGATAAATGTTGGTTACCCCTTTGCATTATGTTGGTACCGTGATTGTGAATGTTGGTACCTTTTCAGAAAACTTAACATTATTAGTAATTTCCCAAAATCTTTGCATCACAAGTATAGAATGTATATATAATTTGGGGATTATCATACTTGCACCTATCTAAAAAATGTTGGTGCTAGCCTGATAAATGTTGGTTACCCTTTGCATTATGTTGGTACCGTGATTGTGAATGTTGGTACATTTTCAGAAAACTTTACATTATTAGTAATTCCCAAAATCTTTGCATCACCGGTGTAGAATGTATATATAATTTGGGGATTATCATACCTGCACCTATCTAAAAAATGTTGGTACTAGCCTGATAAATGTTGGTTACCCCTTTGCATTATGTTGGTACCATGATTGTGAATGTTGGTACCTTTTCAGAAAACTTTACATTATTAGTAATTTCCCAAAATCTTTGCATCACAGGTGTAGAATGTATATAACTTGGGGATTATCATGCTTGCACCGATCTGAAAAATGTTGGTACTAGCCTGATAAATGTTGGTTACCCCTTTGCATTATGTTGGTACCGTGATCGTGAATTTTGGTACCTTTTCATAAAACGTGAAAAGTTGACTCTCACATGTGGAGAGTATCAAATTGGGGGATTATAATCCCAGCACCTTACTAAACATCGTAAACCCGTGTTACAAACATTTCTTTCAAAGTTACCAACTTTATAAACCTGTGAACAAAATTTACAAATACAAATAACCATTGTTTTATAATACTACCAAATACTTGAATACAAGATATTTCCATTATACAACACGTCCAAAAATTGAATAATACAATACTTCTAATAAAATACTTTCTCAAATTCGTCCTATTTATTTCCGATATCTCATCCTCAAGTGAGTCATCTTCATCATCGAGGGACTCATTACTTTCCTCGCTTGCATATGCATCCTCTTCCTCATTTCTCCGCGGCATTATTGTTCCCCAAAAAGCTGAATATAGGAAAGTATCATTGTAGCTTACAAATTATTAACACTTATCAAGTTATGAGATTATCAGTTTTATTTCAAAAAAAGATGCATCTATATATAAGTTATAGAGATGATGCAAGAGTATAATTAAGTACCAAAACCAATCATAGTATTAATTTAATTGTATCTAACACCACAAACGTGCTATTGAAATAGAACAAAAAATGCTTTCACAATATCTCTTTAGAGCACTTAGCTAGGTCACTTAACCACATCACAGATGAGTGGCCAAGCATTTCAATTTCTCACATAAAATTGGAGAACATTAAGCAGGCATAAAAGTTAAAAATTATGAGCATTGATGTCAGACAGCATGGGAATTACCAGCTCTGGTACGTAGTCCATTTCGCCTTTCACTTTTAAGCTCGTGATTTTAAACTTAACCCTGCGTTTTTGCTCAATTGGTTTCTCATTGTTCTCTGGTGGCTCCACAAACTTAAACATTGCCAAATACACAACAAAATTCTAAGAGAATACACCAACTTGCAAACATTCACTTTTTCTTTGCTTCACACCAGCTTAGAAATGGATAAATTACCAGTTGCAATTATACTTTGACCAGGTGCCAGAATACCACCAGGAGGGTGCATATAACAACTAACTCTTGGGATCAGTTGTTTGAAACTAGACAAAACGCAACGGCATTATCAGTATTAACATTAAGAGTGGATAAATAGGGCAAGCTAATAACTTATTATTTCATACACACACAAAAATGTTTATAACGCTGTAAAATATATGTCATGAAACGCAAATATGAAGACGATATTGTTCAACATACTACATTTCCTAGCTATTATTATCATCATCTAGTTATTATAGCAAAAATTATCAACATTTTGAAACTGTTTTCATGAGAAAATCCCAATGCTCAAGAAAATTTTCAATCTCCTAATGAAATGTTTCTCCAGTCTTGTCACAATTGTTGAATCAATTAAGCCAAGAAAATTTTCTGACTGCATATTTCCATTTTCTAAGTTGAGAGTTGAAATTCAGCCAAATTATTGCCTATGACAACTTGACTAACCAACTATCCTACAGTAACAGGATAATGTTATGCGTCAAAAGCAAGTAAGTACCAATTTCTCAATCCAGCCAAGAACGCAATAACAAAACAATAATGGATATAGACACCTCACCTTGAAAGCTACATGAGACTTGCAAGTGTTTTTAATAGCAATGGCACTCCTAACTTTCTTACCAGGTTCATCTTCAAAATTACAAAAATCACATTAAATCAGATAGCAGACAAAGCAAACATGTATTTGAAACTCCAAAACACTAAACATACTAATTATTCCGCAAATAATAATAATAATAATGCTAAAAATGGACACACTAATAAATCAAGAGGGGAAAAAATGAAATTCCCAAATGGGTACATTAGTCACCATAAGTCATTTAAAAAAAAACATGACACAAAAGTACACTTTGGATTATTTAAGGTACTAATAAAAACTCAAACAGATATTAACAAAATTAAAAGTTAAAAAAACAAAACAAAATTGATGAGGGTGACATACAAGGAAAGTAGATCTCGTTGGGAGGATCAAGACGGAGCCTTCTCCTGGTAGAAAGAAGAGATTTAGCAACGGAAGAAACCAAGGTTGAAGGTGGAAGAGTGAACAAGTCTGAAGGAGAAGCCACTTTGCATGCCACTACTACAATGCTTGAAATTAGATGAATTAATTAATTTAATTATCAAATTCAAGATTAAACACAATAAAAGTGGATAAATCAAAATACTACATGAATCTCAGCATGCAATTCAAAATTCCGAATTCAATGTACTTTAATTTAAAGATGGAGATAGTTTTTGGGGCCAAATAGGAGGGTGGAAATAAAAAGAAAACCTGGATCGAGGGAGGGGTATGAGGAGACTGAGATGGATGGATGCAAAAAAGAACAAGAGAGAGAGGTTGACTCGATATGCAAAAAAGAAAATCAAGGAGAAGAGAGAGGAACCGAGTCACCACCACCAAAAGAGGAACACGAGTGTGGAGGAGCAAGAGAGGAGCAACGACCCTTCACCACCAACAAGAAACGAGTCTGTCACACCAAGAGAGGAAGAAGACTCACCACCACCAAGAGAGAGAGAGAGAACAACACGAGTTGAGAGAGAGACAGAGGAAGAAGACTTACCATCATCAAGTCAGAGAGAACACGAGTGAGTGAGGTGAGAGAGAGAAGAGCAACTTGAGGAAGGAGGAGGGGTGAGAGAGAGAGAGAGATGGGGGTGGGAGTTAAAGTGCAATATTTTATTTCAAAAAAATTAATAAAATAGACCTCAACTACCGTATTGCATACGATGTGGCCAAAGTCGTCAAATCCAGACGTCTAAATAACACGGTTGCTAACTTTTGTGAGCTACCCAGGGTTGGTTTCAAAACCGTGGCAATGTTTTTTTGTTGTTGCCTAGTCACGAATTTTTATTGTCACTAAGTTTTGTTTTTGTATTAAAAAAAAACCGTGGCAACTTGTGAGTAACTTGTCACAAATTTTTGTGTCTAAATCGGTTTTATGTAAAAACCGTGGTCAAATTGTTTTGTCTTGAGTTTAGATTTGTTGCATTTCTTAGTGTTTGTTTTGAGTCTTGGCTGAATTATGTTCTCTGAATTTGGTCAAGAATAATTTGTGTCTTTTGTGTTGGTAGTTGTTATGACAATAGTGTGTTGAAATTTTCTCTTGGCCGAATAGGATGTGATGTTCTTGGTCAAACAGTGATTGAATTTTAAACACATTATTGAGTCTTTGATTTGTGTCTTAGGTTGTTTAGAATGTGTTTGTGTTTTGGTGGCTGAACCATTTGTCATGTGTTTAGTCATTAGTTTTTGAGTCCTTAAGCACACTTGAGTATTTGAGTTTTGAGACTTTGAGTCTTAAGTTTTTGAGTCTTGGAGTCTCTAGGTTGCTGAAATTGTTGATGTTGCATTCTTTCAAAACCTTGTGGAGACAACATCAAGAGATTATGAAACATGGCACAATTGAAAGAAGTGCCTTTGGTGAAGAAGTTTTTTGGACCAATCCATGAAAGAAAAAGAGAACAAGAGAAAAACCATAAATGAAACACTTGAGAGTGGGATGCTTAAGAGTGAAACAATTGTGGGAGTGAAAGAAAGCATGAGTGAAACACTTGAGAGTGAGATGCTTAAAAAGTGAGACACTTGTGAAAGAATGAAAAGCAAAGAGAGCTTGAGTAAAACACAAAGAGTGTAAACACTTTGAGTAATATGAGTGCAAACACTTTGAGTGAAAACAAGAGTGGAGACTTTGCTTCAATTCTTATCTTTCTAACACATATCTTGTGAAAACTTTTTATTTGTTTGGATTTCAGGTTGCAAGAATGAAGTACCAATGGGGTACACTCACCAATGCCTCAACTGTGAAACAAGAGTGCATGTTTCCAAGAGCAACCAAGTTTTGATAGGAATTTACTTTTAGTTTGAATTCTTATCTTGAGTCTTTTTAGTTTGAGTCTTTTATCTTGATTTGAGTCAAGACCCATGTAATCATGTAATAGTTCATGTAACTTTTTCATTTGTTTAGGACTAGAATTTTTAGTTCTCTAGTTTCAAACAGGTGTGAAGCCAAAGCATGGGTCAAGTCAAGTTGAAGCTGTTGTTGGAGCTGTCTATCACAATCCAACAATAGTGAGGGTGGTTTTGTCCTTGATGTGTTTGATCCTATTGGAGAGTAATGAGCACAACAAGTGAAGAGCAATAAGTCCTTTGTCTAGGACAAAGTCAAGAGATGTGTTACAACACAAGTGGATAAGAGATGTGTCTTGAAGGGTAAGAGATGTGTTTCCAAGATTTTTTTTGAACTGATGAGTGTTCTTTGTTTTAGGACCATCAGGATTTGAGGGAAATCCTCTTCAAGAGGGAGGAAATGATATCCTCCTCAGGAGGGACCATGGTTACTCAAATACAATCCTAAAACAATCAAGCTCAAGATTGGAAAATATAAGGGTCTGCCCTACAAGGTGCCCTTATGGAAGACACATGCCCTGAAAAAAGACATTGGTCCCATGAATTAAGGGTCATTCATGGAACAATAAGGAGTGCACGAATTTGAGATGATTATGATGCAAGAGAGAAGTGTGATAAATGCACATAATGGGTATTCAATTGGAATTAATTGAACGTTACAAAACCATTAATAGTTTTAAAACTTATACTAATGATTTGTAACTGCTTAATTAATGAATTGTAACCACAATCATAAGTGACATTCAAAGTCATTCATGATTACAATGGTGAAGATAAAACACTTCTCTCATAGCCAAACAAATCACAAATTCGTCCAAGAAGAATAAAGGTTAAGAAGATTCTTCTTATTCATGAAGTCATCAAGACAAGGGAGTTACAATTTGAATTGCAAATTCAAATGAAGAGAAATTAAGCTCATGGCCTAACATTCAAGAATGAAGAAGATTCATTTCCAAGACCATCATGTGCAGCCATATTCATTAGGCAATGATTGATGGAAGTTATGAATTGAATTTCACATTCATGAGGCCATTAAGAAGCTCATAATCACGGCCATCATGAAGGAATCAAAACATGGAAGTTTCAAATTGAAAATCTCCATTCATTAGGGTCATCAAGTGCACGGCCTAGCATTCAAGGGAGAAGGAGTTACTCTTTCAACCCATCATGTGCATTGAATCACCATCATTAGGTAATGAATGGCATGATGGTTACAAGTGGATATGAATTCTTATTAATTAGGTTTTCAATTCTCATCATGGCTGGATTAATAGAATCATACGTGTATAGGATGAGATAAGGCAGACATGATAGCATTTGTAATCCCTATATAATGTAATGTTTGTGATGAATGAAGGGAGCTTTTTGGCCTTTGTGAAAATCGTGTGCTTTGTGCAACTTGGGCGTGATGCCTTCTTCTTCTCAAGGGAGTGATTCTCTTGAATGATTCAGTGATTGAATCATGACTAAGTCTTCCATGGTGAGATGCTATGTGAAGCAAGGTGGTTTCTTTCCTTCTTGGAAGATGTCATCTTCCTATCCTTGTTTGAGTCTTTCTTTCTTTTTGTTTTTGAGTCCAAGAACACATGAGTGTTCATCTTACAAAATACAAAAAGAGTTTGAGTTTTGAGTCATGTCTTGGTTGATCAAAACGTGATCATCCTTGGGTGGTTGAGAAGAGTCTCTCTTTGATGGTTCTTCTTAGTTTCTTGAGTCTTGTTTGAAGATCAATTCGTGGATCTTCTTGAGTGATTGAGAGTGTTTTCTCAATTTGAGTCTCTTTTTGAGTCAGAGTCGAGGATCCTTTGATCTTTCCTTGGAGAAAAGAATTGGAACCGATGGTCTCATTTCCTGGGTGTATCAAAGGGTTCAGTATTCGGAGACACTTCAGTGGTAAAAACAATAAAGGTGAACTAGTGTGGAAGTCATTTGTTTGTTCGAAGCAAGGTTTGAGAGACAAAAAGTGGGAAAACATGTCAAATAGGAAGAGGCCACCAAAGGGTAGGTCGAGGTGCAGTTGCAAAGCGGAGTTGAGGATTTATCTCCAATCGACCATGGAGAGATGGATTGTTGGTTATTTTGTTGAATTGCACAATCATAAATTGTTGAGTGATTATGGGCTTATTCACCGGTCACAATGCACAATCACAGAAGCTGAGATGGAGGAGATAAAGAGCATGAGAAAAGTTGGCATCAAGAATCCACAAATATATGCTGCAATTGCCGAGCGGGTTGGTGGATATCCTATGGTAGGATATAGTAGGAAGAGCTTGTACAACAAGATGCACGGTTATGGTAACGGCAAAGAGGGGGACGCAAATGAAGCTTTGAAGTACATGCAAAGGTTATCCTCTACAGACCCAGGTTTGTTTAATACATATTAATACATTCAACTCCAACCACTAATCAGTTGTGTTGTGTTAACATGTTCATAACATTTTTATCAAAAGTTTTTGACCATGTTAATTCGTATGAATATGCTACACCTTATATGAAAAAGGTTAAGCTATAACGATTCATTACTCACTTCAGGCATCACCTTTATTAGATTAGAATCCGTACATTATATTATAAAATATAACATGATTTTTTAATGCTAGTTGTAAAATATGCAGACGAAGGGAGAAATTTCATATCTTCCGCTACCTCAAGAAAAAAAAATTACAGAATTTTTCTAAAATATATCTTCAAATTAAATTTCAGACCATGAATGCTTCCACAGCGAAGCGAATGAACAAAGCTATCACTGATAAACCATTTTGAACAATAAGTAGCTATCAGATACATTTCACTGGTTATAGACGTCAAATTGAGGAACAAAAAGGGAAGGCAGAAAAAAATAGTCATTGAAATTAAACCTATTTCCAAGTTTTACTTAGGCTGCAGATTTATATTGCAAAGAACTTTACACCTCAAGACCATATCCCAAACATAAAACCCCGGCATAACCGTGATCTTAACCAGGCTTGGACCTTCTGACCTTTGACACATATCTTCCATGTAGTGAGGATCACAAATTGTATTCTCTTCAACCCTTAAATTTCTCAATGGTGGGTTGAGAAGCATGTCAAAAAAACTCCCTTCAATCTGTCCAAAGAGAGCCATAAGAAATGGGGATGGATACTGAGATTGAACCCAACTTGCACACAAAACAGAACCTGCTCTTGTATGATGCTCCTTGCTTCAACAAGTTGAGCTTCGAGCTAAAGCTCACTCTCACTAACTTGTGAAGTAACTTCTGCTCCTTTCTTCGCACCTTGAGGTTGGACCATGCGCTCGTTGATATTCCAAATTTGAAGCCTTTAACAAGAAAACCCAAGCAAGTAAAATCAGTAACCTCACATACTTACAAATGAAAACTACAAAATGATATTGATATGTAATTACCTTTATGGAAGCCGTCTTGTTATACATCCTGCAATTAGAGAACTCGTTGGATTCATATAATTTGAAATATAACAGAAAATGCTCAATATCATGATGGCCAAGAACAAACTCAGTTCATAAACACTCAGGCAACGGTCCAATGTGTGATGATAGAATTTAGATATACAAATTTCCATAGAGCAAAAAGAAACTGTAAAGTCACATGCAAATGGGGCCAGTGCATAGCAATTAGAATTTTCTGAACTAACCCTCACCCTTTGCATTTAATTGCACGAAGCAAATAGAGCCTTGCATATTTCGGGCAACAACACCAATTGGGTTAAGCACATCAAGTAGTAGTGATGCCATCTATCATATACAGAATTAACGAATTTATCGATTAAAAAAACCAAAATTGGAATTTACATTTACATTAAAGTTACAAAAGTTGCATACATGTGCAGAGAGAAACACCAGACTTGTCCAATCTATATCATATCACTTCCAAAGATTACTCATTACTCTCAAGAAGGGGTCTCCAGATCAATCAATTTCCAACTTCATTCACATGAACAGTACCTTCAGATAAGTGAAATAACCAAGGAGATTTTGGCAAAGAAGTTGGTCCACATGTTCAAGCAAAAATGTTCATTCCATTGCTCTAAAATTATAAGAAATTAGAATTATGGATACTTTGGATAATCCACACAACTGAAATGAATAAGGCATTACGTGTCATCATAATCATGTATAGCATGAACTAGGAAGATACATTAACATAAAAATACACTTGTCTACTGCTATTAAGTGGACTCTATTAAGTTTAACAAGGATAATATAAGGATTACAACATATATGCAAAACAACAACTCTATCAATACACAAACACCACTTCTGAAACAAAAAATTGACAAACTCTATGAGTACATCTACCCTGAAATTTCAAACCTAATGCCAATTTAATATTCAATTATCAAAATCCCAAATCAAGTTTAAGAGCCCCACTATACAAGGAGTCCTTTGGTTAAGAGGAAATTACTGACCTGTAACGAATTGCGGTGGTACGGTTCAGCATCTACTCTTCCCCCTCGATCTTCCCTCTTCCTCTTAGGTCCGACCCAGTCCCTCGTCCATCTTCGATCTTCCATCTTCCAGCTATACCACTCCCTCTTCCCTCTTCCATCTTCTCCAACTTCATCTGCGGTTTAATCATCTATCTTCAGAGGCGTTGAACTACTCGAATAATAGACTTACTCGAGTACGCGAATATAGCATAACCACTCGAGCAAAAGGTTTACTCGAGTACGGCAGAACTACTCGATTAAGGCAGAACTACTTGAGTAATAAAGTTACTCGAGTACGCAAATATATGAAAGACGTTGCAAAAGTACCCTCCGAACGAGATACTACTCGAGTTCTATAGTTACTCGAGTACTCGAGTAGGCCCCTTTATGCAAACTCTCCAAAACGGCGTCGTTCCAATAAGGCTTGTTCTTAAAAATATTCACCAACACATCGTCCCATTGTTTGACTGCAACCCAGCCGTTCATGCCACATGTACATCAATCAACGCTCCACAAGTTACATGCACCACTGCATATTATCACTTAACATGCTTTAAAGAATTTGCCCTTATTGTTATAACGTTATAATGATTGACTATGAACTGTGTTGCAACATTCCAATTTTTCAACAAAATAAAAACAAATGTAGTTTCTTTAACGTTATAATTTTGTCATATTGATCATAGAAGTTGCATATGATATCCATCATATTTGATGAAGTGGGTGGCTGCTTGTGGTGGAAGTGGGTGTTGGTGGTGCGGTGATTATGGGAGGTTGAAGATGTAAAGCGGTAATTTTTTTTTTAAATTTAAAATCTAAAATGTTGGATATATCAAACGTTTAAAATTGAATGGAAGGATTTTTTTTTTATTTATTTTTCATATTAAAATCTAAATCGTTAAATATAGATATATCCAACGGTTAAAAATTCAAAGGAGGAATAATCTTGTGATTCATGTGTGAATACATTGCGAGAAATGGCTGATGAGAATGTGTCACGTGGCACTTAACAAAGAGATTGGTTGATTGATGGACAAAGGGATTAACATGATGCCATTTTGATTTTTGGGGACTAAATTGATTCCAAAAATCTTTTATTTGAAGACTAAATTGATGCCAAATATATTTTTGAGAGACTTAATACATTTTTTTTGTGTACACCAACCGGTATCCGGATTTGGTTTACCCAGAAGTCGATTCATCCAATCCGACCCAACTGAGCTCGCACTAAGCAGTAGGGGTCTCCTAGCGGGGTTGTTTCATACCCATGGCTCGAACTCGAGACCAGTTGATAAGGAGCCAAGTGAGCTACCACTTAACCAACCCACGTTGGTAGACTCAATACACTATCACTCCCTCCGGTCCTATTTATATGACTCTTTTGGTGTTTTTCCACTCCCACAAAGGAGAGTGGATAAATTGGTTAGCGACATTGGAAATGTGAAAATTTGATATACTTTTTCAAAATTACCCTTATAATTATTATTGGAATTCTAAAAAGTGTTGACTTTATAGGGATGTTAGTGGAAAGAAGTGATTAAATGCTATTGAAAATTGAAAAGGGGTCTTATAAATAGGACCAAAACAAAAATTCCAAAAAGGTCTTATAAATAGGACTGAAGAGAGTATTTGCTATGTATCTCACTATATATTGCTTTTGACGTGAAAGATGTGACGGGTTGTGCGAATAAAGATTGGTCCAACCAACAAAGAAACTGACTCACCAAAAGCAAGGATGGGTGTGTGTGTGTGTGTGTATATATATATATATATATATATATATATATATATATATATATATGAGATTTGCTAACCTATGTAAAATATTTTTTTTGGGTACATTTTAGCATTGTGTTTCAGATTTTAGTTAACAAAAATACCTTTATGCTAAGTTTTAAGGACAAAGATATTTTAAAAATTTCCATTTTGAAAGTTAAAAAAATATATCAAACATTCAAACCCCAAACCCCTGGACACAAACTAGATTCTTTCTTCTCACTCTCAACCCATCGTCGGTTAACCCCCCACCGCTGCTTAGTCCACCATCGGCAAGCCACCAACACCCAACCGCAAACCACATATCTACCCAGCCACCCACAAGCAGATTTGAACCACCACCCATGGCCCCCACCACCACCCACCCGAAGTCACAAGCAGCCAATACTCCAGGAACTCCAACAGCGACCATGACAGCCACCAAGAGAATGTGTAATAAACGAAAACGGTGTTCAATACACTTGGTTCCACATTAGATCCCTTTCCTATACATTTTTCTTTGTTACAAACTTTTAATTTTTTGGTGTTCAATCACATACAAACTCTGATTCGTTACTTGATTCATCTTTGCACATGGCTCAGTTTCCAGCATAATTTTAACTTATTGCCCCAAATAAAATAACAGTGTCCTCCACAATTTGCCTTGTTGGGGTTGATGGTTGTCATGGTGGTGGCTGATGGGGTTGATGTCATGTTGTGAAATAGAGAAATGAGAGATGGAAGAAAGGTGCGAAGGGGTTTGGGGTTTTTTTTTTTTAAAAAAAAAAACTTTCAAAATCGAAATTATTAAAATGTTATTGTTCTTAAAACTTAGTATTTTAATGTATGAGGGTGCTTTTGTTAACTAAAATCTGGTACACAATGTAAAATGTACAAATTGAAAAAACACTTTATTAGCAAATCCATATATATATATATATATATATATATATATATTTATAAAGGAGGGATTTGGTTACATCAAATTAATTTATTTATATCAACTTTTACAGGAATCGTAATTTTTTTTAATATTAATATATTAAATCAATCAATCTGTTGATTAATATATATATATATATATATATATATATATATATCAGTCAATCATTTATCACAAATTTGAGAAAATTCAAGCATCATTGAATATATAAATAATAGCTCCATTTGTTATTACTTTTAAAAATATATTATATTAATCTTGACGTATATAAATGATTTACTAAACAAG
The DNA here is from genome assembly GCA_037953625.1 of Crotalaria pallida. Taxonomy (NCBI): domain Eukaryota; kingdom Viridiplantae; phylum Streptophyta; class Magnoliopsida; order Fabales; family Fabaceae; genus Crotalaria; species Crotalaria pallida. Next base: position 87,154,024 of record CM075653.1, read on the forward strand.
TTTAGATTTTTTTGCGAAATTTGATATAGAATGTCTATACGATATAAACTTTCAATCAAACGGTTGATTCGATTAGATTTATATTACATAAAAAGTTATGAGCGATGTAAGAATTGACCTAATTTAACTTGATATGAACAAATATATTATTATTATTATTATTATTATTATTAATTTAACTTGATATAAACAAATCTACTACTACTACTATTATTATTATTAGGCTTAATTGCATAATTGGTTCTTTATCTTATTTATTAGATTCACTTTGGTCCTTTATCTTTTTTTTGCAATTTAATGGTCCTTTATTTTTTTAAAAGATTCAGTTTGGTCCTTTCGTTAAAATAAAGTTAAATGATAAGGAATATTCCAAGAATATTTCCCATCTAGGCTTAATTGCATAATTGGTCCTTTATCTTATTTATTAGATTCACTTTGGTCCTTTATCTTAATATTCCAAGAATATTCCCTCTTCTTCTTCTTTTTTCTCTGCTCTCTCCTTACGGCGGCAGCAGCCACCATGGGCTCACACCCTCTTCCCTCGAAAATCATCAAATTTCTTCAACATTCTTCAATTTTTCACGGTTTTTAAGCTTTATTTTCATTATTTCTCAAACAAATTCGTGTTTTTCGTTCTTTTTTCCTCAAAATCCGAATTCTAGGATCCCTTTTCTAAAACCTTGGTTATCAACGATGGTCTCCTCCTCTGAACCTGCTGGAAAACGTGTGAAAATACGTGCAAAACGCTTCAACAACTCCGATTAATTTCTAAAAATGACGGCGACGGTGGCATGGGCGGTGGCAGCGGTGTCCATGGTGACTGCCGCCGCTGTAAGGAGAGAGCAGAGGAAGAGGAAGAAGAAGAGGTAATATTCTTGGAATATTAAGATAAAAGACCAAAGTGAATCTAATAAATAAGATAAATGACCAATTATGCAATTAAGCCTAGAAGAGGAATATTCTTGGAATATTCCATCTCATTTAACTTTATTTTAACGGAAGGACCAAACTGAATCTTAAAAAAAAATAAAGGACCATAAATTGCAAAAAAAGATAAAGGACCAAAGTAAATCTAATAAATAAGATAAATGACCAATTATACAATTAAGTCTTATTATTATTATTATTATTATTATTATACGACATGCAATGCTTTAGCTTGATGGTAAGGCGCAATTGTTTGCTTCACGTGACTCTTGTTCGAGACTTGGTAACATATAGAGCGAATAAAAAAGCTTTACATGATCGGATTGATCAGTATATGCTCGCAAAAATATAAGATTTATACAACAAATTTGAAACACAAATTATACTCATCTCATTTTGCCATGACATACTCATTATCCGAATCCAAATACCTCAGCATGACTGAGTGGCACAAATTGCAACCTTTAACTAAGTAAAGGCAGCAAAAAAGTTAAATATGGCGGAACTGGGCCGAATAAGCATTCAAAAGTAGGATTTAACAACAAATTGGGAGCCCAAATTACCTTTTTAATTAGCATGGCACAAATCCCTTTTTAGCCTTTTATAGCCATGCATTTCGCATCTATCAAATGCCCTTAAGCATGATTATTGCCGTGTGTATGAAAATGGATTTGCAGGTAGATGAAAAACTCATTTTAGTGATTTTTACATTTGGAAAGGAATTAGTTTTTGGATGTCGGTTAGAAGATACCTTGGTGCACACCCAAAAATAGAGTAAATAGTCAGATTAGTCCCTAACTTTGTGAGCACCGATCAAATTAGACACTAAAATTATCAAAATTACAAATTAGTCCCTAAGATAGCAAAACGCGAGTCACACTAATCCCTATTGTTAGTAGTCCACATAATCACAGACTAATTTGATCGGTGTCCACAATCTATGGAACTAATTTGACAAATAATCAATGCTCTTAATTTTACTTTTTTTTTTTTGTCAAAATGACATTATTTTAGCCATTCCGTTAGTTTATGTTAATGACCACTAACGACCATTAACATCAAAGACTAATGTGACTTACGTTTTCCTATTCCAGAGACTAATTTGAAATTTTGAAATTTTTTTGTAAATTTAAAGACCAACCTGACATAATAATACTCCGAAAAAAAATACAATGTTAGCCGTCACTTTTAATTCTATGTAGTAATGCATTTAAGCCGCAATTTTAGTGTGATCAATTAGGTTCAGCAGCCATGTTTGGATTTCTGATTATTCGTTTAATCATATCTGAAATGTGGGTTACATCACTGAAACATGAGAAACATTGGATTATTCATCAAACCTTGACCCTCTCCGTTGCCGGCTGATATGCCGCCAAGTTTATATTTATCCTATGTTTCTGAGCCTAATTCTTCCGTTCCATCTATCAAAGTTTGGCTCCCAAATTCCTCCATGTGACGAGAAGATTGTCATGCCAACTGACCTAATATTCAATTGTATGAAACTATTTATTTGAGCTCAAGCACTCATCAATTATACTCCAAAGCACAATCAATTAATGCATAATAATAACCTTAATACTGAATTCACAATGGGTGCAAATTCCTCATTATATCTCCTTTTATGTACCTGCATTATTTTCTCTATTGTAGCCAACCTTGCAAGTTGTGAAAGCCATGATTTAAAATCTGCACCTGTCTCTAGCCCAACACCTAAGTCCAGCCCTGCTTCAAATACAGGTTGTAGCAAGAATCTATTGGATCTAGCCATATGCACTCCCCTGCTTCATCTTCCTATTAGCATTGATAATCCTTTAAGCAACCCATGCTGTTCCACATTGCTTGGTCTGCTTGATGTGGAACTCTCACTCTGCCTTTGCCTTGCTATTAAAGCTAACATCCTTGGAATCAATGTCAACCTCCCTGTGGCACTGAACTTGCTTCTGGACACTTGCAAAATTCAAAATCCAATAAATTTCCAGTGTGCTTAGCCTTGAAAAGAATATTCTCATGCATATTATAATCTTGATATATGTATTGCTACCAGTTCTGTGTTTTCTTGTTGTTGTTGGTAATAACCGGTTGGGGCTGACACAGTAGTCATGTATCCTGCAACTTCCCTCTTCCATGTGACCATGTCTTATGTTATGTTACAGTCTTACGTTTTTAGCTATCATTATTCCTTCATCTCGAGAGAATTGGCACATGTATTAAATAAAAGACGATTAGCATATTAAACTTTAGGACTACTCTTATATTTACTATTTCTTTTACTTTTAGACTATATATTCTGCTATTCCTAGATCATAGATGACATGATAATCTTTGATCAACCAATAATTTTTTCGCACGCACAAATTTTTTTTTAAGCAAAATATTACTAGAAGCGGGTACACAATGTATTCGGAATACGATCAAAATAACTTATATCAAAACATATATAATTATAAGTGAAACATGCATGTTCTAGGACGATTCATGCACAAATTTATAAAAAGAATTTTCCTATCAATATTAATTCTAAACCAGTGAAAAAATGCACCTTAATATTGTCTAACAAAGCAAGATAATAATAAGAACCATTGTTATAAGTAATAAAATTTCCGTGCAACTAAATAGCCCAAGACAGAACAAACCAAATCATTAGACCCACCTCCTTGTGACAGGAATTTGTGAATGAATTATTGCAAAAGGTGAACAGACCTTGTAAGGAGTAATCACAATATGCATGGCTGCATATCAAGCCATTGAAAAATAGCACTCCAAATTCAACGCACAAAAGAACATCATAAGAAAAAATAATGGCCCGCTGATTCATCACTTGAAACACAGAAGCAACACGTTGATAAAATATGAACTGCATATTAAATTTTTTTTCGTTGGAAACTTATTAAGAACCATTTGCCAACAAAGGCTCTAACTTTTGCGAAAATGTTTTTTAAACATCTGGCTCCTACACCATACGGTGACACCCGTATGTATATAGTAGAGTACAGTTTTTTTTAAACCTGAATTTACCGGATTGTCCTCAAATGTAAAGGTTAACCTAACCTAGAAATCATTATCTCTCTTATATTCTCTTCCCTCTTCCCGCCGCTCTATCTCTCTTCCCTCTTCCCTCTTCCCGCCGCTCGATATGCTGTCTCCGTCCCTCTTCCCTCTTCCTGTCGTTTGCTTCTGTTGTAGCTCGCCGCTTCTGTTGTAGCTCGATCTGTTGTCTCCGTCTCCTTCCGGCTCGCCCGTGGCGCCGCTCTCCTTCCAGCTCGTCGTTGTCTCTACATCCTTGGTAAGTTTTGTGACTTCAAACCATTTCTCCATTTCCCTATTCCTTTGCTTCTTCTCATGGTAGAAGGGAGATGCTCCTCACTTTTTTTTGGTACCTTACTTCCCATAAGGGAGGGGTTTCCACCCCATTATTCCTTTGATTATATATAATAGCAAATTAATTGGGTTTTAAAAAATTTATTGTTTTATTAACTGATTAGGAGAAGTCTTACATATTTGAGGGTTGCTACTGTACTCTGCTTTCCTTATGCTCTGACTTTTTTTGTTGATATTAACTTGTTAGCTGTTCTGACGCTGATGGTGACCGTGTGTTTTAGAGGCTCTAGAACTTTGATTTTTAATGATGAATTTGTCATTAATTTTTGTTCTTTTTTTTGCAGCATTTATATCTGTGTAGTATAATTTATTTTTATTTTATCCCTAATCTTTGGTATTAGGAGAAAGAGGAAATGGGGAGATGTAGAATGTTGAGATTTGGTTAATTTGGTTGGTGGCATTTGTGAATAGTAGGGCAGTGAAAATCAAACACCATATTTGTGAATAGTAGGGCAGTGAAAATCAAACACTATATTTCATATATTGATATGAGTTGTATGTATGTGCATTTTGAAATTCTTACTTATATAGTCATGATACCAACAATGCAATTTTAAAGATAATAAGAGAGTTTGTAACCCCTTCAATTTATGTTGTGCATTTAATGTTGAATGTTGTTAACTTACATTGTTAATCGTGGGTGGTGTTACATTGAGTGCATGTATTAATTTAGTAAGTTTTATGATCATGTCCTGAGAGAATCTTGTTGGTAAGTTAATTGTTAATTGTTGGTAGTAATTTGTAAATTTGAGTGGGTTGCTACTGTACTCTGTTTTCCTTATGCTCTGACTTTTTTGTTGATATTAACTTGTTAGCTATTCGGATGCTTATGGTGACCGTGTGTTTTAGAGGCTCGAGAACTTTGATTTTTAATGATGAATTTTTCGTTAATTTTTGTTCTTTTTTTTTTGTAGCATTTATAGCTATTACTCTTTCAGAAGCAGTTGCTAAACGTGAGACATAAGTTACTTTGCGGCTGGGTTATGGATCCTCATAATGAGCGCAAAGATGTAATCCTCGCCGAAGCGCTTCGCAAGGAAAAAACACCATGATTTGTAGATTTGTACATTAAACATTAGATTATGTAATATGTATTATATTGTATTCGCAATGGTTGAAATAGTATGAATATTGGTTGTAAAACATGTTTATAGTGGTATAAAATACCTTCTGAAAAATGTTGATACTGCTCTGATAAATGTTTGTAACACGTTTGTAATAGGTTGGTACCATGATCGTCAATGTTGGTACTTTTTAAGCAAAACTTTCCGTTTTTGGTTGAGTACTAAAATCTTTGCATCACAGGTGTAGAATGTATATATAATTTGGGGATTATCATGCCTGTACCTATCTGAAAAATGTTTGTACTAGCCTGATAAATGTTGGTTAACCCCTTTGCATTATGTTGGTACCGTGATTGTGAATGTTGGTACCTTTTCAGAAAACTTTACATTATTAGTAATTTCCCAAAATCTTTGCATCACAGGTGTAGAATGTATATAACTTGGGGATTATCATACCTGCACCTATCTAAAAAATGTTGGTACTAGACTGATAAATGTTGGTTACCCCTTTGCATTATGTTGGTACCGCGATTGTGAATGTTGGTACCTTTTCAGAAAACTTTACATTATTAGTAATTCCCAAAATCTTTGCATCACCGGTGTAGAATGTATATATAATTTGGGGATTATCATACCTGCACCTATCTAAAAAATGTTGGTACTAGCCTAATAAATGTTGGTTACCCCTTTGCATTATGTTGGTACCATGATTGTGAATGTTGGTACCTTTTCAGAAAACTTTACATTATTAGTAATTTCCCAAAATCTTTGCATCACAGGTGTAGAATGTATATAACTTGGGGATTATCATGCTTTCACCGATCTGAAAAATGTTGGTACTAGCCTGATAAATATTTGGTTACCCCTTTGCATTATGATGGTACCGTGATCGTGAATTTTGGTATCTTTTCATAAAAGGTGAAAAGTTGACTCTCACATGTGGAGAGTATCAAATTGGGGGATTATAATCCCAGCACCTTACTAAACATCGTAAACCCGTGTTACAAACATTTCTTTCAAAGTTACCAACTTTATAAACCTATGAACAAAATTTACAAATACAAATAACCATTGTTTTATAATACTACCAAATACTTGAATACAAGATATTTCCATTATACAACACGTCCAAAAATTGAATAATACAATACTTCTAATAAAATACTTTCTCAAATTCGTCCTATTTATTTCCGATATCTCATCCTCAAGTGAGTCATCTTCATCATCAAGGGACTCATTACTTTCCTCGCTTGCATATGCATCCTCTTCCTCATATTTCTCTGCAGCATTATTGTTCCCCAAAAACCCCAAAAACCTGAATATAGGAAAGTATCGTTGTAGCTTACAAGTTATTAACACTTATCAAGTTATGAGATTATCAGTTTTATTTCAAACAAAGATGCATCTATATATAAGTTATAGAGATGATGCAAGAGTATAATTAAGTACCAAAATACCAAAACCAATCATAGTATTAATTTAATTGTATCTAACACCGCAAACGTGCTATTGAAATAGTACAAAAAATGCTTTCATAATATCTCTTTAGAGCACTTAGCTAGGTCACTTAACCACATCACAGATGAGTGGCCAAGCATTTCAATTTCTCAACATAAAATTGGATAACATTAAGCAGGCATAAAATTCAAAAAAACTATGAGCATTGATGTCAGACAGCATGGGAATTACCAGCTCTGGTACGTAGTCCATTTTGCCTTTCACTTTTAAGCTCGTGATTTTAAACTTAACCCTGCTTTTTTGCTCAATTGGTTTCTCATTGTTCTCTGGTGGCTCCACAAACTTAAACATTGCCAAATACACAACAAAATTCTAAGAGAATACACCAACTTGCAAACATTCACTTTTTCTTTGCTTCACACCAGCTTAGAAATGGATAAATTACCAGTTGCAATTATACTTTGACCAGGTGCCAGAATACCACCAGGAGGGTGCATATAACAACTAACTCTTAGGAGCAGTTGTTTGAAACTAGACAAAACGCAACGGCATTATCAGTATTAACATTAAGAGTGGATAAATAGGGCAAGCTAATAACTTATTATTTCATACACACACAAAAATGTTTATAACGCTGTAAAATATATGTCATGAAACGCAAATATGAAGACGATATTGTTCAACATACTACATTTCCTAGCTATTATTATCATCATCTAGTTATTATAGCAAAAATTCTCAACATTTTGAAACTGTTTTCATGAGAAAATCCCAATGCTCAATAAAATTTTCAATCTCCTAATGAAATGTTTCTCCAGTCTTGTCACAATTGTTGAATCAATTAAGCCAAGAAAATTTTCTGACTGCATATTTCCATTTTCTAAGTTGAGAGTTGAAATTCAGCCAAATTATTGCCTATGACAACTTGACTAACCAACTATCCTACAGTAACAGGATAATGTTATGCGTCAAAAGCAAGTAAGTACCAATTTCTCAATCCAGCCAAGAAAGCAATAACAAAACATTAATCGATATAGACACCTCACCTTGAAAGCTAAATGAGACTTGCAAGTGTTTTTAATAGCAATGGCACTCCTAACTTGCTTACCAGGTTCATCTTCAAAATTACAAAAATCACATTAAATCAGATAGCAGACAAAGCAAACATCTATTTGAAACTCCAAAACACTAAACATACTAATTATTCCGCAAATAATAATAATAATAATGCTAAAAATGGACACACTAATAAATCAAGAGGGGAAAAAAATGAAATTCCCAAATGGGTACATTAGTCACCATAAGTCATTTAAAAAAAAACATGACACAAAAGTACACTTTGGATTATTTAAGGTACTAATAAAAACTCAAACAGATATTAACAAAATTAAAAGTTAAAAAAACAAAACAAAATTGATGAGGGTGACATACAAGGAAAGTAGATCTCGTTGGGAGGATCAAGACGGAGCCTTCTCCTGGTAGAAAGAAGAGATTTAGCAACGGAAGAAACCAAGGTTGAAGGTGGAAGAGTGAACAAGTCTGAAGGAGAAGCCACTTTGCATGCCACTACTACAATGCTTGAAATTAGATGAATTAATTAATTTAATTATCAAATTCAAGATTAAACACAATAAAAGTGGATAAATCAAAATACTACATGAATCTCAGCATGCAATTCAAAATTCTGAATTCAATGTACTTTAATTTAAAGATGGAGATAGTTTTTGGGGCCAAATAGGAGGGTGGAAATAAAAAGAAAACCTGGATCGAGGGAGGGGTATGAGGAGACTGAGATGGATGGATGAAAAGAAGAACAAGAGAGAGAGGTTGACTCGATATGCAAAAAAGAAAATCAAGGAGAAGAGAGAGGAACCGAGTCACCACCACCAAAAGAGGAACACAAGTGTGGAGGAGCCAGAGAGGAGCAACGACCCTTCACCACCAACAAGAAACGAGTCTGTCACACCAAGAGAGGAAGAAGACTCACCACCACCAAGAGAGAGAGAGAGAGAGAGAGAGAGAGAGAACAACACGAGTTGAGAGAGAGACAGAGGAAGAAGACTTACCATCATCAAGTCAGAGAGAACACGAGTGAGTGAGGTGAGAGAGAGAAGAGCAACTTGAGGAAGGAGGAGGGGTGAGAGAGAGAGAGGGGGGGTGGGAGTTAAAGTGCAATATTTTATTTCAAAAAAATTAATAAAATAGACCTCAACTACTGTATTGCATACGGTGTGGCCAAAGTCGTCAAATCCAGACGTTTAAATAACACGGTTGCTAACTTTTGTGAGCTACCCAGGGTTGGTTCTAGACTGCTACTTGGGTTTGAGGGGCGCAAGTCTAGGAAGTAGGACCCACGATATTTAGGGCCACAAAATTTTAAAAAAAAATCAACTGTGTTATTTAGACGTCTGGATTTGACGACTTTGGCCACACCGTATGCAATACGGTAGTTGAGGTCTATTTTATTAATTTTTTTGAAATAAAATATTGCACTTTAACTCCCACCCCCCCGCTCTCTCTCTCTCACCCCTCCTCCTTCCTCAAGTTGCTCTTCTCTCTCTCACCTCACTCACTCGTGTTCTCTCTGACTTGATGATGGTAAGTCTTCTTCCTCTGTCTCTCTCTCACACTCGTGTTGTTCTCTCTCTCTCTCTCTTGGTGGTGGTGAGTCTTCTTCCTCTCTTGGTGTGACAGACTCGTTTCTTGTTGGTGGTGAAGGGTCGTTGCTCCTCTCTTGCTCCTCCACACTCGTGTTCCTCTTTTGGTGGTGGTGACTCGGTTCCTCTCTCTTCTCCTTGATTTTCTTTTTTGCATATCGAGTCAACCTCTCTCTCTTGTTCTTCTTTGCATCCATCCATCTCAGTCTCCTCATACCCCTCCCTCGATCCAGGTTTTCTTTTTATTTCCACCCTCCTATTTGGCCCCAAAAACTATCTCCATCTTTAAATTAAAGTACATTGAATTCGGAATTTTGAATTGCATGTTGAGATTCATGTAGTATTTTGATTTATCCACTTTTATTGTGTTTAATCTTGAATTTGATAATTAAATTAATTAATTCATCTAATTTCAAGCATTGTAGTAGTGGCATGCAAAGTGGCTTCTCCTTCATACTTGTTCACTCTTCCACCTTCAACCTTGGTTTCTTCTGTTGCTAAATCTCTTCTTCCTACCAGGAGAAGGCTCCGTCTTGATCCTCCCAACGAGATCTACTTTCCTTGTATGTCACCCTCATCAATTTTGTTTCGTTTTTTTAACTTTTAATTTTGTTAATATCTGTTTGAGTTTTTATTAGTACCTTAAATAATCCAAAGTGTACTTTTGTGTCATGTTTTTTTTTAAATGACTTATGGTGACTAATGTACCCATTTGGGAATTTCATTTTTTACCCCTCTTGATTTATTAGTGTGTCCATTTTTAGCATTATTATTATTATTATTTGCGGAATAATTAGTATGTTTAGTGTTTTGGAGTTTCAAATAGATGTTTGCTTTGTCTGCTATCTGATTTAATGTGATTTTTGTAATTTTGAAGATGAACCTGGTAAGCAAGTTAGGAGTGCCATTGCTATTAAAAACACTTGCAAGTCTCATGTAGCTTTCAAGGTGAGGTGTCTATATCGATTATTGTTTTGTTATTGCGTTCTTGGCTGGATTGAGAAATTGGTACTTACTTGCTTTTGACGAATAACATTATCCTGTTACTGTAGGATAGTTGGTTAGTCAAGTTGTCATAGGCAATAATTTGGCTAAATTTCAACTCTCAACTTAGAAAATGGAAATATGCAGTCAGAAAATTTTCTTGGCTTAATTGATTCAACAATTGTGACAAGACTGGAGAAACATTTCATTAGGAGATTGAAAATTTTCTTGAGCATTGGGATTTTCTCATGAAAACAGTTTCAAAATATTGAGAATTTTTGCTATAATAACTAGATGATGATAATAATAGCTAGGAAATGTAGTATGTTGAACAAGATCGTCTTCATATTTGCGTTTCATGACATATATTTTACAGCGTTATAAACATTTTTGTGTGTGTATGAAATAATAAGTTATTAGCTTGCCCTATTTATCCACTCTTAATGTTAATACTGATAATGCTGTTGCGTTTTGTCTAGTTTCAAACAACTGTTCCCAAGAGTTAGTTGTTATATGCACCCTCCTGGTGGTATTCTGGCACCTGGTCAAAGTATAATTGCAACTGGTAATTTATCCATTTCTAAGCTGGTGTGAAGCAAAGAAAAAGTGAATGTTTGCAAGTTGGTGTATTCTCTTAGAATTTTGTTGTGTATTTGGCAATGTTTAAGTTTGTGGAGCAACCAGAGAACAATGAGAAATCAATTGAGCAAAAAAGCAGGGTTAAGTTTAAAATCACGAGCTTAAAAGTGAAAGGCGAAATGGACTACGTACCAGAGCTGGTAATTCCCATGCTATCTGACATCAATGCTCATAGTTTTTTTAACTTTTATGCCTGCTTAATGTTATCCAATTTTATGTTGAGAAATTGAAATGCTTGGCCACTCATCTGTGATGTGGTTAAGTGACCTAGCTAAGTGCTCTAAAGAGATATTATGAAAGCATTTTTTGTTCTATTTCAATAGCACGTTTGCGGTGTTAGATACAATTAAATTAATACTATGATTGGTTTTGGTATTTTGGTACTTAATTATACTCTTGCATCATCTCTATAACTTATATATAGATGCATCTTTGTTTGAAATAAAACTGATAATCTCATAACTTGATAAGTGTTAATAACATGTAAGCTACAACGATACTTTCCTATATTCAGGTTTTTGGGGAACAATAATGCCGCGGAGAAATATGAGGAAGAGGATGCATATGCAAGTGAGGAAAGTAATGAGTCCCTCGATGATGAAGATGACTCACTTGAGGATGAGATATCGGAAATAAATAGGATGAATTTGAGAAAGTATTTTATTAGAAGTATTGTATTATTCAATTTTTGGACGTGTTGTATAATGGAAATATCTTGTATTCAAGTATTTGGTAGTATTATAAAACAATGGTTATTTGTATTTGTAAATTTTGTTCACAGGTTTATAAAGTTGGTAACTTTGAAAGAAATGTTTGTAACACGGGTTTACGATGTTTAGTATGGTGCTGGGATTATAATCCCCCAATTTGATACTCTCCACATGTGAGAGTCAACTTTTCACGTTTTATGAAAAGGTACCAAAATTCACGATCACGGTACCAACATAATGCAAAGGGGTAACCAAATATTTATCAGGCTAGTACCAACATTTTTCAAATCGGTGCAAGCATGATAATCCCCAAGTTATATACATTCTACACCTGTGATGCAAAGATTTTGGGAAATTACTAATAATGTAAAGTTTTCTGAAAAGGTACCAACATTCACAATCATGGTACCAACATAATGCAAAGGGGTAACCAAAATTTATCAGGCTAGTACCAACATTTTTTAGATAGGTGCAGGTATGATAATCCCCAAAATATATATACATTCTACACCGGTGATGCAAAGATTTTGGGAATTACTAATAATGTAAAGTTTTCTGAAAAGGTACCAACATTCACAATCACGGTACCAACATAATGCAAAGGGGTAACCAACATTTATCAGGCTAGCACCAACATTTTTTAGATAGGTGCAGGTATGATAATCCCCAAATTATATACATTCTACACTTGTGATGCAAAGATTTTGGGAAATTACTAATAATGTTAAGTTTTCTGAAAAGGTACCAACATTCACAATCACGGTACCAACATAATGCAAAGGGGTAACCAACATTTATCAGGCTAGTACCAATATTTTTTAGATAGGTGCAGGTATGATAATCCCCAAGTTATATACATTCAACACCTGTGATGCAAAGATTTTGGGAAATTACTAATAATGTAAAGTTTTCTGAAAAGGTACTAACATTCACAATCACGGTACCAACATAATGCAAAGGGGTTAACCAACATTTATCAGGCTAGTACCAACATTTTTCTGATAGGTGGAGGCATGATAATCCCCAAATTATATATACATTCTACACCTGTGATGCAAAGATTTTAGAACTCAACCAAAAACGGAAAGTTTTGCTGAAAAAGTACCAACATTGACGATCATGGTACCAACCTATTACAAACGTGTTACAAACATTTATCAGAGCAGTACCAACATTTTTCAGAAGGTGTTTTATACCACTATAAACATGTTTTACAACCAATATTCATACTATTTCAACCATTGCGAATACAATATAATACATATTACATAATCTAATGTTTAATGTACAAATCTACAAATCATGGTGTTTTTTCCTTGCGAAGCGCTTTGGCGAGGATTACATCTTTGCGCTCATTATGAGGATCCATAACTCATCCGCAAAGTAACTTATGTCTCACGTTTAGCAACTGCTTCTGAAAGAGTAATAGCTATAAATGCTGCAAAAAAAAAAGAACAAAAATTAACGACAAATTCATCATTAAAAATCAAAGTTCTCGAGCCTCTAAAACACTCGGTCACCATAAGCATCCGAATAGCTAACAAGTTAATATCAACAAAAAAGTCAGAGCATAAGGAAAACAGAGTACAGTAGCAACCCACTCAAATTTACAAATTACTACCAACAATTAACAATTAACTTACCAACAAGATTCTCTCAGGACATGGATCATAAAACTTACTAAATTAATACATGCACTCAATGTAACACCACCCACGATTAACAATGTAAGTTAACAACATTCAACATTAAATGCACAACATAAATTGAAGGGGTTACAAACTCTCTTATTATCTTTAAAATTGCATTGTTGTTAACCATGACTCTATAACTAAGAATTTCAAAATGCACATACATACAACTCAGATCAATATATGAAATATAGTGTTTGATTTTCACTGCCCTACTATTCACAAATATGGTGTTTGATTTTCACTGCCCTACTATTCACAAATGCCACCAACCAAATTAACCAAATCTCAACATTCTACATCTTCCCATTTCCCCTTTCTCCTAATACCAAAGATTAGGGATAAAATAAAAATAAATTATACTACACAGATATAAATGTTGCAAAAAAAAGAACAAAAATTAACGACAAATTCATCATTAAAAATCAAAGTTCTAGAGCCTCTAAAACACACGGTCACCATCAGCATCAGAACAGCTAACAAGTTAATATCAACAAAAAAGTCAGAGCATAAGGAAAACAGAGTACAGTAGCAACCCTCAAATATGTAAGACTTCTCCTAATCAGTTAATGAAACAATAAATTTTTTAAAACCCAATTAATTTGCTATTATATATAATCAAAGGAATAATGGGGTGGAAACCCCTCCCTTATGGGAAGTAAGGTACCAAAAAAAAGTGAGGAGCATCTCCCTTCTACCATGAGAAGAAGCAAATGAATAGGGAAATGGGGAAATGGTTTGAAGTCACAAAACTTACCAAGGATGTGGAGACAGCGACGAGCTGGAAGGAGAGCGGCGCGACGGGCGAGCCGGAAGGAGACAACGATGAGGGCGAACGGCGAATGGCGAGCGGCAAGCTGGAAGGAGACGGAGACAACAACAGAAGCGGCAAGCTACAACAGAAGCAAACGACAAGAAGAGGGAAGAGGGACGGAGACAGCATATCGAGCGGTGGGAAGAGGGAAGAGGGAAGAGAGATAGAGCGGCGGGAAGAGGGAAGAGAATATAAGAGAGATAATGATTTCTAGGTTAGGTTAACCTTTACATTTGAGGACAATCCGGTAAATTCAGGTTTAAAAAAAATTGTACTCTACTATATACATATGGGTGTCACCGTATGGTGTAGGAGCCAGATGTTTAAAAAGCATTTTCGAAAAAAAAATTATATATCCGATAAAATTAATATATGTATAAGCTTACGTCACCATATATCAGTAAAAGTTTATTTGGTTTTGTAGTTGTATATATAACCTCCAAACATCCAAGGTCAAAGATTCAATTCTTATCTTATAATTTGTCTATTTTTTTTTAATTATGTATAGAGCTACTTCATTGATTAATCCACTAACTATTATCCTTATATAAAAAGACGTCTATTATGAAGAAATTTTCGAGGCACCACGTTTGCTGTTCAAGTTTTTCTCTCTTCAGAGCGTTTGTAATCATTATTTTGAAACAAAATCACAATTTGAAATTAAATGAATAATTAAAATTTACTTAATTATTATCTTATCTGCATGTGAAATCATTATACTCAATTTTACAAGTTTTCCAAATCATTATATATAACATGAGTAATTTTTATTTTTTCATCTTCCATCTTTGCATTCACCTTTATTCTTTTTCTTTTTTTTTCGTTCTATTTTTCTTTAACAAATCATTAAAAGTATTCTATATATAGTTTGACTCCTATATATATGCTAATCCTAATACCTGCATTTTTTCCTCTACTTGAATAAATAAATAATTTCTAAGATTTAATATTATAATATTCCTTTTTGTATAAAAATAAATGAATTTATTGGATTTATAATCTGTGTATAAACACTTATATTTTTCGATGAAAGTATAAGTATAGTAAAAGTATTAATATTTTGTTTTAACTTGGATGAAAATCTAAGTTACGCAATGAAATGCTTTGATTTTTAATGATATGTGTAATTTTATAATTTGATAACATTACTTGAAAGTGTGATTTTTATAATATGATTCTATGAAAATAATAAGTGCATGAATTTCTATTGGAACTTATTCACTTTGGAATTTTTACGATTGAATACTTATTTATTTAAACAACAAAGTCTATGAAAATTTCATAAATGCATATCTTTTCATATATGAACCAGATGAAATGATTTTTATTAGTTGGAAGTATTTACAGTTAATTTTTATGAGTTATGATTTTGTAATCTTGAATTTCTATTTTTTGAACAAGGAATTGTTTTATTGGTTGAAAAGAGTTCATAATTCATAACTTTAATTGGTAACTCCGAATTGAATGAATTTTTAGTCAAAACCATCGGATTAGACTGGTGCAACTGAACATAGCACTGGTATAGCTGATGGGACTAACGTGACAGTTTACTCCGTTATAAGTGCACGAGGACACAAAAATGACGTCGTTTAAAGTTCCCAGTCAGCTACGTTATCACTCCGTTAACGTCTGTTGACGGGGGTTAGGGGCAGGAACTAATGTGAATGCCTTTTTACAAAGTCAGATACCTAACAGCATTTTTGCCAATTTTAGGGACTAAAGTGAAAATGCTGTGTAAATTCAGGGACCAAAGTGACAGTTTACTCAAAAAATATCACTTGTATTTATATTTTTTAATTAATTATTTAATTAAAAAAAAGGATTTTCACTAAGAAGAATTAGGATCCTTTGATTCTCATTTATCTATCAACTTCAGCAACAGTTTTTCATCCCTTACATCTTTTTCAACAAATTCCTACTCGTTAAAGTTCACTCGCAAGTCTAACAATTTATTCCTCTTCTCTTTGTGATTGTGATTTTGAAGGTGTTCCTATGCTATTATGGAATGCGATTTTTCCATTCCTTATCTCTTTGTATGGTTTCTCCCCAAGTTACTTATAGTTTCAGAGTCAAATGGAGACTTTTTTTGCCTATTCTCTCCTCTCCCTTTGTTCATTTAACTAAATCATCATCATCTTCCTGATTTATGATTTTTAAATTAAATTTATTTACTTGGCACATTTTTACTCTCATAAATAAATAGAGGATGTGCCTTTTGGAATAATGGCAAGATGAGATAAGCGAGTAAGGTATTCAAAGAAAACGCAGAGGAAGAGGATGTCAACTACAAGAGGCAAAGAGTGAGAACCGCGAAGAGAATAAACATAGCCATTATAGTTCAAACGAAATAATTAATTATCAATGAGTAAAAGTAAAATTCTAGGCTTTCCATTGAAAAAAGTGATAAACTTTTTAGAAAAAAGGTAAAATTATATATTTCGTTGAATTTCGTCAAAAACTGTGTCGCACCAAATAGTGATGCGGTATGTATAATAATAGGATTTGATTTTATACTTGATGTAAATATATGTTTTTAAAGAAATTTTTGTACAAGAGAATTGAAATTACAATTTGAAATCATTATCTACAATCCAAATACTACAATTTGAAATTAAATAGATTATTCATGTTTTTCAAATCATTAATTTATTTTAGATAAACTCATTAAATAAGTTGAATTTGTTATTCATTTTGGATAAATCTTTATGGGTAAATAATCATTATCTCTAACCAAAATATTACAATTTGAAATTAAATAAATTATTCAAATGTTCTAAATCATTATCCCCAATGAAGATATTACAATTTGAAATTAAATAGATAATAAATATATTACTTTTTTTGGATAAATACAATTTAAATTTATAAAATTTGTCAATGAAATAACCAAACATGTGGTCAAAGATAAACTGCATACAAATTCCATAATTTAAGAAAATATAGAAAAATCGGTAAGATAAAGTTGAAAAAATAAATAATTTTTTATTGTAACACAAAGATTCAACTTTCCTACTCAAAATAAAGAAGAGACATTCTGGTTTATCATTCATTATGCTCATAATACCATCAAACAAAAAATGTCAAAATGTTTAATTCTGATTTAATTTGGATTTATCACAATAAAGTATATAAAAAAATATTACACAATCAGGGTTTGATTTTGCTTTGACTTTTCTCTCTTCTCTCTCTCAGCTTCCTAGGGTTTTCCTAGGTTGGCTGGCGCGGCCACCATGGCTAAGAAGAGGGGAAGGCCCCCAAAGTCTCCTTCTTCTCCATCCACGTCTGTTCAGCATGATAAAGTTCCACATGTATTTGATTTGACCCAACTTGATGATGAAGATCTGGCAACTATTGATGCCTTGACGCCTAAGCAACTTGAATCGCTGGTGCATGGGATTGAGTTGATCCGTGCTAGGATTAACAATCATAGAAAACCTGCAAATCAATCAGAAGAAGAAAGTGGTGAGCAACAAGAATCAGTTGAAGTAGCAAACGCAAAAAGTCCTGAAAAGGAAACCAAAGACAATGAGAAAGAACTGATGCCTAAACTAAATGTCTGGGAAAAGTTTGATATCTCGAAACTACGTAATGCAGGGGGTAAGTTGAATTTCATTCAGCCTGAATTGAAAGAGGGAGTTGCACTGGGAAAAATTGACCCTTCTGATGTTGAAGAAGAGGTTAAACACTGGCAAAACTCTCTGGTGTGTTATGTGCTAGGTGTAACATCCTGAAAATTAATATTAAATAATATAATTTTAGTATATAAATATTTATGTAAGGATAGGATTAAGCCTTAGAAATTGTACAAGGATTAGAAGGGTAGTATGAGCATAGGCCGACCTAGGATGTAAGTGTAGGACCTCGGTCCGATCCCGGCCGAGTTAGATGAGTTTGAGTGCATATGAACCGAGCTGAATGGGAAACAAATGCGGAACCTGTTGTCCAGTCCGGATTAGCCGACCTCAGCGCACCTCACAGTACCATCCGAGAAGGAAGCTCGGAGTACTGCTGTTCCTACAAACCGAGCCAACGTATCCCAACCGACGTACCCGAGCCGACGCATCCTAGCTCCTCCGTGCCAGCTCATGTTGAGTTGTAGCCCTTTGGGATTCGTACCATCCGTACACTGTCCTTGCAATTCACTTTATGTCATTGTCACTGCTTTATGTCCCTATCAAGTACTATTCATGGCTTCCCCAAGAAGCCAATGAATCCTGTCCACACAATCTAGCTTCCACAAGAAGCCAATGAATCCTAGCCACACAAATGTTTTCCCTAAATGAATAAAAGAAAGCCCCATCCACAACACACAACACTTTGTATTTCTCATTCTCTTCCTCCTACGAATCTCTCTCTTTCTCTCTGAAAATCCCAGCACCAACATACTTTCTTTCTCCCTCTCTTTCACCAAGTTCAACCCCAACCGGAAACCCTCTTCTTCTCTATTCTCTTCCGTTCCGGCGTCCCTGGACCGGTGTGGTGGTGGCAGCAAGGAGGAAAAGGATTCAAGAGGTGTGAAGCATCAAGGAAACCATTCTCAAACTCTCAACTCTTATCTCTCACGGTTTGAGGTAAGGAGTGAGTGTTACCTCTACTTGAGTTTGGGTTTCTAGGATGTTCATAAAGGATACTAAGAGTGGGTGTTAGATTAGGGAATGGATATAGGTTAACATGAGAAAGGAAAGGTAAAAAGGGTAAAGGGAACTAATAAATAAACTAGAAACATGGGTGTTAGGTGAATATGGAATACTGTTTTATGCTATATGTTGGTATTTACATGATGGATTGGTTGAATGCTTTTAGTCTTATTGCTGTTGTGTATCGGTGCTTATGAACTTTGTGTATAAATGTTTATGAGTTTTGATATTGTTGATTCATGTCTGTGGCCGAGCTGAGTGACGTTGG
Source organism: Crotalaria pallida (assembly GCA_037953625.1). Lineage (NCBI taxonomy): Eukaryota > Viridiplantae > Streptophyta > Magnoliopsida > Fabales > Fabaceae > Crotalaria > Crotalaria pallida. The sequence goes on from CM075653.1 coordinate 87,173,251, forward strand.
GAATGGGTATGAGGGAATGGCAGAGATGGAAAGTAGGAGAGATAGAGTAATAAATCAGATAATGAGAAAGGTTAATGGAAAGAGAGAATGGTTACCTGGTTTAGCCGAGATAGACCGAGCTAAGAAATGGTTAAGAGGATAATGGGAATAATTAAGGGATGAATGATAGGGTGAGCCGAGAGAGGCCGAGCTAAGAGACTAATGAGGTTAATGTAAAGAGGAATAATTGAAAAGGTTGAGCCGAGATAGGCCGAACTAAAATGGTTAAATGGATAAGAGGAATAAAAGAGAAATGGTTGTGTGATCGGGTCATAGCAGATGCGTACCGGGTGCGTGCATTGATCGCGTCAGACGCATACCGGGTATGCGCAACTGTAAGACGGGTACTGGGTACTCGCAGTTATGGATGACACTCCGATATCCGACTTTAAATGGTGTAAGACATGCACTGGGTGTATGCATCCGAGAAGAGTAAAAGATTGTAAATTATGTGAAAATGGAATAATGTGTAAAGAGTCCGAGGAAGAGGTGATAATCCGAGGTAAGAGAATGTGAACCGAGGTATAGCTAGCAGGTAATGAGTAAATTGGTTTATGATGTGTGCCGAGGTAGATGAGATGGTAGAATGTGAGCCGAGCTAGATGAGATTATGGGTATGCGAACCGAGCTAAATGTTGATTTATGCATGAGATATATGAGTTTGATTACTAGTTATTTATATGCTATTTGACTACATGTGTTTGGCTTGGTAGTTCGGTATGTCATTTTAGAAACTGCTTATTTAAGTTCTGTGTAATGCTCACCTCCTTACCATTTTTCAGGTGCTAAGCCCGAGAAGATGTAACATTCCAAACTTTATTTATATTGTGATTTATGTTGTGATGGTCTTAGGGTAGAAGAAATGAGAGCATAGGTGAGAAACTTAGCCAAATTTGCATGCAATCTTAGGTTAAAAACATAGGAACTTAGGAAATTAAAATAATAAGATTGGTATCTCAAAACATAAATTCCACCGTTGGATGTGAAGTAGGATATGCAACGAAGCTTGCCTTAAAATTTGAGGAAGATCCAACGGTTAACGAAGAAGTTATGGCCGTTCAAAGTCGGGGTGCTGAAAATCCTGCAACTTAATCGATTAAGCTGCAGCTTAATCGATTAAGACCTGAAGGGGGGGGGGGGGATTTAATCGAGTAATACTCGATTAAATGCTATAGATGCAGAAAATAATAAAGTGCAGCACGCGTTCTTTCTGGCCATAATCGAAGCTCTCTCTCCTAGGGCACTAAACCACTCATTCCAATTGATCAAGCCCCAAGGGAATCAATCCAATTTCATCACCCAAGTCCTTCCTTGTTGCTTCAAGTAAGTATTTGCGTTTGTGTTCTTCTATTTCTCTCTCCCTAGAACTCAAATCTCTTTCTCCCTCTTCCTCCCATGAAGCTCTAATCATCCTCCTTGAGGGACCTTGAATGGGGCACGAAATTCCCTCATGATTTTGGGGTAAAGGCTTAACAATTTGTCCCTTTATTGTATTGATTTTAGGTTCCTCCCTATCCATTTGATTGGTGGCTATTGCTCAAGCTTGTTCCAAGGCTCCCATTCTCTCTCTATCTCTAGGAGCTTGAGGTAAGGAGTGGGTATTAGTGAGTATTACCATACTCTGGGGTTTAGTTTACAATATGTATATAATGGGTACTAAGAGTTATGTGTTAGATTAGGTTGATATACTATAGGGTAACAAATAACTAGAGCACGTGACATAGGAAAAAGAATTAGATGATGATGTGCTTTGTTTTTGATATTTGGATTACAAGCTTGTGAATTGGTGATGTTTATAATTTAAGTGCTTATTTTGTTAAATGAGTGAGCCATGCTATGATTAGACACCAAGGAAAAGAATGGAAATCATTTAGGAAGGGTAGTTAATAAATAGTACTTATGAATCAATGATAATGATGACAATATTGATGAAATGTTGAGTTGTGCTAAATAAGTTATGAGATATAATGGTGATGAATTTAAGAATATGTTGATTGGTGCTAATTAACGATAAAATATGATTGTGATGAGTTGATAATGTAAATGTGAATTGTGGTGATTGAGTGAGTAATTCACTTGTCAAAAAGTGTAAGTGGTTGTAAGGGGTAATGAAATGGTTGATATGAATAAGAGAAAATGTTATTGTGGAAAATGAATATGAGAATGATCCTGGACGCTGTAAGACGTGATCGCACATGAGTGCGAACACTGTAGGTCGTGACCAGGGAAAGGAATGAAAATACACTCGGACGCAGTAAGACGTGACCGTGCATGGGCGCGGACGCAGTAGGTCGTGACCGAGGGAGAATAAAAATGTACATGGACGCAGTAAGACGTGATCGTACATGGGTGCGAACGCTGTAGGTCATGACCAGGAGAGAATGAAAACATACCTGGACGCAGTAAGACGTGACCGTGCATGAGTACGGACGCAGTAGGTCGTGACCAGGGGAATAAGATGAAAGTAACATACCTGGACGCAGTAAGACGTGACCGTGCATGAGTACGGACGCAGTAGGTCGTGACCAGGGGAATAAGATGAAAGTAACATACCTGGATGCAGTAAGACGTGACTGTGCATGAGTATGGACGCAGTAGGTCGTGACCAGGGGAATAAGATGAAAGTAACATACCTGGACGCAGTAAGACGTGACCGTGCATGAGTACGGACGCAGTAGGTCGTGACCAGGGACAAAACGAAAAGAGATGTGATTATATTGGAAAAGTATAGACTAAAAGACTTGATGAAAGCGATGAGTAAGAACAAAGTGGAAATAATTAAATTGTAAAACCAATGGATATGTTGACCATGAATTATGATGTGTTGAGTTTTACTATATTGTTATCGAATTGTTAAATGTGTTTGGCTTGGTATAGCATTATGTCATAATTGGAAACTGTTTTCCCCATTTTATGTGTAATACTCACTCCTTACTATTTCCACAGGTACCGAGGCAGAGTTTACACATGACCAGGCCGAGCAGGAGTACTCTCCCTCACAGGGAGAGTAGGGTTGGGATTAGATACTTTTGAGTTTGACCTAAGCCTCCGTATTATTTGATATGTGCTGTATATGCTTTTGATTCGAGGCTTAGGATAGTTTCTTTTGTGCATTGCTTATGATTTATTTTTGGGCATAGTTGCGGATATGGCCTCTTGTTTTGCATACTTTGCACTGTTGCTGGCACTCTGACACACTATTGTTGATGTTCTACACTTGAGCCCATGGGGCAACTATGTGATGCACTTATTTCTATATTTGAGCCCTGCTGGCTACTGTTGATACTAAATAATTGTGTTTATCAGGTTGAAGACTTGGAAAAGTCCGAAAAACAAACAAAACTCCGTCCGTTTGACGGTTGATTTTAATGTAATAAAAATGAATTTTTAAGTCCGTATTTTTGATATAAGGGGAATTAAGGGTAAATAATTATAGGGTGTTACATTTATGGTATCAGAGCAGTTTCCCTCGGCCATTGGAGTTATGAGCTACTCCAGTGATTACTCATCAAGCGAGTAATCGATAATTATAGTTTAGAGTCTAGAATATATTGATAGGATGTTTATACTGCTAATCATGTTATTAAGCATTAACTGTCGACCTTACGCATGATTAAACAGAATGGCTGGTAGGCGGGTTAACAATGATGGGATCCGCGTTATTCTGGAACAACTGGTGCAGCTGCAACAAAATCAGGGGAATAACATAGCAGCAGCGATAGCCACAGCAGCAGCAATGAATCCTCAGCCACCAGCTCCAGTTGCTATCGATTGGTTGGCACGGTTCAGAAAGAATGATCCGATGAAGTTTGAAGGAGGGTTCAATCCCGATGGGGCACAACTTTGGTTGCAAGAGATCGAAAAGATCTTGAGTACCATGGCACCGCCGGAGGAACAAAAGGTTTTGCTAGCACAATACATGTTGACTAGTGAAGCAGAACACTGGTGGCAACAGATGCGGAGGAGTTTGGAGGCGAGCAACCAGGCGATCACTTGGGGTTTGTTCAAGGACCGTTTCCTCAGCAAATACTTCCCTGAGGATGTTCGTAGAGAGAAGGAGATAGCCTTTCTGTAGCTCGTTCAAGGGAACATGAGCGTCGGGGAGTATGCTGCTAGGTTTGAGGACTTGATCCGATATGTAGGGAGTTACAGAGATGCTGATGAAAGGACCAAGTGCATCAAGTTCGAGACCGGACTTCGTTCTGAAATCAAGATGGCTTTTGAGTATCAGAACATCGCCAACCTGTCTCAATTGATCAACATGACAAGTACTTATGAAAAGAGTAGGAAACAACGGGCAGCTGAGAAAAGAAACAGAAATGTGCAAAAGACTGGAGGTCCTATTAGGGGCAAGATTTCGGTGCAGCGACCAGGTCCTTATTCCCAGCCTAGAACAGGCCCAGTAGTGGGTACCTACGGTCCTATTCCAACTTGTCCACATTGTGGTAAGCAGCATAGGGGAGATTGCTGGAGGTTGGACCAGAGCAAGGGTGGGATAGTTTGTTACAAGTGCGGTCAGCCGGGTCACATCATGATGAATTGTCCCAGGAATGCAGTGAAGAAAGAGGTGAATGTGGCCAAGGTACAGAAAGCTGGTGACAATCGGGTAACTCAGAAGGGCAAGGTGTATACTCTGGACGGCGAGGAAGTTACAGAGGCAGATGAGCTGATTCGAGGTATTGGCCATATAAATGATGTGGCATGTGGCATTCTCTTTGATTGTGGAGCTACACACTCATTCATTTCTATCAATTGCATGAAAAGATTAAAGTTATCTGCTATTGAGATGCCGTTTAAATTGTCTATGTCTACCCCTACAAATTCAGCTGTGGTTACATCTTTGATGTGCTTAGATTGCCCTCTTCGAGTATTAGAGCGGGAATTCAAAGTAAATCTGATATGTTTGCCCTTAACCAAGCTGGATATTATTCTAGGCATGGACTGGATGTCCCAGAACCGTGTCCTTCTTGATTGTAGTCAGAAGTCAGTAATTTTCTGTCAAGTTTCGGTGTCGGCATTAGATGCTGAAGAAGCATCAGATATCGGTAGGCTCCCAGTGGTTTGTGAGTTTCCGGATGTTTTTCCAGCTGACATTCCCGGATTACCTCCAGCCAGAGAAGTAGAATTTGGCATTGATCTTATGCCTGGTGCCGGCCCGGTATCTAAAGCGCCTTACAGAATGACCCCTCCAGAGTTGGAAGAGTTGAAGAAGCAGTTGGAGGAGCTGTTGGCGAAGGGTTTCATAAGGCCGAGTGTTTCCCCGTGGGGAGCTCCTATCCTCTTTGTTAAAAAGAAGGATGGAAGTGTTCGCATGTGCACTGATTACCGTCAGTTGAATGCAGTGACGGTGAAGAATAAATATCCGCTCCCACGCATTGATGATTTGTTGGATCAGCTTAGGTGACCCGCAGTTTTCTCAAAAATTGACCTCCGATCTGGATATCATCAAATCCGTATCCGAGAGGAGGACATTCCTAAAACTGCTTTTAGATCTCGGTATGGGCATTTTGAATATGTGGTGATGCCTTTCGGTCTCACGAATGCACCTGCCATCTTCATGGACTACATGAACAGGATCTTCAGGCCGTACTTAGACTCATTTGTCATTGTGTTCATTGATGACATTCTTATCTATTCCAAGAGCTAGAAGGAGCATGAAGAGCATTTGAGAACGGTGCTCCAAGTCCTCAAGGACAAGCATCTTTATGCCAAGTTTTCTAAGTGTATTTTCTGGTTGAACGAGGTGCATTTTCTGGGGCATGTGATTTCTGAAAAGGGTGTTGCTGTCGACCCTTCTAAGGTGGAAGCAGTGCTTAAGTGGGAGAGACCCAAGTCCATCACTGAGATTAGAAGTTTCCTTGGTATGGCTGGGTATTATAGGAGGTTCATTGAGGGGTTCTCTAAACTAGCCCTTCCTTTGACCACTCTTACACGAAAAGGTGTTCCGTTTGAATGGACTCCAGAATGTGAAAATAGCTTCCAAGAGTTGAAGAGGCGATTGACTAGTTCTCCAGTGTTAATTTTGCCGGATCCGACTCAATCCTTTGTAGTGTATTGTGATGCTTCAAAACAAGGGTTGGGTTGTGTGCTGATGCAGGAAGGACAAGTCATAGCCTATGCATCCAGACAATTGAGGCAGCATGAGCAGAACTACCCCACTCATGATCTTGAATTGGCAGCAGTAGTTTTTGCTCTAAAAATCTGGAGGCACTATCTATATGGCTCAAAGTTTGAAGTCTTTAGCGATCATAAAAGTCTTCGCTACCTCTTCGATCAAAAGGAGTTGAATATGAGACAGAGGAGGTGGATGGAGTTTCTGAAGGATTATGATTTCAATCTCCAATATCATCCAGGCAAAGCAAATGTAGTGGCTGATGCATTAAGTCGCAAGACTTTGCATGTCAGCAATTTGATGGTGAAGGAGATGCAGTTAATCCAAGAGTTCAGTGACCTCAATTTGAACATGCAAGTGAAAGAGAAGAGCATTGTTCTAGAAATGTTGCAGGTTACTAATGACTTGATGAGTCTTATTAGAGAAAGACAAGCTGATGATGCAGAATTACAGAAGTTGTTGGAAGGGGCATCGGGAAATGAAGAGCCCGATTTTGTAAAGAGTTCAGATGGCATTATCCGATTTAGGGGTCGGATATGTGTTCCCATGGACTTCGAGATCAGAAGGGATATCCTATGGGAGGCACATCGGACCAAAATGAATTTCCATCCTGGTGCAACAAAAATGTACCAAGATCTGAAAAGGATTTATTGGTGGCCAAAGTTGAAAACCGATGTAGCAGATCATGTATCTCATTGCCTTACCTACCAGAAAGTCAAGATTGAGCATCAAAAGCCGGGTGGTCCGTTGCGATCACTTGAGATTCCGGAATGGAAATGGGACAACATAGCTATGGATTTTGTGACGGGTCTACCTAGGACGGCTGCAGGATGTGATGCAGTTTGGGTGGTTGTGGACCGTCTCACAAAGTGTGCTCATTTCATTCCGATTCACAAGAAGTACACTTTGGAGAAGGTGGGTCCGGTAGCTTACAGGATTGCTATGCCCCCTCACTTAGCTAGGCTTCATGATGTATTCCATGTTTCCCAACTAAGGAAGTATATTCATGATCCTACTCATGTGGTCACACCGGACGATTTGCCGTCGAAGGAGAATTTGACTTTTGAGGTGTTACCAGTGAGGATTGAAAACAGGCAAGTGAGACAGCTAAGAGGCAAGGAGATTAGTTTGGTGAAAGTCATATGGAACAGGAACAATGTGGAGGAGGCTACTTGGGAGTTGGAAAGCAAGATCAGACAATCTCATCCACACTTGTTCGATGACAACTGAATTTCGAGGACGAAATTCGGGTAAGTGGGAGAGGATTGTAACATTCCAAACTTTATTTATATTGTGATTTATGTTGTGATGGTCTTAGGGTAGAAGAAATGAGAGCATAGGTGAGAAACTTAGCCAAATTTGCATGCAATCTTAGGTTAAAAACATAGGAACTTAGGAAATTAAAATAATAAGATTGATATCTCAAAACATAAATTCCACCGTTGGATGTGAAGTAGGATATGCAAGGAAGCTTGCCTTAAAATTTGAGGAAGATCCAACGGTTAACGAAGAAGTTATGGCCGTTCAAAGTCGGGGTGCTGAAAATCCTGCAACTTAATCGATTAAGCTGCAGCTTAATCGATTAAGACCTGAAGGGGGGGGGGGATTTAATCGAGTAATAATAAAGTGCTGTAGATGCAGAAAATAATAAAGTGCAGCACGCGTTCTTTCTGGCCATAATCGAAGCTCTCTCTCCTAGGGCACTAAACCACTCATTCCAATTGATCAAGCCCCAAGGGAATCACTCCAATTTCATCACCCAAGTCCTTCCTTGTTTCTTCAAGTAAGTGTTTGCGTTTGTGTTCTTCTATTTCTCTTTCCCTAGAACTCGAATCTCTTTCTCCCTCTTCCTCCCATGAAGCTCTAATCATCCTCCTTGAGGGACCTTGAATGGGGCACGAAATTCCCTCATGATTTTGGGGTAAAGGCTTAACAATTTGTCCCTTTATTGTATTGATTTTAGGTTCCTCCCTATCCATTTGATTGGTGGCTATTGCTCAAGCTTGTTCCAAGGCTCCCATTCTCTCTCTATCTCTAGGAGCTTGAGGTAAGGAGTGGGTATTAGTGAGTATTACCATACTCTGGGGTTTAGTTTACAATATGTATATAATGGGTACTAAGAGTTATGTGTTAGATTAGGTTGATATACTATAGGGTAACAAATAACTAGAGCACGTGACATAGGAAAAAGAATTAGATGATGATGTGCTTTGTTTTTGATATTTGGCTTACAAGCTTGTGAATTGGTGATGTTTATAATTTAAGTGCTTATTTTGTTAAATGAGTGAGCCATGCTATGATTAGACACCAAGGAAAAGAATGGAAATCATTTAGGAAGGGTAGTTAATAAATAGTACTTATGAATCAATGATAATGATGACAATATTGATGAAACGTTGAGTTGTGCTAAATAAGTTATGAGATATAATGGTGATGAATTTAAGAATATGTTGATTGGTGCTAATTAACGATAAAATATGATTATGATGAGTTGATAATGTAAATGTGAATTGTGGTGATTGAGTGAGTAATTCACTTGTCAAAAAGTGTAAGTGGTTGTAAGGGGTAATGAAATGGTTGATATGAATAAGAGAAAATTTTATTGTGGAAAATGAATATGAGAATGATCCTGGATGCTGTAAGACGTGATCGCACATGAGTGCGAACGCTGTAGGTCGTGACCAGGGAAAGGAATGAAAATACACTCAGACGCAGTAAGATGTGACCGTGCATGGGCGCGGACGCAGTAGGTCGTGACCGAGGGAGAATAAAAATGTACCTGGACGCAGTAAGACGTGATCGTACATGGGTGTGAACGCTGTAGGTCGTGACCAGGAGAGAATGAAAACATACCTGGACGTAGTAAGACGTGACCGTGCATGAGTACGGACGCAGTAGGTCGTGACCAGGGGAATAAGATGAAAGTAACATACCTGGACGCAGTAAGACGTGACCGTGCATGAATACGGACGCAGTAGGTCGTGACCAGGGGAATAAGATGAAAGTAACATACCTGGACGCAGTAAGACGTGACCGTGCATGAGTACGGACGCAGTAGGTCGTGACCAGGGACAAAACGAAAAGAGATGTGATTATATTGGAAAAGTATAGACTAAAAGACTTGATGAAAGCGATGAGTAAGAACAAAGTGGAAATAATTAAATTGTAAAACCAATGGATATGTTGACCATGAATTATGATGTGTTGAGTTTTACTATATTGTTATCGAATTGTTAAATGTGTTTGGATTGGTATAGCATTATGTCATAATTGGAAACTGTTTTCCCCATTTTATGTGTAATACTCACTCCTTACTATTTTCACAGGTACCGAGGCAGAGTTTACGCATGACCAGGCCGAGCAGGAGTACTCTCCCTCACAGGGAGAGTAGGGTTGGGATTAGATACTTTTGAGTTTGACCTAAGCCTCCGTATTATTTGATATGTGCTGTATATGCTTTTGATTCGAGGCTTAGGATAGTTTCTTTTGTGCATTGCTTATGATTTATTTTTGGGCATAGTTGCGGATATGACCTCTTGTTTTGCATACTTTGCACTGTTGCTGGCACTCTGACACACTATTGTTGATGTTCTACACTTGAGCCCATGTGGCAACTATGTGATGCACTTATTTCTATATTTGAGCCCTGCTGGCTACTGTTGATACTAAATAATTATGTTTATCAAGTTGAAGACTTGGAAAAGTCTGAAAAACAAACAAAACTCCGTCCGTTTGCGGTTGATTTTAATGTAATAAAAATGAATTTTTAAGTCCGTATTTTTGATATAAGGGGAATTAAGGGTAAATAATTATAGGGTGTTACAGCAGACGCAGTCCCCAGCCGAGCAGGATCACTCTCCCTCACAGGGAGAGTAAGTTATTTAGAGTCAGATAGGTGGATGGGTCACGGCCAATTGGGCCGAGCTAAAATATTGTTTTGTATTGTATTGGGGCTCGACTAGTTGGGCCGAGCTAAAACACTGATTTGTATTTTGGATGACCGAACTGGATGTACTTAATTTACGCTTTAATCGAATTAAAGTCTTCCGCTTATTAACTCTGATGTTTTTATATTTATGAAAAGAAATTTTTAAATCCTAATTTTCGGGTTTAAGGGTAATTATCATATAGGGTGTTACATTTTTGGTATCAGAGCAGTTTCTCCTCGGCCTATTGGAGTTGCAAAGGACTCCAGTGGTTACTCACCAAGAGAGTGACAAATAAGTAAAAGTCTAGAAGTCTAAGTTAGACAATAGAGCTCATAGGTACATATGTTTATATATATATATATATATTTACTTGATTATTCGGAAGTTAATTGGCTTCCTCTCCATGTCCAAACAGCATGGCTGGGAGACGAGCTGATAACGACCGAATTGCTACGGTGTTGGAAACTCTGGTTCAATTACAGCAGAACCAAGCACAGGCTCAGCAGAATCAGGCTGAGAACCTCGCTCAGAACATCGCCGCAGCCGCAGCAGCTGCAGCTGCAGCCCTTCTGCCTCAACCTCCGGCTCCGGTCGAGATTGACTGGATGAGCCGATTTAGGAAGAACGAACCACCTCGGTTTGAAGGGGGTTACAATCCTGATGGATCTCAGAGGTGGCTCCAAGATATTGAGAAGATCTTCCGATCTCTGCAACCGCCCTATGAGTACAGGGTGAGATTGGCCGAGTTTGTGCTGGCTAGTGAAGCCGAGCACTGGTGGGACCAACAGAGCCGAGAACTGGAGGCGGCTAATGAGGTCATCACTTGGGATTTGTTCCGAGCTCGATTCCTCGGAAAGTATTTTCCTGAAGATGTTAGGAGAGTGAAGGAACTTGCTTTCCTCAAGCTGGAATAGAGGAACTTGAGTGTCGGAGAATACGCCGCTCAGTTTGAGGATTTGATCCGTTACTCAGGAAGCTATCGAGATGCCGATGAGCGTACCAAGTGCATCAAGTTTGAGTCTGGTCTCTGTGATGATATTCGGCTTGCTTTTGAATATCAGAACGTGGCCAATCTCTCGCAATTGGTGAACATGGTTAGCACTTATGAGAAAGGACTCAAGAGGAAAGCCGATGGAAAGCATAGCAGGTCGGCACAGAAGACAGTGGGTCCGATCAGAGGAAAAGGAGTTGTTCAGAGGTCTGCTCCCTATGTGAATTCGAGATCAAGAATGTCAGCAGCTCCAAGGAGCGGTGGTCAGATGGTGGTTGTCCCTGGCCCTTATCCGATCTGTCAACACTATGGAAGGCAGCACAGGGGAGAATGCTGGAGTCTGGATCCGAGCAGAGCAAGAGGATCCTGTTTCCAATGTGGCAAGCCTGCTCATTTTGCAGCTCGGTGTACCGAGAATATTGTGAAGGAAGAGGTCAATGTGACCAAGGCTCAACAGACCGGTGTTGACCGACCAATGCATAGGGGCAAAGTTTATACCATGGATGGTGAAGAGGTGACTGATGCTGACGAGCTGATCCGAGGTACTTGTCAAGTAGACAACATTACATGTGCTGTGTTATTTGATTGTGGAGCCACACATTCTTTCATTTCCCCTTACTGTATGAACAGACTAAAACTATCCCCAGTAGAAATGCCTACCAAACTATCCATTTCTACCCCAACCAATTCTTCATTAATCACTTCTAAAATGTGTCTAGAGTGTCCTATCCAAGTATTAGACAGAGAATTTAAAGTCAATTTGATTTGTCTACCCTTAACCAAGCTAGATATTATCCTCGGCATGGACTGGATGTCTCAACACCACGTCATGCTCGATTGCCGAGAAAAGACCGTAATCTTTAGTGGCCCTTCTGTGGCGAAGTTAGAAACAACAGAAGAACCGACCTTAGACCAAATTCCTGTGGTCGGAGAATTTCCAGAGGTTTTCTCAGACGAAATGTCTGGCTTACCGCCGAGCAGGGAAGTAGAGTTCAGTATAGACCTTCTTCCGGGAACTGGCCCGATCTCAATTGCTCCGTACCGAATGGCACCTCCCGAGCTAGAAGAGCTTAAGAAACAACTGGAAGAACTTTTGGCAAAAAAGCTAATCCGACCAAGCGTGTCACCTTGGGGAGCTCCGATCTTGTTTGTTAAAAAGAAAGATGGTAGCCTCAGAATGTGCACCGACTATAGAAAGCTCAACGCGGTGACGGTGAAGAACAAATACCCCCTCCCTCGGATTGACGACTTATTGGACCAACTCAAGGGAGCGTCGGTGTTCTCAAAGATAGACCTCCGATCTGGATACCACCAGATCCGAGTCCGAGAAGAAGACATTCCGAAGACAGCCTTCAGGACGAGGTATGGGAATTTTGAGTATGTGGTTATGCCCTTCGGACTTACCAACGCCCCTGCCATCTTCATGGACTACATGAATAGGATCTTCCGACCTTACCTGGATTCGTTTGTGATAGTCTTCATCGATGATATCCTCATCTACTCTCGGAGTCCGAGTGAACACGAGCAACACTTGATAACGGTATTGCAGGTCTTGAAAGACAAGGAGCTATATGCCAAGCTTTCTAAGTGCAGTTTTTGGCTCAAGGAGGTTCACTTCCTCGGCCATGTGATATCCGAGTACGGTGTTGCGGTTGATCCCTCCAAGGTAGAAGCTGTACTCAAGTGGGAGAGACCCAACTCGATAACCGAGATCAGGAGTTTCCTCGGTCTCGCAGGGTACTACAGGAGGTTCATTAAAGGAATTTCTAAGCTGGCTCTACCCTTGACCTCGTTAACCAGGAAGGCTACGCCCTACCAGTGGTCTGAGGAATGCGAACAGAGCTTCCAAGAGCTAAAGAAAAGGTTGACGAGTTCGCCCGTGCTGACTTTACCAGATCCGACCAAAGCCTTCGACGTGTTCTGTGACGCCTCAAAGCAGGGTCTCGGCTGTGTATTGATGCAACAAGGAAAGGTGGTGGCTTATGCCTCTAGACAGCTTCGGTAACACGAACAGAATTACCCCACCCATGATCTTGAGTTGGCAGCTGTGGTGTTCGCCATCAAGATTTGGAGACACTACCTGTATGGTACGAAGTTCGAGGTGTTTAGCGACCACAAGAGCCTCGGCTATCTGTTCGACCAGAAGGAACTGAACATGAGATAGCGCAGATGGGTGGAATTTTTGAAAGACTACGATTTTAACCTACACTACCATCCCGGAAAAGCCAACGTGGTGGCCGACGCACTGAGCAGGAAGAGTCTTCATCTGAGCAATATGATGGTCTGAGAAATGCAGTTGATGCAGGAGTTTAGCGATCTTAACCTCGGCATACAGAAGAAGGAAAATAGTGTGGTGCTGGAAATGCTACAAGTAGCAAATGATTTTGTGGGTTTCATTAAGGAAAGACAGGCTGCCGACCAGAACTCCAGAAGCTTCTAGAAAGAGCCGGAGACAAGGATGAACCCGACTTCACTAAAGGACCCGATGGTCTCATACAGTTTCGGGGCCGAGTTTGCATCCCTTTAGACTTTGAAGTCCGAAGAGAGTTAATGGAAGAAGCCCACAAGACAAAGATGAGTCTTCATCCGGGAGCCACAAAGATGTACCAGGATCTGAATAGGTTGTTTTGGTGGACAAAGTTGAAAACCGACGTGGCGGATTATGTGTCTCGGTGTTTGACATGCCAGAAATCCAAGATCGAGCACCAGAAACCAGGAGGATTACTCAAGTCTTTGGAGATCCCACAATGGAAGTGGGACAGCATCTCGATGGATTTTGTGTCGGGCAGGAAGCCATATGGGTGGTGGTGGACCGACTTACAAAGTGTGCCCATTTCTTGCCGATCAGCATGAAGTATAGTTTGGAGAAGCTGACGCAACTGTACATAAAGGACATTGTCAGACTCCATGGTGTTCCGAGCAGCATAGTGTCGGATCGTGATCCTTGCTTTTTATCTCGGTTCTGGCAGAGTTTGCAACAAGCCATGGGTACAAAGTTGAGGTTTAGCACGGCTTATCATCCCCAAACCGACGGAAAATCTGAGCGCACCATTCAGACTCTTGAAGACTTGCTGAGGACATGTGTGCTCGAACAATCGGAAAGCTGGTAAGTGCTATTGCCATTGGTTGAATTCACTTACAACAACAGTTTCCATTCAAGTATCGGAATGGCTCCTTTCGAAGCATTGTATGGTCGGAAATGTTGGACGCCGCTATGCTGGTTCCAGATAGGAGAAAATTTGTTGATTGGTCCTAACATTGTGCAATAGACAACCGAGAAGATCCGAATGATACAAGGGAAGATGAAAGCAGCCCAAGATCGACAGAAGAGCTATGCTGACAAGAAGAGAAAACCCTTGAACTTCGTCGAAGGAGATCATGTATTCCTTCGGGTATCCCCTGTGACTGGGATTGGCCGAGCTATCAAATCAAAGAAGTTGACACCTCGGTTTGTCGGACCATACCAGATACTTGAGAAGGTCGAACCAGTAGCTTACAGGATTGCTCTACCTCCGCACTTGTCTAAGCTCCATGATGTGTTCCATGTCTCGCAACTTAGGAGGTACATTCATGACCCTTCGCATGTGATAGCAGTGGACGAGCTACCGCTAAGAGACAACCTGACGTTCGAAGTCCTACCAGTCCGAGTTGAAGACAAACAGGTCAGGCGGCTCTGAGGGAAGGAAATCTCCTTGGTCAAGGTCGTCTGGAATCGAAATGATGTGGAGGAAGCTACATGGGAACTCGAGGAGAAGATGAAGCAGTCATATCCACAACTGTTCAATGCCAACTAAATTTCGAGGACGAAATTCCTGTAAGTGGGAGAGGAATGTAACATCCTGAAAATTAATATTAAATAATATAATTTTAGTATATAAATATTTATGTAAGGATAGGATTAAGCCTTAGAAATTGTACAAGGATTAGAAGGGTAGTATGAGCATAGGCCGACCTAGGATGTAAGTATAGGACCTCGGTCCGATCCCGGCCGAGTTAGATGAGTTTGAGTGCATATGAACCGAGCTGAATGGGAAACAAACGCGGAACCTGTTGTCCAGTCCGGATTAGCCGACCTCAGCGCACCTCATAGTACCATCCGAGAAGGAAGCTCGGACTACTGCTGTTCCTACAAACCGAGCCGACGTATCCCAACCGACGTACCCGAGCCGATGCATCCTAGCTCCTCCGTGCCAGCTCATGTTGAGCTGTAGCCCTTTGGGATTCGTACCATCCGTACACTGTCCTTGCAATTCACTTTATGTCATTGTCACTGCTTTATGTCCCTTTCAAGTACTATTCATGGCTTCCCCAAGAAGCTAATGAATCCTGTCCACACAATCTAGCTTCCACAAGAAGCCAATGAATCCTAGCCACACAAATATTTTACCTAAATGAATAAAAGAAAGCCCCATCCACAACACACAACACTTTGCATTTCTCATTCTCTTCCTCCTACGAATCTCTCTCTTTCTCTCTGAAAATCCCAGCACAACATACTTTCTTTCTCCCTCTCTTTCACCAAGTTCAACCCCAACCGGAAACCCTCTTCTTCTCTATTCTCTTCCGTTCCGACGTCCCTGGACCGGTGTGGTGGTGGCAGCAAGGAGGAAAAGGATTCAAGAGGTGTGAAGCATCAAGGAAACCATTCTCAAACTCTCAACTCTTATCTCTCACGGTTTGAGGTAAGGAGTGAGTGTTACCTCTACTTGAGTTTGGGTTTCTAGGGTGTTCATAAAGGATACTAAGAGTGGGTGTTAGATTAGGGAATGGATATAGGTTAACATGAGAAAGGAAAGGTAAAAAGGGTAAAGGGAACTAATAAATAAACTAGAAACATGGGTGTTAGGTGAATATGGAATACTGTTTTATGCTATATGTTGGTATTTACATGATGGATTGGTTGAATGCTTTTAGTCTTATTGTTGTTGTGTATCGGTGCTTATGAACTTTGTGTATAAATGTTTATGAGTTTTGATATTGTTGATTCATGTCTGTGGCCGAGCTGAGTGACGTTGGGAATGGGTATGAGGGAATGGCAGAGATGGAAAGTAGGAGAGATAGAGTAATAAATCAGATAATGAGAAAGGTTAATGGAAAGAGAGAATGGTTACCTGGTTTAGCCGAGATAGACCGAGCTAAGAAATGGTTAAGAGGATAATGGGAATAATTAAGGGATGAATGATAGGGTGAGCCGAGAGAGGCCGAGCTAAGAGACCAATGAGGTTAATGTAAAGAGGAATAATTGAAAAGGTTGAGCCGAGATAGGCCGAACTAAAATGGTTAAATGGATAAGAGGAATAAAAGAGAAATGGTTGTGTGATCGGGTCATAGCAGACGCGTACCGGGTGCGTGCATTGATCGCGTCAGACGCATGCTAGGTATGTGCAGCTGTAAGACGGGTACTGGGTACTCGCAGTTATGATTCACACAAGGTTCCGAGCACGGAATCGGTGGGATGTGTTCCTGGTCATAGCAGACGCGTACTGAGTGCGTGCATTGATCGCGTAAGTCGCCGAGATGCGCCGCTGTAAGACGAGTACTGGGTGCTCGCAGTTATGGACACTCCTTACTCCATAGAATGATCGGCGGTAGTGCTCCTGGTCATAGAAGACGCGTACTGGGTGCGTGCATTGATCGCGTCAGACGCATACCGGGTATGCGCAACTGTAAGACGGGTACTGGGTACTCGCAGTTATGGATGACACTCCGATATCCGACTTTAAATGGTGTAAGACATGCATTGGGTGTATGCATCCGAGAAGAGTAAAAGATTGTAAATTATGTGAAAATGGAATAATGTGTAATGAGTCCGAGGAAGAGGTGATAATCCGAGGTAAGAGAATGTGAACCGAGGTATAGCTAGCAGGTAATGAGTAAATTGGTTTATGATGTGTGCCGTGGTAGATGAGATGGTAGAATGTGAGCCGAGCTAGATGAGATTGTGGGTATGCGAACCGAGCTAAATGTTGATTTATGCATGAGATATATGGGTTTGATTACTAGTTATTTATATGCTATTTGACTACTTGTGTTTGGCTTGGTAGTTCGGTATGTCATTTTAGAAACTGCTTATTTAAGTTCTGTGTAATGCTCACCTCCTTACCATTTTTCAGGTGCTGAGCCCGAGCAAACGCAGTCCCCGGCCGAGCAGGATCACTCTCCCTCACAGGGAGAGTAAGTTATTTAGAGTCAGATAGGTGGATGGGTCTCGGCCAATTGGGCCAAGCTAAAATATTGTTTTGTATTGTATTGGGGCTCGGCTAGTTGGGCCGAGCTAAAACACTGATTTGTATTTTGGATGACCGAACTGGATGTACTTAATTTACGCTTTAATCGAATTAAAGTCTTCCGCTTATTAACTCTGATGTTTTTATATTTATGAAAAGAAATTTTTAAATCCTAATTTTCGGGTTTAAGGGTAATTATCATATAGGGTGTTACACTAGGGGCTAATCCTCCTAATCCAGTATTGAGTGGTTTTATTAAAAAAGTGTGGGGACAGTACGGTATTGATAAGATACTGATGAATGTTGATGGAACAATGGTTGTGAGGTTTAATTCTATTGAGGGCAGGAATAGTGTCCTGGAAGTGGGGGTTTTTCATTTTGATAAAAAACCCCTTATCATTGCTCCCTGGACAGGAAGACCGGTAACTAAGAGCTTTCTAGACAGAGTTCCCATATGGGTTCAATTGCCAAATTTGAATTTGAAGTTTTGGAGAAGTTCTGCTCTAAGTAAGATCTCTAGTTTGATTGGTACTCCTACAATGGCTGATAAGTTGATAGAGGAAAGAAATAGAATCAGTTATGCAAGGGTTCTTGTAGAGGTAGATCCTGCTATTCTGCCTGAGGAAGTTCATTTTGAAGATGACAAAGGTAATATTGTTTCCCAGAAGGTTGAATATGAATGAAAACCTACCTTATGCTCTAAGTGCTCATGTTATGGGCATGATGCTAAAATGTGTAGGAAAGGGATGATCCAGAAAGGAAAGCAGCAATGGGTTGAAAAAAACAAACCAACTCAGAAAGAAATTCAGAAACTTGATGATGCCCTAAAACCGAAAAGCAATATTGAAAATGGTACTGTCATAGAAGAGAATGTAATCAGGGCTACAGGTGAGGTTGAAGATGTGATTAATGATCTTTCTAAAGGAAAATCTGCTGCAGAATCTGAAGTTCCAAAGGAAGGCCAAGATGAGGGTGAGAAGAATGGGTGGATCTCTGTCACCACCAGGAGTAAGACTCAGAAAAGAATTATAGACATTCAGAGGGGGGAGTCTTCAAAACCTCCAAATGGATAGAATAGGAGCTTGGAATATTCGAGGTCTGAACCATCCTCGAAAACAAAAACAGGTTCTTGATATGTATAAAAATAATAATATAGGATTGTTTTCTATCCTTGAAAGTAAGCTGAGACATAATAGTTTTCAGCAAATCCATAATAATATTGCTACTGGTTGGGGTTCTTTTATAAACTTAGATGTGTGTGATATTGGGAAAATTTGGATGATGTGGAGAAAGGATATGTTTGATGTTCAGGTGATAGCCAGATCTCATCAGTATGTCCACTGTTATGTTGTGAGTAAACTATCTCTAAAGCAGATGTTTGTGACTTTTATTTATGCCGATAATGATGTAAATGTTAGAAAGGAGCTTTGGCAGGTGTTAAGTGGTGTGAATAGTGTTATTAATATCCCTTGGCTGGTTTTAGGGGATTTTAATACATGTTTGAAGCAGAATGAGAAGTTAGGAGGGAGTCCTATTGACTTAAACAGAAGTTCTGATTTTCAGAACTGGGTTGATGGTTGTGGTCTTGTTGATATGAATCACTCTGGCTGTTTTTACACATGGTGTAATAATCAAGAGGGGGATGACAGGATTGTGTCCAAGCTAGATAGAGCTATGATTAACCTTCATTGGTGCAGAGAATGGCCAAATGCTACAACCACATTTACTACACCAGGGCTATCAGATCATTCAGCTATTATAGTTGACTAGGGTATCCAGGAGGTGAAAATGAAGAGGGCTTTTAAGTTCTTTAATATGTGGATTAATCATGAAGATTATTCCAGTATTGTTGAGCAGTGTTGGCAAAGAAGTTATGAAGGAAGTAGGATGTACAATATCTGCAAGAAGCTAAAAGATTTGAAGGGGTCCTTATCTAGGCTGAATAGAGAGCATTTTTCAAATATAGATGCCAGAGAGGTGGATCTGAAACAGAGATTGGAAGCTATTCAGAATGAACTGATAGTTAGGCCTATGGATAAAGATCTTCATGCTGCTGAGAAGGACATATCTGTAGGATTCTCATGTTTTGATGCTAACAATCTCTCTCCAAGCAACAACATTGGCAACAAGCAAGCTACACCACATGAAGATTAGAATTAGGATTTTTATTAATTCTATTTCAATGTAATCTTTATTTTATGCAATGCATCTCATTGGTGTGGGTAGCTTAGGTGATTTTAAGAATATTTAAATAATGTCTGATTAAGAGTGAAGATACTTTAAATCTTGATTAAATAGCTTGTGAAAATCATTTTAGAAAAACTTTGTTTTTATTCAGATTCTGATCAGTTTACTCGAGTAATGAGTATTGGTTCACTCGAGTAATTTATGTTCTGACAGGTTAATCGAGTAATGGTTTACACATCACTCGAGTAACTTAATCTGACATGTTTCACTCGAGTGACGTTGTTTGGTTTACTCGAGTAATTCAATCAGTGTTGGGAAAATTTTAAAAGGACTTAATTTTCTCTTTCAAAATATATACTTTCATTCTTACAATTTTCTAATACTTTGAAAAGTAATTCAAGAGCTATTTTACATCTTTCAAGAGCTATCAAGATTCAACAAAGAACTTTTCATTCTTCACTCTATTTTCTATCATTGTTCAAATATTCTTGAGATCATATTTTTGTTCTTAGTGGTTGTTGAAGATTTGCAATTTGTGATTGCATCATTGAAGTTTCAACACAAGTGAAGAATTTCACAAGGAAGACTTTGAAGATCAAATCAAAGCAAGAAAAGAGGATTGGTTGGAAGCATCTTCAATCAATTAGCAAGGAAATCTAGAATACTCAAAAGGGGTAGATTAGATCAAAGTGTTTGGTACACACTTTGAGTTGGGTTTTAAGATAGGAGAACTAAGAATCTAGTTGCATCTTAAAACATTGTAAAATCTACATTTGAAGATTTCTAGTGAAGAATCTCTCTTGATTTAAGAGGGGACTGGAGTAGCTTTCAAGTGGGTGAAAGTGAACCAGGATAAATCCTTGTGTCTCTTTTATTTTCATTCCTTGTATTTCATTAATTCATTAACATTTGCATTTTTAGGTTAGAATTGGGGTTTTCTTAATTCTACTCAATTGATCTAAAATTGCATGTTAATATTACTTGAAATTGTTCATATTAATCATTCATAATTTGTTGAATCATCATAGCATTGTTATTCTTGAAGAACTCCATTGAAAACTAAGTTTTAAATTGAATTTTACCCAGTTTACTCGAGTAAAGTTCTTGTCACTCGAGTAATCTGCTTTCAGTTTATAAACATTACTCGAGTAGGTTTTCTGTTACTCGAGTGATTTAAAATTTGCTTTCGTAATACTCGAGTGATTTGCTGAATACTCGAGTGAAATTATTTTTGGTTGCGTATTACTCGAGTGAAGGCTTGAGTTACTCGAGTAATCTGAACTGAATTCTTAAGAAAATTTATTTTCATAAAACCATTCTCTTAGGCGGACGAAAAATCTGTAATAAGGCTTCAATATTCTATTCACCCCCCCTCTAGACTATATTGAGCCGCTTGTTGGTTTCCAACAAGTGGTATCAGAGCTCGGACGAAAAATCCGAGCCTTAAAAAGCTTTTTCGAAAAGATCCTTTTTACTTGGAAACAATGGGCTCAATTTCAAATCCTTTCGGTGGTGAAGGAACTTCCATTAATCGTCCTCCACTATTTAGTGGTGAGGGTTACGCTTATTGGAAGGTCCGCATGAAAATTTTTATTCAAGCCATAGATATGGAAATTTGGAACGCCATAGAGAATGGACCTTTTGTTCCTCAAACGAAAGTAAATGATGTTGTTTCAATTAAACCTCAATCGAGTTGGGACAATGATGATAAGAAGAAAGTTGCATTTGATTTAAAAGCTAAAAATATCATCACGTCCGCTCTTTCTTATGATGAGTTCTTTCGAGTATCTCAATGTGTTGATGCTAAACAAATGTGGGACACATTACAAGTCACACATGAGGGCACTTCGGAGGTTAGAAGGGCTAGGCTAAATACACTCATGCATGAATATGAACTCTTTCGTATGTTACCTAATGAAAACATAGGTGACATGCAAAAGCGGTTCACTCATATCATTAATCATCTTTCTGCACTTGGAAAAGTTATATCTAATGGTGAAGTTGTTAATAAGATTTTGAGATGTCTTAGCAGGGAATGGCAACCTAAGGTGACGGCCATTATGGAAGCTAGAGACGTGGATCAAATTGATTTAGCAACTCTATTCGGAAAGCTTCAAGAGCATGAAATGGAGCTTGGACGGTTATCCATGAATGAAGATGCCGATAGGAAGAAAAAGGGGATAGCTCTTAAATTAACTTCAAAATCCCTTAAGGCACAAGAGGAAAACTTTCAAGTGGATGACTCGGACTCCGATATAGATGATGAGACCCTTGGCTTGCTAGTTAAAAAGCTTGGTAGGTTCCTTAAGAAAAAGGGGAACTTTAATAGAAATAGACAAAGAGATTCTAAGGACTCACAACCAAGAAATAAGACTAACAAGGATCACATCAAGTGTCATGGATGTGGAAAGCTTGGTCACTATCGATCGAATTGTCCAACTCATTCTAAGAAGTCGGAAGGTGACAACTCAAAATTCAATTCTTCTAAAGGAAAAAGGGCTTACATAGTATGGGATGAAGTGGAGAGTCAATCAACATCTAGCTCATCGGATGATGAAGAACTTGCAAATCTATGTTTAATGACAAAGCTTGATGAAGAGGAATCTTCGAGCATTAAATCAAGTGAGAACGTCAATGAGGTAGATTATCTTTCCGATGCTAGCTCAAGTTCTAATTCTCCTTCATTCAATGAATTGTACAATGTGTATGTAGAGATGCATAAAGAGTTGAAGAAACTTGCTAAAATAAATGTTGAAAGAAAGAATTTCATAATGAAGCAACATGAAAAGATAATTGAACTTCAAAAAGATTTAGAAGAACTTAAGCTTCAAAATGAAACTCTGGAACTCATTTATGCAAACTCTACATGCAATTGTGAATTGAAATCAAATGAGACTCCATCTTGTGAAAATTGCAAGTCTTTGGAAAAAGAAGTTTTTAATTTGAATGATCGACTTGCAAGGCTCATGAATGGAGATACTTCTTTAGATCATTTGCTTTCAACTCAAAGGAACAATAGCAATAGATCCGGTCTTGGCTATACCAAACCTAAGAAACGCAATTATCGCAAAGTTGGTGGATTTTCAAAGAATAAGATTTCTAAAAACCCAACTTGTCATTATTGTGGAATCTTTGGGCATACCACGAATAAATGTAATATAAAGAAATTTGGTATACCAAGCGGTGAATATATTTGGATTGTTAAGGGGACTTCTCCTCATGCTAACAACAAAGGACCCAAGACCACTTGGGTACCTAAGTCAACCAAATGATATCTTTCTTGTAGGTGTGTCTTCGAACCAAAGAGCGAAAATGGTACTTGGATAGTGGTTGTTCGAGACACATGACGGGAGACAAAACGCACTTCATGGAACTTACTCCAAAAAATGATGGATTTGTGACATACGGCGACAACAACAAGGGCAAAATTCTAGGAGTCGGGAAGATCGGTAACGTATCTAACCTTGTCATAGAAAATGTCCTATACGTAGAAGGCTTAGAACACAACTTGCTTAGTATAAGCCAACTATGCGATATGGGCAATTATGTGACATTTACTCCGGAATTATGTTTCATTAAGTCTTCTATAGATGATAGTGTTAAGTTTGTTGGTCGTCGCTCTAATAACACTTACTTAATTGATTTGGATGAGATAACTTCACTATTTTCAAAATGTTTCAAATCTTTTGATGATGAAATTCGTCTTTGGCATAGACGAATTGCTCATGTGAATGTGAATCAATTGAACAAACTTTTGCGAAAAGATTTAGTGATTGGTTTGCCTAAACTAAACTTTAAGCTTGATGGCATTTGTAACTCTTGTCAAAAGTGCAAGCAAGTTAAAAATTCTTTTAAACCTAAAAATGTGATAAGCACAACAAAGCCTTTGGAGCTAATCCATATGGATTTGTTTGGCCCTTCACAAATTAAAAGTTTAGGTGGCAATTACTATGGATTTGTTTTAGTAGACGATTTTACTAGATTCACATGGACTTTATTTTTATCCGCAAAAAGTGAAGTTTATGAATGTTTTAAAAAATTTGCCAAACTCATCCAAAATCAACTAAGTTTGAAAATTGTGTCTATTAGAAGTGATCACGGAGGTGAGTTTGAAAACACTAGGATTGATGCGTTTTGTGATAAGTTTGGTATTGATCATCAATTTTCGGCCCCTAGGACTCCGGAGCAAAACGGAGTTG
This sequence comes from Crotalaria pallida, assembly GCA_037953625.1. Taxonomy (NCBI): domain Eukaryota; kingdom Viridiplantae; phylum Streptophyta; class Magnoliopsida; order Fabales; family Fabaceae; genus Crotalaria; species Crotalaria pallida. The sequence continues at coordinate 87,196,935 of CM075653.1, forward strand.
TAGAAAGGAAAAATAGAATATTAGTGGAACTTGCTCGTACTATGTTGATAGAATCAAATGTTCCTAAATATTTTTGGGCTGATGCGGTAAACACCGCTTGCTATGTGATTAATAGGGTTCTTATTCATCCGCATTTAAATAAAACACCTTATGAACTTTTAAAAGGGCGAAAGCCAAATATCTCACATTTTCATGTTTTTGGGTGTAAGGTGTTTGTTTTAAATAACGGAAAGGAACCGGTCGGCAAGTTTGACTCTAAAGCCGACGAAGGCATATTCATAGGTTATTCAACTCATAGCAAAGCATATAGAGTCTACAATAAAAGAACATTAACCGTTGAGGAATCCGTGCATGTTGTATTTGATGAATCTTCGAAAGGAGATTGTGTTGTTTCTTGTGATGATTATATAGGTACATTTTTGGATCATGAGAATTCAACACCACAACAAATGGAAGAGAATCAAAATGAAGATCGAGAGGTGCAAGCACAAGATAAAGACTTAGCACAAGAGATTCAACCTCAATTACCAATAGCTTGGAAGTCCAACAAAAATCATCCGATTTCTAATATCTTAGGTGACATTGCGAAGGGAGTGGTAACCCGACGCACTTTAAATAATTTTTGTTATTATGTTGCCTTTGTATCTCAAATAGAACCTAAGAATATCAAAGAGGCTCTTCAAGATGATCATTGGATTATGGCCATGCAAGAAGAATTAAATCAATTTGAAAGAAACCAAGTTTGGGAGCTTGTGCCAAAACCCGATGATCGTCCTGAAATTGGTACTCGGTGGGTCTATAGGAATAAGTTAGATGAATCGGGTATTATTGTTAGAAATAAAGCTAGGTTGGTAGCACAAGGTTATAGTCAAGAAGAAGGAATCGATTACGATGAGACATATGCTCCCGTTGCTAGATTAGAAGCTATTCGTATTCTTCTCGCTTTTGCTTCAATTATGAATTTTAAATTGTTTCAAATGGATGTTAAGAGCGCCTTTCTTAACGGATACATTCAAGAGGAAGTTTATGTGTCACAACCTCCCGGATTCGAGAGTTTTGAGCATCCGGACTACGTTTTCAAACTGAAAAAGGCTTTGTACGGTTTGAAACAAGCTCCTAGAGCTTGGTACGACCGACTAAGTAATTTTTTATTACAAAAAGGTTTTAAACGAGGCACTGTTGACACTACACTTTTTATTGAACGTTCCGGTAAGGATATTTTATTGGTTCAAATATATGTTGACGATATTATATTTGGTGCTACTAACGATAACTTGTGTAAGAAGTTTTCAGAATTGATGCAAAGTGAATTCGAGATGTCGATGATGGGAGAGCTTACATTCTTTCTTGGCCTTCAAATAAAGCAGCTTAATGATGGCATTTATATTCATCAGAGTAAATATTGTAGAGAGCTTCTCAAACGTTTTGGAATGGATTCGTGCAAATCCGCTTCTACACCAATGAGCGTTGCATGCTACCTAGATCAAGATGAGGCTGGAAAAGCGGTAGAGGTAACGAAGTATCGTTGTATTATTGGTAGTTTGTTATACTTAACTGCATCTAGGCCTGATATCATGTTTAGTGTATGTATGTGTGCACGTTTTCAAGCAAAACCGAAAGAGTCGCATCTAACTGCTGTCAAAAGAATAATGAAATACTTAAAGGGTACAACGAATACTGGACTTTATTATCCTAGGGATGCTTTTCTAAAACTTATAGGATATTCGGACTCTGACTTTGCCGGTTGTAAAGTTGAGCGAAAAAGTACAAGCGGAACATGCCATTTAATTGGTAATTCACTTGTATCGTGGTTTTCTAAAAAGCAAAATTGTGTAGCTTTATCAACCGCGGAGGCCGAATACATAGCTGCAGGTAGTTGTTGTGCTCAAATTTTATGGATGAAGCAACAATTATCTGACTTTGGTTTAAATTTAACAAATATCCCTATAAAGTGTGATAACACTTCGGCAATTAATTTGACTAAAAATCCAGTATTACACTCAAGGACAAAGCATATTGAAATTAGGCATCACTTTTTGAGAGATCATGTTCAAAAAGGTGATTGTGTTATTGAGTTTGTTCAAACTTCGGATCAATTAGCTGATATCTTTACAAAACCATTACCAAGGGACACATTTTATAAGATTCGAAGAGAACTTGGTATTTTTGATGAATTAACTATTAGCTAATTGTATTTGATGCTTTTTATACTCACCTTCAAGCCTATTTCAATGTGACTTGTATTTTGAGTTGTTGTATCTTATTAAAGTGTTTATTATTTTTTTTATGCAGTTATGTGTGTATGTTTTCTATAATATGCTAATTGCTTTATTTGTATGTGTGTTACTTGCTACATGCTAAGTGTTTCTCTGTGTTTTGTGCATGAAAAATGATTTTGCATGAAAAATTGAAATTTTTGAAATTCTGGACAGTTCACTCGAGTAACAGAAATTTCACTCGAGTAATTTTAAAAACTCTTTCGTATTACTCGAGTAATTCTGTCTGTCACTCGATTAATTTTAAAATGACTTGCGTATCACTCGATTAAGTTCATCCATCACTCGAGTAAAATCTTTTTATCTTTCGGCATACTCGAGTAACATACTCTTTCACTCGAGTACTGCTCGAATCACTCGAGTAACGTATGAACATTACTCGAGTAACTTACGTGATTTTAAAAGCTGAACTGTTGAAATCTGCATCATTTTCACGATTTTTTCTCTCTCTTGTTCGTCTTTCTCTCTTCTCTCTTATACGGGTCTTCATCAAATCATCATCTTTCAGCCACAAAACTCACAAATCATACAAATTTCTTCCATATTTCATCATTATATCATCATTTCTACTCCTTTCATTCATCAATTTCACCAATTTTATCCAAAAATCCGAAAACCCCAAATCAAAACCCTAACCCCCAAAACCGAATTTGCTTTTTCTGAATCAATGGCTTCTTCCTCTCACTATCAACCTCCTCAAAAGAAAGCAAAGCAAGGAGCAGGAGGTAATGATACTTGGTTTTCTGGAATCAACCGAGATTTGCGGGAACCAGCATTTATCAATCGCTCTTTTGGTCTTACAAGGTATGTTAAATTTGCTTGGTTGCATAAGGAGCAATTTCCGTTTGTAGAGGATTTAGAATTTCAGAATTTGAAGAGGTTTTTGGAATTTGAGACTCATTATTACCCTAGGCTTGTCAGACAATTTTATCAAAATTTTACTAAGCTAGATGGTGAGTATCAAACAATGGTTAGAGGACATCATTTTGTTATAAAGCCTGCGGATTTGACTATGATGTTTGGTTTAGAAAACAAGGGAACTTTTATTGGTGATACTGAATGTCTGGATTTGGATGTCGATACTAATAAGATTTATACTGATTTGTTGCGTACTGGTGAATCTTGGGGTGATAGAACTACTAGAACTGTATCACCTTTGCATGCTGTGGATAGGGTGCTCATGTATATTATCTCTTATTGTTTGATTCCAAAATGCAATCAAAATTATGCTCAATTGGGAGATGATGATCTTACTTTGTTTCATGGGATTAAAAAGAGGTATGAGATGAATTGGAATAAAATGTTTTTAGCTCGTATGGAAGCTGCTGCTCAATCTCCTCCTACCCAATTCTTGCCATATCCTATGCATGTCACCAAGATCATGAGGTATTATCGTGTTCCAATTCCTGATGATGAGCCAGCTGAAAAGGAAAAGAAAAATAACTGGTGTCTTAATGATTCGCACATTAGTTATATGAAAATTGCTTGGCATAGGGACAGTCGCACTTGGTTATGGAAATCACAGATTAAGGAAATGGCTGAAGCTGCAAAGGCTGCAAGAGTTTCAGGTACTAGGAAAAGGAATTTACTTGGTGATAGGGCTGGTGCATCCTCTTCTATTCCTCCTACTTCTACTGATCCGATGGATACCGATCGTATTGAGGACTATATCGATTTGGATAATCTTGGTATTCCATTTGATGCACAAGCTGCTCATGAGTCATTAGTTGAGCACATCAATGCTCAATTCACTCAGTTGGAGATGAGACAGGATGTGAAGAATATTGCCATGGAGCATCGTTTGATGGATTACATGTCTGGATTATTTTCTCACCATTTTCCTCCTTCTCCACCTGATTCCTAGACCTGTGGATGCTGATGATGTTTGCTGTTGATTTCTGTTGCATGTTTCATTTGCATATTCTCTGTTTATGTTTCTGTTTCATGTTTCTGACTCTGTTGCTACTATGACTTTAGGACCTTGTGTATGGTCTAGTTTGTTTAGTTTTCGTTTTGATTATCTGCTATGATTTGCTGCATAGTGTGATGCTCTGATATTCTGATTTATGGTGCTATATTCGTTGTTCGTTTATATTCGTTGTTTATATACGTTGAGGCACTATTGTGGTTTATTTTGGTATTGTCTTTATTGTTATATATTTTCTATACCATTGTGAACTACTTACCTTCAACTTTTGGCAAAGGACTTTTCTCAAAAATATTATCTTTTTAATGATGCCAAAAGGGGGAGAATATTTTGTTGATGTTGTTCTTGTAGGTTACGTTTTATTATATTTTTTTCCTAGATGTTTTACATTTAGGGGGAGTATGTTAAACCTTAGTGCTTAATTTGAAAGGAGGTTTGTCATCATCAAAAAGGGGGAGTTTGTAGGATTCTCATGTTTTGATGCTAACAATCTCTCTCCAAGCAACAACATTGGCAACAAGCAAGCTACACCACATGAAGATTAGAATTAGGATTTTTATTAATTCTATTTCAATGTAATCTTTATTTTATGCAATGCATCTCATTGGTGTGGGTAGCTTAGGTGATTTTAAGAATATTTAAATAATGTCTGATTAAGAGTGAAGATACTTTAAATCTTGATTAAATAGCTTGTGAAAATCATTTTAGAAAAACTTTGTTTTTATTCAGATTCTGATCAGTTTACTCGAGTAATGAGTATTGGTTCACTCGAGTAATTTATGTTCTGACAGGTTAATCGAGTAATGGTTTACACATCACTCGAGTAACTTAATCTGACATGTTTCACTCGAGTGACGTTGTTTGGTTTACTCGAGTAATTCAATCAGTGTTGGGAAAATTTTAAAAGGACTTAATTTTCTCTTTCAAAATATATACTTTCATTCTTACAATTTTCTAATACTTTGAAAAGTAATTCAAGAGCTATTTTACATCTTTCAAGAGCTATCAAGATTCAACAAAGAACTTTTCATTCTTCACTCTATTTTCTATCATTGTTCAAATATTCTTGAGATCATATTTTTGTTCTTAGTGGTTGTTGAAGATTTGCAATTTGTGATTGCATCATTGAAGTTTCAACACAAGTGAAGAATTTCACAAGGAAGACTTTGAAGATCAAATCAAAGCAAGAAAAGAGGATTGGTTGGAAGCATCTTCAATCAATTAGCAAGGAAATCTAGAATACTCAAAAGGGGTAGATTAGATCAAAGTGTTTGGTACACACTTTGAGTTGGGTTTTAAGATAGGAGAACTAAGAATCTAGTTGCATCTTAAAACATTGTAAAATCTACATTTGAAGATTTCTAGTGAAGAATCTCTCTTGATTTAAGAGGGGACTGGAGTAGCTTTCAAGTGGGTGAAAGTGAACCAGGATAAATCCTTGTGTCTCTTTTATTTTCATTCCTTGTATTTCATTAATTCATTAACATTTGCATTTTTAGGTTAGAATTGGGGTTTTCTTAATTCTACTCAATTGATCTAAAATTGCATGTTAATATTACTTGAAATTGTTCATATTAATCATTCATAATTTGTTGAATCATCATAGCATTGTTATTCTTGAAGAACTCCATTGAAAACTAAGTTTTAAATTGAATTTTACCCAGTTTACTCGAGTAAAGTTCTTGTCACTCGAGTAATCTGCTTTCAGTTTATAAACATTACTCGAGTAGGTTTTCTGTTACTCGAGTGATTTAAAATTTGCTTTCGTAATACTCGAGTGATTTGCTGAATACTCGAGTGAAATTATTTTTGGTTGCGTATTACTCGAGTGAAGGCTTGAGTTACTCGAGTAATCTGAACTGAATTCTTAAGAAAATTTATTTTCATAAAACCATTCTCTTAGGCGGACGAAAAATCTGTAATAAGGCTTCAATATTCTATTCACCCCCCCTCTAGACTATATTGAGCCGCTTGTTGGTTTCCAACAATATCTAGCTAGTGTAGGAAGGTGCAAAAGGATGCTATATCTTTTCTCAATCAGAAAGCAAAAATTGCTTGGTTGAGGGAAGGGGATAGTAATACTAAACTTTTCCATGAGTCTATTAGGAAGAGGAATTATCAAAACAAAGTCCTTAGAATTATGAATGACAGAGGTGATTCAGTGACAGGGCAAGATCAGATTTAGAAGTTATTTGAAGATTTTTATCAGGATCTGTTTCTCAGCAGGTACAGAGGTTTGACTTACAGCCAACAAGTGATTGATCAAGGGTGTACTTTTTCTCTGGCTCAGCAACTATCTCTTATTCAACCTATAGCTGATGAGGACATTAAATAGGCCTTTTTTTCTATTGATCAGAATAAGGCTCTTGGGCTTGATGGGTTTGGGTCAGGATTCTTTCAGGCATCTTGGGATAGAATTGGGGCAGACATGTGTTTGACTGTGAGTGAATTCTTTGATTCAGGGCACTTACTCAGAGAAATTAACCATACAAATTTGGTAATGATTCCTAAAATTGATTCCCTTTCCAAAGTTTCTCAATTTACACCTATTGCTTGTTGCTCTACTATGTACAAGTGTATATCTAAAATTATTAGTAGCAAATTGGCTGAAGTTCTTCCTAGTTTGGTACATGACAATCAGATTGCTTTTGTTAGAGATAGAAGTATCCTGCACAATATTTTGTTGTCTCGGGAGTTGGTCAGGTACTATGGCAGAAGGAGGATATCCCCTAGATGTATGATGAAATTAGACATTATAAAAGCTTATGATACTCTTGAATGGAACTTTATAGAGGGTTTGTTAACTTATTTAAAGTTTCCTGCTAAGTTTGTGTCCTGGATTATGTGCTGTATTAGGTCTGTTTCCTATTCTATTGTCCTAAATGGCCATCAGGGTTACAAATTTTGGGTTTCTAGGGGTATAAGGCAGGGGGATCCTATGTCCCCACTTATTTTTGTTCTTTCTATGGAGATTCTCACCAGGAGCTTGATGTTGGCCACTACTCAGAGGAACTTTAGGTTCCATCCAGCTTGTAAGGAGGAAAACTTGGTGAGCTTGGCCTTTGCAGATGATCTTATGATTTTCTGCAAAGGCCACCCAGCCAGTGTCAGTATAGTGCATGATGCCCTAAAGAAGTTTGCTAGTTGGTCAGGGCTTGAGGTGAGCCCTGAAAAATCTCACATTTTTATGGCAGGAATACCTATGCAAACTCAAAATCTCCTTATGTCTATCACAACTTTTCAAAAGGGAAGTTTTCCATGCAAATACTTAGGCATTCCTCTTTCCTCCAGGAAGTGGAATGTAAATACTTGTCAGACTTTAGTTGAAAAAGTTTTGAAGAGTATTAATTACTGGAGAACAAGGAATTTGTCCTATCAAGCAAGGGTGTGTCTAATTAATTCTGTCCTAATGAGTTTTCATGTCTATTGGGCATCAATTTTCATTATTCCTACTACTGTCATTAAGGACATTCAGAAGCACTGTCGAAGTTTTCTTTGGAATGCTAAAGAGGATGGATCTTATAAAGCAAAAGTGGCCTGGGCAAATGTTTGTTGTGATAAGAAATTTGGTGGCTTGGGAGTTCAAAATTGTGGTAAGTGGAATAGAGCTGCTCTTGGGAAACAGATTTGGAATATAGCTGCTAAAAAGGATTGTTTGTGGGTGCGCTGGATCAGTTCGTACTACATTAAAGATCTTTCAATCTGGTATTGTGAATGGGTTCAGGGACAAAGCTGGCATTGGAAGCAATTGTTGAAGGTTAGAGATGAGCTCATAACAGGGTTTGTGAATGATTGTTGGATTGCAAACTCAGATGGTGTCTATACCATTCGATCGGGATATCAATTCCTAATTGGTGCTCTACCCTTATTACCTATGTGTAAATTTGTGTGAAATAGTGTTTCAGTTCCTAAACATAATTTTATTTCTTGGTTAATTATGCATGCAAAGATTTAGACGAGAGATCAAATGAGATGGAGTTACATACCAAATTATTGTAGTCTCTGTGTTGAAGAAGGTGAATCGATTCCTCATCTCTTCTTTGCGTGCCCCTGGAGTCGCGAGCTGGTGGAGCTATGTGTGAACTGGGTGGGGATCTCTGGCTTTCCTTGGAGATTTGGTAGATGGCGATGCTGGGTTGCTTGGGTAGCTCGAAGGAAGTGGAATCGGAAGCTGATCTAGGCAGTGATTGGAGCTGCTCTCTATCATACTTGGCAGGAGCGAAATGCAAGAACATTCAACAACATATCTTCTTCTCCTTATCATAGATTTTGTCTTATTAAGAGAGAGATAGCTATTAGAGTTAATTATTGTATTAAGGATTTTATGATTTGGCCAAATAAGTTGGTTGTTGAGAGAATTTGTAATGAGTTTTAATTGGTTGTTGGAACCCTTTCTAGAAGGTGGCTTTCAACCAATGAATGTTTTCTCACACTCTCCATTATGTTGAACCCTTCCTAGAAGGTGGCAACTTAGTGGGTGTGTGTTTTCATGATGTACTTATTTTGGCTTGTGGTAATAAGATTTTTTTCTTCTACCAAAAAATATAAAAAAAATTAATTTATTTATCAAATAAATAGAGAATATCTCAGATAAAAAGTGTTATTTTTTATTTATATGGGGGCAAAATTTATCAACAAGATTATTTAGATTAAATTTTGTTAGGTGTACGGTTTGGTTTGAACCCCTGCCTTTTTATATAATTATCTTTGGTTGTTTTTAATAATAATATTTAATATAAAAAAATTAAAATATCAAAAACAGAGCTAGTGATTAAATAAATTTGAATAATTTAATTAATTTCAAAATTGTAATTTTGGTTGAAGATAATGATTATCTATCTACAAACGCTCTGGTGCGAGGAATGCTTCACGAGACAAACGTGTTGCCTCAAAAATTTCTCCGGAAAATGTGATGCCTCGAATAGGAATTATATATATATATATATATATATATATAGATATATAACCAAATCACCAGATAGACTAATGTATCTATATATCAGAAGATAAGATATTGGAGGTAAAAATAATAATATAGGATCCATACTGAGTTAATTTCCCATGCCTATATATAAATCCATTGAGGTAGCAAACCTGAAAAATAGCTATCTAATTAACTCAGCAAGAACCACAACGAAGAACCCACAACAACAAATATGTATGCTTCTACTTCCTTTACTTCACGCCTTGTCCATGAATAGCATTGGCAATTAGGGCCAATGGGCGGGCATGGGCTAGACCCGCATTTGCCCGCAATTTAAACGGGCGGGCACGGACGACCCGTTTTGATTTTAGGGCGGGAAATCCTTGCCCTGCCCGCCCACGTTTTTTACGGGCGGCGAGTGGGCCGCCCATTTTTTTCTATAAATAAAAAAATAAAAAATTTAAGTGAATTCAGCATTTGAATTTTGCACTTAAATAAATTAAGCATTTGCAATTGGTCTCTAACATTTGTTGTCCCACCGTCCCAAAAATTCATCACTGAACCACGACCAAATCATCAGCAACAAACAACGACCACGAGTAGCAGCAAACAACAGTGACCATGAGCAGCAGCGACCATGAGCAAGAGTGAGCAGCAGAGAGCAGCAGCAGCACGGCGAGCAGAGCAACGAGCACGACAGTAGCAGCAGCAGATGCGGAGGCGCGAGCATGACAGCAGAGAGCAGAGAGCAGAGATGCTGAGGCGCGAGCACGGCAGCAACGAGGGCGGATGCAGTGCGATTCAAAAGAGGAGAAAAACCCTAGACGACACCTCTTATCACAAGAGAGAGTTTCTTCAATAAGGAATTAGAATTCTCAAATTACAAGTAATACGCCTCTCAAGACTCCCTTCTTGATAGCCTCCAAGAGATACCTCACTCTTGTCTTGCAATCCTATTGAACTTCTAATCTAACATTCTTCCCTTGCTTGTTGATAACCCCACAACAAGGCTTCCACTTGCTTGTTGATTCCTCGCAACAAGACTTCCAATTTTCTTGTTAACACAACAAGACTTCCAAGACAATTTGCTTGATGAACAAACACCAAGACTTCCACTTTGTTGTAGATAGCTTGCCTTCTTGCAATGATTACAACACAATAGAAAACATAATAACCTAATGAATCTCCTTCAAGAACTATGAACAATTAGTAATTGAGATTCAAAAATTTCTTGATCAAAGAATATGAAAAGTAAGAACTTTGATCTTTTAGAAAGCGAGAGAGAATGTTGAGAGAATAGTGTGGCTTTGATCTTTCTAGAATGATATGAAAATGAAATTGGTTATTCACAATGAATAGAAAAAGGTTTATATAAAATACCCATAAAGTTTGGAAGCTTAAAAACTAATTTTGAGAAGTGAAAAACGGTTTTTAAAAAGCTGTTCTACTAGTCATAATCGATTAAGCAAACTAGATAATCGATTATTCCTTTGTTAAAGCTGATAATCGATTATGCCAACTTAGATAATCGATTAAGACCTGATCAGACTTCTGATAATCGATTATGGCTTCCACTTAATCGATTATTACCTGTAAAACTTGATTAATAACTTGTTTTCTCAAAACTAAACCTTTTCTTTCAAACCTTTAAGCCACCTATTGATTTAGGTTAAGTGAAATACTTAAATTATAATATGATCATGCACTTGATAGAGATTCACTACCCTATAATAAACTCTACCCAAACTCATCAAACACTAAGACTCAAAATAAAGATATTACAAGAAATACACATATTGAATCTTAATGAGCTTGCTCTCTCTTCAACATTGTTGTTTGTTGTGCTTTTGGTGAGCTTCTCCATGACTTGAGTTTGCTCAAAACATTTGTCATTATCAAAACCATGCACTTGCACAATAGATCTCACATTCTCCACATGCACATGCACACTAGATCTAACATAACATATACTCAAACTCAGGTTATCGATCATTTATTATTATTTAAATGAGAGTGGTATGATGTATGATGTCTTATCACTCAATCCTAGCTTCCATAGAAACTATTTCCACTCTCGAACGTCCATCCTTATTGCATCCGATGTACAATTTCATACTCGGTACCCTTGCGGGGTACAATTCAATACATTCCTTCTAGATGTATTACGCTCAAGCTTCGTAGTGATACAAAACGCCGCAATCCTCCCAGACGTCACGTTCCCAAACGTAATAATCACATCATCAATATTCAACCATACTGGCCACGTTTCCATCTCATATACGTGTCATCAAGCAAGACGTATTTGGAGCTTCCAAGGCCCTCCTCATGTTACAATAAACATGACATCAATCTAACATCCATTCACCATGCATAAATGCATCACAGATAATCTCATTGATTGGTATTTAAATTAATTGATAATATCCACCATTATCTCAAAGTAATTAAAGTTCATTTCATGAACAATTTCCAAGAAAATTCGAAAATACACAATCAGACATATTTCAGTCATATAATCAATCCATGATATTCCTTTAAGTGACATTAGGTTTAGATAAAAGTGGTTAAGTTAAAAATGGTGTTTTAAGCAGTTTCTGTCTAAATACTCAAGTAGTTCATAAGATACTCGAGTAGTTCATTGAAGATCTTGCATCAGACAGATCAGAATACTCGAGTAGTTCATCAACCCAGAATATTCGAGTGATTCATCAACTACTCGAGTATTGTGCTGAAGTCTGGTGATTCTGGATCAGGCATTACTCGAGTATTGGCTCAAATACTCGAGTATTTCATGACAGCAAAAACACTCTAAATTGGGTTTTAACATACCATTTTCAATTTTAGCCAAATTTAACTCAAACCAATGATCAACAGAGTTAACATAACATATGTTAAACATGTTAAAGCACTTAGAATACATCAATTTACAGAGATTGCATGCCTTTCATGGATTATGCATATAATCATGAAAATCAACAACTCAATATACCAAAACACAAGATACTCAATACATTCATGTTTTCAGGTTCCAAGCAGTCTGCATGCAGCATATATGACTTGCTCAAATCAAATTTAGAGCATGAATTGGTCTGCAAACCAAATTCCTAATTCAAACTAAGCCCTTAGAGCCTCTTGATGGCTCTCTATATAAAATCATGCACTTTAAACTCAATCTAGTGTATGAAAAGCTTTCCCCTTACCTCTAGGACGTGAATCAACAAAAACTTTAGGAAGATTTGTTCAAAAACTCTCAAACCCTTGGAGAGTAGCACATGCAGAGCAGTTTCCAACAAGGTCACAAAACTAGAGATTTCCACCAATCAAACATGCAAACAAATTGGGGAAAATGGTTAGGGTTTACTCTCTGCAACATGCACGAGAAAGTGAAACAAGTTTGAGATCAAGAGGGTTCACGAGCTTACCAAAATCGATGGTCAAAGTGAGCTCCAGACCTCAGATTTCTGCTTCTACAGAATTGGAACCCAATCTTTGAGACTTCGATTCTCCTAGCTCACTCACTCTTAGCTCACGATTTTTATGTCATTGCAAAGCTTGAAATCTAAGCTTTGCAATGGTGTATGATTTGTGTATTGTTGTTCAGAATTGAAAGAGAATTCGAGGGGCAAAAACTAGAACCCTAACACATGCAACTCTTCAAGTTTTGGCCAAAATGAGAGTTTGATTCATCAACCAAGCTATTTATAGGCAAGTTGGAAGCTCATGCTAAGTGACATGCATCCCTGGGCTAATTTCATGTCAAGGTTGGGTAATTTGGTTGGTTGACTCATCAAACGCACTATCGCTGAACAGTTCTGTACAAAATACTCGAGTGTTGGCTAAAATACTCGAGTATTTTGACCAAATTTTGAAAAATTAATATTTTTATTTCCTTTACCTCCAAAACCTTCCTAATATTACTTCTAGGTCCTAAAACAAGGACTAATATGCAAAACTCCTATTTTTACACAAAAATAATTATCAAATGATTTTTCACATATTTTTCTTTCATCAAATGCATACACAAAACACATAATTAATCAAAGATTATAATAAAAGTAATTAATTATAAATAAACTTTATAATTAACTTTTTATTAATCAGAGATTAAAAATTTGGGGTGTTACACTACTCCCCTACTTACAAGGAATTTCGTCCCTGAAATTCAACTTACACAAACAAATCAGGATAGTCCTGATGCTTCTTATCCTCTAACTCCCCGGTTGTCTCGATCACATCGCCACTCAACCAGACAACCTTGACCAAAGAAATTTCTTTTCCTCTGAGCTGCTTAATCCTTTGGTCTTCAATCCGAATAGGAGCAACTTTAAAGGTTAGGTTCTCACGTACATCTAGATAATCAGGTCTGATTTTAAGAATAACAGTTGGGTCATGGATATACTTTTTCAACAAAGACACATGGAAAACATTGTGTATATTGGCCAAAGATGGGGGTAAAGCTATTTGGTATGCTACAGGACCTATTCTCTTAAGAATTTGGTAGGGACCAATAAACTTAGGAGAAAATTTCTGGGTTTTTAAAGCTCTACTGACACCTTTGGTTGGAACTACTCTAATAAACACATGCTCTCCCTCCGAAAACTCTAACGGTATTCGCCTTTGGTCAACATAACTCTTCTGTCGGCTCTGAGTTGTCCTCATCTTCTCTTGAATCATCTTGATCTTCTTAGTTGTCTCTTGCACAACTTCAGGACCAACAAGAAAATTCTCCCCCACTTGGAACCAACATAGCCTGGTCTGACATTTCCTTCCATATAGAGCTTCAAATGGTGCAATTCCAATACTCGAATGATAACTATTGTTATAAGTAAATTCTATGAGTGGCAACATTTGCTCCCAACTTTCGTGCTCTTCCAGAACACAAGCTCTTAAAAGGTCTTCCAATGACTGAATAATCCTCTCCGTTTGACCATCAGTCTGGGGATGATATGCAGAACTCAACTTCAATCTTGTCCCCAATGCTTGATGTAAGCTCTGCCAAAATCTTGATGTGAATCTGAGATCACGATAAGAAACTATGCTTGATGGTACGCTGTGCAGACGAACCACTTCCTTGATATACAACTGGGTGAGCTTTTCCAAAGATCAGCGAATATTCACCGGAATGAAATGCGTCGACTTCGTCAACCGATCAACGATCACCCAAATTGCATCATGGTTACTGACTGTCCTTGGCAAACTGGATAAAAAATCCATCGATATGCTATCCCACTTCCATTGTGGAATATCCAAGGGATGTAATTCTCCTCCAGGCTTCTGATGTTCCACTTTTGCTTTCTGACAAACCAAGAAAGAAGCCACATACTTCGCCATATCCTTCTTAAGACCAGTCCACTAAAACAACTTCTTTAAGTCTTGATACATCTTTATCGCTCCAGGGTGCATACTCATCTTGATTTTGTGTGCTTCATTCAAAATCATCCTTCTAACTTCTGGATCATCGGGTATGGAAATCCTCGTCCTGAAACGAAGAATTCCATCTTCTCCTTCTTGGAATTCTGGTTCCTTTCCTTCCATCATCAATCTTCTTTTCTCCTTTAGTTCCTTGTCTTCTTGTTGAAATTCCTGAATTCTTTCCAAGAACTTATTAGTGATTTGCAACATTCCCATCTTGATGCTTGACGGCTCTACTTCCATCGTAAAACTCAAATCTCTGAATTCCTCAATCAGAGCAGCATCCTTAACCATCATCCAACTAGCATGCATTGCTTTCCGACTCAATGCATCTGCCACCACGTTCGCCTTCCCAGGATGGTAATGAAGTTCAAAGTCATAATCTTTCAGGAACTCCATCCATCGGCGCTGCCTCATATTCAACTCTTTTTGATCGAAGAGATACTTCAAACTCTTATGGTCACTAAACACTCGAAATGTAGTGCATAGAGATTATGTCTCCAGATCTTTAGAGCAAACACAACAGCTGCAAGCTCTAAATCATGAGTTGGATAATTCACTTCATGCGTCCTCAATTGTCGAGAAGCATAAGCCGCTACTGTGACGACCCGCAAATTCCTCGTCTTTTTTAAATGAATTTTGAAATATGTTTTATCAAACGATAGATGTATTTGTGTGAAAATAAATGTTTTCATGAACTCAAATGAGATGGTTTTATTATTCGGGATTTCTTTGAGAAGTGAAAATTCTTTGTGGATTTTAATAGATTGACTAACTTTGAAAATTCGTATCTTTTTAACCGTAACTCCGAATTTTATGATCTTTATATGAAAACGATTGTATTGAAATGTAGATTTCAAAAATGTAACTTTTGTAATTTTCTGGATTGATTTACGAAAATTTATTTTATGAGTGTGTTGTGAACGAATTTTAAGTATTTAAATTGGTAAAAATAGTTAAAGACCTCAAATGAACTTTTCCTTTTGAGGATCTCTTTTATATATACAGATATGATTTTAGAAAATGAAATGAGGGCTATATCTATAGCCAAGTAGTGCAGTTAATTGTTTTATTTAAAGTGTGTATTTTAGAGTTTTTATTCACTATTGTGGGTGATTGTCCTGTTATAAAAGGAAAATTATTTTAGGTAATCTTATAAAGTGAATTTAAAATGAAATGAGTATTTGATGTGAGGTGTATGCGAATATTTGTGTGATGTATGAATTCTTTGCAGTCTATTATTTTTCATTAAGATGGCATAACATATTAATATTTGAATGATGTGTGTGATTAGAAGAATGAAAATTTAAAATTTTTTATAAGTGTGTATAGGTGGCAAGCATGCATGATGGGAGATTAGGAAGTTTATTTTCTTCTAGGTTAAGAAAATTAAAAGTAAAAATTAAATCCATGGAAAATAAATTAGGAGATGTGATGCAGAAAACAAAATGATGAGTGATTAGACCTAATGCCTTAAATTACTCCTTATTGTCTCCTTGATAAAATCCACCCATGCAAATCATCCAATTGCCAAAATTGCCCTCCACCTTACACACATAACCGAATTAATTACCAAGGGAAAAGAAGAGAATTCACAACTTGCCTATATATAGCCTAGCCTTAAGATCATTTCCCTTCATTCACTTCTTCATCCATTCATTTCTTCATTTCCACCCAAAACACAATTTTAAGAGTCCATTATACTCTTAGAACGAGAGAGAGAGAAAGAAGGAGCTGTGGGAAGAGAAGGAGAGGAAGAAGAGGATTCCAAGTTCCATTCAAGGTTTCCTTTGAAGATCAAGTGTTGGAGTTAGAAGATCAAGCTTAGGTAGAAACCATTTTCTTTTCTTAGAAGTTTGTTTCAAAGATCTCAAAGATTTAAGGGTTGTGTAAAATCTTTGTAAGCATGTAATTAATCTCTTTGCATGTTAATTTTTAAAGCTTAAATCGTGATCTATGATACATGCATGTGATTATTGGGTTGATAAATGTGTGATCTAAACTTGGTTGGAGAAAAAGTTGAGATCTTGAGCATTTCATGTGGAATTTTAGCAAAAAGATTGTCTTTTTACCTTGATGCTTCTTGTTCTTCCTTCCTTCATTCTTCCTTTTGTTTCGATTTTCATAAAGCTTTCAAGGAGGTTTTTGTGTTTCTTAACTTTGAGCTCTTGCATGTGGATTTTTAAGCTTCCTTATGATTTTCTACACATATTTCTATTTGGATCTAAGAGTGAAATCAAAGAAATAAACATGCACTAATCTCAATGATGCCCACGGTTTTGATCCATTCTTACTTGAAATGGTTTTTGATCTTTGATTTGTATTTTTTTTTGTTAATTTTATGACTTAATGTGTAAGATCTAAGTACATGCATGTTGATGTTTGATCTTGAAAAGTTATTTTTATGTTTCTTTGAAAAGTAAATTGGAAATGTCTCTTTCGATCTATGATTATTTTTGATCTTTGCATGCTTTGTGAAAAAGCTAAGACCTTGATTCTTGCATGTTAAATTTGAGTGAAAAGATTTGACTTTTCTTTGATGCATGTCACGGTTAGGGTTTAGATTTGGGGAAAATGAAATTATTTTTCTTATGCAAGTAATTGATTGTTACTCTTTGATGTATGTGTGGTGTATTTTGATTTTATATACATATGCTCACTTGAAAGTTGTTGATTTGCTAAAAATATGCTCATGCATGTTGGATTTTTCTATTGATCTATGGTTTTTAGTTACATGCATGTCAAGATCTAAGTTTGTTTTGATGAATAAAGCATGCATATTAATTTTTATACTTGTTGTGATTTTTGGTTTATGCTCAATAATTATTGAAAGGAAATTGTGATTAGTCTTAAGAGTTTGTGCATGTTAAGGATTTAGCTGATCTTGAGTTTTGAGTGCATACATGATGGTTAATTTCGGTTTGCTTGAGAATTAAGCTTGGATTAATTTATTTTCCTACTTATATTTTCCGTCAAGTGAGAATCTTAGGGAGAGTGATGTCAATTAACTTTTGTGATGACATGCATGTAAATTTTTAAGATTGATCTTTGAGATTTAACTCCATGCATGATGACTCCTTGTGTTTGATGATGAGTAAATCGGTTCTTTGCTTGCAAAATAGAAGTGATCTATCTTTTTTAATTTTTATTTCGGCTTAAGTATAAGTATTAAGGAAGTAAACATGAGTTGTTAAAATTATAATATGCATGTGTTTATTTGATAAAAAGTTTATGTCTTTATTCTTGCATGTGAGTGTATATATGGTCAAGGCATGAAAAATAGGTAAATGAGTTTGACTTTGAATGCATGTGGAAGATTTGATAAGTTTAGATATTTCCCTAAGTGTATTTTTATTTTCATGAAGGAGATGAATGAATAAATTTGTTTGATAAAGTTTTGTGCTTTAAATTGTATATGTGTGTATTCGGCCTTAAGAGAAAGAAAGAGTAAATGATTTTTGTTTCATGTAAATGAAATTGTATTTAGATGCTTGACATGAATCTTGATGACTTAAGTGTTTAAAGTTGTGATTTTTAGCCTAATTGTCTTTTGATTGATTCGTCCATATAGTGTAAGTGTACTTAGGAAATTTTGATTTGTGAAAATAAACTTGCATGATAATGTTTCAAGATGGTTAAGTTGATTTAAAGTGTTTGAAATAGTAATCTTCGGTTTATTTTGTTTAGTCAATTCGGTTTCATTGAGTTAAAGTAGGTAAATATGAAAATGAACTATTTTGGAAAAGATTGTGAGTTGTATAATTGCTTTAGTGTTGGTTTTGTATTAAGGAATGTTTGGGAACAAAAGTACTTTTCACATTGTTTTCGGGTTTTATTAAAAAGAATTTGCAAAACAATTCCTTGTTGTCCAGAATTGTTTGGGTTTGTTTCCTAACTCTAAAAATGTGATCATGTGATTTAAAGCATAGTATTCAAGTGGTATCTGATTTGGGAAAAAGAGATTTAAAATGGTGAATTTTTCGGTGTTTTCAAACATGATTAAGGTGCTGTCCAAGACGGACCAGCAACCAAATCAATTGGTTTAAATTACATTATTAGATGTTTTCAAATGGTTTTGAGGTACTTAAAGTGCTAGAAAATATTAGAGTTGTTTTGAGAAAAACAATTGTGCTTTAAGTCTTCCGACGAGAAAAGAATATGTGCTTTGAGTTTAAGAGGAGACTTTTCTAATACAAGTTAGTAATATAAATGCATTTTTTTTAATACGAGGAATTTTAAAGATGGGGTATTGGAGCAGCTGATAGCGATAAGGATCCGCGGAGATAGAGATCGTGTGCATTTAATCGCTGGACTAGAGGTGAGAGAGAAGCTTTCCTAAGACACTGTGGTATTTAGGTGATTTATTAGGACGTTCCGGATCATCTCAAAGATCGGAACTTGGTGGTTCTGAGTCAGTAGTATAGTGGCAATTGTTTGTGTTGTGTGGCCACGTATACGAAGGAGACAAAGACCACATGTTGTTATGTGATGAATTTATTTGATGATGATTTGAAATAGCATGCTTATGTTATCTGTTTAAACGTTTAATTATGCATGATGATGTTTGAGTTGTTAATTAATAAGTATAACATGCTGATGGACGTCTGTTACGTCTTGAACATGAAATGACATGAATAAGTTTGTGAAAGTGATGAAACGGGATTGAAAGTAAAAGACACAAAAAGAAAGATATAACCCCCCTGTTTGGCTTAAGTCCTTATTGAATAAGGTAGCTTGGATAAGATATTAAGAAAAGAAATAATGATAAGAAGTATGAGATGTAATAATGATTTTTAAGGATTGTGATAAGAAATAACTGATGATGCGAATGAAAGTGATGTAATGATGATCGAGAAAGAGATATGAGTTAAAGTTTGAGAAAGTGTTGAGATCTGAGAATGCCCCAGTTAAGCATGATGCTGAGATTGTGTTCATAACGCTGAGATTGTGCTCGTGGTGCTAAGATTGTGTTCATGATGCTGAGATTGTGCTCGTGATGCTGAGATTGTGCTCGAGGACTTATGATTGATGATGATTGCCAAGTATCAGGGATACAAGAGGCTTATGAGATTTTCCTACAGGAATTATTTGATGTGCTGTGATGCCAAGTGGCTATTGGAAATGAAAGTAATATGTGATTCTTTGGGGAACGGATTTAACGATTAGTGGTCGAGACTCGTTGAAGGGATGCACCAAGGATGAGCCGACCTTAGGATTAAGATATTAATTAAAACTTTAAAACTCTTTAAAAGACATTGACGAATACGAATGCGGTGAGCAATGAGTGCAAAGTAGTGGAGAGGAAGATACCCCGGGTATCAGGGATATTCGGGTTGTGATTGCAATAGGGGAAGGTAAGGACGGTGATACGTCAAGAAGCCTTGAGTGCTATTCTAGGCAGAACGAACTCCATAAGGGGTAAGGATGGGTCGATCCGATGCCGTGGTAAGTTCTACACTCGAGACTAGAATAGTACTGTCGCCCCCTATGGCAATTCGAGAACAGTGAAAGGGACTGGAGCGAGGCTCTATGATTTTGCCACTGTACCCGATTTTTCTACAGTGTGCCTTGATTATATGACTTGATTTGAGACTGTACCCGATTTTCTATAGTTCTCCTGACTTGGAGCCATTTATTGAGATAGCTGTCAAGCCTGCGCGGTAAAGGTCCTGTACTCCTGTTTACTTCCGACTAGGTTGGGTGGATGACCGAGGAGATGTAGACGTGTGTGCTAACTGCGAACGAAACGAGTACCTCGATGATATTTTAAATTCCCCAATCATCGATGGTTGTGATCCAATAAGACTTGATAAGAAAAGTTTAAGAGTCATGAAAAAGCTTATGAAATATTGATAATGAGAAACGAATCGAGAATGAAAGTGTGGAAAAGGTGAATGGAACCACATGAGCATGGAAACGAATGTAACTTAAAGATTTGCGAGTTGAAATTGAGAAAGGAATTGAGAAAGAAAGAATGATTATGTTGAGAATGAAAGTAAGTTTGGCAAGATGATAATGTATGATGATGATAATGATAATAATGATAGGCTTGAATGTTGTGTTGTGTCTATGTTGCATTGTATGCTGTATATGTGTGATGTTGTATATTTGTATTGTCTTAATATCTTGCCTACTATAAACTCACACCGTCGACGATGCGTCATTCGGATTGCTTACTCTCACCTGTCTCGTTGGCATATCGGTGTTGCTGATATCGCAACGGAAAGATGGAGCACCGTATGGAGGTCACTACAAGGCATCGTCAGGGAAGTGGTTGGAAACCCACCCTCTATGGATGGAGTGGAGCGGGAGTCAAATGACAATAGGAAAGCAGCGACAGAGATGGCATCACCTTCGGAAGTGAAGAAAGGGAAACTTTATCCGGCCGTCTTCAACAGGAAGATTTAAGAGTAGTGCTAGGAATTTAAGGGCCTCTTGTTATCTTTAAGTTTAAGTTTAGTGTTAATATTTGGAGTCAAGGATTAACGTAGTGATGTACCACTCTTGTAATTATGCCCATCTTTATTTTATGGCTGTCAGAACTTTTGTTTTAAAAGAACATTGACTAGGTCATACAATGTATGGATACTTGTTATCCATAATTTGTGAAGATGATGTAAATGAAATATGATGCAACTGAATGAATTTATTTTGAAAGACTTGGAAGTTCATGTAAGTGAAAGTTTCAGTAACAACTCGGTTTTCAGTAAAGAGTGTTATGTGCACCAATGACAATTCAATAATGTTTAAAAAAAAATTGGCCTCATTTTTTTTGCAACTTAATAAATAAAAGCTGGTTATTTTGTGTTACGAAAATCGGGCTATTACATTATGGTATCAGAGCTTATGGTAATCCTTAGTGGCCTTAAGCATGGGCTTACATGCTTTGTTTGTGTGACTCTGTGTGTCTGCTAGTGTAAGGATAAGAGTATAAGGTCAAAGTTCTCGCCCTTCTGAGATGTGAGACTCTGTCTGTGTCTTTAGTGTCTGCAGTGTAGGTCTGATGAACCTGTTGGTTATGTAGTTTGAAGGAAGTAGATTGAGTAGAAAGCGAATAGATTCTAAGTCGAGACCCCGTGACCCTTGATGTTACATCATTGCTTGTTAGACCCAAGTTTGTTGACCTTGACGCACCTTTTGGTACAAGGGTAGTCATTACCTTTAAGAGTATAGGATATCATCCTTGGATCTCATATTTGTTGGATTGCTTCAACGAAAATAGTCATTGTAGCTGGAATTCAAACTTTTTCTTCATGAGCCTCACTATCAAACCATAGCCTTATCGATCCTTTCCAAAATCCCTTAGTCTGACTTGTGGAAATGAAAGTGTCATAGTCACCCAGATAGCTTAGGCTTGAATGATCATGGATGGATCAATGATGGTAATTGAATAAAATATAGGACAATGGTGAACTTAGTAGTAAGTTCGATCGAAGTTGGGGAGTTGCAAGGAAGAAAAGAGGTGTATATTGTCAGTAATTTGAGGAAATCATGATGAGAATCCAGAAGACTAGAATCACTTTGTGCTATAGTTAAATGTCTAGACGGCGAAAGTGATAGGCATGATTGATGCTTAGGATGAGTCTAACGAGAAAGGTGGAGTTGTTCTGAGTAGATAGGACCAAAGTTACGATAAAATTTCCCTAAGTTGGAGGAAGGATGGATGAAAGCGTTAGAGTTAGAAGGAGAACTAAAGAAAGGAGTAGTTACTTAAGAATTATTGTGAATCCAAAGTTGTCGAGGGTAGTGAGTACCTAATGATTTTTAGACCTTTTAGCAGTTTTAAAAGCAAAACCTCGTGTTCCTAGAAGATGTGTGAAATTATGTTTGCTTGATATTCCCTAAGTTGTACCTAAGGTTGAGACTTCTGTAGCTACGATTGGTTAAGGAATGGTATTCTCTCTGTTTAGACCGTGGACTTGATTCGATTCGACACGCAAGTAGTAGTACGTGCGAGGCTTCTTCATCAGAAAGCGACAAAACGAGGAGCACTGTAAAGTGAATTATGCCAGCAAGGGAAATACGACCGCGAAGTGAGAAGGAGAATGTTCTTAAGGGCCTCACCGCAATGCGAGAATTTTGTGTCCTGCTGTCCAATCCATGATGTATTTCTCGGGGACGAGAAATCTTTAAGTTGGGGACACTACTACAGAATTGCAAAAAAGTAGCCGGATATTAATCCCGGTTTCGTTTCGGAACTGAGATTAATAGACAAATGATAGTTAAAAAATACCATGAATTTATTGATCCCGGTTATAAAAAACACGGAACCGGGATCAATGTTATATCATATATAATTTTTTATTTTTTAAAAATTAAAAATCACACGAACCTTATTTATTCCGTTGTTTTACTTCAACTGGGATGAATAATAAAAACACGGAACCGGGATCAATATTTTAACGTAAATAATTTTTTATTTTTTAAAAATTAAAAATTCCACAAACATTATTTATCCTATCATTTTATTTCAACTGAGATGAATAAATTGCTTATTTTGGTGCCAAATCCCCTTGAACTCCCTCGTGTACTGTGCATACAAGGGGAAAACCTAGTTTCCCTTCTTCTTCCCTACGAGAGTCGCCGCCCCCCATCCCTTCTTGTCTCCGTCGACCCCCGTTCACGTTGCCGCCACCAAGCCGCCGCTTGCCGTCCTCACCATCAACCTTCGTCTCTTTTCCTCGTGGCTCTCTCTCCTCCGTCTCTTGCGCCACCAAACACCCTTGCCATAACCACAGAGCCACACATCCCTTGCTCTCTCCTTTAATCGCGAACCCAACCAGCACCGCGCCGTCGCCTCCCTCCAGTCACAGATCCGTCGTTCGCTGCCGGTGTTGGAACGTAACCGCCGCCACCGGGACCAGAAGCCAGTGCCGCCCTCGATCTCTTCTTCTTCCTCGCGATTCGTCACACCATAGACAGAGCTCGCGAATCGTCCTTCTCCCTTGTGCCGCCGATCTCGCGCCGCCGTTCCTCCCTGGTTCGTGTGTCGCTGCCGTCACCTGAAGTTCGTGGTGTTGGTCTCTGAAGATTATGATGAGGTTGATCTTTGAAGTTTCTTCGCTTGCATCTCATTTTTTAGTGTTGTTCACACTTAAATTTTTTAGTGTTGTTCACACTTTCTAAGAAGGATGCAGAACTGGCTGCAGCTAATGACAATGAGCAACTCAAAGCTCTTGAAGAAGCTATAAAAGTACATGCTTATCATAGTTTTATGTTAAAAACATTGTTTGCTTAGTGAAGATATATCATTCACAAATCAAATTTTTGATTTTCTACAAGAGGCTGAAAATGAAATATCATCAATAACAGAAGAAAGGGATAGAGTTCTTCATGATCTTCAATCCACTATGGCTAATCATGAGAAAGAACTTGCAGAGAGGTACCATTATTATTGATAAATCTTAATGGGCTTGTTACCTTATACATCACTTTATATTTGAATATAGTTGGAAGCAAAAGATGAATCACAAGTAACTGATGTTGTGAAAATCTGGCTTTCTCATTGATTTGTGCTATGGTTGGCTGGCTAATATTGGATATACAATAGTTACTTTTTTTGTTGTTTAAGGTGTAGCACCAGCAACCCTCTCATTTTATGAATTTTAGAGACACGGCCCTTGAAAATGCTAAACAGCAGATAAGGAGCTTAGAGACAAGGCTTGACTCAGCAAATGCCCAGCACCTAAAAGAGAAAGAAGAATGGGGACTAAGCCTTCAAAATGTAGAAGAAACCTGGCGAAGTACTACACTCTACTGCTTGGTTAATTAGTTGATTATGCCTTATATTCTTTGATTCCCTTATCTCTACGATTTTGGCATTAGAAGGTTAACTTAATTGAAATTTACAGTCAGATGTGAGGCAATGAAGGCCGAAAATGAAGCAACCACTGCACAAGATATACAAAAGGAATCGGAAGAGCTCAAAGAGCTTAGAAAACGATATAAAAAATTGAAGGTAGTCTGCAAGTTGTTAAAACTGTGTTTGGATTATCCCCTGCCCTCCTTATCATTGATTTCCCCCCTTTTATGCTTACTAAATCTGTAACTTGTAGGAAGAGCATGCTTCTTTTCATGATCTTGCTGATAGAATAATTGAGGAGAAAGACAATGAAATATCCAGACTTTTAAATGATAATAAGAATCTTCGGCAGTCTCTTCAATCAAGATCACAGGTTTGTTTTTCATCTGCTTTCAGTGTTATAAGAAACTGAGACTTTGGTACTATACTTAACATTTCCTTCAATATTTTCGACTTATTTTATATATATATAGTTGCTTAGCTATGTCCCATGCAGATGAAGTGATAGTTCAGTTTAGTGCTGCAGGTGTAATGTAGTTATGCAATCTCGGAGTATGCTTGGAAAGTTCATTCAGTCATCACCGTTTTCTGCAAGACTCTGGTATTAAGTAGTTTGATTTCTTTTTCTAGCAATTAATTTGCAACTTAGAGTTTTAAATATTGTTGAAATATATTTTTTTCATTTTTGTTATCTCTGTTTGTCAGGGTATTGCTTCTTGTCTCAAGCTTACGTAAAAAGTTTGCTGGTATCTTATCTGACAAGGAGATTTTGGGATCACAATACGTAATCTACTTCCTTTTGGTTCAATGAGTTCTAATTTTGCTGAAGCTTTATGTTCTTTTTTAATTCTGATGGGATATTGTTGCAAGGTTTTACCAGAAAGAAGGCCTAGCTCAGATGTATGCGAGTTCACTGTTACCACCATCAGTGTTTCAAACTGAGGTATTGTAATAAATAGATTGTTAGAAGACTTCACTGGAACCAATTTTTATACGTTAATTTGGTTATTAATTATTATGCTTTCCTTTACCAGCATGGTGCCTTCATGGGGCTATGTAGGCATGACTTGAATGCCTGCGGTAGAGAACCGCATTGTGATTTCCTGAAACCGGTATTTTCCTTGAATGTTTCTTTCTTTCTTTTTTTTTTTGAAAGTTCCTTGAATACTTTATAATCATTGTGTCTGATATGGTCAGCAGAAATACAATCTTTTTTTTCACCCGGGGGGGAAAAGATATAGTCATTTTTGTTTTTCTTGTTGAAAGTGTTTGTTAGTTGTTACTAGATACAAATTAATATATCTATGTTATTACAGATAATACCTATGTCTATCCTCCTCTATCACTGTATAGATACCCTGCTGAGAAAGCTAAAGTTGGAAAATCACTGTGAGGTGTTGCCTGTTCGCAGCCATTCCAAACTTTTATCTTGTGAAGCAAGATATGATGGTATATCAGTTAGGAGGATCATTTCAAGAGAAGATGTAGGCGTTGCTTTGATTGGCTATCTGAAGGTTATTAGTTTGATTTATCTTTTATTTCAATATTTGCAAATATGCTGCATTTGCAATGGTTGTATTACTTCTGCTTTATTCAAATTTATGTGACCTACTTTAGATTTCTTTGATCTTTTAAAGATGGAGACAACTCATATTTTTGACAAAACCTCTGATTTATTGGCATATCTACTGATATTAGAGTCCTCAAGATTTTTTTTGCTTTGAATATTCAGCTTAATCCATCAACTAGATATAAGTGTTATAAGAATGCAGCCTTGTGGTCTTGTACTCTTGTCTATGTCTTTTTTATTAGTTTAAATTATATTTACTTGTCTATTGTCTCGGAAGAAAATATATCAACACAATTCTAATTCCATTTTCTATTAAATCTTCCCCTTTAGTATAAAAAGATGTCTCAAATGAGGCTTCTCATTCTCCCAATTTAAAATCCTGCTCTCAGGTTAAAAGTTGGTAAATCTTGAAAGGTGGACACATCCACGTGTCTCTCTCTTTCTCAAATACTAACTGCCATAGCATTTTCCAAATTTCCAAATAGATAACCCTAAGTCCTAACCCCCTTCTCTAGCCATCACCCCATTCTTCTCAGACCTTGGATTCCCTTCACTCTCTTCTCTTCTTCTCTTGGTCCCTTCTCTTGCCCTCATTGTAGCATCAACAACGCCGCCCCTTGCTATCTCTCTCTTGCGGTCCTTCTGCTTTCTCTTCTTTCTCTCTCTTCTCCGTGTCTCCCTGTCACCACCGTCTCTCTCTCCTTCGCTCTCTCACCTCCGTCTCTCTCTCCTCCTCGGGTTCTCGACCCCGCCGCCACCACGAACCAGCCCAATCAACGGCGATGACGACCAGACTGGGGGCAGCGATCGCGATAGCCACCGGTGCCGCCTCCCTCCTCCTCCTTCGATCGCCCCTTTCAGTCTCGCGTCTCTCTCCCCCATGGGTTCTCGCCGCCATCGCCGTGGGAAGGCTTTTGAAACGCGAATCGGGAACCGCCGTGGTGGTTGGTCCTGTGAACCGACTTTGCCTAGAACCGGTGATTAATGGAGCCCTAGAACCGAACCAATCATCCCTTTGCTGAGGTTAATTCCTATTACCTTTTTAACTGTTCTATGTTGAGCTTTAATAATAGTAATAATAATAATAATAATATAGAATTAACCGTTATGTCGAACAATTAATTTGAAAGTATTTTGTTAAAGGTGTTGGGTTCCTAAGTAATTGAACTCTCTGTTTGGTTTGGACTGTAGTTAGACTAAATCGTGTTCCAATTAATCATTCGACATACGTTAATTCGAGTTAAAACCTTGAACTTTGATTTCAAATCGAAGGGGAGTGTACGTATTTGGACTTTGGAAATTAGTTTACACTTATTTTTGAACAAAGAACGCTCTCTTTCAATTAGGAATTTATAGCGTCAAGTATCATAAGCATTTGATTTTGTGAGTCGTGATTAAAGCTATTTGATTTTAAATTATTTTTGATAAGTATGTTAGGTTTGAAGGTTAAAGTGTTTTCAATAAGGAATTGTTATTGTTAAGCGATATTAGCATTTAATTTTGTGAGTTGAAGTTGAAACTACTTGACTTCAATTTATTTTGATGATTATAATAGTTAGAAAGTTAACGTTTTTTGATAAAAAGCTATGCTATTTTATTGAGAAGGCAATGATCCTAATGAGAGACTTACTTGGGTATGTTGACTAAAGAGTGTCTTGATATGGTTGATTGTTTGATTGAGATTGCATAACAAACAACTTCTCTCAGTCTCTCTCTCTTCCATTAAGATCTGCCATTGAGTTTTGCTCCATTCTTAATTCTTTATATCCAATTGCACTTCCACCATTTTCTTTTCTTTTATTTTTTTTGTTGTCAACTTTTAACAAAATAAAATGGTTAATGTGATGCGTATTTGGTGTTTCAGGTTCCTGCATCTGTTAAGTTAACTGTATGTAGATTGCTTGAACATCAAAGAGTGGGAGTGAAGTTTTTGTATGGTTTGTACAAAAAAAATCAGAGGCATCCTTGGCGATGACATGTGAGTTGGAAGTTTTTGTATGGTTTGTACAAGAAAAAGCAAATGCAAATTCTAAGCAATCTTCAGGTGGAAAATCAGAAAATGTTTTTGACTCTTTTGAAGTGTTGGAGAAAGTCTTGGGGTCTTCATCAGTTGGAAAGAAGTGAGCAGTTCTTCCTTCCACGTTAATCTTTGTTGTTAGTTTTACTCTTCAAATAAGTCAAGTTGGTATTTTCGATTCTTGAGAGTTGAGACTATCAAATGACAGTATTGCTTGTGTTTATTTTGGTTTAGTATTAAAATTCAAAGGGGTAATTTGTTTAGCAGGTATGTACCATTATTTGCTTTTAGAATAACTTGCATATATCTATTACTGTTTTAACCTGCTGTAGGTTTGTGATTAAATCCTCAAAATCCCCAGCATTTTCCAATAAATACTTGGCTGCCAATTTTGAACATCATGGCAAATGCACACTTTAGCATGTTTCACTGAACTATGTGATGGTCTCCTTCCACCTTTTGGGTTCCAATTTCTGGGCTTCTCTATTGGTGTATGTTCTATTCATTTTGAAAGCAATCACTAACCAATAGGTTTACTTTTAAAAAAATTCAAAAATAATTTTTTTTATATCTCCCAAAATAATTAATTAACTAATAAATAATTAACTAATAATAAACAACCCGACAATAATAGCAGAATCGTTGCATTGACGAAACTGGACAGGTTGCTTCTTCCATGTTTAAAAGAAAAGAGTTCAGGTGTGACCACTTGAATTCAGATGGAATCACCTGTTCAGTTTCCACCGGTTTGTTAATGCAGAATTGTGCAAGCACCATTCTCTGTTGTTTATCATTATCCAATCATTTTGGTGGTTTATTTATATGTAAAACTGTGTGCTAAGGCTTAATTTATATCCTGAACCTCGATGAAATTAAAGGTTTCTTCACAAACCTTTAAGTGGGAAGAGTACATGGACTGGCAAAGTGAAAGAAAGCCTTTGGTAAACAAATGGAGTGCCTTTTTTATAAGATCACCTCTTGAAGATGTGGTAGTTGTTAAGAATAACGTTTATCATAAAGGATTCATTCGCAATATTCAGGAGATTATTTCCCCTCTCTCTACAAGGAAATCATTTACACGAACCAAATTGAAGTCCAGCTGAGCTGTGAAACATAAAATGGGCTGGGTAGCATTTCTCTAGAATTCTTTAGATACCAATATAAATCATTGTAAACATAAGATAATACAATTGTTTCATTGACAACTTATAATTG
The DNA here is from genome assembly GCA_037953625.1 of Crotalaria pallida. Lineage (NCBI taxonomy): Eukaryota > Viridiplantae > Streptophyta > Magnoliopsida > Fabales > Fabaceae > Crotalaria > Crotalaria pallida. The sequence goes on from CM075653.1 coordinate 87,226,078, forward strand.
ATTCTTTGGTGTAGTGATAATGCAAATAAAAGACATTGCAGCTTTCTTTTCAATTGTTTCGTACAAGTTTGAGTGGGTGCATAATTACATTATTACATTATTTTGTAAGTTGTTGACAAATTGGGCCTCTTAAAAAACCAATAGGTTTACTTTTAAAAAAAAAATAAATTAGTAAGGCCCAAAAACTATCTATTCAATATAACAATATAAAAATTATAATGATCAATATAATAAATAATAAATAATAATTAACCAATAATAAATAATAAATAATAATAAATAATCATAACAATAATAATACTAAAAATAATAATAATAATAATAACTGAATACACATCAATTTCTATTTTACTTACAAGAAATATCAATATTTATATTACTTTTTTCTAAATTATTTTTTGCATTCTACAATAACATAATAACAATTTTATTTTATATATATATATATATACACAAATTGTATTATTCATTGTATATGCAATTTTTTGTGTTTACTATATAATTGCTATATAATAAATAAAAACATAAGGTATTGCTAATTCAAATATTTAGATGAAAATTTAAATTTTAAAAACGTGACTCTATCATTTCATAGTACATTTTTGTCTTTGGCCCGTGCATGTGCACGGGCTTGCGTACTAGTTGTATAGTATTTTGAAGATTGACAGTACACCTACTATTCCGATGAATTGTTGAATGAGGTCAAGGATGAATGGGCAACATATGTTCTTGACGAATGACCTTAGCTTAGTTTTGAATTTAGGGCACCATATATATTTTTGAATGTGACTATGTAGCATCTATATGATCGAACTTGTTTAGACTTTTGTATGTATGGAGCCATTTGGTTTGGGAGTTATCTATCTTAAATGTGTATTGACATTTACGTTTCTAATGTATATAATTATGACATTTATTTGTTGCGAAAAAAAATGTTGACAATTTATTTAAATATATGGATATAGCAAATATTATAAATTTAAAAAAAAAATATATTCACTAAAGATCCCGGTTCATTTTAAAAAACTCAACAGTGATCATACATACTAAAGATCCCGGTTCGTTTTAAAAAACTCACCAGTGATCATATGTATTAAAGATCTCGGTTCATTATTAAAAATCAACAGTGATCATATATACTATTGATCTCAGTTCCTTGTTTTTTTTATTGATCCCGGTTCCGTGTTTTCTAAAACACCTGGGATCACAAGTATCAGACTTGTTATACCAGGGGATACAATCCCAGTTCGGAACCGGGATCAATATGCATGCGGAACCGGGATCTTTTAGCATTTCAGTTGTAGTGGGAGGATGTGACGACCCGCAAATTCCTCGTCTGTTTTAAATGAATTTTGAAATATGTTTTATCAAACGATAGATGTATTTGTGTGAAAATAAATGTTTTCATGAACTCAAATGAGATGGTTTTATTATTCGGGATTTCTTTGAGAAGTGAAAATTCTTTGTGGATTTTAATAGATTGACTAACTTTGGAAATTCGTATCTTTTTAACCGTAACTTCGAATTTTATGATCTTTATATGAAAACGATCGTATTGAAATGTAAATTTCAAAAATGTAACTTTTGTAATTTTATGGATTGATTTACGAAAATTTATTTTCTGAGTGTGTTGTGAACGACTTTTGAGTATTTAAATTGGTAAAAATAGTTAAAGACCTCAAATGAACTTTTCCTTTTGAGGATCTCTTTTATATATACAAATATGATTTTAGAAAATGAAATGAGGGCTATATCTATAGCCAAGTAGTGCAGTTAATTGTTTTATTTAAAGTGTGTATTTTAGAGTTTTTATTCACTATTGTGGGTGATTGTCCTGTTATAAAAGGAAAATTATTTTAGGTAATCTTATAAAGTGAATTTAAAATGAAATGAGTAATTGATGTGAGGTGTATGTGAATATTTATGTGATGTATGAATTCTTTGCATTCTATTATTTTTCATTAAGATGACATAACATATTAATATTAGAATGATGCGTGTGATTAGAAGAATGAAAATTTAAAATTTTGTATAAGTGTGTATAGGTGGCAAGCATGCATGATGGGAGAGTAGGAAGTTTATTTTCTTCTAGGTTAAGAAAATTAAAAGTAAAAATTAAATCCATGGAAAATAAATTAGGAGATGTGATGTAGAAAACAAAATGATGAGTGATTACACCTAATGCCTTAAATTACTCCTTATTGTCTCCTTGATAAAATCCACCCATGCAAATCTTCCAATTGCCAAAATTGCCCTCCACCTTACACACATAATCGAATTAATTACCAAGGGCAAAGAAGAGAATTCACAACTTGCCTATATATAGCCTAGCCTTAAGATCATTTCCCTTCATTCACTTCTTCATCCATGAGAGAGAGAGAGAGAGAGAGAGAGAGAGAGAGAGAGAGAGAGAGAGAGAGAGAGAGAGAGAGAGAGAGAGAGAGAGAGAGAGAGAGAGAGAGAGAGAGAGAGAGAGAGAGAGAGAGAGAGAGAGAGAGAGAGAGAGAGAGAGAGAGAGAGAGAGAGAGAGAGAGAGAGAGAGAGAGAGAGAGAGAGAGAGAGAGAGAGAGAGAGGATTCCAAGTTCCATTCAAGGTTTCCTTTGAAGATCAAGTGTTGGAGTTAGAAGATCAAGCTTAGGTAGAAACCATTTTCTTTTCTTCGAAGTTTGTTTCAAAGATCTCAAAGATTTAAGGGTTGTGTAAAATCTTTGTAAGCATGTAATTAATCTCTTTGCATGTTAATTTTTAAAGCTTAAATCGTGATCTATGATGTAACATTCCACATTTTTCCCAAATGTGTGTAAACGAATTTGTTAAAAGAAACCTTGAGTTTTGTTTTATTAAGGATTTTTTGATGAGAATTTTACGTGTGTGATAAATAAAGTATTGATTTTTACGGAGTTTTACAAACAAAGTGTTTTATGGATAAGAAATGAATGATTTTATTGAGTTTGGAATGATTTGATTTACAAGAAATGGTTTGATGATTTGTGATTTTATTAAAGGATGATTTCTCTTTAGAATAAATTTTCTTTTGGATTTGTAAACTTTGAAAATTTGTATCTTTTCGACCGTAACTCGGAATTTTATGATCTTTATATGAAAACGACCGTCTTGAAACGAAGAATTTAAAAATGTAATTTCTGGAATTTTCTGGGTTGATTTATAAAAATTTATTTTCTAAATTTGTGGAGGACGAGTTTTAAGAAATATTGATTTTTATAGTGGCTAGAAACTTCAAATGAATTTGTCTTTTTGTAAATTTCTTATGTGTATGAAAAGCTTGGTTTTCAAAATCATTTGGAGATTTTAATTACGTTTATTTTATGTAGATAATTATTTTTTCTTAAAAAGGTTTTAAAATTCCCTTGTAATGAGAAATGTGTTTTGTAGAAAGTAAAATTTTTGTCATAGCATGAATCTATTATGTGATATGTGTTTGGTTTGATGTGTGAATGATGAATGATGCTTGAAAATAATTGTGTGAATGTGATTCCTTGGGAATATTTGCATTATTGTGTGAATTAGTAATTATAATGACCTAAGTGATCGTGATTAGAAAAATAAGAATATAAGATGTGTGTATATGTGTGTGCATGCTACGGTTTTTGTGTGTGTATGTATGAGCTTAAGATTTTTAATTTTAAGGGCAAAGAACCCATAGTTTAGGTTAGAACCAAAAAGGAAATTACATGGGTAGAAAAGACTTAAGGTGGTAGAGGTAATCATTCAAGAGATGACCTTATTACCCTAATCTACTCCACTTTGTCTCCTTAGATTTGACCCTTCCCATGCAAACTTTTGGAAAGCCAAAATTACCCCTCCCATTATACTTAGACCGAAACCAAAAACCAAGGGCAAGGGAGGAAAAATTTGGTGGCCTATAAATACATGAAGGCCTAGTTCATTTCCCTTCCACCAAGTTCATTTTCTTCTCATTTCACCCAAACACATTCTAAGGGCTCATCAAACCCTTAGAAGAGAAAAGAGAGTGAGAGAGAGAGAGAGAGAGAGAGAGAGAGAGAGAGAGAGAGTGCTGGCCGTGGGAGGAAGAAGGAAGAAGAAGGAGATTTAGAGCTTGACCATAGATTTTCCTTGAAGATCAAGAGTGTTAAGAGCTAGGAGATCAACCTTTCTTGGTAGGTGATTAAAAGATCAAGGAGAAGATTATGATAGTTAGGCTTTTCTTTTGGTTTTGTAACTTTTCTTTTTCTTTCTCCTTGCATGTTTATTTTTATGGCTTGAAAGATGAGTGCAAGTGTGGTTTAGACTTGACCATGGACTTTTAAGGCTTAAAATGGTTTGTAATGTTTAAAACCAAGGACTTTATGGTTCGGCTATAGCTTTCATGATGGATCTTAGTGCTTTTCAAACAAAACCTTAAAGATCTAAAGTATTACTTGAAATTTTTGTGAAGACTAAAATAAATTTCTTTGCATGTTGGATTTTCTCACCTAGAACCGTAACTTATGAAGTTTTTGTGAAATGATTTGATAAATAATTCATGATCTAAGCTTGATTAATGAAAAAGTGAAGATCTTTAGTCTTGCATGTTAATTTTTCTTGCTCAAACCGTGATCTATGTGCATTTATATGATTATTTGATAAACAATTATATGATCTAGACTTATTTGAGAATAAAGTTGGGATCTTTGATCTTGCATGTTAGTTTTATGATGATCTTGGTTGATTTCTATGTATACATGTAATAATCCATGATTAATAATCAAAAAGTTAGGACCTTGAGGTTTGCATGTCAATTTTCAAGTGAAAAGAGTATGTTTTTCTTGGATGTCTGTCACGGTCTTGATGAAATAAGTAGGGTAACAAAATTTAAAATGATTTTTAGCATGAACATAATTTAATCTAAGGATTTATCTTGTGCATGTCATGTTGGTCTGAAGGCCATTCGGCCATAATTGATGGAATTGGAATTGATGCTTGTTATTTTATGAAAAGTTGATGCATGTATGTATTATGGATGGATTTAATGATTTTGAGAATATGCATGTCATTTTTGAAGTTTAAAGTATAATCTTAAGTTATTTGGGAGCTTCTAGAATGCTCACTAGTGAGTTTGGTTTTTAGACTGAGACAGTAAAAAACTATGGTAAAACAGTAAAATTGACATGGTAAAAAAAAAGTGTAAGATAAATATTACTCCCTCCGGTCTTATATATAGGGCAAACTTAACCATATTCCCCGGATCAAGAAAAGTGGTTAGTTTTGTGAATTTTATGAGAATATATTGTAACATTACAATTTTACCCCTCCACTTTACTTGGAAAGTGCACATTCATTAATGAATAACAAAAAAAAAAAAACATAGTTAGTCAAAACATTTAATAAGGGAAAAAAGAGAAAAAACAATTAATGATGCATAGGAAATATAAAGTGACCTATGTATAGGACCAAAGATTTCTTGTAGAAGGTGCCCTATATATAAGACTAGAGGGAGTACTTGTTAGACTTGAAGAACCGGTTTTCAAAATAATCCCCCTAATTGGCATTAATTATTTGCAATAAGCCCCCTAATTTTCGCACTTCCACAACACAACAAATCTATCTAGGGCAGCAGCTCCCTTCTCCTTTCTTCTTCTTCGTTGGTCCCTTCTTCTTTGGCGGCGCCGCTCCCTGTTGTTCTTGTTGGCGTTCTTGTTCCTCCTCTTCTTCTTCTTCTTCTTCTTCTTCTTCCTGTTGGCTTTCTTCTTCTTCTTCTTGTTGAGACTGCATGTTTACCGCCGTGCTTCTCCATCGCAAGGACCTCCGTCGTGGTGCTTCTCCGCCGTGGACGGTGGATCTGAGTTCTCTTGTCCTCTTCGTTCGGTATTGGAGCCTCGGTGTCCATTGGAGCTTCATTTGAGATTCATTGTAGCTCCTACATATTGAGAAAAGCAAGAAGAGGAAAACGAAAAGGGGAAAGGGGAATCTCTTCAGGAGAGCATCAAGAGACATGAGCACTTCCTTTCTTTACAACTTGCCTTGAAGCCTGGAGAGAAGGTTTCAATGTTTAATGAAGCAAAGTAGCAAACTAATATTTGTTTCACTACATCTTAACTAAAATTCATGAGTTTTTAATTTTGTGTTAAAGGTTTTGGATGTTGGATGTGGAATTGGGGGGCCACTAAGAGAAATTGCTCGTTTCAGGTGAATGGAACTTCCTTCTTTTAAGGCCTCCTCTCTCTGTACTGGCTCATAAAAGTTATTAGATGTGTTTCTCACAAGTTCTTTTGCTTTAGCACTCCATCATATACTAAGTATTGCAATTGGCATAGAATGTTTATGTTAGAATCATTTTTACTGAAAGACTGGTTGGGCTCATAAACATGATTCTATTTTGCAGCTCGACATCGATCACAGGGTTGAACAACAATGAGTACCAGATATCAAGAGGAAAGGTATGTGTTAATGAATATGTAATGCATTTACACAACAACTTGACCTTCTAAATCACCATGTCTTAAATTCCTTGTTGATGAAGGGGTTATGTGGATTTTCAGCATTTTATTCTTAAGAAGATAGTACTACTTAGCGGTAAATCTTTTTTTTTTTGTCTTAAATTGCCATGCACCAGATGCTGTATGTCACAGTTATTCATCCGCTTCTCATAATTAATTTTTCCACAGCACGAAGTGCATGTGTGAATTACGAATTTACAAAATTCTGTCTTTAAATTGAAATGTCTGAAACTCTTCTTTTCTTTCCTGATGTGGAATTATGGATAGTATGGATGCTACAAAGAGATTTATAGAGTGTTGAAGCCTGGCCAATGTTTTGCTGCATATGAATGGTGCATAACTGATGCTTTTGATCCCAATAACCAAGAGCATCAAAGAATAAAGGTATGAGGTATTGTTAGAGAAAAATTTAGATTGACACTATCTACTACTCCTTTCCTTTCCTTGCCTCAGCTTGGTTTGTAATTCTATAATAAAGAAAATTCATTGGTGCAGGGAGAAATTGAGATTGGTGATGGTCTTCCTGACATTAGATCAACCACACAGTGTCTTGAAGCTCTAAAGCAAGCAGGTTTTGAGGTAAACATTAGCAGTGAAATTCTTAATTAGGCACAGTCTACAGCATCATCTCTTAGACACTCAAATCATTATTAGACATATGAAAGTATTTTTAATGATCGGTGCAATTTTATAACAGGCTCCACAACCTAATTCATGTTTAATAATAATTTAGTTGCCTATGGTAAACCATACCTAACTAAAATTTAATCATGTTAACATCTTATTACTTTTCACTAATTTTTGTTTAATAAATGAACATGCTAACATGGATTCATTCGTTATGTGCATGAAGGTAATATGGGAGAAAGATCTTGCAGTTGACTCTCCTCTTACTTGGTACTTGCCTTTGGATACAAGTCACTTCTCACTTAGCAGCTTCCGTCTAACAGGATTGGGTCGAATTTTCACAAGAAATTTGGTAGTGCTGCTGAATATCATATACATAGCTACTAATTATTTCCCTTTAGGATTCACTCATGCAATGTTTTATTACTCTAAATATTGATATTGAAATTGATTGTGGGCTCTCAATTCAATTGCTTATAAGTCAAAGCTCTGGAATATGTTGGACTGGCTCCGAAGGGAAGCCCGAGGGTTCAAACTTTCCTAGAGCAAGCTGCAGAGGGATTAGTTGCAGGAGGAAAGTAAGTTTTCCATTTATGTCATTTTCAAGCCCCATAATATTATGAATGTTATTCTTAACCGGAGTATTCTTTTTCTGTGATTATAAAACAATTCAGGGTCGTTTGGCAGAGCTTGTAAAAAGCTTAGAAGACTTGGAGATCCACCTCTAGAAGAAGTTGTTGAGAGGCTTATTAGTGAAAAAAGCAAAGCAGATAATGCTGATCCAGAGGAAATTGATGGAAATTTGAAAACAGAATTGTAGTTAAATGGCATTGATATAACTCTCTAGAGCTTGAGATAATACAACTATACCAATTTTCGACTTATTAATTCCAATTTTATTGATTCAATCCCTGACTTTGTTCCTCTTCTTTTAATTTGATAAATTGCTTCTAAATGTCAGTGAAGTATTAATCACCTTAGCAAGCTAAGGGAACCAACCCACTTCTAGATTGGGAGTAAGTTTTAGGAAGAAAAAAAACCTTGAATATGATGTACTTTTATCAGGTCAAAATTATCATGACTTAAAGTGAATGCTTTGAATGACAATTAATTTTATTGGCCATTATTCGTTATTATAAAATCCTAGTGTTGGTGTTTTCCAAAGGTGAGTGATGAAAGATGTTAAAAGAGTCAACACATTGTGTCCAGAGATTTGAGCTCAAGTAAAATGGTTACACATTATAAGGTATCATTTTGGTAGATTATAAGGCAAAAAAACTAATTTTACACTTATTAAGGAGTTTAATTCATTTCATTTATAAAATTTACTTATAAATGGATAGAGGTATTTTACGAAATTTGCATTGAGAATGGAAAAAAAAAATTAAACAAGATAACAAGAAGAAGAAGAACAATGGCTACTTTTGCTTTTGATTTTTTTCATTTTTTTTTGAATTTTAATTTTTTTAAAAACATTCTATTTTTATTTTGTTTAAATTTTTTTTGCAATATGACATAAGTCATGTCAAAATTAAAAAAGAAACAAATAATAATAATAATAAATAATAATATTATTATTTATTATTATTATTATTGTTGTTGTTGTTGTTATAATAAAATTTGGACATTTGGGCATTTTAATATTAATGAAATTAATGATAATAAATTGAAATATAAGAAGGATATTTTAATTTTTGTCAATTATAAAAGGTATTTTAGAAAAGTAAATTTGGAAATGAAAAAAAATTGTTACACTTTTCAAAAAGTATATTAAAATGGATTAGTTGACCTATAGTAAATATTAAAACATACCTCTCAAAATTGCCTATAGTACATTATGGATTAGTTGACCTACAAGGTTTAATGGTGCAATCGTTGACATATAACCCGAGTAACGTTGATTAGGGTTTGATTAATACGAAGTTAGTGATTGGTGTATTTAATGTTCAATTGTAACGAATAGTGTGTTGCGTGAAGTAACCCCAATTGATTGGTGTGCGAAATGTAAAAGGAGGTAATGAAGTTAGTAATTGTTATATTCCCTCATTGTCGATTGAAACGTTATACATACGAGTTATGGATAGAGAAAAGATCGAATTGGATAGCAAAGTGGCGGGTTAGTGTTGAGCTTATTAACGGGTTAGGGCAAAGGTAGGGTTTGATAACTTAGGGTTGGAGTTAGGGTTAGGGTTATGGTTTAGGGGTTGTCTTGGGGTTTAGTTATGAATGAATAGTTAATTGTTATGATGTAATTTTAGAAAAACTCCACCTCCCCTGAAAAAATGAAAAAAAAATTTATATAATTATGTATGTTGGTTGGTTCAGCAGATGTCTTTAATTAATACTCTCTCCGGCTCATATTATAAGCAAAAGTAACTAATTTTACGCTTATTAAGGAGATTAGTTGATTTTATTTAATTTTCTTAAATAAAATTGCTCTTAAATTAGTTGCTCTTATATATATAACAGTCCATTGCTCTTAAATTTTTTAAAAAAATGAATAAAGATATTTTAGAAAAGTTGCATTGAGAATGAAACAAAAATTAAATAAGATAAGAATTAGCATACAAAGTAGCAGGTCAAAAATAACAAACAAAAATTATTAGCAGGTCACAATTTATAACCGTTGATGCCATCACCATATAATTTCTACAACCAGGATTTTTGGTACACACTTCCAATAGGAGCATACAATGCTGAACCTTCCAAAAAAGCAACCATGCGCATGGAAAGAAAATCTAAAAATGCGCATTTAAGAACTTTCCTTAATAATTATTTTAAATAGGGGTAATCTTGGAATGACAACATATTCTATGATAAATTTGAGAGAAATTATTATTTTTTTTAATCTGCGTGAATTAGGTAAAAATGACTTATATTAAGGGACAGAGAGAGTATAATTAAGAAGGGAGTAAATTGCAAAGTATGCTAAATTAAAAAAAAAAAGGCCAACAGACCTCACACAGCAGGTAACCAATATGCGGGTCCCACTGTTTTACACCCATCACTAAAATTTCAACGGTCAACAATGCTCCCTCAATTTCTTATCGGTGCACTATAGTACTACACCCTCTAGGAAAGTCATGCGCAGGCAAACAAAACGCGCATCGTAGAACTTTCCAAGATATTTAAGAAAAAGTTATGAGCTTGAGTTTTAAGGGAAATGTTTAAGAAGAACCTTGTCATGATAATGATTCATGCATGTTGGTGTGATTGAATGATGTGGTGTGATGCTTTGAAAGGTTTACCTTGAAAACTTACATGCCTTGATTTGATTATGTGTCTTTTACATATTGAAAAGTGAGCCAAAATTCTTGTCTTTTGCATGATAATATTCGGCCATGAGGAGGAAGAGTAGGAGATTGTGTTTAATCATTTAGGTTGCATGTATACTAAGACTAGTTGAATCTAAGAACATAGAAGTGCATGCATGAGATAATCAAATTTAAAAGAAAATAAAAATGAAACTTTTAGGTGATTTGTGACTTTAATTGTTATTTGATTTAAGTTAAGAAAATGAATTATAATTGTTAAATTTCCCTTTTGATGTTCACGGTTTTTAGTCTAGTAATTTCATTATTGTATGTCTTTAATTGTGCATCATATCTTTGCAAGATTTTACCTAGATGATTCGGCCAATGCATGTTTAGATGGTTGGGAAATTTTCTCCATGAAATGACCTTTGATAATGACTATATTCTATGTGTATGATATTATATATTTTGATGACATTGATGTGTTAATTTCCTTTTTACCTTTCGGTCTTTAGAGATGAAAATAAATAAATTAATTGAGTTAATTTTCATGATATTAATTCTATGATTTCAAGGTTCAAGATTTATTGGTAATTAGAAATTGTTGACCATAGGTAATTCGGGTTTTGTTAAATTATTAAGAGATTAAGTTTGAATTATTTTCTTAAGCATGATTGAGTTAGTGTGCTAAGATTATGATCTAATTAATAATTTTGAATGAGTTTAAGAGTGTCTTGCATTATGTGTGAGTGATGCATGTTTTGCTTTGTACTAAGTGAGTGTATTTTGGAAAATCTAGATTTGAGATAGGATTATTTTTGAAATTTGTTTGGATTCCAAAAGAATTAATAAATGTTTGATTTGAAAGTATAGTTTAAGCAATTTGAATTGATTTGGAATTTTTAAATGACACCCTTTGATCAGTATTTAATAATGTTGCAAAGTTATGGGATTTAAATAAATCAGTTTGATGTGATTTTGGAATTTTATCCTTTTGAATTTTTGTATTCCGTTGGATGCTTAAGGATAATGATTTTATAACGTGAATGTTTAAATTAAGTTTTTACGAATGAAATGGAGCCTATTTTGGTAAAGAGAGTATTTTCGAATTATTTCAAGTTTTCTCGAAACTGTTTTAATTATGGATTTGAATTGAATTTGAAATCTTTGGTTATTGGCAATGTGTTTTCAAAAGGAATTGCTTCAAAGTGTTTTCAAAAACGAATTAATGAATTTATGGAAATCGTTTCTAACGCACGGGAAAAATATCTTAGTTCGAGCGACGGACGCGAAGGAAACGAGGAGAGGCGAACGACTGAGAAATCTTGGAGAGCTTTAGAAAGTTACGTCATTGAGGTGAGAGAGGGGCTTCCCTTAAGACGCCGTGGTATTTAGGTAACATATTAAGGCGTCCAATCATCTCAAAGATTGGACCCCGATCTCATTTAGCGAGGTAGTGGGATAGCAATTGTTTGTGTGCATGGCTATCCACACGAACGACTGCGATCGGTTTATTTGTTGATATGTCTTTAGTGAAATAGCATGATATTATGATTAGGAATGAGTTGTTTGACTTTCTTAGTAAGCTAAATGATTTAATTACCTATTCAATAACTGTGATACTGTTGGGAACTGTTTGATTTCACCCTGAATCATGAAACGATAATAACGAAACTGTGGAAGTAATGAATTAAGAATAAAAAGAAAATAAGTGCGGATAAGAATTATGAGAATGGTTGAGAAAGAAAGACAAGTTATGATGTGAATGAAAATGTGAAAGAAACAAATAGTGATTGGAAGAGAAACATGAGTTGGAATCGAGGAGAATGCCGAGGATGCTGCTGAGCAATGCTGACAAGGGAGGACACGGAGGAAGCTTCTGAGCAATATTTGACGAGGGAGAATGCTGACGATGCTGCTGAGCAATACTGACGAGGAAGGATGCGGATGATGCTGCTGAGCCTAGATTAATGAGAAAGATGATGATGATGCTGCTAAGCAATGCTGATGTGTTTCACGAGCAAAGAGAGGTGATGCAAGATGCAGTCATGATTCAAGTGTTGGCATATGTGATTCTTTGGGGAACGGATTGAACAAATAGCGGTCGGGACTCGTTGAAGGGATGCACCAAGGATGAGCCGACCATTAGGATTAAGCCATCATTTAAAACTCTAAAACTTTAAAAGAATTTAAAAGACATTAACGAATGCGGTGAGGCATGAGTGTGATATCTAAGTAGTGGAGAGGAAGGAACCATGAGTATTTGCGGATACTATGGTCGATATTGCATTAGGGGAGGACAATGACGGTGAAACGTCAAGAAGTCTAGAGTACTTTCTAGGCAGAACGAATTCCAGATGTGGTATACGAACGTGGTAAGGACTGGGTCCAATGCCGTGGTAAGTTCTGCATTCGAGACTAGAATAGTACTGAGATTGCAAATCTTGAACAGTGAGAGGGACTGGAACGGGGAATATGTGATTTTCCACTGTACCCGAGTTTTCTACAGTGAGCCTTGATTATATGAAATGATATGAATTGAATTGATTTGAGACTGTACCCGAGATTTCTACAGTTTTCCTGGCTTGGAGCCAATTGTTGAGACAGCTGTCGTGCTCGCGTGGTAAAGGTCCTGTACTCCTGTTTGCTTCCGACTAGGTTGGGTGGATGACCGAGGAGATGTAGACGTGTGTGCGAGCTCAATGATGATTTCCCCACATCATTGATGCGAACCGAAACGATAAGACTTGAAAGATTAAGATGTTTAAAAGAAAGGTAAAGTAAGGATATCATGTGATGAATAAGATTTATGAGACAAATATGAGATAAGAGTTTGAAATAATTGATAAGTTTTGAAACGAGGAGAGGCGAACTAGCATCCATCTCCATTTCCTCACTAGAATCCGCCTCCGCTTCGTGACCAGAGTCACTAGCGTCTTCCTCCTCCATCGGTTGAGGAATCACTGCAGCCAAAGGTGCGGGGTCGCCATCATACTCGTGATGCTCCCTCGGTCCTCCATCCTGATAGTCATGAAGAGTGACCTGCCCTACATGCACGTCCATACTCGTCCCTCGCAAAATATGCCTTGGATCATCAATCTCCAACCGAGTTTCACCTCTCCAAATCCAACCATCAGGGACAACCTCCCATGCTCCTCCCTGAAGAGGCCACATGTGGATTGCTACATGATACGCCATCTACCCGTTGCAATACCGGCGAATGCCAATACGACAACCAGGTAGGAGAGAGTCAGTGTTCTGAACACTAACGAGTTGACCGGGCGGTCTCAGGGTAGACTCATTAGAAAGAAAGAAAGACAGATGACACATACATATAGAACAGGACAAGATAACTAGAGTAGAAAAGATAAACAGAACATAATGGATAACCAGAACATGATAGTATAAGCATGTAACACAATATAAGCATATCATTATTATCATAAATACGCATGTTCTACAAATAAGTATTTAAATCACATATAAGCAAAGCATATCATATTATTCAAAGTCATAACTCATTACACTTAGCATCACCTTCAAGCACTCAAGTCTTTCACAATCTTTCTCATTCATTCTGGAATCCACTTATACTTTCATTCTTTGAATCATTTATTAATTTTAAGTCTTATCATCATCGGTTCACTCAATGAGGTGGGGAAAAAACCATCACTGAGGAAAATGCACACGTCTACATCTCCTCGGTCATATAATATAACGCTCACTGTAGAAAACTCGGGTACAGTGGCAAATCACAATGCCCGTTCCAGTCCCTCTCACTGTTCAAGACTTACAATCAAGGGGGTGACAGTATCATTTCTAGTGAGCTGTGCAAAACTTACGACGGCTTAGGACCCAGTCCCTACCACGTTCGTATGCCACATGTGGGATTCGTTCCGCTTAGAAATATACTCCAGGCTTCTTGACGTTCACCATCCTTGCCCTCCCCTCATGCAATCTCCACCTGAGTATCCGCAGATACCCATGGTATCTTCCTCTCCACTACTTCGCACTCTCATAGCTCACCGCTTATATTAAAGTCTTTTAAAGTCTTTTAATTATTTTAATTAACCTAAGGTTGGCTTGCCCTTGATTCATCCCTTCGACAAGTCCCGACCACTAAGGGTTATTGTTGGAAACCAACAAGAGGCCTAACAATCGAGTAGAGGGGGGGTGAATAGGAGATTGAACGTGATATGGGAATTTTTCGATTTCTTGAAAATAGTTTGAATGTTGTTCACGGTTTTAAATAAAATTCCAGCTCTATCCTAGCAGACACGGTTAATTGATTAACCAAATAGACAAACAGAATGGTTAATTGATTAACGGAGCTGCCTCTCAATAAGAGTTGGTTTTCTTAATTAATAATGTTCAAGGCCGAGCTGCCGAGAAAACAATGTTAAGTTATTAACCAGATGAATAAACTGGTTAATCAGTTAACATAGATGCTTCAAAGCTAAGCTTTCCGAACAACACTCAAAACCGAGCTATCACAGAGTAAATTAAAAGCTTGATGCTTAAGCCAGCGGATAACCAGTCGAGCAAGCCGAGCAATAAGTAAGCAGTAAAGAAATAAAACTTAACACCACAAATTTATCCTGGTTCACTCTCACCCTGAGAGCTAGTCCAGTCCCCTCTAAAAACCTTTTAGAGAGCTTTCACTAAAAATAAATTTTCTGGGTTACAAAAGGATTTACAAGAGACTACCCCTCTAAACCTATCCAGTCAACCGAGTATACCAAACTCGTGACAAACTACCCACGACAAATCGATGACCAAAGAACCTCTTTGGAACCTTTTCAAACACCAAAAAGCTTTCTCGATTAGAGACCAGCTTTTCACTCCAGCAAATACAACGAACAAGATTAATGAAAGAGAATGGCTCCAATTCGAAACACTCTTCGAATGAGTATGAAAGTATGAAGTTCAAGATTGAGTCGATTTTGTGAAGGGGTATCACAGAAAAGAAAATATGTTGAACTTAGAGTTTGGATTTGAAAGATTAAACTCTCTAAGTTCTTGTGAAAATTCAAATGATCTTTTTCTTTTCTGTGAGTTTGATTCTGCTCTGTTTTTGAAAGAGAATGAAAATGTGGTTTCCAGAAAATTGTTCAAAGAAAAGATCCGATATAACTGTTACCGTTGAAGACCCCTTTTATAAGCTCTTATGATTTTCCAGAAAAAGAGAGAGCTGTACGGAAAAGCAATAGGGATTTCAACGGCTATATTTTGACAGTAGAGCAGTGATGGTGACCCTTCACCAACCGTTGATTTTAACTCATTTTGAATTTCAAACTTGTTACTATGTTGGAGTTAAAATCCTAGAACTTCTACCCAGACTCAACGGTAATTAAAGGTACGGCACAGCTGAGCAGAGTCTGAAGGTTGAAGATGATGCGTTGTTGAAGAGAGTGAACATAGATAGTCGAGCTTGAGCTTCGTTCGAGCTTTGAGCTTTGCTTCGAGCTTGAGCTTTGTTTCGAGCTTGAGCTTTGTTTCGAGCTTGAGCTTTGAGATTGGTGTTGCCGAGCCTTGAACTTTGTTCGAACTTGGTCTGAGATTGGTGTTGCCAAGCCTTGAGCTTTCCTCAGCAACCACACTTGAAACTTGAAGTAACAGATCCAAGCTTTGTTCTTTGCTCAGGGTGCGTGTTCAATCCGAGCTAATTTGATCTTTCTTATGCTGTGGCTTAGTTCAATATTCAGGGCCTTCTGAGCGTATGCCGAGCTAATCAATATCCGAGCGTACTGTCTTGAAGTGAAGAGCTGAGCTTTCAAACTTGGATGAACTTTGACCGTGATCAAGAGCCAAGCTCAATCCAAGCTGAAACTTCGGAAGCAGATATCCGAGCTTCTGCCTTGGCGGAATGCATGCACAGAACTAAGTCTGACGCTTTGACATTGACCCCACGCCGAGCTCTAATTTACTTGACATTATCAACATCATTGATTCTGCCGAGCGTATATATTTGACATCATCAAAATCTCTTTGATTCTACAGTTATGTCCGTTCCCCACAATATTCACATATCTCTTTCACTTTCACTAGCCACTTGGCAACATTTCCATCCAATCGTTCCCGTAGGAATTCTCATAACTCTTTTGCATTCTCTTGATCCTTTTCAATTTCCACTTGATGATCATCCTCCGTCTTGGGTCCGCCAGCACGATCTCAGCTCCACGAACATGATCTCCAGGTCTTGAGCATCCTCTTAGCATCACAGCTAACTGGAATATCCTCGAATCTCAATACACATAATCTTTTCCTTAACTTTCCACTTAATCACAAATCTTACTTTTTCTCATGATTCCCATTATCATATATCACAACATTCAGATTTTCCAGACAGCATAGGGTATACTCAACAGTAGAATCACAAAGATAATCAATACATAACAGAAATAAGCGTGCATCGAATTTATTAAAACGGATAAACATATAGCACATAATATATCATGTAAGTCTCATTTCATCACGATCCGAGCAACCACGTTACGAGATCACCCCACTCTCACTCACCTCTTATCCCAGCAAACGAAACGCTTTGTCCTCGGAAGTCTTTAGCTTCTCCGTGCAATTCGTTCCCACCGTCTGGAGAATACCTCATAGTAAATAAAATACGCTTTCGTCAAAAATCTATTTCAATTGAAAACCATCACTTGTCCTCTTCACTTGAAATAGAAAATCTCTTATTTTCTTTAAAACACAATTGTTTATCAAAACAAATCACAATCTTTTCTTGTGCTTGAAATCCTTCAAAATCATTTGAAAACTCACTTGAATATAACTTAAATAATTAATTTATGTGGCTGTATAAAATCGGTCCAGCCACCATTTTCTAATTTTTTAAACTTCGAAAAATCAATAATTTTCAATCCAACTTTTGTTGTTTCAAATGGTACTTGAAATCCACGTTTTTCATAAATCAAAACACTTTTTAAAATTGAAATACCTTAGAAATAAATCATGGACATCAAAGGATTAAAAATCAAAACCATCATAATACTCTTTGAAATAATCAACTCACTCACTCATTTTCTTTTCACAAAAATAGAATTTAAAGAAATATTTAAAACACAAATTCAAATAATTCATTTTGTCCTTAAATCACAAAACACACTCATTGCTTTAAGTCAATTCACATGGAAAAGAATCTAGCCTACTAAACCTAGCCTAGGCCGAATCATCATCATGGCAAAACAAGGTTTTGATGCACTTTTTCAAACATGCAAACCTTAAAATCACCAAATCAAATCATGCACCTTTAAAAACATGGTTTTAAAAATACCAAAACTTTTTAGACACAAAACCATGACCTCTTTTCTTCTTCAAACCAAGTTTTTTATTTTCATTTCTTCATGCATGCACTTGAAATTACTTGAATCAAAAAGAAAATCACATGCAAGGGTCCTTTTATGGAAAACAAATCATAATCTCTTATTTCAAAGCCTTGGCCGAATATTCATCAACAAAATCAAAGGAAAAAGCTCAAATCTTTAACTTACAAAAGTAATGAACTTAGATCAAAGCAAAACCATTTTTCAAAAATTGATTTCCTTGGCTTTCTCACCAAAACCGTGACATGCAAACACAAGGATCAAGACTTTTTGGTTCAAAAATCACATGCAAAACTCAAGATCAAAACTTTTTAAAGATCAAAGCAAAGATCAAACCTTTTTCAAGATAAAAAACCAAAGATCAAAGCTTTCTCAGAATCAAAACCAAATCAAAGCATTTTAACCACTTAAATCAACTTTCATAAACATAAAACTAACATGCAAGAACTTAAATCAAAATAAAAATCATCATGACCTAGGTTCCTAGTCATGGCCGAATCATAGAGTCCATAGTTTAGGGTTCTACAAGTTTATTTGGTTCTTGAAAACTCAAGATCAAGGC
Organism: Crotalaria pallida; assembly: GCA_037953625.1. Classification (NCBI taxonomy): domain Eukaryota; kingdom Viridiplantae; phylum Streptophyta; class Magnoliopsida; order Fabales; family Fabaceae; genus Crotalaria; species Crotalaria pallida. The sequence goes on from CM075653.1 coordinate 87,244,317, forward strand.
TTAGAAATTACATGCAAGCATAGATCTACTAGGAAAATGAACATGCAAGAACAAAGGAACCTTACAAGACTTGGAAAATAAAACTAGCTCTAATACTCCTACGATCTTCGAAATACACTAAGGAAAAGATAGTCTTCAACCTTCTTAACTTGATCTCCAAGAAGAAAAGCCTAATTTTGGACTTGATCTTCTTCTTCCTTCTCCTCAAGCTCTCGGCCTCTCTCTCTATCTCTCTCTCTCTCTCTCTCTATTTCTCTATTCTAAGAGCTTGTTGGTTCTCTTAGATTTGTGTTTAAGGAATGAAATGAGAAGTGAAGGAAATGGTTGGAAATGAACTAAGGCCTTGGACTTAAATAGGCAAACCGTGAGCTTACCAATTTGCCCTTGGAAATTCGGTCAAGAGTGAAATGGGTGACGGGTAGTTTTGGCAACTCCAATTGTTGCATGGCTTAGGTCTTGTCACTAGACAAAGTGAGTGAAATTAGGCCCTAATCTCATGTCCTATTGGTTGGTGAATTCCCTCAACCACACTTTTCACTAATCTAATCTATATGGTGCTAATCTATTTCTATAGGCTTCTAGAAAAATAAAGATCCTATCATGCATACACATACATGGCCGTATATACATACATGCACACACATGGAAAATCATTTTATTTTCTTCTCACAAAATAACTCTTGAACCAAATCATAATTTCCTTAAAATATAAAATATCAAGCACTTAATTATTTCTCAAAAACTCAACTCAAAACTCATAATATTTTTCTCATGAAAACCATTTCTTTGAAATCATTAATCATTTGAAATCATAAAATAAGAAATTCATTTCAAGAAATTCTCTTTTCAAATACTCTTTTAAAACACTTTTTCAAAACAATCTCTTTATTACTTAAAACAAATATGAGGTATTAGACGGGGTGTTACAAAATCAACATGCAAAGTGTAACACCCCGATTCGGCAACTTGAAAACTACAGTTACTTAAATTAAATATAGTGAAAATTAGGGCCATTTTTTTAAAAAAAAACATGTGTTACACAAGATGAGAACATTTAGATTTTCAAAACATGGTTACATTTAAAAACTCGTGTTCTCATTTTGCACAACCCTTTCAAGTTCCAAACCGAGATGTCACATGACACCGCACTTTGAAACTCGTTTTCAAAACATCATTTAAAACACAGCCCGTTTACTGGCTTCAGAACATTAGCGTTGAATAAAACCTTTGCCGTAGTACAGTATGATAGAGCTAAGGTAACTAAGAACTTACATTGGAATACATTCCTCCAGGGGGATTGCCTAGCTTCTAGTCAGACACACTAAGACTCGTCGTCTAACTCCGGATCTTGATAGACCAAGCTCTCCAATCGCAAGTAGAGTCGTCCTCATCTACTGCCTCAGTGATCTCCTCTAGATACCATCCTCAGGGGCAAACTTCTAAGCTCCTCCTTGCAGTAGTACAGATGGTTCGCTACACGCTACGCCATCTACCAGTTGCAATATCAGCAATTGCCGATACGACAACATGGTAGGAGAGAGTCAGTGTTCCGAACACTAACGGGTTGACCATGCGGTCTCAAGGTAGATTCAATATAAAGATAAACAAGTAATAGAACAGAACAATATAAATAAAACAGCCTAACATAGACATCACATCATCATCAACAGATATACATATAACATGTTATACACATAGCATATATGAATCACATATAACAAAGCATATTATAATATTTCAAACACATCAAGATCATCACTCATAGCCAAATCATTCATTACGCTTACGTTCCAACTTTTTCAATCTTTCCGATACTCATTTATTCTTTTCTTCTTGAACCTTTCGTGACACTTCACAAATCTTTTCCATTCTTTCTTCGATCGTTGCTTCAAGATTTATTAATCATTCCAGAGATCGTTTCTCAACTTGTCTTATTATTTTATTCAATAATTGATGTCTTTGTAGTACTTTTCTTTGAATCATCTTAGTCTTTTAAGTTTTAGCATTCCGGTTCGCTCAATGATGGGGGAACATCATCATTGAGGAAGTTACACACGCCTACATCTCCTCGGTCATCCACCCAACCTAGTCGGAAGCAAACAGGAGTACATGACCTTTACCACGCGGGCACGACAGCTGTCTCACAAACAATTGGTCCCAGACCAGGAGGACTACAGCCTCAATTCAATTCAATCATATCATTTCATTCATATCATATAATCAACGCACGCTCCTAGCGGCAATCTCAAATGCCCCGTTCCAGTCTCTCTCACTGTTCTTGATTTGCAATCTAGGGAGCGACAGTACAATTCTAGTTCCGGTGCAGAACTTACCATGACATTGGACCCAGTCCCTACCACGTTCGTATACCACATGTGGAGTTTGTTCTGCCTAGAAAGTACTCTAGACTTCTTGACGTTTCACCGTCATCGTCCTCCCCTAATGCAATCTCCTCCTAAGTATCCGCAGATACCTATGGTTCCTTCCTCTCCACTACTTCAATACGACACTCATGCCTCACCGCGTTTGTAAATGTCTTTTAAAGTCTTTTAAGGTTTTGAGAGTTTTAATTAGCGGCTTGACCCTACTAGTCGGTTCATCCTTGGTGCATCCCTTCAATGAAACCCGACCACTAATGGCAATCCGTTCCCGTAAATCTCAATGGCATCATGCCTCAAATCAATATCATATCATCATCATGATTCTCATAAGCTCATGCTCAGCATCTTTCTCCTCATCATTGATTAGCAGCATCATCATCATCAGCATCTTGCTCCTCGGTTGTTACTTGGTAGCATCATCAGCATCGTTCTCCTCGATTGTTGCTCCGCGGCATCATCCGCATCACTCTCCTTAGTTGTTCCTCAGCAACACCGTCAGCATCATCATCATCACCACGCTTCCGCTCGCCTTATCGGGTGTTTCTTTTGCCATCTCGAACATCATCTTTTTATTCTCTTTTATTCATTACTTATCTCTTTTGCACAATTTTATCCGCGTCACGTTTTATCTCTTTCTCAATCATTTCTTATAATTCTTATCCGCAGTTTCTTTCTTATTTAGTCTTAATTTATTATTTTCACAGCTTTGTTGTTATCATTTCACTATTCAGACACAATCAAACAATTTCTAAACAGAATAAAGTATGCACAACGAATAAACATTTGGTATGCAAACAAAACAGGTAAACATCTAACACAAATATCTATATCGCCTAATTCGCAGTACTTTCACAATCCCTCTATTCGGATTGCGAGCAACCACGTTACGGGATCACATCACTCTCACTCACCTCAAATAATGAAGATCTCCAAAACTTTTTCCAAGCTCTCCAGGTTGCTACTCCGACCTCGTGTCTTTCTCGTCCGTCACCCGACTAGAACATTTTTTCCCGTGCATTAGAAACGATTTCGGTAAATTCTTAATTTCCGTTTTAGAAAAACACTTTGGAAACAATTCCCTTGTTGAAAACACATTGCCAATATCCAAAGATTTTAAATTCAAATCATTTCTTTAATAAAAAGGTTTTCAAGAAAACTTTAAAACAAATTCTAAAATAATCTTTTTATCAAAACAAAATCCATTTCTCTTAATTTAAAACACTTAGGTTGAAAAATCATTTTCTTTAAACATTGAATGAAATCTTAAGAAAACAACCCCTTTGAAAATCTTTCTTAGATCAAATACAAAAATTCAAGAGGGTAAAACTTCAAAACCAATCAATTGATTTATTAAATTTCACAACATCATCAAACACAAATCAAAGAATGTTATTTAAAAATTTCAAATTAATTTAAGTTGTTTAAATCACACTTTTTCAAATAAAACATTTTCAATTCCTTTAAAATCCAAACATAAGTTTTTCACAAAAAAAGTTCACAAACAGAATTCAGAACAATTTCAATTCAGTACATTCAATTAGCACAAAAACAACACATACAAGTTTCAAAGCATACACAAACACACATAATGCAAGAATCACATTTTCAATAATTCAAAACCATTAGTTAAATTATAATTTTAATAAATTAATTCGATTACCTCTAAGAAAATAATTTAGACTTAATCTTAAGAAAAACCGAATCCTACATGTTTAACAATTTTCTAATCACAAATAAACTTTAAAACTAAAAATCATTGAATCAACATCACCAAATATCTTTTCACCTAATCAAATCAACTTATTTATTTTCTAAAATCAAAAAGATAAAAGCAAGCACATATCACTTTCATTCAAACACCTAGCATCATGCACCCAGAACATAGCTATTTTCAAAAGTTATTTCATGAAGACAATTTTTTCTAACTACATGCACATACATAGGCCGAATCATGTACATAGAATTTTGCAAGGATTAAATGCACAAATAAAAACATACAATCATGAAATCATTTTCCTTATTTTAGAACAAAAACCGTGAGCACTCAAAAGGAAAATTAACAATTTAAATTCATTTTCAAACAAAATCAAAACAACAATTTAAATCACAAACCATCACACATATTTTCTTTTTAAATTTAACTATGGCATGCATACACTTTTAAAACTCTTATATTCAACTAGTCTTATGATGCATGTAACCTAAATGAGGAATAAACCTAGCTTCCTACTTCTCCCTAGGGTGGCCGAATCTCATGATGCACCAAACAATGTTTTTGGTTCACTTTTTCAACACACACAAAAGTCACAATATCACATAAAGGCATATAAAATTTCAAGGCAACTTTTTCCAAACAATATACCACATCACATACACAAAAATCACATAACTACAACCAAGGCATGTAAAGTAACACATTACATCATTTATTCACACAAGCATGCATCAACACTCTTAGAACAAAAATCTTTTCCAAACATTTTTTTTAACATACATAAAATAAACTCAAGATTATAACTTTTTCTTTAAAACAAAAATAAAGATCTTATTTAATCTTTATAAAAATAACATGCATGTGTTAGAAATTACTAGATCTAGTCTTAAAGCATAAATGCATCATCTTTTCTCAAAACAAAAGCATGGATCCTAACTTAATCAAACATGGCCGAATGGCCTTCTAAAAAAATAATACATGCACATAATTAAACACTTAATCAAATCATGCTCATACTCAAAAATCAATTTAAAACTTGTTACTTTAATTTTTTTCTTAAAACCGAGGCACATATTAAAGAAAAACATGATCTTTCCTTTTGAAATTAACATGCAAATCAAGGATCTTAACTTTTTCATTTATCAAACAAAAATAATTACATACACACACTTAAAACAAATAAAATCATCACAAAATTAACATGCAAGACCAAAGACTTAAACCTTTTTACAAATTAAGTTTAGATCACATTTTTACTCATCAAATAGTCATGAAAACACACATAGATCATGGTTTAACAAAAAGATCTAACATGCAAAGCTAAATAATTTCACTTTATAATTAAACAAACTTAGATCATGGGTTTATTCATCAAATCATCACATAAACACATATATAAATCACGATTTAAAGAAGGAAAAATAGACATGCAAAGAGATTTATTTTAGGCTTTACAAAAATCTTAGTTTTCTTTAGATCTTTAAGATTTTAGTTAGAAAAATATTAGATCCAACAAAAAGAACCTTAACCGAAACATCAAACACAAAACTTAACATATTACAAATTATTTTAAGTCCTTAAAGTCCAAGATTGGAGAAGATCAACACATAAGTTCATCTTTCAAATCATAAAAATGGACATGCAAAGAAGAAAGTGAAATAGATCTACAAACAAAAGAGAAAAACTAAACTATTACAAATCTTCTTTCTTGATCTTCGGTTCCTACCATGAAAAGGGTGGGTTCTCTAGCTCTTAGCACTATTGATCTACAAAGGAAAGGCTTTGTTCAAGCTTGGATCTCTTCCTCCTTACTCCTTCAACCTCACGGCCCTCTCTCTCTCTCTCTATTTCTTTTCTTTTTCTCTCTAAGAGTTTGGTGAGTCTCTTAGAGTAGTGTTTGTGTTGGAAGGAAATGAATTGGGTGAAGAGGAAATGAACTAATGCCACACTAATATATAGGCAAATTCATTCTCCCTCTTATGCCCTTGGATCTAATTTCGATCACACATAATTGGGAGGGGTAGTTTTGGGCTTCCAAAAAGATGCATGGGTGGAGGTTATCAAATGCAAGGGGACAAAGTAGCATGGGCTAGGTTTTAGGGGTCACTTTAGGGCTAAGTACTAGTTAGCTTTTAGTTAGGGTTTTGTTACTTAGTTTGGTTCATTTGGTTTCTAATTTCTTAACCTACAAGCTTCTAGAAAATTACAATCCTAGCTTATACATACACATATACACATACCCAAACCGTATCACACACACATACATTTTACATTTTTATTTCTTCTAATCATATTCAAAAATCATCAATTCACACAACAAGACAATTAATTCAAAGAAATCACATTCACACAATCATTTTCACACATCATACATTAAACACACACATGAAATCAAGCACAGATCACAAAAAATTCAAGCCAAATCAATAAATTTATTTTCTTTAAAATACAAATTCCAAAATTCGTATTTCATAAATCTGAAAATAAATTTTTATAAATCAACCCATAAAATTCCAAAAATCACATTTTCAAAATCTACATTTCAAGACGATCGTTTTCATATAAAGATCATAAATTTCCGAGTTACGGTTAAAAAGTTACAAATTTTCCAAGTTAACAATTCAAAAACTTCTTTTCAAATAAAAATCATCTTTAATAAAATCATAGCTCTTTTCTTAAAAATCAATTTAACAAAACCATTCACTTCTCTTCCATAAAAACATTTTGTTTATAAAAATCCTTGAAAATCAACACTTTGTTTCTTTCTCTCATAAAATATTTTTCTGAAAATCTCTTATAAAATAGAATCTCAGAGTTCATTTTGTCGAAAATCGTTTACTATGGGAAAAATGCGGGGTGTTACACAAAGTCAAAGATCATAACTTTATCATCAAACAAGCTTAGATCATACATTTACCCATCAAATCATTCCATATAAACATCATGGTTCACGGTTTTAGCAAGGAAATTTAACATGCAAGGAGGTTTTACTTTAAATCCACAAAAATCTTAACAAGTCTTTAGATCTTTAAAGTTTAGTTTGAAAAACATCAAGATCCATCATGAAAAACTTTAACCGAGTTATAAAGTCCATTGTTTAGTTATTACAAGTTTCTTTGAGTCTTAAAAGTTCATGATCAAACATAAATAAAACTTGCAAAGAAAGAAAAGAAAGGAAGATTAAAAAATCAAAAGAAAATCTACACTATTACAACTTCTTCATGCTTATTCGAACCACCCACCTAGGGAAAGGTTGATCTTCTAGCTTCCAAGGTTTTGGATCTTCAAGGAAAGGCTTAGGTTTTTGGCTTGAACTTTTCCTTCTTCCTCCTTCTTCCTCACGGCTTCTCCCTCTCTCTCTTTTCCTCTCTTTTTCTTCTAAGAGCTTAATGGACTCTTAGAGATGAATGTGTTTGGAAAGAAATGAGAAATGAAAGAAATGAAATGAAGTGTGTGAAAAATGAACTAAGTCCAAGGTTTATATAGGCAATTCGTGGACTTCCTATCTTGCCCTTGGAAATTCGGTCATGGTGTGTTAAAGGGAGGGGCATTTTTGGTTCTTCAAATTGTTGCATGGGTGGACTTTAGCAAAGGGGACAATGAGGAGTAATTTTAGGCTTTAGGTCACTTCATGCACCATGGTTTATTTCTAATACTTAAATTTTCTACCCATTAATTCTCTTATAATTCTAATCTACCCCATTAGCTCTTTATCTTAAAAATTAAGTCCTAAGTGTACTCACATGCATACATACACACGTGACACACATATACACACATACATACACACACACACATATAGAAATAAATTTTCTTCTTATAAAACCACTCATGCACAAAATCACATTTTATTTAAAACACCAAAAATATCAAATACAAAATCATTTCTTAGAATTCAACTTTGAAACTCATAACATTTTCTCATGAAAATGATTTCTAAAAAAAATCATTCACCACTTGAAATCATAAATAAGAAATTCACTCCAAGAAATATTCTTTCAAAAACACTTTCTTAAAAACAAATCTCTTTATTTGCTTAAAAAAATACGAGGAATTTGCGGGGTGTTACAAAGGACGACGAGGAAGAACTCATGGTCGAGGCAGAGATCGAGTTAGTGGTCGGGGTTTTGGGCGAATAGGGGCCTCAACAGAACCTACTACCGCACCTAACCTTCCTTATACATCCACTGGACCTACAGCGTCTGTCCATCCTCATACTTCCATCCCTACTATATCGCCTGTCGCTGGCCCTACCTCTGCCCCTACTACTGAACCGGCCCCTCCTCCCACATCTGCCCCTACTACTGGACCTTTCCCTCCTTCCACATCAGCCTCGACTATGGTACCTTTATGGAGACCTTCTTCATCTGGTTTTTCCCCCGAAATTAGGGGTGGACGAGGTAAAGCCCAAGGGAGGGGTCGGGGTTTTGGGCGATTATTGACATCAACAGCGCCTGCTACCGCACCACCTATCCCTCCTCCTATATTCGTCCCTCCTAGAACACCTATCCCTCCTCATACATTCGCTCCTAATACTGCATCTGTCCCCGTTGTGGACCCTTTAGGACCTTCTTCCTCTTCTTCTATCCCATTTAGGGGAGGTCGAGGTGGAGCTCGAGGGAGGGGTCGGGGTTATGGGAGATTATTGACCAATGCACAGGTGGTCTCAACACCACATACTACTACACCTATCCCTCCTCCTACATTTGTTCCTACTACTGCATATGTCCCTCTTGCTACATCTGTCCCTCCTGCTACATCTGTCCCGGTTATGGACCCATCTTCAGGACCATCTTCAGGACCAGCTTCAGGAACTTCTTCGTCTTTTTCTGTCCCATCTATTAGTGGGGTACGTATCTCTAGTGACTCTTATTTTCCTCCTGGATACGAATTGGGGGTGCGTGATCCCAATTATGGGAAGATTTGGCTTGGCCAGGTGCAAAATTTGAGTAAGTTTTGTATGTCTTAACATATTTTTTTATTGATTCAATATTATATATTTGTCTTTTTTCACTTTAGTAATAACATATATTGTTTATTGTTTAAAGCTATTTCCCTCCTGGACTAGTTGAAAAGGACATATCAACCATTATTAAGGGTAGATATTCTGGTCCATGGCCTACTTGGTCGGATGTCCCCGAGGATGTACGGGAGGGTTGGTTCAAACTCTTCAAGGTTAGTATATATCATTATTTTCATGTGTTAAGGATAATTTTTATTCAGTGGCTCACTAATGTTGTGTTATATTGTAGCTTAAGTTTAAGTGGTTGCCTATATATGCGAAACAAATGGAGAATACATTTGCGCACAAGGGATCACGCTAATAAAAAGTAGCATGAACAAGATTCGAAGTGAAAATTGCTCGGGTAGGTGGCTTCTACCCACTACCCTAGAAGCTTCAAGATATTTTTGGGCCACCGATGCAGAATTCTTGAGGAGGAGTGCCATTGCCAAGCAGAATAGGGCTTCGGAGACTCGAGCACCTTTGTATACCGGTGGCTCTTCCTCCGCTGCCAAGCATGCTTATAACATGGTAACTTGAGTTCAAAGTCACCTTTTATTATATAAAAATATGTTGGCCTTAAGAGTTTATAAACTGTCAATGGTTTTCTTGTTGTTTCTGGATGCTGTATAGAATTCAATTTATAAACTGTCAATGGTTTTCATGTTGTTTCTTGATTCAGTTTTAGAATTTAATTTATAAATTGTCAATGGTTTTCTTGCTGTTTCTGGATGCTGTATATCTGTGATTCTGTTTGTTCGTTCTGCTATTTTGTTTGCGCATAAGCAAGTTGTATTTCAACTTGTGGCTGTAAAGTTTCTAGTTTATCTATTTTTTAAGTTAGGTAGTGATAAGATGGGTGTTGAATTTTAGAAATTAACTAGCATCTGGACAACAACACAATCAGATTAACATTTGTATGATAATAGAGAAAATAAATTTGTATCATTTTCTTTCTCTATGAAGTTATATTGTGTATTTATATATGTAGGAATTGGTCAATCTAAGAAAGCCCAAAGCGATGGAAATCCTGAGCAGGACAAAGAAGTGAAAGGACGGACAATGGGTGGACGATATTGCAGAGTCTTTTGCGGTAAGAAATAAAAAATCACAAGCTAATGTTTTATGTTTTGACTTTATATGCTTATATATTCGCTAATATATATTTTTATTATGCAGGATAGGGTAGAACAACGTCGTAGGGAGATTGAGGAGAATGCTGATGGTAATGTAGATGAGGCCTTTGAGAATGCCATTTGCATGGAGGTTGTCGTAGGTCGGAACAAGAGAGGCAATGTATATGGTTTAGGAGGTTTAGGTGAGCAATATCTTAGAGAAACAGTAGGTGTTCCACCATTTCAGTCCCAAGTCCTACTCCACCAATTTATGCAGAGAAGATCACTAGACTTGAAGAAGAACTTGGTGAGAAAAATAATGAGATTGGTGATATTGGGCTATACTTCAAGCGGTATTGGATTACTTGGGGATGACAATGCCTGAGGCTCATAGCATGCGCACTACTGAGAGCAGTGTCCACCTTGCTGATGATCATGTTGATGATTTTGTTGATGGCGATGGCGATGGCGATGGCGATGGTGATGGTGATGGTGATGGTGATGGTGGTGTTGCTGGTGTTGCTGGTGGTGATGATGATGGTGATGACCATGTCCCTCCTATCCTTTAGTCATTACTCATTTGAATATTGAACCTCTTTTTTTGGTATTTTTGATAACGTATTGGTGTTTGTGTTTATGTTTACGACAATTTGTGTTTGGTTTAGAATTTCTTGATTATTATTAGGACATGGTTTATATATGTTATTTGTTGATAGACGATGTTGGACAACAATTAAATCTTATTTTATATTTTTATTTGTCGTTAGTGTTTATTTTTCTAAATTTTGTGAAATAAGTGTAGCTAATATATATTTTGTGATAAAAACAAGGATAAAAAAGTCATTAGTAATTCAAAAGCTGAGATCACAATTTTTTTAAATAATGACCGAATATAATATTCGGTCACTAACATGACAAATGCATCACTAATAGTGACTGAAGAAAACGTAACCATAAAATGTATAAATCCGTCACTATTAGTAACTGCAAACCGCAGTCACAAAAATTACAATTCAGTCACTATTAGTGACAATAAATATGTACTTGAAATGTGTTCTCCAAAACTGTCCTTAAGTCGTTATTCGCCCCCACTATTTGCTGCAGGGTTAAGGCAAATCGACTCTAGGATTTATCCAAGCACCTAGAGATTATCAGCCAGCAATTCTAATAATCTCACTTTCAAGAAAGAATCTGAATGATTCAGAGAGGAATTTCTATATTAGAATCTATATCTCAATTTTATGCTCGGGAAATTCTATTTATAATAGATTTCTCAATAGTTGTATCTGTTCATGAGTAAAGAAATGTGTCTTTTCATCCATGAAAAGATACGTCAGTCTACTCATGAACAAATGTTTATATTCATTGGTGAATCAATACATCAATTCACATTTTCACATGATAGTTTTGCAAATTATCACCAACAACAATCAACTGGATATGCTATAGGGTGCCAGTATTAAGTATATATTTTAAAAATTTCAAGGGGAGCATGATGAGCTCCCACATGCTCCTAGGAAACTCCGTCCCTATTTGGAACGAAGGAATACGGCAATCCCATATCACAACTTTGAAGCCCAAATTTTGTCACTAGGTTATAATTGTAATAAATAGAAAATACCAGCTGTTTTAAACTATGAAACATGGGTACTCCTAAACTGGTGACGTACCCGTACCGGGTACATCTTGGGTATCGGTTCTCCTGGGTACTTGCAACTGATATGTTAAAGTATATTTTAGATTTGGATTGTACCAATAATGTAATTTTTGCCTTAGAATTTATATTTTAATGTTATAATCAACCATTCAACCTTATATCTTGACTTATTTTGAGCATCAACATCAAATTTTACAATACTCATATGCTATTTCAATGCCAAAATTGTTTATTTGCACATTATTTATATATATTTATTCATAAAATTAGAAATTATATTGGCATACCCTATGACACCCTCTATTTAACCCAAGTAATTATTACATAATTATCTATTACTTGAATAAGATATGGACTTGTTTGTATTTAGAAAATATGGAAAATAAAAATTTCTTTATGTAAAGGCGGGTGCACAAACCAAGACATGGAATTATTGGAGAATATAACTTATATCATTCTAAACTTTGTATTGAATTCGGCATTCTTTAAAACAAGAAGATCGTTTCATAAACCAGATAGCATCGGTACTTTGAAATTGGATTTATATAGTGAAATTAAGTGATGCCATCTATTCTTTTGTTTGCGGAACTGATACCATTTTCAAATAATTAGCCGAACTCTTCAAACATTCGTTATCAGAGCGAACGGAAATAGTAGGACTATGCATAGTTGTAATATGAACATAAACAATATAAATATATATATATATATATATATATATATATATATATATATATATATATAAGTCAAGTAGTACATAGTCCACATAGTCAAGTCTCCAAATTCCCATACAAGTCCATACAAAGATCTATGTCAAAAGAAGACCATAACCCTAAAGCTTTCAAAAGCATATCTACAAAATATACATCTCAAAAACATAAAATCTAGAGCAGGTCACATAGATCTGATGACAGCAGTGGTAGTAGTAGTAGAAGTCTCTAGGTAGCAGAAGTAGTAGACATCATCATCAACAGCAGCAGCAGTATCTCCTCCACAGCATCCTCACACCGGATCCCCTGATCCTCATCATTTACCATACGCACGTACCTAGGGATCATCGTCTCTCCACTGACTCCCGGTAGAGTGAATGACTGGCTCGCCTCCGCTCTCGTCCTCCACTGGATCCTCCTCGATCTCATCCGAAGGAGTGGGTACCCTACCACTGGGTCCAGGGTCAGGAGATGGTGAGACCCTAACAGGGCTCCTCGGATCAGAAGGGGGAGTCTCCTCGCGGACGACTCTCGAAGAAAAGGGGTGGGAGCGGGTAGGTCGAAAAACGGAAACTGTGATACGAGCGAGCTGGTCGTGTGGGAGGTGGTCCATGATATGTGTAAAAAGGTGGTACGTGCATAGTGTATATGATGGGAATCCTAAACCTACGAGGACGAAATCGGATCAGCGGGTTCGGGTGGTAGAAGGTAACCTCTACCTCCCCCTCGAACACAGCGCGATGGTCCTCGTAGATCCATATGCCACTAGGAAGTGGCCGGATCTCGATGCAAGCGATGTAACGTGACATCACCTACAAGGGCATAAGGGTAAGCAATTCTATACACATAATCAATAGAGCATAAATATATGTACAATGTGAATGTAAAGACATGCAACAATAATTAACAACCACATTTAGCATTTAGCAATTATTGGATGCAGGTAGGATGCTCATACTTGTTTCATTTATCAACTTTTAGATTAAATGAGTGGTATGATGTATGAACCTAGCTCTCAAGCTTAACTCCATCAATCTATGTCACTCTCTGACATCCATCCTTTACTTCGTCCAGCACTCAACAGTGCGTTGTACTCCTAGGTGTACAACATTCGTACATTCACCAAGAATATACACGACAAGCTTGGAATTCGTGCCACCCGAGCACGTCCCGTCATCCAAACGGTATAACCATACTATCAGCATCTCACTATGCCGACCACGTCGTCAACCATAACGTGTCATCAAGCGAGCCGTCAATTGGCACTCCCAGAGGCCCTCCTCATGTTACCAAAACATGATAAACAATCTATCATCCAAACTCCAGAATGAATGCATTATCTTAACTTACAAGAATTGATTGGTGAATTTCTCTTTTTTTTTAATAATACCTAACGTGCCACCCGAGCAACGTCTCGTTATCCAAACGAAATTACCACATCATCAATCAATTTCTTTAAGTCTAAGATTCCATGGATTATTGTCATTTAATTATTAACCAAATGATTCTGAATTAAAAATGGTATTCTTAATATTCTGGGTAAAACTACTCGAGTGTTCTTCAGAATACTCGAGTGTTCTTCAAATTTTCCAGATTACTCGAGTAGTTCATGGCTACTCGAGTCGTTCATGCTTTCAGGAAGTTCAAATCCCAGACTCTCAAAATTTAGTCGAGTATTTCATGAGTACTCGAGTGTTCTTCACTAAATCCAGAATACTCGAGTGTCTCATGTATTCTGAGCATCAATTATTACTCGAGTTCTGGGCCTGATACTCGAGTGTTCTAACACAAAAATACACTATTTTATCAAAAATTACTCGAGTATCACACCAAGTACTAGAGTCTTTCCTTACAGAACAGACTGGAAACTTGGTTTTGACATACCATTTTCAATTCTAACCATTTCTAGTCCAAACCAATGATCAATAGAGTTCATATAACATATATTGAACATGTCTAAACACTTGGAACACATCAAATAACAGATTTGACAGAGAATTGAGAGATTATGCATAAAACATACAAATTCACAACTTAACATATCAAATTACAATATACTCAATAAAATTGTGAATTTAAGCTCAAGACAGCTTGCATGCAACATATGCGACTTGCTCACAACAAATTTAGAGCACAAGTTGGTCTCCAAACCAATCTCCCTATTAAATCTAAGCCCTTAGAGCCTCTTGGTGGCTCTCTAATTAAATTCATGCAATTCAAACTCTATCTAGTGAATAGAAATCTTTCCCCTTACCTCAAAATCGTGAAACAACAGAAGATTTGCAAAAGAAAACACCACAGCACCAAAAACCTCTTCAAGCATCACATGCAGGACAGTTTTGAGTGGAGCACCAAGATTGAATTGGTTGACATAGGAAACAGAGATAGAAATTGGGGAAATCAGTATTTCTAAACTCTATGCAACATCTACTAACTATAGAAACTAAATTGAGACTCAGAGAACTCGTGAGCTTACCAAAATTCGAATCCAAAGTAAGCTCCAGAAAAAGGTTTGACAGCAACAAGCTCCACTTCCAAGCTTCAATTCTTCCTTCACACTCACTCTCAGCTCACAAATTTGGTGTCTATACAAAGCTTGAGATGTGAGCTTTGTATTAGTGTATAATTTGTTACTCGAATCAACACACAGAGGAAGAATCGAAGGATCGAACTTAGGAACCCTAGAACATGTAAACCTTCAACAAATTGGCCAAATGCCTCCCAATTCGGGTTTGATTGGCTTTTATAGACAAAGGACAAGTTCATTGATCGAGGCCGTACCCGATCAAAATAAAAGGTGTTTATTCTGTAGTACTAGGAAGGTGATCCTAGGTCGTTTCCCAGCGAATATCGGTCTAGGCAAAGTATCAAACACGTAGTGTGCAGTAAAATGGGGGGGGGGGGGGTTTTGTGTGTGACAAATGTGAATAACAAAACATACACAGAATATAACAACTAAGAAAATCAGAAACAAAAGCGGGCAAACCCCTTTGGTTACGTACACTACTCAATCCTAGCTCACTAAAGATCGATTCCTCTCCTCTCCTCTGTCCAACTCGTGATAACCAAATACTAAGCGAAAATTCAGTTATCACTCCAAACCCTAACTTCTAATTAAGCATCAGAAACCAGAATTGGAGTTTTTACGAGTTAATACAAATTAAGCATTTATATTCATGTATTATCTCTACGAAATGGAATTAAGCAAACCACTACACATCGATAAACATGAAAACAGAGAAGAGAAAACGAAATTGCATTAATAACAAGAGCTCAAGAGTAGATAATACAATACCAAAGGGATTAACCCTTGAAGTCTAGCCTTCCATGGCCATAAATGAAGAAAAGCGAGTAGAAATGGGGAAGAACAAAACCCTAGCAGCCACCACCACTTGGGAGAGCCAAGAGAGAAGTTCTAACCTAGAGAGAGAGAGTGAGAAATCTGAAATGAAAGTGTGTCCTTGGGGTTACACGAATTTCCCCTCTTTAGTTATGAAAATGGGCCTAAAACATGGGCCCAAGTCCTAAGAAACACTATTCTGAAAATTACAATTAAAAAGGGACCTAAATGCAAATTACAATCTTCACTTCAATACTTCAATCTTCATTTCCAAACTTCCCAAAGTGTCCTTGTGCCAAATATTACCTGAAAATAGAAATAGAATTAATTAGGCTAAATAATTCCAAATTAAACAATATTCGGAATTTTAGTCCAATAAACTCTAAATCAATAAATCAAGCTAATCAATGCAAATGGGCAACAAGTATCAATAATAGGAGTAAAATAATGCAAGGAATAATGGGAAATAAAATGCTCATCAAATACCCCCACACTTATCCTTTTGCACTCCTGGGCAAAACCAAAAGATAGGACTATGAAGATCAATATGCACCAAAGTGAATCATGCAACAAGATGACTACAACTAAGAAATGCAAACCTAAGAGATTACATACTTCACAATGAATTCTAGGAAATGCAAAGAAATGGGCAAACTCAAGCACACAAAATGGTTAAGGATCAAAGAGTCAAAGCATCCGCGAACATCATCCAATTACTTCAAGTATGCAAAGAAACCAATGACATCAAGAGGATAGTCACAAAGATGATAGAAACTCACAAGGATCACTCAAAAGTGTTTACACTCAAGTGTTTGGGGTTAATCATTATTTACACTCAAGGCACATCATGAAAAACAAACACAACCATAAGCTTGACAAGCCTCTAACATCAACCATCAACACACATGCACAAAATGATCAAAAGGTCTTTTAAGGGTTGTAATGGGGCCAAGGACAAGGTAGGATAAAAATATGGGAATGTAGCTAAAACCAAGGGAATAGAGGAGCAATGGGGAATAAGTAAAAAGTAAGCAAAATCCACCCCAAAATCAACAACCACTAATTCCAATCCTCTTTGCCTCAACAACCTTTTATTCACTTTTTTTTTCTTTTTTTTTTCTTCTTTTTTTTTCTTTTTATTTGTATTTTTGTCTTCTATTTTTTTTGTTTTTGAGAGATATACAAAAAGAAAAGAAGAAACAACACAAATGGCATGAAGATGAAGCCATAACTTTAACAACCAATGAGGCAAAACCAAGAACTCAACCAATTAAAGCATAAAGCATACTTCTTACCTAATACCCATTCCCAAAACAATTCCAAAGCTCCAAAATTCCCTAAGGTTAGGACAATCATGGTTTTTCAGTCATAGGCTTGTAATGAGCTAAAGAACAAGGAAAGGGATAAAAAGGCTCAAAGGGGCTAGCAAAGGATACATTCATTCAAGGTAGGCTCATATGGCTAGTAGCTTATTCAAGAAAGAAAGTGCCTAAATCATTTCAAAATGTGCATGAGCAATCAAGTATCAACAAGAGTCAAGTCAAGTTCTAGAGTGCAAGTAATCCAGAGTGCAATCACACATGAAAGAAAATTAGGTGGCATATATAGCAATCCACCCACAATTAAGGCTCCAATCCTCACAAAATGGACAATTCTATCACAGTGTTACCACCTCTTAATTATCAAAAGCAACTTTACACACAGAAATGCATGAATTCAGACACAAGATACCAAAACTCTACTAAAATGAAGCAAAAACATGCAAGAAAATGCCCAAAACTAAGCAAAACCTAAAAAAAATCAAAGCAAAATATGCAACCTAAACTACTCTCCCCCCACACTTAAATCACACATTGTCCTCAATGGAACACAAATAGCAGAATCAGACAGATATAGACAAGTGTAATAAAAAGAGTAAGGAAGGAGAAAAGAAGACTCCCTAAGTCATGGTTGTTCAAAAGTGGGGTCGACCAATGAGGCCTCCTCCACAGGTGCATCATCCAAAGAAGGGGTGGTTAGGAAAGGCTTGAGTCGGTGGCCATTGACTTTGAAGCTCTTGTTCGTGGACTCACTCTTGATCTCCACAGTGCCATAAGGAAACACTTGGGTGACTACAAACGGTCCAATCCATTTAGAGCGAAGCTTTCCACTCATGAGTCCAAGCCTAGAGTTGTAGAGCAAAACTTTTTGACCAACCAAGAACTCCTTTCTGGAAATGGAGTTATCATGAAGCTTCTTGGTCTTCTCTTTGTAGAATTTGGAGTTCTCATAGGCCTCCAAGCGGATCTCATCTAGCTCACTCAACTGCAGCTTCCTCTCCTCACCCGCTTGATCAAGAGCTAAGTTACATTGCTTCACAACCCAATATGCACGGTGCTCTATCTCCACAGGCAGGTGCCACGCCTTACCAAAGACAACCCGATAGGGTGACATCCCTATGGGTGCCTTGTAAGCGGTCCGATGGGCCCACAGAGCATCCTCCAATCGTGTGCTCCAATCCTTTCTATTAGGCTTCACCATCTTCTCCAAAATCCGCTTGATCTCTCTATTTGAAATCTCAGCTTGCCCGTTGGTTTGGGGGTGATAGGGTGTAGAAACTTTGTGCACAACCCCATACTTCTTGAGCAAAGCTTGCATGGATCTATTGCAGAAGTGTGTGCCTTGGTCACTGACTATGGCTCTAGGTATGCCAAACCTGCAAAGGATATTAGACCTGACAAAATCTACAACAACCTGAGCATCATTAGTCCTGGTGGCCTTAGTTTCCACCCATTTGGATACGTAATCCACAGCAAGTAAGATATAATAAAAACCAAAAGAAACAGGAAAGGGGCCCATGAAATCTATACCCCAGACGTCAAACACCTCACAAAACAACATAGGTTGTTGCGGCATCTGTTGCCTCCAAGATAGGGCGCCTTCTGCTCTTTGACACTGCTCAAACGAGCTGCAGATGTTGCTCGCATCCTTGAAAATGGTAGGCCAATAAAATCCAGAATCCAGCACCTTTCGTGCTGTCCTTTGAGTACCAAGGTGGCCTCCCACTGGTGAAGCATGGCAAAATTGGAGAACCGATTGGATCTCCTGGTCTGGAATGCACCTGCGAATGACCTGATCACTGCAAAAATGCCATAAATAGGGGTCATCCCATACATAATGCTTGGCATCGCTCTTTAATTTGTCTCTTTGAGCTTTGGATGCCAAGGCAGGAAAAACAGAAGCAACCAGATAATTAACAATGTCTGCAAACCAAGGAGTTTGGGGAAGGGGATGGGAAACATGTAAAGATAAAAGCTGCTCATCCGGGAAGTTATCCCGGATAGGAAATGCATCCTCCTCTCTCTCTATCCTGCTCAAGTGGTCTGCGACAAGGTTATGCGCACCACTCCGATCCTGAATCTCAAGATCAAACTCCTAGAGGAGCAACATCCACCTAATCAACCTAGGTTTGGAATCTGTCTTTGTCAAAAGATACTTCAGAGCAGCATGATCAGTGTACACTACAACCTTAGAACCAAGCAAATATGATCTAAACTTGTCAAGTGCAAAAACAATAGCCAAAAGTTCTTTTTCAGTTGTTGTGTAATTAACCTGTGCTGCATCTAAAGTCCTAGAAGCATAATAAATCACATGCGACAGCTTACCAACCCTTTGGGAGAGAACTGCTCCCAAAGCATAATTTGAAGCATCAGTCATGAGCTCAAATGGGAGGGTCCAATCAGGTGGTTGGATGATGGGAGTGGTGGTCAGTGCTTTCTTCAATTCATCAAATGCCCTCTTGCATTGGTCTCCAAATTCCCATGGGGCATCCTTTTGAAGCAACTTGGAAAGAGGAAGGGCAATGTTGCTAAAGTTCTGAATAAACCTGCGATAGAAACCTGCATGACCAAGAAAAGAACGCACCTCTCGCACGCAAGAGGGGTAAGGCAAATGTGATATTACATGCAACTTAGCAGGGTCAACTTCTATGCCCTTGTGCGAAACAATGTGCCCTAAGACTATGCCTTGTTCTACCATGAAGTGGCATTTTTCAAAATTCAAGACAAGGTTAGTCTCAATGCACCTGTTAAGCACCTTAGTCAAATTATCAAGACATGCATCAAATGAGGAGCCATAAACACTAAAATCATCCATGAAGACCTCTATGCAATGCTCGAGCAAGTCAGCGAAAATACTCATCATACATCTTTGAAATGTGGCAGGAGCATTGCATAGGCCAAAAGGCATCTTTCTATATGCAAATGTGCCAAAAGGACAGGTAAATGTGGTCTTATGTTGGTCCTCTGGTGCAATACAAATTTGAAAATAACCAGAGAATCCATCTAAGAAGCAATAATGAGATTTACCTGTCAGGCGCTCCAACATCTGATCAATGAAGGGGAGAGGGAAATGATCCTTGCGAGTCGCCTGGTTGAGCTTTCTGTAATCAATGCAGACTCTTCAACTGTTCTGCACTATAGTGGGAATCAGCTCATCCTTCTCATTTTTGACAACTGTGACACCAGACTTCTTGGGGACAACTTGCACCGGGCTCACCCAAGTGTTATCTGAAATTGGGTAGATGATACCCGCTTGGAGCAGCTTGGTGACCTCTTTCTTAACCACATCAAGAATCTGGGGGTTCAATTGTCTTTGGGGTTGTCTCACTGGTTTAGCCCATCCTCCAACAAAATGCGGTGCATGCACATGGAGGGGCTAATTCCAGGAATATCCGCTAAAGTCCATCCAATTGCCCTCTTGTTCTTTCTTATCACATCCAGCAGTTTCTCCTCTTGATCAACAGAAAGTGAGGTAGAGATGATCACTGGGAGTTGCTGCCATCCTCCAAGTAAGCATATTTGAGATGAGGAGGGAGGGGCTTCAGGTCCAATGAGGGTGCCTGCATAATAGATGGAACTAAAGGGACAGCAGAAATGGATTCTGCTACCTGCAACTGAACAAGTGAATCAGACTCATGCATAACAGATATGGGGTTAGGGTTGGCATAATCTGAATCTATAACATATGAATCATCAGATGCAGTGGCAAAGTCTAGAAACTGAGCTATTTCAGTGCATGCGGTGCACCATCCAGAGTTAGTGCATGATGGACAAGTAAATGAATCAGTGAAAGATGGCAATTCAAAATCATGATGCAAAAAGTCAAGCATATGCTCATCTATCAAATCATCAAGCAAGTCCACATGGAAAACAGAGTGATCCTCAGGAAAATGTTTCATAGCATGGAAAATGTCAAATCGGATCACACTGCCATCAAACTCCATGGAAAGTGAACCTGAATGCACATCTATCTTGGTTCGGGCTGTTTTCAAAAATGGCCTCCCCAAAATAATAGGAACAGCATTACGGGGAGAGTCATCTTCCATATCAAGTATGTAAAAATCAGCAGGGAAGATCAACTCTTCAACCCGAACCAAGACATCCTCTATCAAACCTGCGGGGTGGGCAGTACTTCTATTTGCCAATTGAATCACCACACCCGTAGGTTGAAGAGGTCCAAGAGAAAGAGACTTAAAAACAGACATAGGCATGAAATTTATGGATGCTCCTAAATCTAGCATAGCATTTTCAAACTTAACATTGCCTATGATGCAAGGTATAGAGAAAGTTCCAGGATCCTTACATTTTTCAGGAATGTGAGGGATAGGTTTACCTATGAGAGCGGAGACATTCCTCCCCATGCTTATCCTCTCATTGCCCTTGAGTCTTCTCTTATGAGTGCACAACTCCTTAAGGAACTTCGCATACCTTGGAATCTGTTTTATTGCATCAAGAAGGGGTATGTTGACTTCCACCTTCCTGAATGTGTCAAGAATGTCCTTGTCCACCTCTTCCACCCTTTTGTTTTGAGGCACTCTTGGTGGGAATGGAAGAGGAACAGGAGGAGGTTGTAGGACAACAGCAGGGCTTGTGGTTGAAGTTGAGGAGGGTTGAGTTGGATGATTCTCTTTGGTGCTAGCATGCTCACCTTCATCTACCACTTGGCTCTTCCCTTTAGAGGAAGCTAGAGCATCATTGTTGAGGTGAGGTTGTGGTGTGGGTGTGACAATCTGCTTTCCCGACCTAAGGTTGATGGCACTCACATTCTGATTTTAAGGGTTGATCACAGTTTGGGATGGCAACTTGTCAGAATTTTGAGATTGCAAGTTGTTGAGAGAAGTTGCCATTTGACCCATCTGATTTGTCAAAGTCTGAATGGATGCCTCTTGTCTCTGAATGGATGCTCTAGTCTCTTGTTGAAATTGGAGGTTTTGCATGGTCATTTGCCTCACCAACTCCTCCAAGGTAGGTTGGTTGGATGGAGGGGCTGATGGTGCAGGATGAACCACTTGCTGCTGTTGTTGTTGCCTTTGCTGCTGGATTGGAGGAGGTACATATGGTGGTCTGCTCGGTCCAGCGGTGTTCTGAAATGGAACATTAGGAGGAGGTTGTTGTTGTTGATCAGACCACTTCAGATTGGGATGGTTCCTCCATCCAGGGTTGTATCTATTGGAAGAGAGGTCATGATTGTGTTGTTGTGGGCCTCTATTGTTGTATATGTTTGCTGCATAGGCCTCAGGTTGGTCACCACTTGTCATCGGCTGTTGCTGCTGAAGGGCAGGGCATGCATCTGTGGGGTGCTCAATGGATGTGCATATGCCACACACTCTAGCAGGAAGTATCATCTTTTTCTGATTGACAGCCAATTGTGTGACCAATGTTGTGAGAGAATCAATTTTCTGCTCAAGCTTCTCAACCTTGCCCGAGTCTGCACCAACATCATTTACATCCCTCACAACTATTGCATCACTGTTGCTTCTTGCATGGAATTGTTGACAGTTTGAAGCCATCTTCTCAATTTTGCTCCTGGCTTGTAAGGGTGTCATATCTCCCAATGTACCACCACTTGCAGCATCTACCATGTTTCTTTCCATGAAGTTGAGACCTTCATAAAAGTACTGGATGAGAAGCTGCTCTGAGATCTGATGGTGAGGGCAGGAAGCACACAACCTCTTGAATCTCTCCCAATAATCATAGAGACTCTCTCCATGTTGTTGCCTGATACCAGAAATTTCCTTTCTGATTGCAGTGGTCCTATTTGTAGGGAAGAATTTTTCCAGAAATGCCCTCTTCAAGTCATCCCAGCTTGTGATGGAACCAGGGGCCAAGTCAGATAACCAATCTTGTGCTAGACCCTCTAAGGAATGTGGAAATGCTCTGAGACAGACATGATCCTCTTGCACATCATGTGGTTTCATTGTGGTGCACACTATATGGAATTTCTTGAGATGCTTATGAGGATCCTCACCTGCAAGACCATGAAACTTGGGCAACAAATGGATTAGTCCTGTTCTAAGCTCAAAAGGAACATCCTCATCAGGATACCGGATACACGAGTCTTCAATAGTGAAGTCAGGTGCAGCCAGCTCCCTACGTGTCCTTTCCCTTGGTGGGGGTTGATCCATGTTATCACAATGTATAGAATCAGATTGAATAAAAGTAGAAGGAATAGAAGAAATAGAAACAGAATCAGAATTAGATGGACTATAAGATGACTCTGACTCACTACCTAATGACTGATTCCTATTTTGTCTAACTAATCTGTGATAAGTTCTATCAATTTCAGGGTTGTAAGGATGCAAAAAACTTGGGTTGCCCCTAGTCATGTACTGAACAGAACAACATCAACCATAGCATACTGTAACAGATATGCATGACCAAAATCGGCAACAAAATTTTTTATTTTTTTAAAATTTTTTTATTTATTTTTTTAAGCACCCTAAAATCATGAAAACATATCACAGAAAGTTTGAGGACAAAATTCAAAAGGGAACCAAGTCAAAGAATTAAAACAGTGACCAAAAACTAAGAAAATAGAACTTGTAAAATAAAAAAGAAATAGTAAACAGGCTTATTCGGGATCCAAACGAAGGGGTTTTCTGACAAAGTGAGAAAAATCAGATTATTCAGAAAATTCCCTTCGATTTGATATAAAATTCGTCAAATTCCGAGTTACGGATCAAAAGTTACGCCTATTTATAGTAAGTACTGCTGAAACTTGGAAAATTTTTCTGGAACTCACAACCAGTGCCTATCTGAGTGTCTGTGATGCATCAACACACTATTATATGATGAAACAAGTGTGGATACCAATTTTCGTGCAAAAATTCCACCCACAGCTATGTTGAATGGCACTCACAGAATCACTAGAATAGCATCAGTTGTGCAGAACAGCAAATCAGCAAACAGGGCAACTTTCAATCAGTTATCAAAATGCTTATTCACACACTAACTACACTAACTAATCTAACTAACTACTGTATGATCTTTGGCAAGAACCGATAATCTCCGGCAACGGCGCCAAATTTTGATCGAGGCCGTACCCGATCAAAATAAAAGGTGTTTATTCTGTAGTACTAGGAAGGTGATCCTAGGTCGTTTCCCAGCGAATATCGGTCTAGGCAAAGTATCAAACACGTAGTGTGCAGTAAAATGGGGGGGGGGGGGGTTTGTGTGTGACAAATGTGAATAAAAAAACATACACAGAATATAAAAACTAAGAAAATCAGAAACAAAAGCGGGCAAACCCCTTTGGTTACGTACACTACTCAATCCTAGCTCACTAAAGATCGATTCCTCTCCTCTCCTCTGTCCAACTCGTGATAACCAAATACTAAGCGAAAATTCAGTTATCACTTCAAACCCTAACTTCTAATTAAGCATCAGAAACCAGAATTGGAGTTTTTACGAGTTAATACAAATTAAGCATTTATATTCATGTATTATCTCTACGAAATGGAATTAAGCAAACCACTACACATCGATAAACATGAAAACAGAGAAGAGAAAACGAAATTGCATTAATAACAAGAGCTCAAGAGTAGATAATACAATACCAAAGGGATTAACCCTTGAAGTCTAGCCTTCCATGGCCATAAATGAAGAAAAACGAGTAGAAATGGGGAAGAACAAAACCCTAGCAGCCACCACCACTTGGGAGAGCCAAGAGAGAAGTTCTAACCTAGAGAGAGAGTGAGAAATCTGAAATGAAAGTGTGTCCTTGGGGTTACACGAATTTCCCCTCTTTAGTTATGAAAATGGGCCTAAAACATGGGCCCAAGTCCTAAGAAACACTATTCTGAAAATTACAATTAAAAAGGGACCTAAATGCAAATTACAATCTTCACTTCAATACTTCAATCTTCATTTCCAAACTTCCCAAAGTGTCCTTGTGCCAAATATTACCTGAAAATAGAAATAGAATTAATTAGGCTAAATAATTCCAAATTAAACAATATTCGGAATTTTAGTCCAATAAACTCTAAATCAATAAATCAAGCTAATCAATGCAAATGGGCAACAAGTATCAATAATAGGAGTAAAATAATGCAAGGAATAATGGGAAATAAAATGCTCATCATTCATGCAGGTCGACACGACGGCTATGGACGTGGTTGGAGGGTGATTTCGTGTCAACACAACGAAATCGTTGATGGTGACTCACCAAACGCACTAACTCGTGCAACTCTGACCAGAACACTCGAGTCTTTTCAGAAACACTCGAGTGTTTTGACCAGTTTTTGAAAAATAATAATTTTATTTACTTTCCCTCCAAAACCTTTCCTATAATTACTTCTAGGTCCCAACTCAGGGACTAATATGAAAAATGTTTATTTTATGCATAATTATACTTATTAAATAAATGCGCATACATTCCCTAAATACATAAACACAATTTTTTAATCAAAGATTAAAATAGAAATATTTAATTATAATAAATTTTATAATTAACATTTCATTAATCCGGGATTAAAATTTTGGGGTGTTACACTACTCCCCCACTTACAAGGAATTTCGTCCCCGAAATTCAACTTATACAAATAATTCAGGATAGTCCTGACGCATCTTATCCTCTAATTCCCAAGATGCTTCCATCACATCACCACAAATCCAGATAACTTTGACTAAACCAATTTCCTTCCCTCTAAGCTGCTTGAATCTTCGATCTTCGATGCGAATAGTCATGGCTTCAAAGGTTAGGTTCTCATGGATTTCTAAGTCATCGGGTTGGATTCTAAGAACAATGGTGGGATCATGGACATACCTTTTCAACTGAGATACATGAAACACATTATGAAGATTAGTTAATGACGGGGGTAGGGCTAATTGGTAGGCTACTAGACCGACTCTTTTAAGAATCTGGTAGGGACCAATAAACTTAGGTGATAGTTTCTAGGTTTTTAAGGCTCTACTAACACCTTTGGTTGGTACTATTCTAATGAACACATGGTCACTTTCAACAAATTCTAAGGGTTTCCTCCTCCTATCAGCATAGCACTTTTGTCTACTTTGAGCAGTCTTCATCTTCTCTTGTATCATCTTGATCTTCTCAGTTGTTTCTGTAACATCCCTAATTTAATTCCAGGCATAATTAGTGAATTAATAGGTTTAAAGTGTAAGGAATGGGTAGATTAATTGCTTAAAGAATTTTGGGAGCAAGGTGAGTAATAATTATAAGTATTAGGGGTTTTGTAGGAGACATCGGTAGCAAGGGGCAAAATTATCTAAGCGAAATCGGGAGTTAAATCGGCGTTTTAAGTATTAGAAATCAGCTGGTACGAGAAAATTTGGAATTTATTATAGGATGCTAAGAAATTAAATTCCACCGTTGGATATGAAGCTTAATGGATTAAGAAGCTTGTCTAAAAATTTGGGCCCGATCCGACGGTTAACGAAGAAGTTATGGCGAATCGAAGTCTGTAATCACTAGTGCACACCCAGGCGCACCAGGGTGAATAAGATGCACCAACTCAGGAAGAAATTCACCCAGGCGCGCCATATGCTCGCCCAGGCGCGCCATCAGCACCAGTCAGACTCGTGGTGCGCCAGAAACCCGCACCAGCTTCCATCGTCCCACCAGAAGCGCACACCAATCGAGCACCAGCACCAGCCTGGTGCGTGCCCTGCGCTCAGGCGCGCGCGGCGAATCAACACGCGTATCAGATGCGCAGCGTGCGCGCGCAGGCAATGCGTTTCCCCGCCCAGGCGAGCTGGCGCTATTTTAGTGCAGCAGCAGCACCATTTGGTGCATCAGCTCCCTCCTCTCCCCATTTCCTCCGCACCATTCTTCTTCTTCCTCCCCCAAACCACCCTCAACACCCACCAAACCTCTAAGGCTCAACCTCCAACCCTCCTACCAAGGTATATCCCTTCTCCTCCATATTTCCTTCTTCTTCTCCTCCTCCTTCATGGTTTCCTTTTCCTTTTCCCTCTCCCATGGAGTTTCTCTTTCTTTCCCTCTTCTCTTGAACCCACACACCATACCCAAATCCCAAGTACCCAAACTTCAATTCAATGCCTTAATCATGGATCTAAGCTTGATTTTGGTTTAGATTTTATACATAAACAATATCTCTCTCTTGATTAAGCTTTCTCTCTCCTCTAGGGTTTGTTCTCTCTCTCCTCCTCCTTGAGCTTTCTCTCTCTTTCTCTCCCTCCACCGGATCTCACCGGCGTCGTTATCGACCGTGATCGCACCGGGCTTGTGTTGGGTACTCCGAGGCTTGAAGCTTTTGCCTTGATCCAGCCGCGATCGTTCTCGCTAACGGGGAGCAACACCGACGCCGTCATCGTCGCCGAGCCACAACCCAGGTTCTTTTTAAAAGAAAGCCCGAGGTAAGAAGGGTTGTGTTACCTCTACTTGGGAAGTAAATTCTAGGATGTTATAGTGATGACTAAGAATAGGGTAATAAGTTAATGAACCTTAGGGTAGTCCCCGCAAATATAAATGATTTATTTAAATTGACAATGGAATAAATTGGATGTGCATAGAATGAGTTCCGGAGTGAATGAATGTGATAGGATATTAAAAGAGTTAATATAGAATGAAAGTGTAGAAAAACATAAAATAAAACCAAGGGAAATTAGTTAAGGAAAACCAGCGAAGCGTAAGAGTAAAAGAATATAAAGTATTTGTAATAGGCAAGGAGAGTAGAATGATTAAAACTAAAGGTGAGGTAAAAGAAGAGTTAGAGTACGAAAACAATAAGAGAGCACAGAGTAGACTTAGTTAAGAGTTGTCAGGTAGTAATGAAATAGAAACGAAAATAATAAACTAAATTCCAAATACAAGTGGGTAATCGTTGAAAGAATTTAGTGAAAAGATGATAAGACAAAAAGAGAGAATGCAATCATGGTAGTTAAGTAGAATGGAGTAGTAATATAGGAAAAATAAGTAAATAAAGGTGTGAAACAGAGGAATCATTGGAATAACTAAGAATTTGAAACGGGAATTTAAAATATAACGACTATACCAAAGTTAAGGGGAGTTAGATGTAAATTAGAGTAATTTAATAAAAAGAATAATGAAAAAGAAAAAGGAAGAGAAGAAGAAAAAGAAAAGAAAGAGAACAGGGAAATAATTAAGAGCTAGTAATGAGAATTAAAATATAACGTATATGGCCTAATCAAGCAGAACTAGTTAAAAATGAGCATCATTAGTGAAGAGAATATACTTAAAATAAAAGAGGGTAAAGAAAAGAGAAAGGACTGGGCGGCAGGAGGTCGGTAGACCCTGTCACAATAATAAAAATAAAATGGCGGGAGGTCGTTAGACCCTGTCACCATAAAGATAAAACGACAGGAGGTCGTGAGACCCTGTCACCATAATATAAAACGGCAGGAGTTCATGAGACCCTGTCACCATAATATAAAACAGCGGGAGGTCGTTAGACCCTGTCACCATAATATAAAACGGCAGGAGGTCGTGAGACCCTGTCACCATAATATAAAACGGCGGGAGGTCGTTAGACCCTGTCACCATAATATAAAACGACGGGAGGTCGTTAGACCCTGTCACCATAATATAAAACGGCAGGAGGTCGTGAGACCCTGTCACCATAATATAAAACGGCGGGAGGTCGTTAGACCCTGTCACCATAAAGTTAAAACGGCGGGAGGTCGTTAGAACCTGTCACCAATAAAAGGGTAAAGGAACGAAACGGTATTCGGCATGTTGGCCAAATAATGGAAAATGGATGAAGGATGAAAATGAAAGAATGATAAGAGAACCAAAAAATTAAAAGAATGTAAGAACAAGTAAGGAACTAGAAGAGATTAATTAAATGAATAACGTATACTAATAATTGTGTAAGCTTAGTTTATTACCATGTCTCTTATAAGATTTATCTTTTTAAGTTCTATGTAATGCTACCCTTCTTGCTATATTTTGCAGGTATTGAAGTGGAGCTTACATGGAATATGGCCGAGCAGGATTATCATTCCACTACGTGGAATGTATATTGAATATTTTGAGTGGACAATTACCTTTTGTAATTTATAATCTGAAATAGTCGTTTGCCCTGAAACTTGTACTAATCAGGCGTTAGGATCTGATCTGGCTATTGCACTATTGTGTTTTATGTTTTTAAATATTTCTGAATTGACAGGTTTAAAGAAATAAATTTTTGGGAAGTCCGGAAAATAGAGGAAACTCTGCCGGATTTCGTAAAAGTTTTTATAAGTAACCAAGTTTAAAAAGGAATTTTCTAGCACCAATTTTAATAAAACCTAAAATTAACTAATAAATGTGAGAGTGTTACAGTTTCTTGTACAAAATCTGGTCCAACCAGAGAATTCTCCCCCACTTGAAACCAGCATAAGGGCGTCTGACACTTTCTTCCGTACAGAGCTTCAAATGGTGCCATTCCAATGCTCGCATGATAACTATTGTTGTAAGTAAATTCCACGAGCGGCAACATTTGTTCCCAATTTCCTTGACCTTCCAAAACGCAAGCTCTTAAGATGTCCTCTAGTGACTGAATAGTCCTCTCCGTTTGACCATCAGTTTGAGGATGGTATGCAGAACTCAACTTCAGTCTTGATCCCAAAGCTCTATGCAGATCTTGCCAAAACTTCGATGTAAACCTCGGATCACGATCTGACACGATACTTGATGGCACACCATGCAGGCGAACAACTTCCTTGATATACAACTGAGTGAGCTTTTCCAAAGAGTAGCGCATATTAATTGGAATAAAATGCGCTGACTTGGTCAAACGATCTACGATCACCCAGATTGCATCATGACTAGTAGCTGTCCTCGGCAATCTCGTCACGAAATCCATTGAAATACTATGCCATTTCCATAACGGAATCTCTAAGGGAAGTAATTCTCCTCCTGGCCTTTGGTGCTCCATTTTCGCCTTCTGACACACCAGACAACACGCCACGTATCTAGCCACATCTTTCTTTAAACCAGGCCACCAAAATATCTTCTTCAGGTCCTTATACATTTTGGTAGCTCCCGGATGCATACTCATCTTGCTTTTATGCGTTTCATCCAGAATCATCCTCCTTACCTCTAGATCATTAGGCACACAAATCCTTGCTCTAAAGCGAAGGATTCCATCTTTCCCTTCTTGGAATTCTAACTCCTTGCCTTCCTCCATAAGCTTTCTCTTTTCCTTAAGCCCCTCATCTTCTTGTTGCAACTCACGAATTCTTTGCAAGAACTCATTAGCAATTTGCAGCATTCCCATCTTGATACTTGTCGGCTCCACTTGCATCGTCAGGCTCAAATCTCGAAATTCTTCTATCAATGCAGCTTCTCTGACCATCATTGCACTGATATGCATTGCTTTTCGATTCAATGCGTCAGCCACCACGTTGGCTTTCCCAGGATGGTAATGAAACTCGAACTCATAATCCTTCAAGAACTCCATCCATCGACGTTGCCTCATATTCAACTCTTTTTGGTCAAAGAGGTACTTTAAACTCTAATGGTCACTAAACACCCGGAACGTAGTGCCATAGAGATAGTGCCTTCAAATCTTTAGAGCGAAAAAACAGCTGCCAGCTCTAGATCATGAGTTGGATAGTTCATTTCATGAACTTTTAGCTGTCTCGAGGCGTAAGCGACTACCTTCCCATCTTGCATCAAAACACTCCCAAGTCCTTGTTTCGATGCGTCACAATACACCTCAAAATTCTTCTGTGTATCAGGTAGAATCAACACAGGGGATGATGTCAATCTTTCTTTCAGCTCTCGGAAACTCCTTTCACACTTCTCATCCCAGATAAAGGGTTGATTTTTCCGAGTTAACTTCGTCAAGGGTAGTGCTATCTTCGAGAAACCTTCTATAAATCTTCTATAATAGCCAGCCAAACCAAGAAAGCTTCTCACTTCCGTGACCAACCTCGGTTGTTCCCATTGTAAAACTGAGCTTACCTTTGCCGGGTCAACCGTTATCCTCTTTTTTGAGATCACATCTCCCAAAAACTTAACTTCCTCCAGCCAGAACTCACACTTTGCAAGTTTGGCGTACAATTGCTTCTCTTTCAGAATACTCAACACTATCCTCAAGTGTTCAGCATGCTCCTCCGGATTCTTGGAGTAAATAAGGATATCGTCAATGAACACAACCACGAATGAATCTAACTAGGGTCTAAAGATTCGATTCATGTAGTCCATGAAAATAGCTGGTGCATTAGTCAATTCGAACGGCATCACAACATACTCATAATACCCGTATCGGGATCGAAATGCAATCTTAGAGATGTCCTCTTCTCTAATTCTGATCTGATGGTACCCTGATCTGAGATCAACCTTGGAAAATACTGAAGCCCCACGAACTTGATCCATAAGGTCATCTATCCTTGGTAAAGGATATTTGTTCTTGATGGTGACCTTATTCAACTGCCGGTAGTCGATGCACATTCTCATACTACCATCTTTCTTCTTAACGAACAAAACTGGAGCACCCCAAGGTGATACACTTGGTCGAATCATTTGCTTTTGCAACAACTCCTCAATATGCTTCTTCATTTCAGCCATCTCTGGTGGTGCCATTCTATAAGGAGCAATAGAAATGGGACCAGCTCCCGGAACTAAATCGATGCCAAATTCAATCTCTCTTTTCGGTGGCAAACCAGGTATCTCGTCAGCGAATACCTCATGAAAATCTCTGACAACGGGGATCTCTTCAATCCTTGGTCCATTTTCCTCCACTTCAGTGTTGAACAAGCACATATATCCAGAGGGTTTCGAGTTTCTATAGGTCACAATTTTTCTATCACAATCAATGATCACTTGGTTTCGACTTAACCAGTCCATCCCCAAGATCACATCCAATTGTGATAAGGGTAAACAGATCAAATCTACCCTAGAGGTTTGTCCTAACACTTCTATACAACAGTTAAGACATGCTCTAGAAACAACTACAGGAACATTAGTAGGGGTTTCTACTTTCAGAGTGTATGATAGTTCAGACATAGGTAGACTCAAACGATCTACACATTCATATGAAACAAATGAATGCGTTGCACTAGATACCATTTTGTTTCATAAACCAGATAGCATCGGTACTTTGAAATTGGATTTATATAGTGAAATTAAGTGATGCCATCTATTCTTTTGTTTGCGGAACTGATACCATTTTCAAATAATTAGCCGAACTCTTAAAACATTCGTTATCAGAGCGAGCGAAAATAGTAGGACTATGCATAGTTGTAATATGAACATAAGCTATATATATATATATATAAGTCAAGTAGTACATAGTCCACATAGTCAAGTCTCCAAATTCCCATAAAAGTCCATACAAAGATCTATGTCAAAAGAAGACCATAACCCTAAAGCTTTCAAAAGCATATCTACAAAATATACATCTCAAAAATATAAACTCTAGAGCAGGTCACATAGATCTGATAACAGCAGTGGTAGTAGTAGTAGAAGTCTCTAGGTAGCAGAAGTAGTAGACATCATCATCAACAGCAGCAGCAGCAGTATCTCCTCCACAGCATCCTCACACTGGATCCCCTGATCCTCATCATTTACCATAAGCACGTACCTAGGGATCATCGTCTCTCCACTGACTCCCGGTAGAGCGAACGACTGGCTCGCCTCCGCTGATGAGCATTTTATTTCCCATTATTCCTTGCATTATTTTACTCCTATTATTAAGACTTGTTGCCCATTTGACATTGTTTAGCTTGATTTAGTGATTTAGAGTTTATTGGACTAATATTCTGAATATTGTTTAATTTGGGATTATTTAGCCTAATTAATTCTATTTCTATTTTCAGGTCATATTTGGCACAAGGGCTTTTTGGACATTTTGGGAATGAAGATTTAATGTTGGAAGAGAAGATATATGATGAAGTGAAGATTGTAATCTATCTTTAGGATTAGTTGAGATTTAGTTATATCTTTTAAGATTTAGATTTTATCTATAAGATATTTTTAGATTTAATTTAGAGATAAGCTTTCCTTAGGATTTGGGCCCATGATTTAGGCCCGTTTTGTGATTTAAAAAGCTAAATTCGTGTAAACCCTAGGAGCCATCTATCATTCCACGTTTTTTTACATTCTCTCTCATAGAGAAGGCTTAGTTTTGCTCTCCAAGCTTGTGGTGGCTGCTAGGGTTTCTCTCTCTTCCCTTTTCTACACGTTTTTGGTATTTTTCTTCATGGAAGGCTAAACTCTTAGGTTAAATCCCTTTGGTAATGTATCACATACTCTTGAGGTTTTGTTCTTAATGCTATTTCGTTTTTATTCACTGTTTTCATGCTTATTGATATGTTATGGTTCGCTTAGTTCCATTGTATAGAGATAATCCATGTGTATGAATGCTTAATTTATGCAAACTCGTAAAAACTCCATGCTTTGGCTTTTAATGCTTAATTAGAGGTTTGGGTTTTGGGGTGAGAATTGAATTTTCGCTTAGTATTTAATTCTCACGAGTTGGACAGTGAAGAGGAAAGAAATTGATCTTTTGTGACCGATGATAGAGTTGTGAACGCGAGCCAAAGGGGTTTATCCGCTTTTCCTTATCTGTTTCTTCGTTTTGATTTAATTCTGTTTTGATTTCAATTATTCAATATTCAATACAAAAAAAAACCCCCCCTGTTTTCTATGCATACTATGTGTTCGACCTTTTGCTTGATAAGATATTCCTTGGGAGACGACCTAGGAGTCACTTCCTAGTACTATACTTAAACTGTTTTTATTTGTATCGGGTACGGCCTCGATCAAATTTGGCGCCGTTGCCGGGGAGTATCGGTTCTTGCCAAAGGTCATTAGTAGTTAGTTAGTGTCGTAGTTAGTATAGTTATTATAGTGTGTCGTGTCTGATTCAGGGTCTAGTAGTCAATTCTGATAACTGGTTGAAGTTGCACTGTTTGCTGTTTTGCTATTTTGTTGCAATTAGTGTATTTGATTGATTATGTGGTTGCTAGTTCACATAGTTGAGGGTGGAATTTTTGCACGAAAATTTATATCCACACTACTTTTATCATATAAAAAGGTTTTGAGGCACCACGATCACTCAGATCATCACTGGTTGTGAGTTCCAGAAAAATTTTCCAAGTTTTAGCAGCACTTTCTTCAAATCGTCGCAACTTTTGACCCGTAACTCGGAATTTGACGAATTTTATATCAAAAC
Source organism: Crotalaria pallida (assembly GCA_037953625.1). Taxonomy (NCBI): domain Eukaryota; kingdom Viridiplantae; phylum Streptophyta; class Magnoliopsida; order Fabales; family Fabaceae; genus Crotalaria; species Crotalaria pallida. The sequence goes on from CM075653.1 coordinate 87,278,657, forward strand.
GAAGGGAATTTTCTGAATAATCTGATTTTTCTCACTTCGTCAGAAAACTCCTTCGTCTGGATCCTGAAAAAGCCGTTTTACTATTTCTTTTTTATTTTACAAGTTTTATTTTCTTAGTTTTTGGTCTCTGATTTAATTGTTTGACTTGGTTCCCTTTTGAATTTTGTCCTCAAACTTTTTGTGGTATGTTTTCATGATTTTAGAGTGCTGAAAAAAATAAAAAAATTTTTTAAAAAAATAAAAAATTTTGTTGCCTATTTTGGTCATGTATATTAGTGACAGTTTGCTATGCTTCATGGTGTTCTGTTCAGTACATGACTAGGGGCAACCCAAGCTACTTGCATCCATATAACCCTGAAATTGATAGAACTTATCACAGACTAGTTAGACAAAATAGGAACCAGTCCATAGGTAGTGAGTCTATTGAGTCTTTACATAGTGAGTCTGCTTCTTTTTCTTCTATTCCTATAAATTCTGATTCTTATTCTGATTATTCTGAAAATATGGCTCAACAACCACCACCACGTGAGAGGACATTGAGGGAGCTGGCTGCACCTGATTTCACTATTGAAGATTTGTGCATCCAGTATCCCGATGACCCGTATGAGCTAAGGTCTGGACTAATTCATTTGTTGCCCAAGTTTAATGGTCTTGTAGGTGAGGATCCTCATAAACATCTCAGGAAGTTCCATATTGTCTGTGCTACTATGAAACCACATGATGTGCAAGAGGATCATGTTTGTCTTAAGGCATTCCCACACTCCCTAGAGGGGCTAGCCAAGGATTGGTTGTACGATCTGGCCCCTGGTTCTATCACAGTCTGGGATGACCTTAAGAGGGCATTTTTGGAGAAATTCTTCCCTGCATGCAGAACAACAGCAATCCGAAAGGATATATCAGGCATCAGGCAACAAGTTGGAGAAAGTCTCTATGAGTATTGGGAGAGATTCAAGAGACTGTGTGCGAGCTGCCCCCACCATCAGATCTCAGAACAGCTGCTTATTCAATATTTCTATGAAGGTCTCAACCTCATGGAGAGAAACATGCTTGATGCTGCAAGTGGTGGTGCCCTAGGAGACATGACACCTTTAGAAGCCAGAGTCAAGATTGAGAAGATGGCTTCCAATTGTCAACAATTCTATGCAAGGGGCAACAGCGATGCAATCATAGTGAGAGGAGTGAATGATGTTGGCACAAGTTCTGGTAAGGTTGAGAAGCTTGAACAGAAGATAGATTCACTTACAACTTTGGTCACTCAATTGGCCATCAACCAGAAGAAGTTGTCTCTGCCTGCTAGATTATGTGGCATATGCACATCCGCTGAGCACCCCACAGATGCATGCCCTTCTGTACAGCAGCAGCCCACGACTGGTGCTGACCAACTTGAGGCATATGCCGCCAACATCTTCAACAGTAGAAACCAGCAGCCACAGAACTTTGATCTCTCTACCAATAGATACAACCCTGGTTGGAGGAACCATCCCAACCTGAGATGGTCTGATCAGCAACCTTCACAGGTTCAATTTCAGAACAATTCTAGACCACCATATGTACCTCCTCCAGTCCAGCAACAGAGACAACAACAACAGGCTAATTCTGCACCACCAGCTCCTAGTACTGAGCAGCAGCCTTCATTGGAAGAGCTGATGAAACAGATGACCATGCAAAATCTCCAATTCCAACAGGAAACTAGAGCATCCATTCAAAGACAAGAGGCCTCCATTCAATCTTTGACCAATCAGATGGGACAGATGGCAACAGCAATCAACACTATGCAATCTCAGAATTCTAACAAGTTGCCATCCCAAACAGTGATCAATCCAAACCAGAATGTGAATGCCATTAGTCTAAGGTCAGGGAAGCAGATTGTCACACCCACACCAGAATCTGACCTCAACAAAGATGATCTAGTTTCAACCAACAAGAAGAGCCAAATGGTCGAGGAGAGTGAGCACACAAGTACCAGAAATTCCCATCCAGCTCGGCCTTCCACAAGCACAACACCTGCTGCTGCCCAACAACCACCCCCCATTCCTCTTCCTTTCCCACCAAGGGGGGTGACTCAAAGCAAGAAAATGGAAGAGATTGACAAAGAGATACTTGACACATTCAGGAAGGTGGAAGTCAACATACCCCTTCTTGATGCAATCAAGCAGATGCAAAGTTCTTGAAGGATCTATGCACAAACAAACGGAAGCTCAAAGGCAATGAGAGGATCAACATGGGAAGAAATGTCTCTGCTCTTATAGGTAAACCCGTCCCTCATATTCTTGAAAAGTGTAAGGATCCTGGAACTTTCTCTGTGCCTTGTATCATAGGTAATACTAAATTTGAGAATGCTTTGCTAGATTTAGGAGCATCTATTAATGTTATGCCTATGTCTGTTTTCAAGTCTCTTTCACTTGGACCTCTTCAACCTACGGGTGTGGTTATTCACTTGGCAAATAGATCTACTGCCTACCCCGCAGGTTTGATAGAGGATGTCCTGGTTCGGGTTGAAGAGCTTATCTTTCCTGCTGATTTTTATATTCTTGATATGGAAGAGGACACCTCTCGTAGTGCTGTCCCTATCATATTAGGGAGACCATTTTTGAAAACAGCCCGAACCAAGATAGATGTGCATGCAGGTACACTTTCCATGGAATTTGATGACAGTGTGGTTCGATTCAATATTTTTGATGCTATGAAACATTTTTCTGATGACCACTCTGTCTTTCATGTTGACTTGATTGATGATCTGATTGATGAGCATGTTCTAGACTTTTTGCATGATTATGATTTGCCATCTTTCACTAGCTCATTTACTTGTTCTGCATGTTCTGATTCCGAAATGTGCACTGCATGCATTGAAATTGACCAGTTTTTAAATTCTGCTACTGCATCTGTTGATTCATATGATATAGATTCAGATCATGCTAACCCCATTTCTGTTTTGCATGAGTCTAATTCACTTGTTCAGGTGCAGGCGGCAGAATCCAATTCTGCTGCTCCTTTAGTTCCATCTGTGATGCAGGCACCTTTATTGGACCTGAAGCCCCTTCCTCCTCATCTCAAATATGCTTACTTGGAGGCTGAGCAGAAACTTCCAGTGATCATCTCTACCTCCCTTTCTGTTGATCAAGAGAAGCAGCTGCTGGATGCGATTAGAGCAAACAAAAGGGCAATAGGATGGACTTTGGCAGACATACCTGGTATTAGCCCCTCCATGTGCATGCATCGGATTTTATTGGAGGATGGGGCTAAACCAGTGAGACAACCCCAGAGACGGTTGAACCCCCAGATTCTTGATGTGGTGAAGAAAGAGGTCACCAAGCTGCTGCAAGCTGGCATTATCTACCCCATTTCAGACAGCACTTGGGTAAGCCCGGTTCAAGTAGTTCCCAAGAAGTCTGGGGTGACAGTTGTCAAAAATGAGAAGGATGAGCTGATTCCCACTAGAGTGCAGAACAGTTGGAGAGTCTGCATTGATTATAGGAAGCTCAACCAGGCGACCCGCAAGGATCACTTTCCTCTTCCCTTCATTGATCAGATGTTGGAGCGCCTGGCAGGTAAATCTCACTATTGCTTCTTAGATGGTTTCTCTGGTAATTTCCAAATCTGTATTGCACCAGAGGACCAACATACGACTACATTTACCTGTCCTTTTGGTACATTTGCTTATAGGAAGATGCCTTTTGGCCTATGCAATGCTCCTGGCACTTTTCAAAGATGTATGATGAGTATTTTTAATGACTTACTTGAGCATTGCATAGAGGTCTTCATGGATGATTTTAGTGTATATGGTTCCTCTTTTGATGCATGTCTTGATAGTTTGTCTAAGGTGCTTAATAGGTGCATTGAGACTAACCTAGTCTTGAATTTTGAAAAATGTCATTTTATGGTAGAACAAGGCATAGTCTTAGGGCACATTATTTCGCATAAGGGCATAGAGGTTGACCCTGCTAAGCTGCATGTCATATCACATTTGCCTTACCCCTCTTGCGTGCGAGAGGTGCGTTCTTTTCTTGGCCATGCAGGTTTCTATCGCAGGTTTATTCAGAACTTTAGCAAGATAGCCCTTCCACTATCCAACTTGCTTCAAAAGGATACCGCATTTGAGTTTGGAGACCAATGCAAGAAAGCATTTGATGAGTTAAAGAGAGCACTCACCACCACTCCCATCATCCAACCACCTGACTGGACCCTCCCATTTGAGCTCATGACCGATGCCTCGAATTATGCTTTGGGAGCAGTTCTCTCCCAAAGGGTTGGTAAGATGTCTCATGTGATTTATTATGCATCTAGGACTTTAGATTCAGCACAAGTTAATTACACCACAACTGAAAAAGAGTTGTTAGCCATTGTCTTTGCACTTGATAAGTTTAGATCATATCTATTAGGTTCTAAGGTTGTGGTGTATACTGATCATGCTGCTCTGAAGTATCTTTTGAAAAAGACAGATTCCAAACCTAGGTTGATTAGATGGATGTTGCTCCTCCAGGAGTTTGATCTTGAGATTCAAGATCGGAGTGGTGCACATAACCTTGTCGCAGACCACTTGAGTAGAATAGAGAGAGAGGAGGATGCATTTCCTATCCGGGATGACTTCCCGGATGAGCAGCTTTTAGTTTTGCATGTTTCACATCCCCCTCCCCTTATTCCTTGGTTTGCTGATATTGTAAATTATATAGTTGCATCTGTTTTTCCACCCTTGGCATCCAAAGCTCAAAGAGACAAATTGAAGAGCGATGCCAAGTATTATGTATGGGATGACCCCTATTTGTGGAGTTTTTGCAGTGATCAGGTCATTTGCAGGTGCATTCCAGACCAGGAGATCCAATCGGTTCTCCAATTTTGCCATGCTTCACCAGTTGGAGGCCACCTTGGCACTCAAAGGACAGCACGAAAGGTGCTGGATTCTGGATTTTATTGGCCTACCATCTTCAAGGATGCAATCAAAATCTGCAGCTCATGTGAGCAATGTCAAAGGGCAGGAGGCACCCTATCTTGGAGGCAACAGATGCCGCAACAACCTATGTTGTTCTGTGAGGTGTTTGATGTCTGGGGTATAGATTTCATGGGCCCCTTTCCTGTTTCTTTTGGTTTTTATTATATCTTACTTGCTGTGGATTATGTATCCAAATGGGTGGAAGCTAAGGCCACCAGGACTAATGATGCTCAGGTTGTTGTAGATTTTGTCAGGACTAATATCCTTTGCAGGTTTGGCATACCTAGAGCCATAGTCAGTGATCAAGGCACACACTTCTGCAATAGATCCATGCAAGCTTTGCTCAAGAAGTATGGGGTTGTGCACAAAGTTTCTACACCATATCACCCCCAAACCAATGGGCAAGCTGAGATTTCAAACAGAGAGATCAAGCGGATTTTGGAGAAGATGGTGAAGCCTAATAGAAAGGATTGGAGCACACGATTGGAGGATGCTCTATGGGCCCATCGGACTGCTTACAAGGCACCCATAGGGATGTCACCTTATCGGGTTGTTTTTGGTAAGGCATGCCACCTGCCTGTGGAGATAGAGCACCGTGCATATTGGGCTGTGAAGCAATGTAACTTAGCTCTTGATCAAGCGGGTGAGGAGAGGAAGCTGCAGTTGAGTGAGCTAGATGAGATCCGTTTGGAGGTCTATGAGAATTCCAAGTTCTACAAAGAGAAGACCAAGAAGCTCCATGATAGCTCAATTTGCAGAAAGGAGTTCTTGGTTGGTCAAAAAGTGTTGCTCTACAACTCTAGGCTTGGAATCATGAGTGGAAAGCTCCGCTCTAAATGGATTGGACCGTTTGTAGTCACCCAGGTGTTTCCTTATGGCACTGTGGAGATCAAGAGTGAGTCCACAGACAAGAGCTTCAAAGTCAATGGCCACCGACTCAAGCCTTTCCTAACCTCTCCTACTTTGGATGATGCACCTGTGGAGGAAGCCTCATTGGTCGACCCCATTTTTGACCCACCATGATTTCAGGAGTCTTCTTTTCTCCTTCTTTACTACTTTTATTCCACTTGTCTATATCTGTCTGATTCTGCTATTTGTGTTCCATTGAGGACAATGTGTGATTTAAGTGTAGGGGGGAGAGTAGTTTAGGTTGCATATTTTTGCTTTGATTTTTTAGGTTTTGCTAAGTTTTGGGCATTTTCTTGCATGTTTTTGCTTCATTTTAGTAGAGTCTTGGTATCTTGTGTCTGAATTCATGCATTTCTGTGTGTAAAGTTGCTTTTGATAATTAAGAGGTGGTAACACTGTGATAGAATTGTCCCTTTTGTGAGGATTTGAGCCTTAATTGTGGGTGGATTGCTATATATGCCACCTAATTTTTCTTTCATGTGTGATTGCACTCTGGATTACTTGCACTCTAGAACTTGACTTGACTCTTGTTGATACTTGATATTCCCATGCACATTTTGAAATGATTTAGGCATTGTTTTTTTTCTTGAATAAGCCACTAGCCATATGAGCCTACCTTGAATGAATTTATCCTTTGATAGCCCCTTTGAGCCTTTATATCCCTTTTCTTTGTTCTTTAGCTCATTACAAGCCTATGACTGAAAAACCATGATTGTCCTAACCTTAGGGAATGTTGGAGCTTTGGAATTGTTTTGGGAATGGGTATTAAGTAAGCGAGGGTGCTTTGTTCTTCATCTCTTGTGAGTTCTGGGTTTTGCCTCTATGGTCGGTGATGTAATTATGGCTTTATCTCATTATGCCATTTTTGTTGTTTCTTCTTTCCTTTCGTTCATGAAGTTCTGCAATGAAAAAAAAATTGAAAAAATGAATGATGAAAAAAAAAGAAAGAAAGAAGAAGAAGAAAAAAAAATGGAATAAAAGGTTGATTGAGGCATAGAGGATTGGAATTAGAGGTTGTTGTTATGTTTATCATTTCATTCTGGGGTGGATTGTGCTTATTTTTTTTACTTGTTCCCCATTGCTCCTTTATTTCCTTGGGTTTTAGCTACATTTCCCATATTTTTATCCTACCTTGTCCTTGGCCCCATTACAACCCTGAAAAGACCTTTTGATCTTAATGTGCATGTGTATTGATTGTTGATGTTAGAGGCTTGTCAAGCCTATGGTTGTGTTTGTTTTTCATGATGTGCCTTGAGTGTAAACACTGATTAACCTTAAACACTTGAGTGTAAACACTATTGAGTGATCCTTGTGAGTTTCTATCATCTTTGTGACTACCCTCTTGATGTCATTGGTTTTCTTTGCATATTTGAAATAATTGGATGATGTTCATGGATGCTTTGATTCTTTGGTCCTTATTCTCTTCGTGTGCTCGATTTTGCCCATTTCTTTGCATTTCCTAGAATTCATTGTGAAGTATGTAATCTCTTAGGTTTGCATTCATTAGTTTTAGTAATCTTGTTACATGATTCACTTTGGTGCATATTGATCTTCTCAGTCCTAATTCTTAGTTTTGCCCAGGAGTGCAAAAGGATAAGTGTGGGGGTATTTGATGAGCATTTTATTTCCCATTATTCCTTGCATTATTTTACTCCTATTATTAAGACTTGTTGCCCATTTGACATTGTTTAGCTTGATTTAGTGATTTAGAGTTTATTGGACTAATATTCTGAATATTGTTTAATTTGGGATTATTTAGCCTAATTAATTCTATTTCTATTTTCAGGTCATATTTGGCACAAGGGCTTTTTGGACATTTTGGGAATGAAGATTTAATGTTGGAAGAGAAGATATATGATGAAGTGAAGATTGTAATCTATCTTTAGGATTAGTTGAGATTTAGTTATATCTTTTAAGATTTAGATTTTATCTATAAGATATTTTTAGATTTAATTTAGAGATAAGCTTTCCTTAAGATTTGGGCCCATGATTTAAGCCCGTTTTGTGATTTAAAAAGCTAAATTCGTGTAAACCCTAGGAGCCATCTATCATTCCACGTTTTTTTACATTCTCTCTCATAGAGAAGGCTTAGTTTTGCTCTCCAAGCTTGTGGTGGCTGCTAGGGTTTCTCTCTCTTCCCTTTTCTACACGTTTTTGGTATTTTTCTTCATGGAAGGCTAAACTCTTAGGTTAAATCCCTTTGGTAATGTATCACATACTCTTGAGGTTTTGTTCTTAATGCTATTTCGTTTTTATTCACTGTTTTCATGCTTATTGATATGTTATGGTTCGCTTAGTTCCATTGTATAGAGATAATCCATGTGTATGAATGCTTAATTTATGCAAACTCGTAAAAACTCCATGCTTTGGCTTTTAATGCTTAATTAGAGGTTTGGGTTTTGGGGTGGGAATTGAATTTTCGCTTAGTATTTAATTCTCACGAGTTGGACAGTGAAGAGGAAAGAAATTGATCTTTTGTGATCGATGATAGAGTTGTGAACGCGAGCCAAAGGGGTTTATCCGCTTTTCCTTATCTGTTTCTTCGTTTTGATTTAATTCTGTTTTGATTTCAATTATTCAATATTAATTACAAAAAAAAAACCCCTCCTGTTTTCTATGCATACTATGTGTTCGACCTTTTGCTTGATAAGATATTCCTTGGGAGACGACCTAGGAGTCACTTCCTAGTACTATACTTAAACTGTTTTTATTTGTATCGGGTACGGCCTCGATCATCCGCTCTCGTCCTCCACTGGATCCTCCTCGATCTCATCCGAAGGAGTGGGTACCCTACCACCGGGTACAGGGTCAGGAGATGGTGAGACCCTAACAGGGCTCCTCGGATAAGAAGGGGGAGTCTCCTCGCGGACGACTCTCGAAGAAAAGGGGTGGGAGCGGGTAGGTCGAAAACGGAAACTGTGATACGAGCGAGGTGGTCGTGTGGGAGGTGGTCCATGATATGTGTAAAAAGGTGGTACGTGCATAGTGTATATGATGGGAATCCTAAACCTACGAGGACGAAACGGATCAGCGGGTTCGGGTGGTAGAAGGTAACCTCTACCTCCCCCTCGAACACAGTGCGATGGTCCTCGTAGATCCATATGCCACTAGGAAGTGGCCGGATCTCGATGCAAGCGATGTAACGTGACATCACCTACAACGGCATAGGGGTAAGCAATTCTATACACATAATCAATAGAGCATAAATATATGTACAATGTGAATGTAAAGACATGCAACAATAATTAACAACCACATTTAGCATTTAGCAATTATTAGATGCAGGTAGGATGCTCATACTTGTTTCATTTATCAACTTTTAGACTAAATGAGTGGCATGATGTATGAACCTAGCTCTCAAGCTTAACTCCATCAATCTATGTCACTCTCTGACGTCCATCCTTTACTTCGTCCAGCACTCAACAGTGAGTTGTACTCCTAGGTGTACAACATTCGTACATTCACCAAGAATATACACGACAAGCTTGGAATTCGTGCCACCCGAGCACGTCCCGTCATCCAAACGGTATAACCATACTATCAGCATCTCACTATGCCGACCACGTCGTCAACCATAACGTGTCATCAAGCGAGCCGTCAATTGGCACTCCCAGAGGCCCTCCTCATGTTACCAAAACATGATAAACGATCTATCATCCAAACTCAATAATGAATGCATTATCTTAACTTAAAAGAATTGATTGGTGAATTTCTCTTTTTTTTTAATAATACCTAACGTGCCACCCGAGCAACGTCTCGTTATCCAAACGAAATTACCACATCATCAATCAATTTCTTTAAGTCTAAGATTCCTTGGATTATTGTCATTTAATTATTAACCAAATGATTCCGAATTAAAAATGGTATTCTTAATATTCTTGGTAAAACTACTCTAGTGTTCTTCAGAATACTCGAGTGTTCTTCAAATTTTCCAGATTACTTGAGTAGTTCATGGCTACTCGAGTCGTTCATGCTTTCAGGAAGTTCAAATCCCAGACTCTCTGTAACAGCCCGATTTCCGTAACCCAGAAATAATTGACTTTTACTTATTAAAGTGGTAAAATTGAGGGCAATATTTTTTTTTAAAACGTATTTGAAAAGTCATTGGCGTATTAAAATTTCTTTGATTGAAAACCGAGTTGTTACTAAACCTTCTTGCACATAAAACTTTCATGTTCATAAAAGAACTTGATTCCAAAAGCATGGTGAATCATTGCATTGGATTAAAAGTGTTCACAACAGTTTCCAAAACAAGGTACTTCCACAATTTCTATAATTAAAATTAGCTGGTTACATAAATGGTCCTTTGCTTGGTAATCCTTCACTCACAATACAAACAATCAACTTAACTAATCCTACTACTCTTAAAGCTTTTGCTTCCTTTTGATGAAGACAGCCGGATTCGGCTTCCTTTCCTTTTCTGATTGTGCCTTCGTGCCAGAGGGTGATGCTACCTCGGTTGCTGCCTCTTCTTCGGAACTTGGATTGAGCTCCACACCGAACAACTTCACCGATTTCTCTTTAGCTCCATCCCGCGGCGGTGGTTCATTACTATCGTATCCCATTATAGAGACACTTCCCAAACACGATCCCAATGTCGATCTGCTTAGCTTGTGCTCTGGATCTGCGATCAACATCTCAGTATATCTCATCCACGCCCATCCATAACGGGTGGGTTTCCAGCCGCTTCCCCTGATGACGCCATGTGGTAATCTCTAAACGATGCTCCATCTGCCCGTTGAGATACCAGCAAGACCGTTATGCCAACGAACAGGAGAGAGTAAGCGATCCGAACGACGAATCGTCGACGGTGTGGGATTACAGTAGGCGAGATATCAAGACAATAAAAACAATACAAACAATATACACAACATGACATTCAAACATATTGCCATTATCATTATCGTTATTATCATTATTTCCTTATTTTACCAAACTTATAAACATTCCTTCTTTTTTATTTTACGTTCTTTATCAATCTCACTTACAAGTCTTTCACTTTCATATCTCAATTTTGATCCTGCCATCAATATTCCAGGGGACTTCACTTCATACTATTATCAATCTTTTATTTCTTTTCAACTTTCATTATCAAGTCTTATCAAATCACGACCATCGATGATTGGGGGAAATTATAATATCTTCGAGGTACTCGTTTCGTTGCCATCGTCACACACGTCTACATCTCCTCGGTCATCCACCCGGCCTAGTCGGAAGCTAACAGGAGTACAGGACCTTTACCACGCGGGGCACGACAGCTGCCTCAACATCAATTGGCTCCAAGCCAGGAGAACTGTAGAAAACTTGGGTACAGTCTCAAATCAATTCATATCATTTCAATTTATATAATATCAACGCACACTGTAGAGTTTTACCGCCCTAGCTTACCCTATTGCATTCACAACCCGAATATCCCTGATATCCGGGGTACCTTCCTCTCCACTACTTCGCACTGTCATACCTCACCGCGTTTGTGTCTTTTAATGTCTTTTATCTTTTAATTATCCTAAGGTCGGCCCATCCTTCGTGCATCCCTTCAATGAGTCCCGACCACTAACTTTGCACAATCTTTTCTCATCAGAGCACAGAGCTGGGTTCACATCATCACACTTGCATCTCATTTCTCAATCTCTTTCTCAACATAGCATTTCATCATTTTTCTCAAAACCTCATTTCATCATTTTTCAAATTCTCAATTCATAAATGTTCACAAAATCTCATTTCATAATCTTTCTCAAAAGTCTCAGTTCACAAAATTTCCTTAAATTCTCATTTCACAAAGTTTTGAAAATCTCATTTCACAAACCTTCTAAAATTTTTCCTTTCATCACTTTCTAAAAATCTCATTTTGAAAACCTTCTCAAAATCTTACTTTACCCAAAACTTCATTTCACAAAATTCCTAAAACTAACATTTTGCAAAACCGTTAAAAATCTCTTTTCACAAATTTTATTTAGAATAAGTCCCGTTTCAAAAACTTTTTCCAAAAATTCTCATTTTCATAAACCTTTTCAAGATACCTCATTTCAAAAGCTTTTCTTAAAACAACATTTCACAATTTTCTCAAAAGCTTCGTTTCAAAAACTTTTCATGTAAAACCTCATTTTGCAAACTTTTCACAAACTTTTCAAAAATCTCATTTCAAAAACTTTTCGAAAACATATTGTTTCAGTGAGTACTAGTGGAGGAGCAAGCTCAACTCAACACCAGTCTCATTTTGTAACATCCCGAATTTTAATTCTAAGAGTAATGAGAATAATGGTAAGATTTTGAAGTAAGGATTATTCTAAAAATGATTTAAAAAGATGGATTAGGAGTTCTTTGAATGCCATAAAGGAGTCAAGAAGTATTGGCATCAGAAAGGAGGTTGAAAGATGAACAAAAGAGCGTTAGAAGCGATGTTTTAGGTGTTGTAAACACCCTATATTAGGAAATTCAAAATAAAATATTTATAACTCAAAATGTAGATTCCACCGTTGGATATGAAGGTTAGTAGGAAGAGAAACTTGCTTCAAAATTTGAGCAAGATCCGACGGGTAACGAAGAAATTATGGCATTTTGAAATGTCAAGAAAAAGAAAACTGACCAGACTAATCGAGTAGTGCCAGACTAATCGATTAGTTCACTGACTAATCGATTAGTTCACTAACTAATCGAGTACTCTGTCCAAACAGAGAGAAAGAAATGTGAAAATTCCTGGACTAATCGATTAGTACCTAGACTAATCGATTAGTACGAGTATTTCAGTTTAAAAACAGCGTTTTGGGTCTTCTTCTTCAATTGCTCCCTCACCGTCCTCTCTCCAGGGCACGAAACTCTCTCTTTTCTCTCTCTAAATTCCTTCTCATTTCTCCACTCTAATCCATAATAAACTACCAAAAATCAATCCCCATCACACACTAACACATAATCATTCATCAATCTCTTCTATTTCCTCTCACCCACGTCAATGCCCAATTCTCTCTCTCTCCATCCTTGAAGCTTGAAGAACACCCACCATGGAGAATCATCACATCTAAGTAAGTTGATTTGAGTTTCATTCCTTTCTCCTTCAACTTACACAAACTATCATCAATCTCTAATCGTTCTTGCTTTGTTTGGTCATTGTGGGTATAGTTTCTCTCTCCTCCATAGCTTTGAAGCTTTCTCTCTCTACGCCAAGGCTAGGTAGGATCAAGCTCTCCTCCTCACTCTCGCTGCACATTGGGAGACTATTTGGTGGAAACTCAAAAGGAGGGGATTTCAAAGAGTTAGGGTTTGGTACTCCCTTCTCTCTCTACAAGGTTAAGGTAAGAAGGGTTCGTATTACCTCTACTTGAGAAGTAAATTCTAGGATGCTATAGTGGTGACTAAGTATAGGGTAATATGTTAATGAACCTTAGGGTAGTCCCCACAAATATAAGTGATTTATTAAAAATAGTAAATGAAAACCACACTTTAGGGAATAAAATGAATGTGCATGGAATAAGGTCCGGAGTGAATGAGTGTGTTAATGTATTACAAGAGTTAAATATAAAATGAAAATGTAGAAAAACATAAAATAAAGCCAAGGGAAATTAGTTAAGGAAAATGTATAAAACGTGAGAATAAAAGAATATAGAGTAAGTGTGATGGACAAGGAGAGAGGAATGATTAAAACTAAAGGTGAGGTAAAAGAGGAGTTAAAATATGAAAAACAATAAGACATCGAGGAGTGGATTTAGTTAAGAGTTGTCGAATAGGGATATAATAGGAACGAAATAATAAACTAAATTTTAAATATAAATAGGTAATTTGGTAAAAGAATGTAGTGGAAAGATAATGGAACAAAGAAAGAGAAGGAAATAGTGTTAGATAAATATAATGGGGATAATAATATGGGGAAAACAAGTAAATAATAGTGTGAGAGAGAGGAGTTATGGAAAATAGTTAAGCATTTGAAACAGGAACTAAAATGTAACAATTGTACTAAAGCTAAGTAGAGATAAACATAAGTTAGAATAATTAACAAATAGAAGAAGAAAAAGAAAAGGAAGAGAAGAAGAAAAAGGAAAAGAAAGAGAAATATTGAAAATAGTGGAAAATAAATAATGTGATAATAGGTCCCTAAGTAAAGAAATGAGAGAAAAAGAGAATAATACAGTAAACCAGAAAAAGAGGAAAGATATATGACTAAGAAAAAGAAAAAGAAAAAGATAAAGAGAAAGAAAGATAGAGAAAGGTAAAAAATAAAAGCCCGATGCGAGCCTGTGAAGGCGTATCGGCATCGATGCGAGCCTGTGAAGGCGTGTCGATTAAAGGGAAATAAAAGCCCGATGCGGGCCTATGAAGGCGTATCGGCATCGATGCGAGCCTGTGAAGGCGTGTCGATAAAAGGGAAATAAAAGCCCGATGCGGGCCTTTTAAAGCGTATCGGCATCGAAGCGAGCCTGTGAAGGCGTGTCGATTTAAAAAAAAAAGAAAATGGAAGTCCGATGCGAGCCTGTGAAGGCGTATTAGCATTAGAAAAAGAAAAAGAGAAAATGGAAAATGGATAAAAGAATGGGAATGAATGAATGTTAAGAGAAACAAGGATTGAAAGAGTGTGAGAATAAGTGATAAATAGAAGAAATTAATTATGTTATTATTATGAATAACAAATGTAAGTAATTGTGTAGGCTTAGTTTATTGCTATGTCTCTTATAGGATTTATCTTTTTAATTTCTGTGTAATGCTACCCTTCTTGCTATATTTTTACAGGTGCGGATGCAGAGCTTACACTGTTGTGGGCCGAACTGGAAACTCTCCACCACGTGGAGTGTGTTGTGATACTGTGAGCGGATTTTATCATTAAGCATATTAAAAACTGTGATTTTTGTAATTTAACATGAGTAGTAAGTGTATGCCCTGAATTTGTACTATTGGGCTTTAGGTTTGATCTGGCTTTTATGCTAGTGTGTTTTATGTTTTTAAATAATTCTGGACTGAGAGGTTTTAAGAAGAAAAATTTTGGGAAATCCGAAAAACAAAGGAAACTCTGCCGGATTTTCCTATGAATTTTTATAAGTAATTTAGTTTTAGAAGAAATTTTTAAACACCAATTTTTATAAAACTCAAATTTAACTTTTAAATGTGAGGGTGTTACACATTTCAACAATATCACAAAGGAGCCAAGCTCCACTCAGATCACATCTCATCACACAACATCACTTTCCCAGCTCTGGCTTAACCTCATCGTTATCATTAAATCTGTCCCCAATCTCACTTATTTATCTCTTTATTTCCTTTTCAGCACTTATTCCTCTTTCCAACTATCTCATATCTTTTATCACCATCCCTTTCTATTTGTGTCTTTTCCTTTTTACCAACTTATTTATTTCATTTCCATTTTCAGGACATAACAGACGTCCATGAGCATGATATTTATATTAATCAACAGTATAATTATCATCATGCATAATTTAAATAAATAAATCTGAGCATGCAATTTCACATCATCAACACACAATCATCACACAACAACAATGTGGTCTTTGTAACACCCTCACAATTATTTAATTAAATTGAGTTTTATAAAAATATGGACTTGAAAATTTCGATAAAAATCCGGCAGAGTTCCTTCTGTATTTCGGACTTTACCAAAATTTCCAATCTTGCACCTGTCCAAACCAGAACATTTCAAAACATATTATATTTACTCAAGACACACAATAAGTCCTAATGCCCAACATAAACCAAGTGAGGGCGGATAACTAATACATTCTTTTAAAATACAAAATATCCATCTTTAATTTAATTACTACTTTAGTTCCCTCAAAATATACGACCCCTCCACGTGGTGGAGGGTAATCCTGCTCGGCCAAAAACTGTGCAAGCTCCAAGCTCAATACCTGAAAAATGTTTGTAAGGGTGAGCTTTACACATGAAGTAGAAAGTAGTGTCTAACTAGACATAATGACCTACTAAGTCAAACACATTTAGCCATATTAATCACATAATCAGATAAAGCATTCCCATACCAATATCAAGTACTTTCATATCAATAGTAAATTAGTTCCAGTTGTTCAGCTTCATCATCTCATACATTCAAACTTATGAACATTTTATACTTTTCTCATATCTTATTTAAATTCACAATTCTTTTTCTATTCATATACTCTTTGAGCTTTTACAAAGAATTTTAGAATTTATTACGTGGATTTCCATCATTGCGTACAGTCTCCTTCGAACAACGTCTTACAGCTGCACACAATGTGTGTCTTACGCGGTCTATGCGTACAGTCTCCTACGGACAACGTCTTACAAGACCTGGATTCCACAATCGGAAGGTGCATCCATCATTGCGTACAGTCTCCTTCGGACAACGTCTTACAGCAGCGCATCAAGTGCGTCTTACGCGATCAATGCGTACAGTCTCCTACGGACAACGTCTTACAAGATCTGGAGAGGCACAATCCAATTTTATCTTTAATTAATATATGGTGTGTGTGTCCATAATTGCGTACAGTCTCCTTCGGACAACGTCTTACAGCAGCGCATCAAGTGCGTCTTACGCGATCAATGCGTACAGTCTCCTACGGACAACGTCTTACAAGATCTGGATCACTCACTCTTTGTTCTTTAAATCTTTTAACTTCATATTCAATTATTTCATTTGTAGTCATCCTCATATGTTTATCAATTTCATCATCTCATTATACTTTCAATTTCCAGATATACAGGGCAATTTTCAAGAGACATTCATCCCAACATTAAATATCATAATCATTCACAACTAGCACAACTCAATACTTTTTCTAACATACATAACAACTATCATATATAATCAATTCTATTTACCAATCAAGTCTCCATATATTTCAGTTAGGCATAAATAATGACATTTAGCACTTAGCATACTCAATTTATCACATATATCAATTTAACAACTATTCCATTTAATTTCATTCTTGATTGTTAAACCTATAATAACTATCTAAATTCTAAACCAAACATATTCATATACTCTTAGCAAGCACTATGAACTAATTAGAAAATACTCCCTAAAGCAAGGTAAAGAACCCCTTACTTTGTGTTTCCTTAAACCTGATTCTTTTCGTGTAATGATGCCCAAACATAGCGCGGTTCAATGTTCGCATCCCTGCTGATCCTAAAGTCCTTAGTTATCTAACCATGTCATACCAATTAAAAAACAGTCAATATAATACGCCAAATCTGATTTCTCAACACTCAATCATCAATTAATTCTTTTCAGTTATGCTAAGTTGATATCAATATCGGAGTAGTTATTAGATCTATGACGTTAAAAATATATTTTGTTATGTACAACTTACTTAATAAGGGACTATTCAATATTCGTTAAAACACATTTTTTTTAAAAAAAATCAATTAGTAGCCTAATAGAAATGTGAAGACACGACAAAATCATATTTAAAGTTAACACGTTGAATCTTTACTAAAAAAGGACTTTAGTTTGGAAATCGAAACACGCTAAATTCGAAATCATTTGATAAAAATCCATAAACCAAAGTTAAATAAAATTAGAGTAGTTGTCCCCTTAATAGTAGTACAACTCTTTATTTAAGAATAAATTAACTTTTAAAACCAACGTAATTATCAAAAATACCTTGAAATCCAGTAGCTTTAATTACGACTCACAAAATCAATTGTTACATTACTTGACACTATTAATTTCGAATTAAAAGGAAGTGTCCACGGTTCAAAATAAGTCCAAGTCGCTGTTATAACTTTCAAATAATTGCACTTCTCTTCAATTCGAAATTAATGTTCAACGTTTTGACTCGAATTAATGTTATGCCGAATATCTCAGATTCCTAATTAACTGAGGTATTGTTTAGCCTAGGGACAATTCCACTAAGCTAAACAACAGCTCACTTACTTTGGGACCCAACACATTTAACAATACATTTTTTTTAAAAAAAAAAAACTCATTGCTCGGCATAACGGTCAACTCGGTATTATACAAATTAACATAGCTAATTAAAATTATTAAACAATACTAATTAAAATCAACACTACATCATACTACCATTTATTTTTCAAAACAACAATAAAATTCCAAAATAGTTTAACAATATAATTATCACTAATTAAGATTACAATTATTATTAATATTATTATCATCAAAATGCAACATAGAGCAATTAAGAAAGTGTTAGGGATTTACCCTACAATCGAAGATTGATCTGGTTCTAAGACTCCACCAATGTCCGATTCATGGTGTTGCCGATTGTCCCCAACCGAGACTGCCCGTGAAGCACCGAAGCAAGCAAAGGGGCAGCGATCCAGTCCCTGGGTAAGGTGGCTAGTGAGCTTTGTGGCGGCCCTGACGATGAAGGCTGCGGCGGGGATGGGTGACACGACGGCATGGGGAGGCGGAGATCGCGAGCGTACGGCGCCAGTCTAGTGGAGAGAGACGTGAACACGAATGAGAGAGAGAGAGAGAGAAGAGCGCTGCAACGGCGGTTGGCGACGGCATAACTGCGACTCCGGGGAGGAGACGAGTCGCGAATCGCGACTGGAGAGAGAAAGCATGTGGCACGCGGCTTCGACGGTGAGGGATAAACTGCAGTGATGGCGAAGCTTCGTCCATGGAGCGGCGGTGCTTGGGAGACAGGAAGGAGAGAGAGAGAGTCCAACGGAGAGAGAGTGAGAAAGACTAAGTGAGGGAGAAGGGTGTTGGGGGCGACGGCTGCACATGGAGGAAATAGGGAAATAGGGTTTCAACCACCCCTTCACACTGGACACACGCACGTTTCTTTTTTTTTTATTCCCTTTTATTTATTTGTTTATTGGCCAAAAAAAATATTAATACTAGGACTTTAACATCATATAGTTTCATACAGGAAAACTATAAGGTTAGAAATTAGTTAGATGCTAGGAAATAACAAAAAATTTATTATTTTATCTTTATAAATACCAAAGTAAAGAATAGAAAGTCTATTTTTCAAATAGGGTAATTGTTTTCAAATGAATTTACTTAAAAATATAATTAATATTCTTTCGTAGTTAACAGAAAGTATTTTATGAAAATACCCAACACTTAAATGATAAATTTCAAGAAACAATTATTTAATTCAATAAAACTTATAATTTATAAAGTTAAAGAAATCAAGGTGCTCAAATTCTGATATTTCTTAACACTTTTATAATACAAGAAGGAACCTTAATTAGTTATTCTTAAACTTGATTATTGTTATTATTATTATTCTAATCTATTATTATTATAATTATAATTATACTAGGGGTTAAAATTCGGGATGTTACAGTCTTTGTCACCTTCGTATAAGTGGCCACACAACACAAACAATTGCCACTTATACTACTGACTTCGAACCACTAAGTTCTGATCTTTGAGATGATACGGAACGTCCTAATACATCACCTAAATACCACGGTGTCTTAGGGAAGCTTCTCTCTCACCTGATGTCCAGCAATTACACGTACTCGATCTCCGCGGATCCTCGTCGCTGCCAGCTGCCCCAATCCCTCGTCTTTAAAATTCCTCGAATTAAATAAAACACTTTACGTTATTGGCGTGTACCAGAAAATCTTTTCTTAACTCAATATCCGTTCCTTTCTTCATCGAAAGACTTAAAAACATGACTGTTTTCTCAAAACAACTTTAACATTTTTCTAATACTTTAAGTACTTTAAAACCCTTTGAAAACATCATATAAAATAATTTAAATCATTTGGTTTGGTTGTTGGTCCGTCTTGGACAGCACCTTAATCATGTTCGAAAATACCGAAAAATGCACCGTTTTTAATCCGGCTTTTTCTCAAATCAATTACCACTTGAAAACTATACTTTAAATCACTTGAACACATTTTTAAAGTTAAGAAACAACTTTAAATAATTCATAACAGCAAAGAACCGCTTCACAAAATTACTTTGATAAAATCCGAAAACATCGTCAAAACACTTTTTTGCTTTAAGGCATGCTTTCGTGCAAAATAAGCATTTTATAAATCAAACTTTTGTCATAAAATAAAATCTTGGACAGCCATAAACACAATCCAAAAATCTCAATTAAATCAAATGGATTTATCTTAAAACCAATAAATTTCAAAACCAATTGCACACTCAAATATTTTTCAAACATCAACTAACATACAACCACGACAACACTTAGATGAACTAAGTCATACAAGCAATTAACAAATCATTTAATTTAATTATAAATCCAACATTCATTTTCACATAAACTCTTTCACAATCCGCACTTATTCACTTAATTATTTTCTAAACATTTTTCATTTTCATAAAACACAAGCACTTAGTCACACATATACTCACAACCGAATGGAACTAAAGATATAAACCAAGCACATTTATTTTCATGAAACTAAGTCTCCTAGGCTTATTAACACTACATGGCCGAATGACATCAAAGAAACAAGTTAGAAATTACAAATCTAAATCACACAACCAACTTAATTTATTTCAAGTTATTCAAACAAATTTCATTTTCAATTGATTAAACCATCTTAGATACTCTTATTATTCTAAACCGAATAGGATTTAAGAAAACGATTTAACATTTCAGTTCAAACACAATATTCTTCACATAAAGCTTGTTCATCATCAAAACACAAGATAAAGAAATTATTTCTTCCTCTTTAATTATAAAACCGTGAGCTTGTAACACCCTATATAATAATTATCCATAATTACCCCAAAAAAAATAGGATTATAAAATTTCTTTTCATTAGTACAAAAACATCAGAGTTAATAAGCAGAAGACTTAAATTCGATTAAAGCGTAAATTAAGTACATCCAGTTCGGTCATTCAAAATACAAATCAGTGTTTTAGCTCGGCCCAACTAGCCGAGCCCCAATACAATACAAAACAATATTTTAGCTCGGCCTAATTGGCCGAGACCCATCCACCTATCTGACTCTAAATAACTTAATCTCCCTGTGAGGGAGAGTGATCCTGCTCGGCCGGGGACTGCGTCTACTCGGGCTCAGTACCTGAAAAATGGTAAGGAGGTGAGCATTACATAGAACTTAAATAAGCAGTTTCTAAAATGACATACCGAACTACCAAGCCAAACACAAGTAGTCAAATAGCACAAATAACAAGTAATCAAACCATGTCACATGCATGTAATATCAATTAGCTCGGTTCACATCGTACAATCTCCTCTAGCTCGGCTCACCTCATACAATCACGCTTAACTCGGCTCACATCAGCCACTACTCTCTTACCTCGGACTACCACCTCTATCTCGGATTCATTACTCATTATTCCACTTTAACATAGCTTACAATCTTTTACTCTTCTCGGATGCATACACCCAGTGCATGTCTTACACCATTTAAGGTCGGATATCGGAGTGTCCATAACTGCGAGTACCCAGTACCCGTCTTACAGCTGCACATACCCAATATGCGTCTTACGCGATCAATGCACGCACCCAGTACGCGTCTTCTATGAACAGGAGCACCACCGCCGATCATTCTATGGGATTAAGGGGAGTCCATAGCTGCGAGTACCTAGTACCCGTCTTACAGCGGTGCATCTCGGCGACTTACGCGATCAATGCACGCACCCAATACGCGTCTGCTATGACCAGGACCACATCCCACCGGTTCCGTGCTCGGAACCTTATGTGAATCATAACTGCGAGTACCCAGTACCCGTCTTACAGCTGCACATACCCAGTATGCGTCTGACGCGATCAATGCACGCACCCAGTACGCGACTGCTATGACCCGATCACACAACCATTTCTCTTTAATTCCTCTTTACATTAATCTCATTATACACTTAGCTCGGCCTCTCTCGGCTCACCCCTTTAACCATTTCCTTATTCCATTATCTTTTCTCATTATTTGACTTATTACTCTATCTCTCCTAATTCCCATATATATACCATTTCCTCAACCCATACGCAACCTCTCCCCGCTCGGCCCAGCTCGGCCTTAGATATAAATAACAAATATCAAAGCTCATAAACATTTAAACAAACAAGTTCATAAACACTTATACAACATCAACATTAAGAATCAAAACATTTAACCAATCCATCATGTAACTACCAACATATAGCATATAACAATACTCATCCCTACTTCAAACTCATGTTTCTAATTCATTTATTAGCTCCCTTTTACCCTTTTTACCATTTCCTTTCTAACATTAACCTAGATCCATTCCCTAAGCTAACACCCACTCTTAGTACCCTTTATGAACACCCTAGAAACCCAAACTCAAGTAGAGGTAACACTCACTCCTTACCTCAAACCGTGAGAGATAAGAGTTGAGAGTTTGGGAATGGTTTCCTTGATGCTTCACACCTCTTGAATCCTTTTCCTCCTTGCTGCCACCACCACACCACCACGGTCCAGCTCTTTGCTGCCACCACCACGCCGGCCCAGGGAAGCGTCCGGAACAGAAGAGAACGGAGAGAAGGACGGCAAGAGGGAGGGTCTCCAACCGGTGAGACTTGGTGGAAGAGAAGAAGAGATGTGAGAGAAAGAGGAATCTTCGTGAAGGAGAAGAGGAAGTATGAGAGTTTTATGTGTTGGGGCTTTAGAGAGAAAATGAGAGAGAGAAACGAAGGAGAGAGAGATTAGAAATGCAAAGTGTGTTATGTTGTGTTTGGGCTTTCTTTTATTCTTTTTAGGGGAA
This sequence comes from Crotalaria pallida, assembly GCA_037953625.1. NCBI lineage: Eukaryota > Viridiplantae > Streptophyta > Magnoliopsida > Fabales > Fabaceae > Crotalaria > Crotalaria pallida. The sequence goes on from CM075653.1 coordinate 87,301,112, forward strand.
TTATTTGTGTGGTCCTCATTGGAGGCTTCCATTAGAAACTAAAACATGTGGCTAGGATTCATTGGCTTCTTGAGGAAGCCTTGAATAGTACATTGAAAGGGACATAAAGCAATGATAGTGAATGACAATGACATAAAGTGAAGGATAGTACCGTACAGACGGTACGAAGACCAAAGGGTCAACAGCTCAACATGAGCTGGCACGAAGGAGCTAGGACGTGTCGGCTCGGGTACGTCGGCTCGGTTTGTAGGAACAGCAGTAGTCCGAGCTTCCTTCTCGGATGATACTGTGAGGTGCGCTGAGGTCGGCTAATCCGGACTGGACAACAGGTTCCGCGTTTGGTTCCCATTCAGCTCGGTTCATATGCACTCAATCTCATCTAACTCGGCCGGGATCGGACCGAGGTCCTATGCTTACATCCTAGGTCGGCCTATGTTCATACTACCCTTTTAATCCTTGTACAATTTCTAAGGCTTAATCTTATCCTTAAATAAATATTTATATACTAAAATTATATTATTTAATATTAATTTTCAGGATGTTACATTCCTCTCCCACTTACAGGAATTTCGTCCTCGAAATTTAGTCGGCGTTGAACAGTTGCGGATATGACTGCTTCATCTTCTCCTCGAGTTCCCAAGTAGCTTCCTCCACATCATTCCGATTCCAGACGACCTTGACCAAGGAGATTTCCTTCCCTCTGAGCCGTCTGACCTGTTTGTCTTCAACTCGGACTGGAAGGACTTCGAACGTCAGGTTGTCTCTTAGCGGTAGTTCGTCCACTGCTATTACATGCGAAGGGTCATGAATGTACCTCCTAAGTTGCGAGACATGGAACACATCATGGAGCTTAGACAAGTGCGGAGGTAGAGCAATCCTGTAAGCTACTGGTCCGACCTTCTCTAGTATCTGGTATGATCCGACAAATCGAGGGGTCAACTTCTTTGATTTGATAGCTCGACCGATACCCGTTACAGGGGATACCTGAAGGAATACATGATCTCCTTCGATGAGGTTCAAGGGTTTTCTTCTCTTGTCGGCATAGCTCTTCTGTAACATACCTCTTTTTATTATTATATAGATGTAGTTTAATTCTAAAAAAATATAACGAAGTAGAAAATCAAGTTAGGAATGGACGAAGCAAACGGGCGATTCGGTGTTAAACAAAACAAATAGGCTAAGAAATTAAAATAAAAGATTTAGGGCTAAAAACACAATTCCCACCGTTGGATGTGAAGATATGATTTTTTGGAAGTTGCTCGCCAAATTTGAGTAAGATCCAACGGTGAACGAAGAAGTTATAGCCATTTGAAGTTAGGAGAAAAATAATTAGAAAATAGAAAACTGAAATAGCAGTGTTTGCCTGTTTCGCTTAAGCGAAAATCGCTCACTTAAGCGAAAATCTGAAATTTCCTCACTGTGAGCAATTCGCTTAAGCGAAAAGTGGTCGCTCAAGCGAAAGTGATTCGTGCCAATTCTGTGAACGATTCGCTTAAGCGAATAAATTTCGCTCAAGCGAAAAATCTGTTTTCTACAACACGAATTCGCGATTTTGAGGGGTATTTTGGGGATTTCTCCACCCCAAAACACGTTTTAAGCCTCCCATTCGAGTCATTGTGGAAAAACATCATCTTCATAACCTTCTACTCCTCTCCCATACGAAATACTCTCCTCCCAAGCCTAGGGTTTTGGCTCTTGAACACTTCCTCTTCCATTGGAGCTCCAAGCTTCAAGAATAATCATCAAGCATCATCACCAAGTTTGTTTCCCTCTTTTTCTCCATGGATTGAGCTCTTGGTTCAAGCTCCTTCATCCCTCAATCTCACTTCTTTTTGGTTCTAGAGATTGGGTAAGCAAATTCACTCTCCTTTCACTTCTTAATGTTGATTTATGAGTTCTTATTCTAAATAAAGTTATCCCTCTTATTTTCCAACAACAAGGGCATGGATTTCTATATTACTTGAGGTTCTCATTTTCTAAGAGCTAGGGGGGAACACTACCATCTCTACACTCTTGACTCTTGCCATCTCTTTACACATTTCCAAGGTCATTGTGGATATTGAGCTTTGAGGGGCACTCTTGGTTCTAGGGTTCAACACCCTCTAAGGTTTTCTCTCTCTTTTATTTCAATCTCAAGGTAAGGGGATGTGCCGTCGTACGGTGGTTGTATATCTAGCGGCGTGTGAGTGTGTTGAGAATATTTGGTTTGTTTAGGAAAAATTAGAATAGGGATAGAAACTAGAATAAATAGGAAATTTAGAACTTACCCTTATTAAATGCTTGAATTATGTGAATTAAATGTTGGTTGATGATAATTATGCTACTTTAATTGTTGTTGTATGCTAAATGTTTGCGTGAGTTGGTGTGTACCTAGGAAGGGGCTTTTTACAAAATTAAGGGGTCAATGTCACTTAGAACAATTAAGGGATTAATTGGAAGAAAGTATAGACACAAAGGGAAATTTAATGTAAAAGGAAATTATTAGGCAAGAGGAGAACTAATTAGACATTAAAAAGGAAAGAACGAATAAGGAAATTGATGAGCATTTTATTTCCCATTATTCCTTGCATTATTTTACTCCTATTATTGATACTTGTTGCCCATTTGACATTGATTAGCTTGATTTATTGATTTAGAGTTTATTGGACTAATATTCCGAATATTGTTTAATTTGGAATTATTTAGCCTAATTAATTCTATTTCTATTTTCAGGTAATATTTGGCACAAGGACACTTTGGGAAGTTTGGAAATGAAGATTGAAGTATTGAAGTGAAGATTGTAATTTGCATTTAGGTCCCTTTTTAATTGTAATGTTCAGAATAGTGTTTCTTAGGATTTGGGCCCATGTTTTAGGCCCATTTTGTGTCTTAAGAGGGGAAATTCGTGTAACCCCCCAAGACACACTCCCATTTCAGATTTCTCACTCTCTCTCTAGGTTAGAACTTCTCTCTTGGCTCTCCCAAGTGGTGGTGGCTGCTAGGGTTTTGTTCTTCCCCATTTCTACTCGTTTTTCTTCATTTATGGCCATGGAAGGCTAGACTTCAAGGGTTAATCCCTTTGGTATTGTATTATCTACTCTTGAGCTCTTGTTATTAATGCAATTTCGTTTTCTCTTCTCTGTTTTCATGTTTATCGATGTGTAGTGGTTTGCTTAATTCCATTTCGTAGAGATAATACATGAATATAAATGCTTAATTTGTATTAACTCGTAAAAACTCCAATTCTGGTTTCTGATGCTTAATTAGAAGTTAGGGTTTGGAGTGATAACTGAATTTTCGCTTAGTATTTGGTTATCACGAGTTGGACAGAGGAGAGGAGAGGAATCGATCTTTAGTGAGCTAGGATTGAGTAGTGTACGTAGCCAAAGGGGTTTGCCCGCTTTTGTTTCTGATTTTCTTAGTTTTTATATTCTGTTTATGTTTTGTTCTTCACATTTGTCACACACAAAACCCCCCCCCCCCATTTTACTGCACACTACGTGTTTGATACTTTGCCTAGACCGATATTCGCTGGGAAACGACCTAGGATCACCTTCCTAGTACTACAGAATAAACACCTTTTATTTTGATCGGGTACGGCCTCGATCAAAATTTGGCGCCGTTGCCGGGGACTATCGGTTCTTGCCAAAGATCATACAGTAGTTAATTAGATTAGTTAGTGTAGTTAGTGTGTGAATAAGCATTCTGATAACTGATTGAAAGTTGCCATGTTTGCTGATTTGCTGTTCTGCACAACTGATGCTATTCTAGTGATTCTGTGAGGGCCATTCAACATAGCTGCGGGTGGAATTTTTGCACGAAAATTGGTATCCACACTTGTTTCATCATATATTAGTGTTTTGATGCATCACAGACACTCAGATATGCACTGGTTGTGAGTTCCAGAAAAATTTTCCAAGTTTCAGCAGCACTTACTATAAATAGGCATAACTTTTGATCAGTAACTCGGAATTTGACGAATTTTATATCAAATCGAAGGGAATTTTCTGAATAATCTGATTTTTTTCTGACAACGTCAGAAAACCCCTTCGTTTGGATCCTGAAAAAGCCTGTTTACTATTTCTTTTTTATTTTACAAGTTCTATTTTCTTAGTTTTTGGTCACTGTTTTAATTCTTTGACTTGGTTCCCTTTTGAATTTTGTCCTCAAACTTTCTGTGATATGTTTTCATGATTTTAGGGTGCTGAAAAAAATAAAGAAAAAAATTTTAAAAAATAATAAATTTTGTTGCCGATTTTGGTCATGCATATCTGTTACAGTATGCTATGGTTGATGCTGTTCTGTTCAGTACATGACTAGGGGCAACCCAAGTTATTTGCATCCTTATAACCCTGAAATTGATAGAACTTATCACAGATTAGTTAGACAAAATAGGAATCAGTCATTAGGTAGTGAGTCAGAGTCATCTTATAGTCCATCTAATTCTGATTCTGTTTCTATTTCTTCTATTCCTTCTACTTTTATTCAATCTGATTCTATACATTGTGATAACATGGCTCAACCCCCACCAAGGGAAAGGACACTTAGGGAGCTGGCTGCACCTGACTTCACTATTGAAGACTCGTGTATCCGGTATCCTGATGAGGATGTTCCTTTTGAGCTTAGAACAGGACTAATCCATTTGTTGCCCAAGTTTCATGGTCTTGCAGGTGAGGATCCTCATAAGCATCTCAAGAAATTCCATATAGTGTGCACCACAATGAAACCACATGATGTGCAAGAGGATCATGTCTGTCTCAGAGCATTTCCACATTCCTTAGAGGGTCTAGCACAAGATTGGTTATCTGACTTGGCCCCTGGTTCCATCACAAGCTGGGATGACTTGAAGAGGGCATTTCTGGAAAAATTCTTCCCTGCAAATAGGACCACTGCAATCAGAAAGGAAATTTCTGGTATCAGGCAACAACATGGAGAGAGTCTCTATGATTATTGGGAGAGATTCAAGAGGTTGTGTGCTTCCTGCCCTCACCATCAGATCTCAGAGCAGCTTCTCATCCAGTACTTTTATGAAGGTCTCAACTTCATGGAAAGAAACATGGTAGATGCTGCAAGTGGTGGTACATTGGGAGATATGACACCCTTACAAGCCAGGAGCAAAATTGAGAAGATGGCTTCCAACTGTCAACAATTCCATGCAAGAAGCAACAGTGATGCAATAGTTGTGAGGGATGTAAATGATGTTGGTGCAGACTCGGGCAAGGTTGAGAAGCTTGAGCAGAAAATTGATTCTCTCACAACATTGGTCACACAATTGGCTGTCAATCAGAAAAAGATGATACTTCCTGCTAGAGTGTGTGGCATATGCACATCCATTGAGCACCCCACAGATGCATGCCCTTCCCTTCAGCAGCAACAGCCGATGACCAGTGGTGACCAACCCGAGGCCTATGCAGCAAACATATACAACAATAGAGGTCCACAACAACACAATCATGACCTCTCTTCCAATAGATACAACCCTGGATGGAGGAACCATCCCAATCTGAAGTGGTCTGATCAACAACAACCTCCTCCTAATGTTCCATTTCAGAACACCGCTGGACCGAGCAGACCACCATATGTACCTCCTCCAATCCAACAGCAAAGGCAACAACAACAGCAAGTGGTTCATCCTGCACCATCAGCCCCTCCATCCAACCAACCTACCTTGGAGGAGTTGGTGAGGCAAATGACCATGCAAAACCTCCAATTTCAACAAGAAACTAGAGCAGCCATTCAGAGACAAGAGGTATCCATTCAGACTTTGACAAATCAGATGGGTCAAATGGCAACTTCTCTCAACAACTTGCAATCTCAAAATTCTGACAAGTTACCTTCCCAAACAGTGATCAACCCTCAGAATCGGAATGTGAGTGCCATCAACCTGAGGTCAGGAAAGCAGATTGTCAGACCCACACCACAACCTCACCTCAACAATGATGCTCTAGCTTCCTCTAAAGGGAAGAGCCAAGTGATAGAGGAAGGTGAACACCCTAGCACCAAGGAGAGTCATCCAACTCAACCTTCCTCAAGCTCAACCACAAAACCTGCTGTTGTCCTGCAACCTCCTCCCATTCCTCTTCCATTCCCACCAAGAGTGCCTCAAAACAAAAGGGTGGAAGAGGTGGACAAGGATATTCTTGACACATTCAGGAAGGTGGAAGTCAACATACCCCTTCTTGATGTAATAAAACAAATTCCAAGGTACGCGAAGTTCCTTAAGGAGTTGTGCACTAATAAGAGAAGACTCAAGGGCAATGAGAGGATAAGCATGGGAAGGAATGTCTCCGCTCTCATAGGTAAACCTATCCCTCACATTCCTGAAAAATGTAAGGATCCTGGAACTTTCTCTATACCTTGCATCATAGGCAATGTGAAGTTTGAAAATGCTATGCTAGATTTAGGAGCATCCATAAATGTCATGCCTATGTCTGTTTTTAAGTCTCTTTCTCTTGGACCTCTTCAACCTACGGGTGTGGTGATTCAATTGGCAAATAGAAGTACTGCCCACCCTGCAGGTTTGATAGAGGATGTCTTGGTTCGGGTTGAAGAGCTGATCTTCCCTGCTGATTTTTACATACTTGATATGGAAGATGACTCCCCCCGTAATGCTGTTCCTATTATTTTGGGGAGGCCATTTTTGAAAACAGCCCGAACCAAGATAGATGTGCATTCAGGTTCACTTTCCATGGAGTTTGATGGCAGTGTGATCCGATTTGACATTTTCCATGCTATGAAACATTTTCCTGAGGATCACTCTGTCTTTCATATAGACTTTCTTGATGAGATTGATGAACATGTGCTTGATGTTTTGCATGATCCTGATTTGCCATCATTTACAGACTCATTTTCTTGTCCTGCATGTACTGATTCCGAAATGTGCATGTCATGCATTGATCAATTTCTAGCTTCTGACACTGCATCTGTTGATGACTCTCATATTATAGATTTTGCTAACCCCCTCTCTGTTATGCAAGAGTCTGATTCTTTTGTTCAGGTGCAGGCAGCAGAATCCATTTCTACTGTCCCTTTAGTTCCATCCATTATGCAGGCACCCTCATTGGACCTGGAGCCCCTCCCTCCTCATCTCAAATATGCTTACTTTGAGGATGAGCAGAAACTCCCAGTGATCATCTCTACCTCACTTTCTGTTGATCAAGAGGAGAAACTGCTAGATATGATTAGACAGAACAAGAGGGCAGTCGGATGGACTTTAGCATATCTACCTGGGGTGCCACTTGTGAACTTCAGAAACATAGTCCTTCGATTAGGAGACCAATGCAAGATGGCATTCGATCCGCTGAAGAGAGCACTCACCTTCTTCCCACCATGACTTCGGGAGTTTTCTTTTCTCCTTCTTCACTACTTTCATTGCACTTGTCTATATCTATCTGATTCTGCTGATTGTGTTACATTGAGGACAATGTGTGATTTAAGTGTGGGGGGGAGAGTAGTTTAGGTTGCATATTTTGCTTTGATTTTTTTTTTTTAGGTTTTGCTTAGTTTTGGGCATTTTCTTGCATGTTTTTGCTTCATTTTAGTAGAGTTTTGGTATCTTGTGTCTGAATTCATGCATTTCTGTGTGTAAAGTTGCTTTTGATAATTAAGAGGTGGTAACACTGTGATAGAATTGTCCCTTTTGTGAGGATTTGAGCCTTAATTGTGGGTGGATTGCTATATATGCCACCTAATTTTCTTTCATGTGTGATTGCACTCTGGATTACTTGCACTCTAGAACTTGACTTGACTCTTGTTGATACTTGATTGCTCATGCACATTTTGAAATGATTTAGGCACTTTCTTTCTTGAATAAGCTACTAGCCATATGAGCCTACCTTGAATGAATGTATCCTTTGCTAGCCCCTTTGAGCCTTTTTATCCCTTTCCTTGTTCTTTAGCTCATTACAAGCCTATGACTGAAAAACCATGATTGTCCTAACCTTAGGGAATTTTGGAGCTTTGGAATTGTTTTGGGAATGGGTATTAGGTAAGAAGTGTGCTTTATGCTTTAATTGGTTGAGTTCTTGGTTTTGCCTCATTGGTTGTTATAGTTATGGCTTCATCTTCATGCCATTTGTGTTGTTTCTTCTTTTCATTTTGTATATCTCTCAAAAACAAAAAAAAAAAATAGAAGACAAAAATACAAAAAAAAAAAAATGCAAAAATAAAAAGAAAAAAAAAGAAGAGAAAAAAAAAAGTGAATAAAAGGTTGTTGAGGCAAAGAGGATTGGAATTAGTGGTAGTTGATTTTGGGGTGGATTTTGCTTACTTTTTACTTATTCCCCATTGCTCCTCTATTCCTTTGGTTTTAGCTACATTCCCATATTTTTATCCTACCTTGTCCTTGGCCCCATTACAACCCTTAAAAGACCTTTTGATCATTTTGTGCATGTGTGTTGATGGTTGATGTTAGAGGCTTGTCAAGCTTATGGTTGTGTTTGTTTTTCATGATGTGCCTTGAGTGTAAATAATGATTAACCCCAAACACTTGAGTGTAAACACTTTTGAGTGATCCTTGTGAGTTTCTATCATCTTTGTGACTATCCTCTTGATGTCATTGGTTTCTTTGCATACTTGAAGTAATTGGATGATGTTCGCGGATGCTTTGACTCTTTGATCCTTAACCATTTTGTGTGCTTGAGTTTGCCCATTTCTTTGCATTTCCTAGAATTCATTGTGAAGTATGTAATCTCTTAGGTTAGCATTTCTTAGTTGTAGTCATCTTGTTGCATTATTCACTTTGGTGCATATTGATCTTCATAGTCCTATCTTTTGGTTTTGCCCAGGAGTGCAAAAGGATAAGTGTGGGGGTATTTGATGAGCATTTTATTTCCCATTATTCCTTGCATTATTTTACTCCTATTATTGATACTTGTTGCCCATTTGACATTGATTAGCTTGATTTATTGATTTAGAGTTTATTGGACTAATATTCCGAATATTGTTTAATTTGGAATTATTTAGCCTAATTAATTCTATTTCTATTTTCAGGTAATATTTGGCACAAGGACACTTTGGGAAGTTTGGAAATGAAGATTGAAGTATTGAAGTGAAGATTGTAATTTGCATTTAGGTCCCTTTTTAATTGTAATGTTCAGAATAGTGTTTCTTAGGATTTGGGCCCATGTTTTAGGCCCATTTTGTGTCTTAAGAGGGGAAATTCGTGTAACCCCCCAAGACACACTCCCATTTCAGATTTCTCACTCTCTCTCTAGGTTAGAACTTCTCTCTTGGCTCTCCCAAGTGGTGGTGGCTGCTAGGGTTTTGTTCTTCCCCATTTCTACTCGTTTTTCTTCATTTATGGCCATGGAAGGCTAGACTTCAAGGGTTAATCCCTTTGGTATTGTATTATCTACTCTTGAGCTCTTGTTATTAATGCAATTTCGTTTTCTCTTCTCTGTTTTCATGTTTATCGATGTGTAGTGGTTTGCTTAATTCCATTTCGTAGAGATAATACATGAATATAAATGCTTAATTTGTATTAACTCGTAAAAACTCCAATTCTGGTTTCTGATGCTTAATTAGAAGTTAGGGTTTGGAGTGATAACTGAATTTTCGCTTAGTATTTGGTTATCACGAGTTGGACAGAGGAGAGGAGAGGAATCGATCTTTAGTGAGCTAGGATTGAGTAGTGTACGTAGCCAAAGGGGTTTGCCCGCTTTTGTTTCTGATTTTCTTAGTTTTTATATTCTGTTTATGTTTTGTTCTTCACATTTGTCACACACAAAAACCCCCCCCCCCATTTTACTGCACACTACGTGTTTGATACTTTGCCTAGACCGATATTCGCTGGGAAACGACCTAGGATCACCTTCCTAGTACTACAGAATAAACACCTTTTATTTTGATCGGGTACGGCCTCGATCAGAAATAAAGGTAATTATGATTAAAGACTCCTTTGGGATGCGAATACTAGCCCTAGAAGACGTGCGGAGGGGTGCTATAAGTCGGGTGCACAACACCTGCAGTAAGTCACAAGCCTACCAAATCGCAGGGGTTGTGTTAGTCGTGCGGCCCTTGGGGATCCGTACGCATCGGTAAGTCGTATCCTCTGAAAGACTGGGGAACGCAGTGGAAGAATTCGCATTACCATCTCCCCAGGTTGTGAATACTAGCCCTAGAAGACGTGCGGAGGGGCGTTGTAAGTCGGGTGCGTAACACCTGCAGTAATTCGCAAACCTACCAAATAGCAGGGGTTGTGTTAGTCGTGCGGCCTTTGGGGATCCGTACGCATCGGTAAGTCGTATCCTCTGAAAGACTGGGGAACGCAGTGGAAGTATGTCACAACGCCGAAAAGAAAATGAAAAGATAGTTAAGAGAACAAGTAAAGAGTAAAGTAGTTAATGAAATAATTTAAATAAAATAGAAACTAGTAAGGAGGGGAAATGGACATAGGAAATTATTCGGCGGGTAGTTAGCATTTTTGGAGATGCATGTGTTTGTAGCATAGATTGTGAAATATGATTTATATCCCTATTAATTATTTGCTAATTGTAATTATTTGTGTTTGACTTGGCATATCTTATGCATTGCTAGTTAGTGCGGTACTCACCCTTACAAACATTACAGGTACCGAGTTTGAGCACACCGAGACGGAGGCCGAGCAGGACCCCACTCCCACTAAGGGAGTGTGATAGTCTTTTATTAGTGTTTATGATGGGATTCCGGGCCTTATTGAGTCTCTTGTATGATATGTGTTAGAGGCTTGTATTATATTCCTTTTTGTTGTATATATGCTTGGTGGGGTGGCCCGGGATCCATTCACCCTGGGGTTGGGTGTTATCTTTTGTTTTGAGTAGTGGCATACTTAATGTTACTTCTGCAGGTGACACTCTGACTTTATGACTGGATTTGATGATGTGGTGACGATGCACTAAGTCCCACAATGGATGGCCCTATGAGGCTTATGATGTTAATTTATATTTGCTGGATTTGCTATATCTGATTCTGACAGGTGACAGGGAAAACTAAACTTTGGGAATATCCGAAAAACAAACAGGACTCTGTCCGTTTTTCAAGAAAAATTTAATTAACATTTTAAGGATTAAAAAGAAATTTTTAAGTTGTAAATTTTAAAATAAGGAAATTAGCTTAGGGTGTTACATCTTCTGTCGATCTTGGGCTTCTTTCATCTTCCCTTGTATCATTCGGATCTTCTCGGTTGTCTCATGCACAATGTCAGGACCAATCAACAAATTTTCTCCTATCTGGAACCAGCATAGCGGCGTCCAACATTTCCGACCATACAATGCTTCGAAAGGAGCCATTCCGATACTTGAATGGAAACTGTTGTTGTAAGTGAATTCGACCAATGGCAATAGCGCTTCCCAGCTTTCCGATTGTTCGAGCACACATGTCCTCAGCAAGTCCTCAAGAGTCTGAATGGTGCGCTCGGATTGTCCGTCGGTTTGGGGATGATAAGCCGTGCTAAACCTCAACTTTGTACCCATGGCTTGTTGCAAACTCTGCCAGAACCGAGATAAAAAGCGAGGATCACGATCCGACACTATGCTGCTCGGAACACCATGGAGTCTGACAATGTCCTTTATATACAGTTGCATCAGCTTCTCCAAACTATACTTCATGTTGATCGGCAGGAAATGGGCGCACTTTGTAAGTCGGTCCACCACAACCCAAATGGCTTCTTGCCCTGATCTCGTCCTTGGTAGACCCGACACAAAATCCTTCGAGATGCTGTCCCACTTCCACTGTGGGATCTCCAAAGACTTGAGTAATCCTCCTGGTTTCTGGTGCTCGATCTTGGCTTTCTGGCATGTCAAACACCGAGACACATAATCCGCCACGTCGGTCTTCAACTTCGGCCACCAAAACAACCTCTTCAGATCCTGATACATCTTTGTGGCTCCCGGATGAAGACTCATCTTTGTCTTGTGGGCTTCTTCCATTAACTCTCTTCGGACTTCAAAGTCCAAAGGAATGCAAACTCGGCCCCGAAACCGTATGAGACCATCGGGTCCCTTAGTGAAGTCGGGTTCATCCTTATCTCCGGCTCTTTCTAGAAGCTTCTGGAGTTCCAGGTCGGTAGCCTGTCTTTCCTTGATGAAACCCACAAAATCATTGGTTACTTGCAGCATTTCCAGTACAACACTGTTTTCCTTCTTCTGTATGCCGAGGTTGAGGTCGCTAAACTCTTGCATCAACTGCATCTCTCGGACCATCATGTTGCTCAAATGAAGACTCTTCCTGCTCAGTGCGTCGGCCACCACGTTGGCTTTTCCGGGGTGATAGTGCAATTTGAAGTCGTAATCCTTCAAAAATTCCACCCATCTGCGCTGTCTCATGTTCAGTTCCTTCTGGTTGAACAGATAGCCGAGACTCTTGTGGTCACTGAACAACTCGAATTTCGTGCCATACAGGTAGTGTCTCCAAATCTTGAGGGCGAACACCACAGCTGCCAATTCGAGATCATGGGTGGGGTAATTCTGTTCGTGTTGCTGAAGCTGTCTAGAGGCATAAGCCACCACCTTTCCTTGTTGCATCAATACACAGCCGAGACCCTGCTTCGAGGCGTCACAGAACACGTCGAAGGCTTTGGTCGGATCGGGCAAAATCAGCACGGGCGAACTGTAACATCCCGATTTCTGAATCTAAGCTTAAATGTCTAAATTAAGCTAAGGATAATCAGAAGAGTAAGCTGGAATGTAGTAATGTGTTCGTGGCCAAAGTGTATGTTGGAGTTAAGGAGTATACCATGAAGTTAGAAACCATCAGTACATAAAGACCTCTTAGTGTAATCAATTATTGTGGGGTGTTAATCGATTACAGTCAGTCTGTGAAGAGATTAAGCTTTAGCAAAGAACAAGTGGGTTAAGTGTAGCGGCTCGGACCCAAATTCTATCTTAGCCGACCGAAAAGAGGTTTAGAGTCGTAAACCGACCTTATTCTAAACTATCACCCCTCATCCGACCAATGAACAATGTCCAGAGTCATAAGCCAAACTCATCGGTAGAACCGAGTTGTAGCACTGGGCTCATAATAACCGAATAAACATTTAGTGTCATAAGCCGACGCCATTTCGACTAAACATCTACGTCGATTTTGTATCTGTTGAGCATGAGCAGTAATCTGACCTCTTGCTTCTAAACTACTCCGAACCGAGCAATCAGCTAGGAGTGCATAATTGCCGAACAATCCGAGCTCATCATAACCGAGCTCATGATGACCGAACCCATTAGTGCAACCGAGCTCATTATCAGCGAGCTCATCAGTATTATTGAGCTCATTAGTATATCCAAGCTCATCTATCTATCCGAGTTTATCCATCTATTCGAGCTCATGAGGATCGAGCAAACATAATTGAGCTCATACCGAGCTTATAAGATCCGAGTATCCATCATCCAGCTCATGGTAACCGACCTAGTATGTAGGTATTGGACCTAGGACCGATCCCGGCCGAGCTGAATGGGGTAAAAAGCGGAACCTGTTGTCAAGCTCGGATTAGCCGACCTCAGTGCACCCCACACTATTATCCGAGATGGAAGCTCGGACTACTACGATTCCTCCATACCGAGCCGACGTATCCTAGCCGACGTATCCTAGCCGACACGTCCTAGCTCCTCCGTGCCAGCTCATGTTGAGCTGATGGCCCTTTGGGATTCATACCATCCGTACTATGTACTATCTTTCACTTTATGTCACCATCATTGCTTTATGTCCCTATCAAGTCACTATTCATGGCTTCTTGAGGAAGCCAATGAATCCTGTCCACATATTCAAGCTTCCTAAAGAAGCTTCCAATGAGAGCCACACAAATATCTTCCACATTTGAATAAAAGAAAATCCCAACACATAACCCATAACACTTCTCACTTTTATTCCTCTCTCTCTTCCCTACGTCTCTCTTTCCCTTTTCTCTCAAAGTCCAGCAACAACAACCCAACATATCTTCTTCTTCTCCTCTTCTCACGAACATTTCCCTCTCTTCCACCAACCAGAGACCTCCTCCCCGCCGCCTTCTTTCCCGTCCCGGACACCCCTGGACCGCCGTGGAGTTCGTGTCTAGATTGGTGGAGCTCGTGTGCAGCTTGGAGTAAGAAGGATTCAAGGGTGCTAAGATCAAGGACAAGCAACAAGGAACCATTCTCAAACTCTCAACTCTTATCTCACACGTTTTGAGGTAAGGAGTGAGTGTTACCTCTACTTGAGTTTGGGTTTCTAGGGTGTTCATAAAGGGTACTAAGAGTGGGTGTTAGATTAGGGAATGGATCTAGGTTAACATGAGAAAGAAAAGGTAAAAAGGGTAAAGGGAACTAATAAATGAACTAGAGACATGGATGTTAGGTGAGTATGGAATATTGTTATATGCTATATGATGGTATTTACATGATGGATTGGCCGAATGCTTTATTACTATTATTGATGTTGTATAAGTGTTTATGAACTTTGTGTATAAATGTTTATGAGCTTTGATACTTGTTATTTATATCTGGGGCCGAGCTGGGCCGAGCTGAGTGACGATAGGAATGGGTATGAGAAGATGGTAGAGATGGAATACAGGAGAGATAGAGTGATAAGTCAGATAATGAGTATGGTTAATGGAAAAAGGAATAAATTAAAGAGGTGACCTGAGGTCGGCCGAACTAAAAGTAATGGTTAATAAGATAAGGGGAATTAAAGAGAAATGGTTGTGTGGTCGGGTCATAGCAGACGCGTACTGGGTGCGTGCATTGATCGCGTAAGCCAAGCATAGTGGTGCTCGCAGCTGTAAGTCGAGCATTGTGGTGCTCGCAGTTATGACTCACAAGGTTCCGAGAACGGAATCGGTGGGATGTGTTCCTGGTCATAGCAGACGCGTACTAGGTGCGTGCATTGATCGCGTAAGCCGAGCATTGTGGTGCTCGCAGCTGTAAGTCGAGTATTGTGGTACTCGCAGTTATGGACACTCCTTACTCCATAGAATGATCGGCGGTAGTGTTCCTGGTCATAGAAGACGCGTACTGGGTGCGTGCATTGATCGCGTAAGCCGAGCATTGTGGTGCTCGCAGCTGTAAGCCAAGTATTGTGGTACTCGCAGTTATGGACACTCCAATATCCGACTTAAATGGTGTAAGACATGCACTGGGTGTATGCATCCGAGAAGAGTAAAAGATTGTGAGTTATGTGAAAGTGAAATATTGAGTAGTGAACCCGAGATAGAGATGGTAATCCGAGACATGAGAGGATAAACCGAGGTATAGCTAGCAATGAGTTAACTGGTTTATGATGTGAGCCGAGCTAGACGAGGATGTGGGTATGCGAACCGAGCTAAATGTTGATATATGCATGAGATATATGGGTTTGATTACTTGTGATTTATTTGCTATTTGACTACTTGTGTTTGGCTTGGTAGTTCGGTATGTCATCTTAGAAACTGCTTACTTAAGTTCTGTGTAATGCTCACCTCCTTACCATTTTTCAGGTACTGAGCCCGAGCAGACGCAGTCCCCGGCCGAGCAGGATCACTCTCCCTCACAGGGAGAGTAAGTTATTTAGAGTCAGATAGGTGGATGGGTCTCGGCCACTTGGGCCGAGCTAAAACACTGATTGTATTTTGAATGACCGAACTGAATGTACCTAAACTTATACTTTATGAATTTGATGTCTTTAAGTCTTCCGCTTTATTAACTCTGATGTTTTTGTTATTAATGAAAGGAAATATTATTTTGGCAAATATCATATCCATCTTAAAAGAAATTTTAAATCCTAATTTTGGGGCAGTTAAGGGTAATTATTTCATAGGGTGTTACATTTTTGGTATCAGAGCAGTTTCCCTCGGCCTTTGGAGTGTGGACTCACATCTCCCATGGTTACTCACCCAGCGAGTGACCGCTAAGTAGTTAAGTGTCTAAATTAGAGTAATGAGGTGTATATGTGTTGTTGATTAGGTTGGCATTAACCTATCGGTTGTCCTAGAGGTAGCCAGTAAGGAAAGGGAATAGCAGCAGCATTGACAAGATCGTGACAACTCTAGAGAACTCGATCCACATAAATAGAGATTAAACCGAAGGGATAGCAAGAGTCACAATTACAAGAGCCAGAGGAAGCAATGGATCGACAGCTACACGCATCTCAAAACCCAGTACCAGCGGAAATTGACTGGTTGACCGAACTCAGAAGAAACAATCCACCAAGGTTCCTGGGTGGCTATAACCCGGACGGAGCACGTAAGTGGCTCCAAGAGATAGAAGAAGTATTCTGCACGATGCGTCTTCCAGACAACCAAAGGGCCTTGCTAGTGATGTGTGCGTTAGCAGGGGAGGCGGAGCAATGGTGGGCGCAAATGCAACAAATCCTAGAAGTGAAGAGGCAAAGCGTAGCATGGGAAGTATTTAAGAGGAGATTTCGTGCAAAATACTTCTCAGAGGATATTCTAAGGGAGAAAGAGATTGCCTTCTTAAATCTGAAGCAAGGCAGTCTCAGCGTGGACGAGTATGCGGTTAAGTTCGAGGAACTGATTAAGTATGCCGAAAGCTATCGGGCTGCCGACGAGAGGACCAAGTGTGTTAAGTTCAAGGTTGGGCTTCGAGCCGAAATCAGGCTAGCATTCGGGAACCAAAACATAGCCAACCTGTCCCAGTTGGTTAATATGGAGAGTATGTACGAGAGAGGCCTCAATAACGAAGCAGCCAAACAGAGGGGCAAGGATGTTTCAAGGACTAGTAAACCCATCATGAGAGAAACGACTCGGAGTTCGGACCGTCACGAGGGTCCGAGCTCAAAGGCAACGACAGCATCATGGGGCGATGGTCGGAAAGTGACCGGCCTTGGTCATTATCCGATCTGTCAATATTGTGGAAAGCAACATAGGGGAAAGTGCTGGATGCTGAATTCGAACAAAGGAAAAGGACTGTGCTATCGATGTCATCAGTCCGGTCACCTCGCGGCCCAATGCCCTACGAACGTCCTGAAGGAGGAAATCAATGCTGATCCGTCTCGGCAGGTCGGTGGGAATCGACCACCTCGGAGGGATGATTTTTACACTATGGACGGCAAAGAGGGGGATGATGCCGACGAGCTGATCTGAGGTGTTTGCTAGGTAAACGATTAACCCTTGTGCAGTTTTGGTCCGAGAACGACGTAGCGCGCTCTTCTATTCTATTGGCTGCGAGAAAGCTAGAGTTGTCTACCGTAGGGACTAATTCGGTCAACACCTCTCGATTGTACTCGGATGATCCTATCCGAGTATTAGGTTAAAATGTATCTTTGTAAACTTTAAGCCCTGTTTTCATTAGCTCTCTAGTAAAGGCTCCCTAAGATGTACCCTGTTATGGGATGTAAAAGATTTGATCCAACCCACTAGAAGATCATGAAGTACCTTACACAGAAACAGTGAATTGTAGGATCCTAGTTAGTCTATAGCTAAACACGATAATGGTGTTGTCATTAACAGGATGTAAAGTTGGGATTGGCCATCCTTACTCTTACATCTATTAAATGAAAATGTTATCAGACCAACCTGGCAACGGTACACTTTTGATAGACGTAAGGTTGGGACTGATCACCCCGATCCTTGCAGCTATTGATGGATGGTATCATCGCAACCTCCTAAGTTAAATCAAGACAACCAAGATAGCATCATGCCAAGAAACAAATCCTCCATAAAGAAATAAATTAACCGGAAAGTATTCTTTCCAAGAGTTCTTGCAGGTTTAGAAGAATAGACCTAAGGCGAAACTATAGGATAAGAACCTTAAGCTACTCTACCTATTTAAGAATAGTGTAACCAAATACTTAATACTGGAAATAATTAAGCAAATCCTATGGAAAATTATTTTGACCAGCATGAAAACCAAACTAGGTTCTAGACACCCAATCAAACTTCTCCCAGTATCCCATTTAGAATCAGTGGAAGCAGGACTGCTGGCATACACTTGATGCATGACTTAAGTTCCATTAATCGGAATCAGTGTTTAACGAAGCGTTCCGAATCTCAAGAGTACCCACCCATCTTAATTCATAACCACCCAAAATTCTTTCAAGGTTTATGCATGTGTATCGAGCCTTAATTAAAGGTGCAGTTAGTGCAAATAACCGGAAGCGGATTCATTCGACCTTCTACCTCCTAGCGTTGGTGTAATCGGGTATGTCAATGCCAAGTGGGGGAGGACTTAGTAACCCAACTAACACCTTGTCCGAACATCAAAAGGAAACAAGAAGTGAAGTCGTGCGAGGACGAGCTGTGAGATGTTTTAACGTAAATTCGAAAGCAGTAAGAAGAATGAACTTAGGAGTACCCCAAATACAAGAATGAAAAAAAAGGGGTGTAAAGACCATAGTCGAAAGCCTTGTCAAGGGATGACTCTCCAATTATGGAACTGAACGGAATTTCGGGGACGAAATTCCAGTAAGTGGGGGAGAATTGTAACATCCCGATTTCTGAATCTAAGCTTAAATGTCTAAATTAAGCTAAGGATAATCAGAAGAGTAAGCTGGAATGTAGTAATGTGTTCGTGGCCAAAGTGTATGTTGGAGTTAAGGAGTATACCATGAAGTTAGAAACCATCAGTACATAAAGACCTCTTAGTGTAATCAATTATTGTGGGGTGTTAATCGATTACAATCAGTCTGTGAAGAGATTAAGCTTTAGCAAAGAACAAGTGGGTTAAGTGTAGCGGCTCGGACCTCGGTTCGAGCAAATTCTATCTTAGCCGACCGAAAAGAGGTTTAGAGTCGTAAACCGACCTTATTCTAAACTATCACCCCTCATCCGACCAATGAACAACGTCCAGAGTCACAAGCCAAACTCATCGGTAGAACCGAGTTGTAGCACTGGGCTCATACTAACCGAATAAACATTTAGTGTCATAAGCCAACGCCATTTCGACTAAACATCTACGTCGGTTTTGTATCTGTTGAGCATGAGCAGTAATCTGACCTCTTGCTTCTAAACTACTCCGAACCGAGCAATCAGCTAGGAGTGCATAATTGTCGAACAATCCGAGCTCATCATAACCGAGCTCATGATGACCGAACCCATTAGTGCAATCGAGCTCATTATCAGCGAGCTCATCAGTATTATTGAGCTCATTAGTATATCCAAGCTCATCTATCTATCCGAGTTTATCCATCTATTCGAGCTCATGAGGATCGAGCAAACATAATTGAGCTCATACCGAGCTTATAAGATCCGAGTAGCCATCATCCAGCTCATGGTAACCGACCTAGTATGTAGGTATTGGACCTAGGACCGATCCAGGCCGAGCTGAATGGGGTAAAACGCGGAACCTGTTGTCAAGCTCGGATTAGCCGACCTCAGTGCACCCCACACTATTATCCGAGATGGAAGCTCGGACTACTACGATTCCTCCATACCGAGCCGACGTATCCTAGCCGACACGTCCTAGCTCCTCCGTGCCAGCTCATGTTGAGCTGTTGGCCCTTTGGGATTCATACCATCCGTACTATGTACTATCTTTCACTTTATGTCGCCATCATTGCTTTATGTCCCTATCAAGTCACTATTCATGGCTTCCTCAAGAAGCCAATGAATCCTGTCCACATATTCAAGCTTCCTCAAGAAGCTTCCAATGAGAGCCACACAAATATCTTCCACATTTGAATAAAAGAAAATCCCAACACATAACCCATAACACTTCTCACTTTTATTCCTCTCTCTCTTCCCTACATCTCTCTTTCCCTTTTCTCTCAAAGTCCAGCAACAACAACCCAACATATCTTCTTCCTCTCCTCTTCTCACGAACATTTCCCTATCTTCCACCAACCAGAGACCTCCTCCCCGCCGCCTTCTCTCCCGTCCCGGACGCCCCTGGACCGCCGTGGAGTTCGTGTGTAGATTGGTGGAGCTCGTGTGCAGCTTGGAGTAAGAAGGATTCAAGGGTTCTAAGATCAAGGACAAGCAACAAGGAACCATTCTCAAACTCTCAACTCTTATCTCACACGGTTTGAGGTAAGGAGTGAGTGTTACCTCTACTTGAGTTTGGGTTTCTAGGGTGTTCATAAAGGGTACTAAGAGTGGGTGTTAGATTAGGGAATGGATCTAGGTTAACATGAGAAAGAAAAGGTAAAAAGGGTAAGGGGAACTAATAAATGAACTAGAGACATGGATGTTAGGTGAGTATGGAATATTGTTATATGCTATATGATGGTATTTACATGATGGATTGGCCGAATGCTTTATTACTATTATTGATGTTGTATAAGTGTTTATGAACTTTGTGTATAAATGTTTATGAGCTTTGATACTTGTTATTTATATCTGTGGCCGAGCTGGGTGACGATAGGAATGGGTATGAGAAGATGGTAGAGATGGAATACAGGAGAGATAGAGTGATAAGTCAGATAATGAGTATGGTTAATGGAAAAAGGAATAAATTAAAGAGGTGACCTGAGGTCGGCCGAACTAAAAGTAATGGTTAATAAGATAAGGGGAATTAAAGAGAAATGGTTGTGTGGTCGGGTCATAGCAGACGCGTACTGGGTGCGTGCATTGATCGCGTAAGCCGAGCATAGTGGTGCTCGCAGCTGTAAGTCGAGCATAGTGGTGCTCGCAGCTGTAAGTCGAGCATTGTGGTGCTCGCAGTTATGACTCACAAGGTTCCGAGAACGGAATCGGTGGGATGTGTTCCTGGTCATAGCAGACGCGTACTAGGTGCGTGCATTGATCGCGTAAGCCGAGAATTGTGGTGCTCGCAGCTGTAAGTCGAGTATTGTGGTACTCGCAGTTATGGACACTCCTTACTCCATAGAATGATCGGCGGTAGTGTTCCTGGTCATAGAAGACGCGTACTGGGTGCGTGCATTGATCGCGTAAGCCGAGCATTGTGGTGCTCGCAGCTGTAAGCCGAGTATTGTGGTAATCGCAGTTATGGACACTCCAATATCCGACTTAAATGGTGTAAGACATGCACTGGGTGTATGCATCCGAGAAGAGTAAAAGATTGTGAATTATGTGAAAGTGAAATATTGAGTAGTGAACCCGAGATAGAGATGGTAATCCGAGACATGAGAGGATAAACCGAGGTATAGCTAGCAATGAGTTAACTGGTTTATGATGTGAGCCGAGCTAGACGAGGATGTGGGTATGCGAACCGAGCTAAATGTTGATATATGGGTTTGATTACTTGTGATTTATTTGCTATTTGACTACTTGTGTTTGGCTTGGTAGTTCGGTATGTCATCTTAGAAACTGCTTACTTAAGTTCTGTGTAATGCTCACCTCCTTACCATTTTTCGGGTACTGAGCCCGAGCAGACGCAGTCCCCGGCCGAGCAGGATCACTCTCCCTCACAGGGAGAGTAAGTTATTTAGAGTCAGATAGGTGGATGGGTCTTAGCCACTTGGGCCGAGCTAAAACACTGATTGTATTTTGAATGACCGAAGTGAATCTACCTAAACTTATACTTTATGAATTTGATGTCTTTAAGTCTTCCGCTTTATTAACTCTGATGTTTTTGTTATTAATGAAAGGAAATATTATTTTGGCAAATATCATATCCATCTTAAAAGAAATTTTAAATCCTAATTTTGGGGCAGTTAAGGGTAATTATTTCATAGGGTGTTACACGAACTCGTCAACCTTTTCTTTAGCTCTTGAAAGATCTGTTCGCACACCTCGGACCACTGGTAAGGTGTATCCTTTCGGGTCAACGAGGTCAATGGTAGAGCCAGTTTAGAAAACCCTTCGATGAATCTCCGGTAGTACCCCGCAAGACCGAGGAAACTCCTGATCTCGGTTACCGAGGTGGGTCTCTCCCACTTAAGCACAGCTTCCACCTTGGAGGGATCGACTGCCACGCCATGCTTAGATATCACATGGCCGAGGAAGTGAACCTCCTTGAGCCAAAAACTACACTTAGAAAGCTTGGCATATAGCTCCTTGTCCTTCAAGACCTGCAATATTGTTCTCAAGTGTTGCTCGTGTTCACTCGGACTCCGAGATTAGATGAGTATGTCGTCGATGAAGACTATCACAAACGAATCCAGGTAAGGTCGGAAGATCCTATTCATGTAGTCCATGAAGATGGTAGGGGCGTTGGTAAGTCCGAAGGGCATAACCACATACTCAAAATGTCCATACCTCGTCCTGAAGGCTGTCTTCGGAATATCTTCATCTCGGATACGGATCTGATGGTATCCAGATCGGAGGTCTATTTTAGAGAATACCGACGCTCCCTTGAGTTGGTCCAGCAAGTCGTCAATCCGAGGGAAGGGATATTTGTTCTTCACCGTGACCGCGTTGAGCTTCCTATAGTCCGTGCACATTCTGAGACTACCATCTTTCTTTTTCACAAACAGGATTGGAGCTCCCCAAGGTGATACGCTTGGTCGGATTAGCTTCTTGGCCAAAAGTTCTTCTAACTGATTCTTGAGCTCTTCCAGCTCGGGAGGTGCCATTCTGTACGGAGCAATTGAGATCGGGCCAGTTCCCGGGATAAGGTCTATACTAAACTCTACTTCTCTTCTCGGCGGTAAGCCAGGCATCTCGTCCGAGAAAACCTCTGGGAATTCTCCGACCACAGGAATTCGGTCTAAAGTCGGTTCCTCTGTCGTCTCTAACTTTGCAACAAAAGGGCCACTAAAGATTACGGTCTTTGCTCGGCAATCGAGAAGGACATGGTGTTGGGACATCCAGTCCATGCCGAGGATAATATCTAGTTTGGTTAGGGGTAGGCAAATCAAGTTGACTTTAAACTCTCTGCCTAGTACTTGGATAGGACACTCTAGACACATTTTAGAAGTGATTACAGAAGAATTGGTTGGGGTAGAAATGGATAGTTTGTAAGGCATTTCTACTGGGGATAGTTTTAGTCTGTTCATACAGTCAAGGGAAATGAAAGAATGTGTAGCTCCACAATCAAATAACACTGCACACGTAATGCTGTCTACTTGACAAGTACCTCGGATCAGCTCGTTAGCATCAGTGACCTCTTCACCATCCATGGTATAAACTTTGCCTCTCTGTATAGGTCGGTTAATACCAGCTGGTTGTGCCTTTGCCACATTGACCTCTTCTTTCACAATGTTCTCGGTACACCGAGCTGCAAAATGACAAGGCTTGCCACAACAGAAACAGGATCCTCTTGCTCTGCTCGGATCCAGACTCCAGCATTCTCCCCTGTGCTGCCTTCCACAGTGTTGACAGATCAGATAAGGGCCAAGGACAACCACCATCTGATCACTGCTCCTTGGGGCTGCTGACATTCTTGAGTTCGGATTCACATAGGGAGCAGACCTCTGAACAGCTCCCTTTCCTCTGATCGGACCCACTGTCTTCTGTGCCGACCTGCTACGCTTTCCATCGGCTTTCCTCTTGAGCCCCTTCTCATAAGTGCTAGCCATGTTCACCAATTGCGAGAGATTGGCCACGTTCTGATATTCAAAAGCAAGCCGAATATCATCACGGAGACCAGACTCAAACTTGATGCACTTGGTACGCTCATCGGCATCTCGGTAGCTTCCTGAGTAGCGGATCAAATCCTCAAACTGAGCGGCGTATTCTCCGACGCTCAAGTTCCTCTGCTCCAGCTTGAGGAAAGCAAGTTCCTTCTCTCTCCTAACATCTTCAGGAAAATACTTTCCGAGGAATCGAGTTCGAAACAAATCCCAAGTGATGACCTCATTAGCCGCCTCCAGTCCTCGGCTCTGTTGGTCCCACCAGTGTTCAGCTTCACTAGCCAGAACAAACTCGACCAACCTCACCCTGTACTCATAGGGCGGTTGCAGAGATTGGAAGATCTTCTCAATATCTTGGAGCCACTTCTGAGCTCCATCAGGATTGTAACCCCCTTCAAACCGAGGTGGTTCGTTCTTCCTAAATCGGCTCATCCAGTCAATCTCGACCGGAGCTGGAGGTTGAGGTTGAAGGGCTGCAGCTGCAGCTGCTGCGGCTGCGGCGATGTTCTGAGCGATGTTCTCAGCCTGATTCTGCTGAGCCTGCGCTTGGTTCTACTGTAATTGAACCAGAGTTTCCAACACAGTAGCAATTCGGTCGTTATCAGCTCGTCTCCCAGCCATGCTGCTCGGACATGGAGAGGAAGCCAATTAACTTCCGAATAATCAAGTAAATATATATATATATATATATATATATATATATATAAAAACACGTATACCTATGAGCTCTATTGTCTAACTTAGTCTTCTAGACTTTTACTTGTTTGTCACTCTCTTGGTGAGTAACCACTGGAGTCCTTTGCAACTCCAATAGGCCGAGGAGAAACTGCTTTGATACCAAAAATATAACACCCTATATAATAATTATCCATAATTACCCCAAAAAAATAGGATTATAAAATTTCTTTTCATTAGTACAAAAACATCAGAGTTAATAAGCGGAAGACTTAAATTCGATTAAAGCGTAAATTAAGTACATCCAGTTCGGTCATTCAAAATACAAATCAGTGTTTTAGCTCGACCCAACTAGCCGAGCCCCAATACAATACAAAACAATATTTTAGCTCGGCCCAATTGGCCGAGACCCATCCACCTATCTGACTCTAAATAACTTACTCTCCCTGTGAGGGAGAGTGATCCTGCTCGGCCGGGGACTGCGTCTGCTCGGGCTAAGTACCTAAAAAATGGTAAGGAGGTGAGCATTACACAGAACATAAATAAGCAGTTTCTAAAATGACATACCGAACTACCAAGCCAAACACAAGTAGTCAAATAGCACAAATAACAAGTAATCAAACCATGTCACATGCATTTAATATCAATTAGCTCGGTTCACATCGTACAATCTCCTCTAGCTCGGCTCACCTCATACAATCACGCTTAGCTCGGCTCACATCAGGCACTACTCTCTTACCTCGGACTACCACCTCTATCTCGGATTCATTACTCATTATTCAACTTTAACATAGCTTACAATCTTTTACTCTTCTCGGATGCATACACCCAGTGCATGTCTTACACCATTTAAGGTCGGATATCGGAGTGTCCATAACTGCGAGTACCCAGTACCCGTCTTACAGCTGCACATACCCAGTATACGTCTTACGCGATCAATTCACGCACCCAGTACACGTCTGCTATGACCAGGAGCACCACCGCCGATCATTCTATGGGGTTAAGGAGAGTCCATAGCTGCGAGTACCCAGTACCCGTCTTACAGCGGCGCATCTCGGCGACTTACGCGATCAATGCACGCACCCAGTACGCGTCTGCTATGACCAGGACCACATCCCACCGGTTCCGTGCTCGGAACCTTATGTGAATCATAACTGCGAGTACCCAGTACCCGTCTTACAGCTGCACATACCCAGTATGCGTCTGACGCGATCAATGCACGCACCCAGTACGCGTCTGCTATGACCCGATCACACAACCATTTCTCTTTAATTCCTCTTTACATTAATCGCATTATACACTTAGCTCGGCCTCTCTCGGCTCACCCCTTTAACCATTTCCTTATTCCATTATCTTTTCTCATTATCTGACTTATTACTCTATCTCTCCTAATTCCCATATATATACCATTTCCTCAACCCATACGTAACCTCTCCCAGCTCGGCCCAGCTCAGCCACAGATATAAATAACAAATATCAAAGCTCATAAACATTTAAACAACCAAGTTCATAAACACTTATACAACATCAACATTAAGAATCAAAACATTTAACCAATCCATCATGTAACTACCAACATATAGCATATAACAGTACTCATCCCTACTTCAAACTCATGTTTCTAATTCATTTATTAGCTCCCTTTTACCCTTTTTACCATTTCCTTTCTAACATTAACCTAGATCCATTCCCTAAGCTAACACCCACTCTTAGTACCCTTTATGAACACCCTAGAAACCCAAACTCAAGTAGAGGTAACACTCACTCCTTACCTCAAACCGTGAGAGATAAGAGTTGAGAGTTTGGGAATGGTTTCCTTGATGCTTCACACCTCTTGAATCCTTTTCCTCCTTGCTGCCACCACCACACCACCACGGTCTAGCTCTTTGCTGCCACCACCACGCCGGCCCAGGGAAGCGTCCGGAACGGAAGAGAACGGAGAGAAGGAAGACAAGAGGGAGGGTCTCCAACCGGTGAGACTTGGTGGAAGAGAAGAAGAGATGTGTGAGAAAGAGGAATCTTCGTGAAGGAGAAGAGGAAGTATGAGAGTTGTGTGTGTTGGAGCTTTAGAGAGAAAATGAGAGAGAGAAACGAAGGAGAGAGAGATTAGAATTGCAAAGTGTGTTATGTTGTGTTTGGGCTTTCTTTTATTCTTTTTAGGGGAATTATTTGTGTGGTCCTCATTGGAGGCTTCCATGAGAAACTAAAACATGTGGCTAGGATTCATTGGCTTCTTGAGGAAGCCATGAATAGTACATTGAAAGGGACATAAAGCAATGATAGTGAATGACAATGACATATAGTGAAGGATAGTACCGTACGGACGATACGAAGACCAAAGGGTCAACAGCTCAACATGAGCTGGCACGGAGGAGCTAGGACGTGTCGGCTCGGGTACGTCGGTTAGGATACGTCGGCTCGGTTTGTAGGAACAACAGTAGTCCGAGCTTCCTTCTCGGATGATACTGTGAGGTGCGCTGAGGTCGGCTAATCCGGACTGGACAACAGGTTCCGCGTTTGGTTCCCATTCAGCTCAGTTCATATGCACTCAATCTCATCTAACTCGGCCGGGATCGGACCGAGGTCCTATGCTTACATCCTAGGTCGGCCTATGTTCATACTACCCTTCTAATCCTTGTACAATTTCTAAGGCTTAATCCTATCCTTAAATAAATATTTATATACTAAAATTATATTATTTAATAATAATTTTCAGGATGTTACAGAGCTTCTCTTAGAAAAATTAACAATCTTTAATTTATCTTTTCAAGTTCATTAATTTACCAAATCAAATATAGTTTCCTTCATCTTTTTACCCAAAACCGAATTGAAAGAAAATTAGTCAAAATACAATTTCAAACAAACCAATTTAACATAAGTTCACAAGACATACTCATTACATTTTGTGTCACTTCATGAAAAAGAAGCCTAGTCTAAGTCCTATGTATAGGCCGAATTTCATTATGACAAACAAGGTTCTTGGATTTATTTTTCAACAAGAAAAGTTAAAGATTCATGAGTTTAAGTCTTGCACTTTTTCACACAAAATTCTAAAAATATCATTTCTTTTTTTTTCCGAAGCATAAAACCGAATCATGATTACCACACAAACCAAGTTTTTGTTTTAATTTCCTTACATGTACTTTTACAAATCCTTAAACCAAATAGAAATTATCATGCATGTTCTTAGATCTTGTAGATCAAGTCATAAAATCAATCACCATAGTACAAATCAAAGATAAAAATCACTTTAGGCAAAGAGGACCAAAACCGTGACATGACATTGAAGAAAGGTTAAATCTTTTAGTTCAAAAACAACATGCATGCACCAAAGACCAAGGCTTTTTCATGGATCAAAACAAGATCAAAGTTTTTTGTTTTAAAATCACATGCATGACTCAAGATCAAACAAAACCAAAGCTTTTTAAAGATCAAAACCAAAAATCATAGCTTCACCAAGATCAAATCAAGATCAAAGTATTTCAACAACCCAATTCAACTTTTCTAAGCATAGGATTAACATGCAATGACTTAGATTAAATTAGAAAGCATCAAGACCTAAACTTTCTACTCATGGTCGAATTATAAAGTTCATGTTTTAGTGATTTACAAGTTCATTTACTCTTAAAAATTTAAGATCAAGATATAAAGGAGACATGCAAAGAAAGTAAAGATCACAAGGCCATAAAATCAAACATGCAAGACTCAAGTCCTTTGCTTTATCAAAGATCAACCATAGATCAACACATACAAGTGAAAATCAAGACGAATAAACAACTTTAAACACAACTTGTGTAAGAACCGTGACAAAGAAAAATTTCAAATTAAAGATCAAAACTTTTTAACACAAATATTCAAGATCTAAGCTTAAGAATAACATGCATGCCATTTAGACTTCAAGATCACTTAAAAATAAACACATACATCACAAATCTTAAGTTCAAGCAAAGTTTATCTTAAGGTCCTTTACAATACAACATGAAATACACTCAAAACTCTCAAAACTTAAACAACTACCTTAGATCTAAACTTAACTTCAACTTCAAGATCTCTCTCTCCTCTCCTCCTAGGTTATAGTTTCGGCCTCTTCTTCTTTTGGTTAGGAGGGTGATTTTCTTCTTAGTCTTTGAAGAAGGAAGGGATGGAGAAATGAAAATCAAAGGTGAAAGGTGGAAGAACTTTGAAGCTTTACTCTTCTCTCTCTTTTTCTCTCACGGCCTAACCCTCTCTCTCTATATATATCTCAAGAGCTTTGTGTTGCTCTTGGGACTAAGTGTGTTGGTGGAAGGAAGAAATGAAGGAAGTGAATGGGAAATGAAGGAAAAGAGTGGAAATGAACTAAGGCTTTGGGCTTATATAGACAACTAATGTAATTCCCCTCTTGCCCTTGAGTTCGGTCATTAGATGTGTGTGGGTGAGGGGTAATTGTGGCAACTCTAAAATGCCTACTTGGGGGCCAAGCTCCTATTTTCATTTCCTTTTATTATATTTCCCATTTTACTTGGTCATTAAGTAATGGCTCCATGTAATTTCATCCTATGTAAATACATACACCCACATACCATACATACATATACAAGTAGCACACATACATATGCACACATACACCTACACGTATTACACACACATATGCACACATACATTATCTTTTATTTCTTACTCATATTTACTTTAAAGCAATATAATCACCAATTCTCATAATAACACAATTATTTTATACCTCATACATGTATTGTCTTATTCTTTCACTAATTTAATCTTCCATATAGTCCTAAGCATACACACACATAGAAAAATAGATTTTCTTCTTATAAAACCACTCATGCACAAAAATCACAATTTCCTTGAAACACAAAAATATCAAATACACAATCCTTTCTTTAAAAATTCAACTTTAAAACTCACAACATTTTCTTATGAAAATCATTTCTTTAAAAAAATCATCCACCACTTGAAATCATAAAATGAGAAATTCATTCAAGAAAATACTCTTTCAAAAACATTTTCTCAAAAATAGATCTTTTGATTATTTAAAACAGTACGAGGAATTTGCGGGGTGTTACATTCTCCCCAACTTAAAGATTTCTCGTCCCCGAGAAATACGTTGCGGATTGGGCAGCATGACACAAAATTCTTGCATTACAGCGATGTCCATAAGAATACTCTCGTTCTCATTTCAAGGTCGTATCTCCTTTGCTGGCATAATTTACTTTGCCGTGCTCCTTGTTGGTTGCTTTTGGACGAAGAAGTCTCGCAAGCGCCACCACTTGTGGGTCGAATCGGATCAAGTCCAATGGACTAACCGAAGGGGATATCGTTTCTTAACTAATTGTCGTTACGGAAAGCACAAACTTGGGTATAAACCCAGGGGATATTAAACAAACATAAGTTCAAACATCTCCAAAAGTACTGGGTTTAATCTAAAAACCCTCAGATATTCACTACTTCCTATAACTTAGGATTTCCACTAACTCACAACAATCACTCTTCCCTCTAATTCTCCTTCTAACTCTAAGGTTTTCATCCATCATATCTCCAACTTAAGGGAAATTCTATGACAACTTTAGTTCTACTTCCTCAAAATAACCTCATTTTTCTCCCTACATTCATCCTAAATATCCTTTATGCCTACCACCTTCATCGTCTAAACCTCTAATTACGGTATAAGACAATCCCAATCCTCAAATTTTCCTCAAAATTATCCCTTAATAACCGGCAACATACACCTTTTTTCTCCTTGTAGCTCCCCAACTTTGATCAAACTTACCACTAAATTCACTAGGATCTTATATCCTCACTTAATTTAAACCATTTATCCTTCCTTGATCGTTCAAGCCTAAACTGTCTGGGTAACTATGGCTTTTCTAATTCCACAATTTGGACTAATGAGTCTTAAATAGGATCGATAAGGCTACGAGTGGATAGCAAGGCTCATGAAGAAAAGGTTCGAATTTTAACAATACTAACTGTTTTGTTGAATCAATTCAACAAACAGGGAATCCAAGAATAACATCCTATTTCCTCAAAGGTACCGACTACTCCTTGAACAAGGGTACGTCTAGGCCAACAAACTGGGATTTACCAAACACTAATGAGACATCCAAGGTTAAGGGGTCTCAATCTATTCACTTTCTACTTAGTCTACACTCCTCAAACTACAGGATGAACAAGTTTCTTAGACTAACTCGGACAACATTAAGCCACAAACAAAATCTTACATCCTAGAAAGATGAGAACCTAAACTTATGCTCCTATTCTTACACTAGCAAACACACAGAGTCACACAAACAAAGCATGCAAGCCCATGCTTAAGGCCACTAAGGATTACCATTGCTCTGATACCATTCTGTAACAGCCCGATTTCCGTAACCCAGAAATAATTGACTTTTACTTATTATAGTGGTAAAATTGAGGCCAAATTTTTTTTATTTTTAAAACGTATTTGAAAAGTCATTGGTGTATTAAAATTTCTTTGATTGAAAACCGAGTTGTTACTAAACCTTCTTTCACATTAAACTTTCATGTTCATAAAAGAACTTGATTCCAAAAGCATGGTGAATCATTGCATTGGATTAAAAGTGTTTGCAACAGTTTCCAAAACAAGGTACTTCCACAATTTCTATAATTAAAATTAGCTGGTTACATAAATGGTCCTTTGCTTGGTAATCCTTCACTCACAATACAAACAATCAACTTAACTAATCCTACTACTCTTAAAGCTTTCGCTTCCTTCTGATGAAGACAGCCGGATTCGGCTTCCGTTCCTTTTCTGATAGTGCCTTCGTGCCGGAGGGTGATGCTACCTCGGTTGCTGCCTCTCCTTCGGAACTTGGATTGAGCTCCACACCGAACAACTTCACCGATTTCTCTTTAGCTCCATCCCGTGGCGGTGGTTCATTACTATCGTATCCCATTATAGAAACACTTCCCAAACACAATCCCAATGTCTATCTGCTTAGCTTGTGCTCTGGATATCCGATTAACATCTCAGTATATATCATCCATGCCCATCCATAACGGGTGGGTTTCCAGCCGCTTCCCCGACGACGCCATGTGGTAATCTCTAAACGATGCTCCATCTGCCCGTTCAGATACCAGCAAGACCGATATGCCAACGAACAGGAGAGAGTAAGCGATCCGAACGACGAATCGTCGATGGTGTGGGATTACAGTAGGCGAGATATCAAGACAATACAAACAATACAAACAATATACACAACATGACATTCAAACATATTGCCATTATCATTATCGTTATTATCATTATTTCCTTGTTTTACCAAACTTATAAACATTCCTTCTTTTTTATTTTACGTTCTTTCTCAATCTCACTTACAAGTCTTTCACTTTCATATCTCAATTTCGATCCTGCCATCAATATTCCAGGGGACTTCACTTCATACTATTATCAATCTTTTATTTCTTTTCAACTTTCATTATCAAGTCTTATCAAATCACGACCATCGATGATTGGGGGAAATTATAATATCATCGAGGTACTCGTTTCGTTGCCATCGTCACACACGTCTACATCTCCTCTGTCATCCACCCGGCCTAGTCGGAAGCTAACAGGAGTACAGGACCTTTACCACGCGGGCACGACAGCTGCCTCAACATCAATTGGCTCCAAGCCTGGAGAACTGTAGAAAACTCGGGTACAGTCTCAATTTCAATTCATATCATTTAAAATCATATCATATAATTAAGGCTCACTGTAGAAAACTCGGGTACAGTGGCAATCAAGATGCCCTGTTCCAGTCCCTCTCACTGTTCCTGAAATGCCATAGGGGTGACAGCACTATTCTGGTTCCGGGTGCAGAACTGACCACGGCATTAGGACCCATCCCCACCACGTCTGGCTACCACATATGGAATTCGTTCCGCCCAAAATAGTACTCAAAGCATCATGGCGTTTTACCGCCCTAGCTTACCCTATTGCATTCACAACCCGAATATCCCTGATATCTGGGGTAACTTCCTCTCCACTACTTCGCACTCTCATACCTCACCACGTTTGTGTCTTTTAATGTCTTTTATCTTTTAATTATCCTAAGGTCGGCCCATCCTTCGTGCATCCCTTCAATGAGTCCCAACCATTAACTTTGCACAATCTTTTCTCATCAGAGCACAGAGCTGGGTTCACATCATCACACTTGCATCTCATTTCTCAATCTCTTTCTCAACATAGCATTTCATCATTTTTCTCAAAACCTCATTTCATCATTTTTCAAATTCTCAATTCATAAATGTTCACAAAATCTCATTTCATAATCTTTCTCAAAAGTCTCAGTTCACAAAATTTCCTTAAATTCTCATTTCACAAACTTTTGAAAATCTCATTTCACAAACCTTCTAAATATTTTCCTTTCGTCACTTTCTAAAAATCTCATTTTGAAAACCTTCTCAAAATCTTACTTTACCCAAAACTTCATTTCACAAAATTCCTAAAACTAACATTTTGCAAAACCGTTAAAAATCTCTTTTCACAAATTTTATTTAGAATAAGTCCCGTTTCAAAAACTTTTTCCAAAAATTCTCATTTTCATAAACCTTTTCAAGAAACCTCATTTCAAAAGCTTTTCTTAAAACAACATTGCACAATTTTCTCAAAAGCTTCGTTTCAAAAACTTTTCGTGAAAAACCTCATTTTGCAAACTTTTCACAAACTTTTCAAAAATCTCATTTCAAAAACTTTTCGAAAACATATTGTTTCAGTGAGTACTAGTGGAGGAGGAAGCTCAACTCAACACCAATCTCATTTCAACAATATCACAAAGGAGCCAAGCTCCACTCGGATCACATCTCATCACACAACATCACTTTCCCAACTCTGGCTTAACCTCATCGTTATCATTAAATCTGTCCCCAATCTCACTTCTTTATCTCTTTATTTCCTTTTCAGCACTTATTCCTTTTTCCAACTATCTCATATCTTTTATCACCATCCCTTTCTCTTTGTGTCTTTTCCTTTTTACCAACTTATTTATTTCATTTCCATTTTCAGGACGTAACAGACGTCCATCAGCATGATATTTATATTAATCAACAGTATAATTATCATCATGCATAATTTAAATAAATAAATCTGAGCATGCAATTTCACATCATCAACACACAATCATCACACAACAACAATGTGGTCTTTGTCACCTTCGTATAAGTGGCCACACAACACAAACAATTGTCACTTATACTACTGACTCTGAACCACTAAGTTCTGATCTTTGAGATGATACAGAACGTCCTAATACATCACCTAAATACCACAGTGTCTTAGGAAAGCTTCTCTCTCACCTGATGTCCAGCAATTACACGTACTCGGTCTCCGCGGATCCTCGTCGCTGCCAGCTGCCCCAATCCCTCGTCTTTAAAATTCCTCGAATTAAATAAAACACTTTACGTTATTGGCGTGTACCAGAAAATCTTTTCTTAACTCAATATTCGTTCTTTTCTTCATCGAGAGACTTAAAAACATGACTGTTTTCTCAAAACAACTTTAACATTTTTCTAATACTTTAAGTACTTTAAAACCGTTTGAAAACATCATATAAAATAATTTAAATCATTTGGTTTGGTTGCTGGTCCGTCTTGGACAACACCTTAATCATGTTCGAAAATACCGAAAAATGCACCGTTTTTAATCCGGCTTTTTCTCAAATCAATTACCACTTGAAAACTATACTTTAAATTACTTGAACACATTTTTAAAGTTAAGAAACAATTTTAAATAATTCAGAACAGCAAAGAACCGCTTCACAAAATTACTTTGATAAAATCCGAAAACGTCGTCAAAACACTTTTTTGCTTTAAGGCATGCTTTAGTGCAAAATAAGCATTTTATAAATCAAACTTTTGTCATAAAATAAAATCTTGGACAGCCATAAACACAATCCAAAAATCTCAATTAAATCAAATGGATTTATCTTAAAACCAATAAATTTCAAAACCAATTGCACACTCAAATATTTTTCAAACATCAACTAACATACAACCACGACAACACTTAGATGAACTAAGTCATACAAGCAATTAACAAATCATTTAATTTAATTATAAATCCAACATTCATTTTCACATAAACTCTTTCACAATCCACACTTATTCACTTAATTATTTTCTAAACATTTTTCATTTTCATAAAACACAAGCACTTAGTCACACATATACTCACAACCGAATGGAACTAAAGATATAAACCAAGCACATTTATTTTCATGCAACTAAGTCTCCTAGGCTTATTGACACTACATGGCCGAATGACATCAAAGAAACAAGTTAGAAATTACAAATCTAAATCACACAACCAACTTAATTTATTTCAAGTTATTCAAACGAATTTCATTTTCAATTGATTAAACCATCTTAGATACTCTTATTATTCTAAACCGAATAGGATTTAAGAAAACGATTTAACATTTCAATTCAAACACAATATTCTTCACATAAAGCTTGTTCATCATCAAAACACAAGATATAGAAATTATTTCTTCCTCTTTAATTATAAAATCGTGAGCTTCTCTTAGAAAAATTAACAAACTTTAATTTATCTTTTCAACTTCATTAATTTACCAAATCAAATATAGTTTCCTTCATCTTTTTACCCAAAACCGAATTTAAAGAAAATTTGTCAAAATACAATTTCAAACAAACCAATTTAACATAAGTTCACAAGACATACTCATTACATTTTGTGTCACTTCATGAAAAAGAAGCCTAGTCTAAGTCCTATGTATAGGCCGAATTTCATTATGACAAACAAGGTTCTTGGATTTATTTTTCAACATGCAAAGTTAAAGATTCATGAGTTTAAGTCTTGCACTTTTTCACACAAAATTCTAAAAATATCATTTCTCTTTTTTTTTTGAAGCATAAAACCGAATCATGATTACCACAAAAACCAAGTTTTTATTTTAATTTCCTTACATGTACTTTTACAAATCCTTAAACCAAATAGATTATTATCATGCATGTTCTTAGATCTTGTAGATCAAGTCATAAAATCAATCACCATAGTACAAATCAAAGATAAAAATCACTTTAGGCAAAGAGGACCAAAACCGTGACATGACATTGAAGAAAGGTTAAATCTTTTAGTTCAAAAACAACATGCATGCACCAAAGACCAAGGCTTTTTCATGGATCAACACAAGATCAAAGCTTTTTGTTTGAAAATCACATGCATGACTCAAGATCAAACAAAACCAAAGCTTTTTAAAGATCAAAACCAAAAATCATAGCTTCACCAAGATCAAATCAAGATCAAAGTATTTCAACAACCCAATTCAACTTTTCTAAGCATAGGATTAACATGCAAAGACTTAGATTAAATTAGAATGCATCGAGACCTAAACTTTCTACTCATGGCCGAATTATAGAGTTCATGTTTTAGTGATTTACAAGTTCATTTACTCTTAAAAATTTAAGATCAAGATATAATGGAGACATGCAAAGAAAGTAAAGATCACAAGGCCATAAAATCAAACATGCAAGACTCAAGTCCTTTGCTTTATCAAAGATCAACCATAGATCAACACATACAAGTGAAAATCAAGACAAATAAACAACTTTAAACACAACTTGTGTAAGAACCGTGACAAAGAAAAATTTCAAATTAAAGATTAAAACTTTTTAACAAAAATATTCAAGATCTAAGCTTAAGAATAACATGCATGCCATTTAGACTTCAAGATCACTTAAAAATAAACACATACATCACAAATCTTAAGTTCAAGCAAAGTTTATCTTAAGGTCCTTTACAATACAACATGAAATACACTCAAAACTCTCAAAACTTAAACAACTACCTTAGATCTAAACTTAACTTCAACTTCAAGATCTCTCTCTCCTCTCCTGCTAGGTTATAGTTTCGGCCTCTTCTTCTTTTGGTTAGGAGGGTGATTTTCTTCTTAGTCTTTGAAGAAGGAAGGGATGGAGAAATGAAAATCAAAGGTGAAAGGTGGAAGAACTTTGAAGCTTTACTCTTCTCTCTCTTTTTCTCTCACGGCCTAACCCTCTCTCTCTATATCTCAAGAGCTTTGTGTTGCTCTTGGGACTAATTGTGTTGGTGGAAGGAAGAAATGAAGGAAGTGAATGGGAAATGAAGGAAAAGAGTGGAAATGAACTAAGGCTTTGGGCTTATATAGACAACTAATGTAATTCCCCTCTTGCCCTTGAGTTCGGTCATTAGATGTGTATGGGTGAGGGGTAATTTTGGCAACTCTAAAATGCCTACTTGGGGGCCAAGCTCCTATTTTCATTTCCATTTATTATATTTCCCATTTTACTTGGTCATTAAGTAATGGCTCCATGTAATTTCATCCTATGTAAATACATACACCCACATACCATACATACATATACAAGTACCACACATACATACACACACATACACCTACACGTATTACACACACATATGCACACATACATTATCTTTTATTTCTTACTCATATTTACTTTAAAGCAATATAAGAGTAATATGTCAGATTAGTCCCTGACTTTGTCAGCATCGATCAAGTTAGTCCCTGACTTTATCGAAATAGCAATTTAGTCCCTGAGATAGGAGAACGTCGATCAAGTAAGTCCCTGCCGTCACTATCGCAGGGATGTATTTACTTTAAAATGGGATAAAGATAGGGATATATCTGATTTAAAATGAAATCTCAGGGACTAAATTGCTATTTCGATAAAGTCAGGGACTAACTTGACCGACGCTTACAAAGTCAGGGACTAATCTGACATATTACTCAGCAATATAATCACCAATTCTCATAATAGCACAATTATTTTATACCTCATACATGTATTGTCCTATTCTTTCACTAATTTAATCTTCCATATAGTCCTAAGCATACACACACATAGAAAAATAGATTTTCTTCTTATAAAACCACTCATGCACAAAAATCACAATTTCCTTGAAACACAAAAATATCAAATACACAATCCTTTCTTTAAAAATTCAACATTAAAACTCACAACATTTTCTCTTATGAAAATCATTTCTTTAAAAAAATCATCCACCACTTGAAATCATAAAATGAGAAATTCATTCAAGAAAATACTCTTTCAAAAACATTTTCTCAAAAATAGATCTTTTGATTATTTAAAATAGTACGAGGAATTTGCAGGGTGTTACACTCTCAAAATTTACTCGAGTATTTCATGAGTACTCGAGTGTTCTTCACTAAATCCAGAATACTCGAGTGTCTCATGTATTACTCGAGTGGTTTATAAAAGCATGTTTCTGAGCATCAGTTATTACTCGAGTTCTGGGCCTGATACTCGAGTGTTCTAACACAAAAATACACTGTTTTATCAAAAATTACTCGAGTATCACGCCAAGTACTCGAGTCTTTCCTTACGGAACAGACTGGAAACTTGGTTTTGACATACCATTTTCAATTCTAACCATTTCTAGTCCAAACCAA
Source organism: Crotalaria pallida (assembly GCA_037953625.1). NCBI lineage: Eukaryota > Viridiplantae > Streptophyta > Magnoliopsida > Fabales > Fabaceae > Crotalaria > Crotalaria pallida. The sequence continues at coordinate 87,338,545 of CM075653.1, forward strand.
CGATCAATAGAATTCATATAACATATATTGAACATGTCTAAACACTTGGAACACATCAAATAATAGATTTGACAGAGAATTGAGAGATTATGCATAAAACATACAAATTCACAACTTAACATATCAAATTACAATATACTCAATAAAATTGTGAATTTAAGCTCAAGACAGCTTGCATGCAACATATGGGACTTGCTCACAACAAATTTAGAGCACAAGTTGGTCTCCAAACCAATCTCCCTATTAAATCTAAGCCCTTAGAGCCTCTTGGTGGCTCTCTAATTAAATTCATGCAATTTAAACTCTATCTAGTGAATAGAAAGTTTTCCCCTTACCTCAAAATCGTGAAACAACAGGAGATTTTCAAAAGAAAACACCACAGCACCAAAAACCTCTTCAAGCATCACATGCAGGACAGTTTTGAGTGGAGCACCAAGATTGAATTGGTTGACATAGGAAACAGAGATAGAAATTGGGGAAATCAGTATTTCTAAACTCTATGCAACATCTACTAACTATAGAAACTAAATTGAGACTCAGAGAACTCGTGAGCTTACCAAAATTCGAATCCAAAGTAAGCTCCAGAAAAAGGTTTGACAGCAACAAGCTCCACTTCCAAGCTTCAATTCTTGCTTCACACTCACTGTCAGCTCACAAATTTGGTGTCTATACAAAGCTCGAGATGTGAGCTTTGTATTAGTGTATAATTTGTTACTCGAATCAACACACAGAGGAAGAATCGAAGGGTCGAACTCAGGAACCCTAGAACATGTAAACCTTCAACAAATTGGTCAAATGCCTCCCAATTCGGGTTTGATTGGCTTTAATAGACAAATGACAAGTTCATGCAGGTCAACACGACGGCTATGGACGTGGTTGGAGGGTGATTTCGTGTCAACACAATGAAATCGTTGATGGTGACTCATCAAACGCACTAACTTGTGCAACTCTGACCAGAACACTCGAGTCTTTTCAGAAACACTCGAGTGTTTTGACCAGTTTTTGAAAAATAATAATTTTATTTACTTTCCCTCCAAAACCTTTCCTATAATTACTTCTAGGTCCCAACTCAGGGACTAATATGAAAAATGTTTATTTTATGCATAATTATACTTATTAAATAAATGCGCACACATTCCCTAAATACATAAACACAGATTTTTAATCAAAGATTAAAATAGAAATAATTAATTATAATAAATTTTGTAACACCCCGTCTAAAACCTCGTATTTGTTTTAAACAATAAAAGGAATTGTTTTTGAAAGAGTATTTAAAAAGAGTATTTCTTGGAGTGAATTTCTTATTTTATGATTTCAAGTGAAGAATGATTTTAAAGAAATGCTTTTCATGAGATACTTTTATGAGTTTTAAAATTTAGTTTAAGAAATGACTAAGTATTTAATACTTTGTGTTATAAAGAGATTGAGATTTTATACCATAATTGATTGCATGAGAAAAATTTATTTTCTATGAGTGTGCATGTATGTATGTGTACGGTTTTAGCTATGTATGGGCATACTAGGATCTTTATTTTTAGAAGCTTGTGGAGTAAGTTAGCACCATGTAGAAAGTAGATTAGTAGAGAAGTGCAATTAGGAAATTAACCAACAAATAGGAAATGATATTAGTGCCTTAATCTACTCTCTTTGTCTAGTTGACATGACCTAAGCCATGCAACATTTTGGAAAGCCAAAATTGCCCCTCACACTTGCATTAGGACCGAATTCTACAAGGGCAAGAAGGGAAATGCTCGTTTGTCTATATAAGCCTAGAACCTTAGTTCATTTCACCCCATTTTTCTTCATTTCCCATTTCATTTTCTAAACACCCTTCTAAGAGTACCAACAAGCTCTTAGAAAAGAGAGAGAGGGAGAGAAATAGAGAGAGAGGCCGTGAGCTAGGAAGGAAGAAGGAAGAGGAGATCAAGTCCAAAACTTAGGTTTCTCTTGGAGATCAAGTCTAGAAGGTTGAAGATCATCTCTTTTATTTGGTGTGATTCGAAGATCCTAGGGTATTAGAGTTAGTTTTATTTTCTAAGTCTTGTAAGGTTTATTTGTTCTTGCATGTTTATTTTTCTAGTAGATCTATGATTGCATGTGTAACATCCCTGAATTTTAGTTCCCAAATAATTCGTGCTTTGTGATTTAAATGTTTTGCTTTAGCTTGATGTGTTAGAACTTAATCATGTTTAGATAGCAAATCGTGATTAGGGTTAGATCAAACCTAATTTATTGAGGAAACCGCAATTGGTGGTTGGAGAGACAAAGGAACCCTAGGAATACACCTAGAAGGGGGGGGGGGTTGAATAGGTGTACAAGATACCTTGAAAGATTTTTGAACGAAACAAATTGAAACAATCAAAACAAATGATTTTTGCAAATTCTACAGCACTTAATCGATTAACCTGCAATTTACTCGAGTAGTACTCGATTAAACTTGAACTTAATCGATTAGATATGACAGAAAACAGAAAAATCAATTTTTCATTCGAATAGGAAAATCAATCAATTCACATGCAAGATCAGAGATTCAGCGGAAATATTACCACTTTGTAGGACATTCACTTGAGATGCAAGTGTGATACCAATTGAAAATGTGAATATAGACATTCATAGTTGAGACCAATTGAGAACATGTGTCATTCATTTGCATCTTCAATCAAACCTACAAAACAATCATGCATTGCTTTTTGGTATCCAAATGGTTTTGGATCCATTTTTGTTAGTGTAGGGACTTTCACCCTTTTTCATCCAAACAAAATTTCCTTTAGGTATACCATGCACTTTAACATAACACACATTTGAAGTATGTCCATGAGTACCACAATAGAAACATGTTGGAGGATTTGAAAAATCAACTTTAGAAAAATCAACAACATTTCTATGAGAATTACTCTTAGCATTAGTATAACCCAAACCAAACTTGTTTGAATTTTCTCTTTGAAAATTTAACAATGTGCGCAATCTAATATCACAAATGGTGAAACTTGCAAGCTTATTTTTCAAAATAGCATTTTCATCCTTGAGCAACTTGCACTTCTCACAATCAACCACAATATTCACTCTACTAGCACAATCACAAGAAGAACTAGCATATATAAGATCAAGAGTTTCATTTTCAAGATTAAGCTCATCAACTTGTTTTTGAAGATCTAAAATCTCTTTTTGATGTTTCAAAATGAGCTTCTTTCTTTCAATGTTTTTCAAAGCTAGTTTTTCAAGTTGTTCATACATTTCTTCATAACCATTATGTAACAATTCATATTTAGAAGAAATTTCGGATTTAGATTCACTTACATTGCTATCCTCGCGTTGATAACTTGATTCATCATTTGAACTTTGTTCTTCATCATCTTCTAGAGTTATCAAGTTGAGACAAGCGGCTTCTTCATTATCCAATGAACTACTTGATGTGCTTTTCTTGTTATCTTCATCACTATCCCAAACTATGTATGCTCTTTTAGATTTAGAATTTTTCTTGTCTTTCTCTTTCTTCTTGAGATACCTAGAGCATGAATACTTGAGATGTCCGGGCTTTCCACATTCATGGCAAACTACACCTTCTTTTGAAGTTTTGGTCTTATAGTGTGGGGAATCCTTCTCTTTACTTTTGTCCTTGTTCAACCTTCCTTTTCTCCTTAGAAACTTGTCAAACTCTTTTAACAAAAGTTTCATGTCTTTTTCATCAACATCCGAATCGGAATCTTCACTATCATCATCATCGGAACTATCTTTCTTTTTGTATCCACTTTTGACTTTAAGAGCAAGTCCCTTTCTTTCTTTGTTCTTATCCGACTCTTCATTGATACTTAATCGTCCAAGCTCCATTTCATGTTCTTGAAGCTTTCCGAAAAGTGTTGCTAGATCCATAGCATCCAAATTCTTAGATTCAACAATAGCCGTTACTTTTGGTTGCCAATTCCTGTCTAAACATCTCAACACTTTGTTAGAAAGTTCACCTTGTAAGAAAGTCTTACCAAGAGCAAGTAAATGATTTATAATGTGAGTAAAACGCTTTTGCATATCATTTATAGATTCATTTGGAAGCATAGTAAATAACTCATATTCACGCATCAAAGCATTCAATCTAGCTCTCCTAACCTCACTAGTTCCTTCATGAGTCACTTGTAAAGTGTCCCACATTTCCTTAGCACTAGAACATTGAGAAACTCTAAAGAACTCATCATATGACAAAGCGGACGTGATGATATTCTTAGCCTTATAGTCATATTGTACTTTCTTTCTATCATCATCTTTCCACTTGTCCTCGGGGATCAATTGTTCTACACCTTCAACTAAACTAGAGGGGATATGAGGACCTTTTTCAACTACTTTCCAAATTTCACTATCTATGGCTTGGATAAAGATTTTCATTCTAACTTTCCAATATGCATAGCCTTCACCGGCAAACAATGGAGGACGATTTATTGAACAACCTTCACCACCAAAGGGATTCATGGAACCCATTGCGATTTTCTTAAAGGATCTTTACGAAAAAGCTCTTATGCTCGTGTCTTTCGACCGAGCTCTGATACCAATTGAGGAAACCGCAATTGGTGGTTGGAGAGACAAAGGAACCCTAGGAATACACCTAGAAGGGGGGGTTGAATAGGTGTACAAGATACCTTGAAAGATTTTCGAACGAAACAAATCGAAACAATCAAAACAAATGATTTTTGCAAATTCTACAGCACTTAATCGATTAACCTGCAATTTACTCGAGTAGTACTCGATTAAACTTGAACTTAATCGATTAGATATGACAGAAAACAGAAAAATCAATTTTTCATTCGAATACGAAAATCAATCAATTCACATGCAAGATCAGAGATTCAGTGGAAATGATTAACACCTATATTCTTATTGATTAACCTAGTTATGAAAATGATTTTCCCTTTATCAATTTTAACTATTAAAGATTCAATTCAATCAATTATGAAAATCAATCTTTCTAGGTTTTCAACCAAGAACGCAATCAAATGACTTGAATATAAAGAGTAAGGGTTTAGAGATACGACACAGTGATTTATCCTGGTTCACTTTCATCCACTTGAAAGCTACATCCAGTCCCCTCTTCAACCAAGAGAGATTCTTCACTATCAGGAATTAGAGTTCTCAAATTACAAGTGATTGCCTCACAAGACTTCCTTCTTGCTAGCCTACAAGAGATAACCGACACCCTTGCCTTGTAATCCTATTGATCTTCTCTCTAATCTAACCTCTACCTCTTGTTGATAATTGACACAACAAGTCTTCAATTGCTTGATGATAAACCACACACCAAGGCTTCACTTGCTTGATTCACAACCAAGACTTCTTCTTCTCCAATGAGATTTGCTTGATGATAATCGACACACCAAGGCTTCTTGTTTGTTGTAGTGGCTTGCCTTCTTGCAAATATTACAACACAATAGAAAACACAAAACAATCCTATGAATCTCAATCAAGAGTTATGACAATTCACCATAAGAGATTCAAAGGTTCTTGATCAAAGAATATGAAAATATGAGAACTTTGATCTTTAGAAAATGAGAGAGAATAGAGTGGCTTGATTCTTTGTAAAACTTTTATGAAATGATTCTAATTGATCACAAATAATAGAAAAAGGTTTATATAGAATACCCAAAAGTTGTAGCACTTGAAAACTGATTTTGAGAAGTGAAAAACGTATTTTAAAAATCAGTTCAGCAGTACTTAATCGATTAAGTTGCAGACTACTCGAGTAGTACTCGATTAAGTTAGTCACTTAATCGATTAAGTTGGTACTGCACATGTTCAAAACTTGTTTTCTCAAAATCCAACCTTTCCTTTAAAACCTTTAATCCACCTATTGATTATAGGTTAAGTGAAAACTCAAATTATGATTAAATCATGACTTATGAATGAGATTCACTACCCTCTATAATAATCTACCCAAATAAAAAACCTATTAAGCTTGAGAGGCAAAAGATAAAAGAAATACAAATACACTCAAACTTAGGTCTTCATGAGCTTGCTTTCTCTCTTCTTCATTTGATGTTTGTTGTTGCTTGTTGAGCTTGAAACTTGATCAACACTTGTAGCTTGTTCAAAAACACTTTGTCATTATCAAAACATTCATCATGTTCATCATGGAACTAACATTTATTAGGTTTAGACATGTGTGGTTTTAAGTTGATTTGGGATAGTTAGCTAATAGTCTAGTTATGAGTTAGATTAGCTTAATTATGAATGGCTTAAAAGTTAAGTGGATTAGATTAAGTCTAAGTGAACCTAATGGGCCTTGTGAGTGATGTTGGGCCATGAAAGTGTGTTGGGCCTTGTGTATGTGTGTGTGAAGCCGTGAAGAGTGTGTGTGTGTGTGTGTAGGCCGTGGTGTGTGTATGTGTGTGGAGTGAATGGTGTGTTGCATAAAGTTGTGAGGTGGCAAGCTCACATTTCATGCATGTGGTCAAAGTAATAGGTGTCAGCACCATAGTTCCTTCCTTTGCATGAAGTAGTGAGGTGTCCACACCAAAACTTACCCTTATGCCACCTTACCTCTTCACCTTTGACCATAAGCTTTTATAAAAGTGACCTTGTGTTGATGGGCATCATTTTGTTTTCCTTTTCTTCATGCCATCTTCACCACTTTCTTCTTCTTCTTTTCCAAGAGGCCTCACGGCCAACACCTCCACCACCCTCATCCTAACATTTTCTTCCATTAAAAAACCAAGAATCCTTACATACTCTAAGCCTAGATCATGAATACACAACATGCATAAGTGATTGAAGCTTAGAAGTGCTAATCCAACCCTTCCTTTTTCTTGAGGAGCTCACGGCCTCATCCACCACCACCCTTGTTCAACCTTAAATTTTTCCCAAACACAAGAAACCTTGGCATATTCATACCCTAGATCATGAATATGCCACTTACTTGAAGTTGTGTTGAATAAATTTCAATCAAAACCCAAATAGACCTCACGGCCAAACCTTGTTCAAGGCATTAGGATCTTTGGCTTGGTAGATCAAGAGGAGTCTTAGAGTCTTAGAAGCTTGGAAGTCAAATTTCAAGTGTCCAAGGAGGGAGTGTTGCTCACGGTTTTGGTGAGAAAGACGGCCAAAGGTTCTATGTTTTTTTTAGTGTCTTCAAGAGGTAAGAGAGAAGCTTACACATTTTCTAGAATAAGTCTTAAGCTTAGAAACTAGGGTGAGTCACCATGAGACTCAAGGGCACTAGTTAGACTTTGATTTTGGGCTTGGAGGCCGAATTTGGATGAATGATGACTTGTTATTGTTGAATGTGCAATGCTGAATTTTATGATTATGTTTTGTGTTGATGATTATATTACTTGTGTTATGTTGTTAATGAAATGTTCTATGCTGAATTTTGTGATTATGCTTTGCGTTGGTGATTAATTCCATAGGTTATGTTGTTAAGGGAATGCTTAGATCCTTGAATGAACTAGGCTTAAGTATTGACCCCAAAGATTTGAGTTAATTAGGCTCTAATTGTGAATTAGATAAGATGATTAAGTGTGATCATCACGGTTTTAGGTTTCAAAGCCTTGGTTAGGGAGTTAACTCAATAACTAAGAATGGTTTAGCTAACTAAGTGTTAATTAAACCTAGTTTTAGAAAACTAAATAGCACCTAGACCTAATTAAGTTGGACTTAATCCAAGATTAGTAACCTTAATCCCTGATTAGTCAACTAATCCAAGATTAGTTGGACTTGATCCAAGATTAGTAACCTTAATTTCCTGATTAGTCAACTAATCCATGATTAGTTAGACCTAATCCATGATTAGCCGGATTTAATCTGAGATTAGTCAATTAAGCTAGACTTAATCCATGATTAGTGAGACCTAATTCATGATTAGTGAGATCTAGTTCATGATTAGTGAGACTAAACTCCAGATTAGTGAGATTTAGTCCAAGATTAGTGGACTTAGTCCATGATTAGTCAACTGAAGTCAGTTAAACCTAGTCTTAAGTGATTAGGACTCACTTAACCGAAGTCTTAAGTAGTTAAGACTTGCTTATCCCAAGTTTTAGTCACTTGAGGTGACTTAGGTCAAGAAATGATGGGACCTTGACCGAACACTCAGACATAGACGTAATCTAGAACTAGTATGAATCTGCTATGTCATCTGTATGCTTAGATACTTATGGATACATGTTGGATGCCTATGGCTATGTATGTATCCATGCTGAACTGATGTCAAATGATTATGACATAGTTGGACTAATAATAAACATGGAACTTGAACATGTGCATGATAACCTAAGACTGCAAGAGTTGCATTGATACATACATGACATGAGCTAGGTTATCAGACCAGTCCCAATCTGAGGAACACCTACGCAGGTGGGAACGCCATAAGGCGTGCCTTTCCTACGCCGGTGAACCTGTGAACTGTTTTTGTAACTGAACTTGATATTTTATGAAAGCCTGCACAGGGTTCACCGTAAGTCGTGCCATTTACGCTGGTGGAAACACTGTAAGTCGTGCCGTTTACGCTGGTGGACGCACTGTAAGTCGTGCCTTTTACGCTGGTAGAAATACTGTAATTTGTGTCGTTTACGCTGGTGGAAACCCTATAAGTCGTGTCTTTTACGCTGGTAGAAATACTGTAAGTCGTGTCGTTTATGCTGGTGGAAACACTGTAAGTCGTGTCTTTTACGCTGGTGGAAACACGACTTACGCTGGTGGAAACACTGTAAGTCGTGTCGTTTACGCTGGTGGAAACACTGTAAGTCGTGCCTTTTACGCTGGTGGAAACACTGTAAGTCGTGCCGTTTACGCTGGTGGAAACACTATAAGTCGTGCCGTTTACGCTGGCAGACGTGCCGTAAGCCGTGTCGTGTTCTTGAACACACCGTTCCTCAGATCTGGACCCGGTGGACACAGAGGCCTCAGAGTTGGAGAACATGTACATGCATCATGCCACCTAACTTGAAGATAATAACTAAACTGGTGTTTGCTCATATGTACATGCATTAATGCACTGGTGATTGCTGCTGTTTATCTGGCTGTGAATGTTAGGGCTTAGGCTTATTCGATAATGCGACTGTGTTAGGCTTACTCTCCTGCCCTTTTAGGTGATGGCCGGATGCCTGCCTTGCATCGAGATTCGCCCGCTCCTTGATGGTGTTTGGGAGTATCGGGATCACCGGGCTGTTTCGAGGGTGAAGTAGAGATCACTCTCTACCATCCTAATCCCGTAGTTCGCTTTCGTCCTCGTAGGTTTCGTGGAACGAAACCGGTGATCTCTGACTATGGAATAGCTGCAGTGGACCAGTGACCAGCTCTGATGATACCCTTTCTTTTCGAGTTTTATGTTTTGTAAATGTTCTTTTGGTGAGGTATTGTCAGAGTGTTTTATTTCCAATGGACTTGTAACTATTTTGTATCGGACCTTTTATGACTTATTATCTACAACTATGGTTCACTCTACGCATTTCAATATTCCGCTTGCTTTTAATGAGCTTTGAAATCCGGTATTGATCAGTCTTATTTTAAAAGCACTCGCAATTGAGGGACTAAAGGTTTCATTTATGAAAATAATATTTATTGCGAAAACCCTCGACTGCTTTCCAATTCCTTTTAACTTGCCGGATTTCAATTCTTTGATTTTACTTACCAATCAAGTGTTTTAAAAGAAAAATTTTTCCACCCTAATTTTTGGAAAACTATACAAGTCCAAATGATTCGAAATCAAAAACCTTTTCGAAATGAGCGCGTTACATTTTTGTGGTATCAGAGCTGAAGGTCCTACACCTGGTCCATAGTCGGTTCTATCTAGATTAAGATAGTTGTAGGATTAGGATAGTCGTAGGACTTCAGTTCCCTTAGGTCTATTGTGATACTTAGCCTTTAGTGCAGGTTCACAATGACAGCTAGGAATCAACGTAACTTAGCTGAGGTTTCAGATAGGATCACTATGGTGATCGAGAACATGCAACAACAAGCTAACCAACCACCCCCAGACCAAGCGGGACAAGTCGAGTTCCGTAGTCTGTCCGAATTCCGAAACTGTAACCCTCCTAGGTTTGAGGGAGGTTTCAAACCCGATGAGGCTAACAAGTGGATAAGCGAACTGGACAAAATCTTCCAAACCCTAGGATGTACGGACGCTCAGCGGGTGACCTACGCCATGTACATGTTGTTTGGGGAAGTGCTCCGTTGTGCGATAAGTGAAAACGTCATCACTTCGGAGAGGTATGTCGGAAGCCGTTTTCTGGTTGCTTTAAGTGTGGTAAGCCGGGTCATTCGTCAAGAGACTGCAGAGAACCCGAGAAGGGTGACTCGAAGGGATCGGTGAATAGACCTATGGCTAGAGGGAAGGTGTTTACTCTCAGTGGTGCTGAAGCTAATCAAGCCCCTGATCTCATGCAAGGTACCCTTCTTCTTAATAGTCAACCTTGTAAAGTTTTGTTTGATTCTGGAGCTAGTCATTCTTTCGTTTCATATGAATGTGTGAATCGTTTGAACTTTCCCCTATCTGATTCACCATACTGCTTTAGAATAGAAACCCCAACTAATTCCCCTGTCCTTACTTCCAAAGCCTGTCTAAACTGTTTGGTTGAGGTACTAGGCCGCGTCTCGAGTGTAGACCTAGTCTGTTTACCTTTGTCAAAGTTGGATGTCATTCTGGGTATGGACTGGATGATGAGGAACCAAGTGATCATCGACTGTGATAAGAGGATAGTCTTGTACAAAGACTTTCAACCCTCGAACCCCGAACCCAAAGGCTTCATGTGTTTGTTCTCTGTAACGAGGGAAGAAGAGGAGAAGGGATAGAAGGAATACCAGTGGTAGAGGAGTTTCCGGAGGTGTTCACGGATGATGTACCGGGGTTGCCGCCGAATCGAGAAATCGAGTTTGGTATCGATCTAATCCCGGGATCTGGCCCAATCTCCATAGCACCGTATAGGATGGCGCCGCCGGAAATGGCTGAGTTGAAGAAGCAAGAAGAAGAGTTGTTACAGAAGCAATTGATCAGAACAAGTGTGTCTCCCTGGGGTGCGCCAGTGTTGTTTGTGAGAAAGAAGGAAGGAAGTCTGCGTATGTGTGTGGACTACCAACAGTTGAACAAGGTGACCATCAAGAACAAATACCCACTGCCAAGGATAGACGATCTTATGGATCAAGTTCGTGGAGCTTCTGTTTTCTCGAAGATAGATCTAAGATCTGGGTACCATCAGATAAGGATTCGGGAACAGGACATTCCCAAGACGGCGTTTCGGTCTCGTTATGGGCACTATGAGTATGTAGTGATGTCGTTCGGCTTGACGAATACTCCTGCTGTCTTTATGGACTACATGAATAGGGTCTTCAGACCGTACCTGGACTCGTTTTTAGTGGTCTTTATAGATGATATTCTGATCTACTCAAAGAGTCCAGAGGAACATGCAGAACACTTGAAGATTGTGTTGAAAGTTTTAAAGGAGAAGCAGTTGTACGCCAAACTCTCGAAGTGCGAGTTTTGGCTGGAGGAGGTTAAGTTTTTGGGACAGCATATCGATGGATTTTGTGTCAGGATTACCAAGGACGGACCGGAATTTTGATGCCATATGGGTTGTGGTAGATCGGTTAACTAAATCAGCGCATTTTATCCCCATGAATATGCATTATTCGATGGAAAGGCTTGCTCAACTCTACGTTGATGAGGTGGTACGACTGCATGGTATACCTTCCAGTATACTGTCTGACCGTGATCCAAGGTTTACGTCTCGGTTTTGGAACAGTATGCATCAAGCCCTGGGAACCAAGTTAAAGATGGGATCTGCTTATCATCCTCAAACTGACGGACAAACAGAGCGAACCATTCAGACGTTGGAAGATATTTTAAGAGCGTGTGCCTTGGAGGAACAAAGAAGTTGGGATAAGGTGTTACCGTTGGTGGAGTTTACCTATAACAACGGCTATCATGCGAGTATTGGGATGGCACCGTTTGAAGCATTGTATGGTAGAAAGTGTTAGACCCCACTATGTTGGTTTCAAGTGGGGGAGAATGCTTTAATCGGTCCAGAACTGGTGCAAGAAACAACTGAAAAGATTAAGATGGTACAAGAGAAGATGAGGGCAGCTCAAGGAAGGAAGAAGAGTTATGCGGATAAGAGGAGAAGACCTCTTGAGTTTTTAGAAGGAGAGCATGTGTTTATCAAAGTATCCCCGATGAAAGTTGTAGGCAGAGCGTTAAGAACCAAGAAACTTTCACCCAGGATCATCGGTCCGTACCAAATCCTTAGGAAGATTGGCCCAGTTGCGTACCAGATAGCCATACCACCATCCTTGTCTAGTCTGCACAATGTCTTTCATGTTTCACAACTTCGAAAGTTTGTGAACGACCCCAACTCTATCCTAGATATCCGACCCGATGACCTGTCTGTGCGAGAAAACCTAACTCTAGAAGCTGGACCGAGTTGTATAGCAGACCGCCGAATCACGCAAATTAGGGGAAAAGAAATACCCTTGGTTAGAATTGTTTGGGAACACAATGGTGTTCAAGAGTCAACTTGGGAAGCCGAAGCTACAATGCGTAGAGAATATCCGAAGTTGTTCCAGTAGAACAGAATTTCGGGGACGAAATTCCAGTAAGTGGGGGAGAGTGTGACATCCCTGAATTTTAGTTCCCAAATAATTCGTGCTTTGTGATTTAAATGTTTTGCTTTAGCTTGATGTGTTAGAACCTTTCAAAGTAAAGTGCAAGTCAAGTGTCAAGCAAGAAGCTTCAAGTGGTTTCCTCCCTTCCCTCATTAGGAATCAATGTAAGGCTAGAATAATTGTGTCACTTATGTTTAGGCCTTATTTAGAGTTATTGGAGAAGAACGTTTTAAATCTAAAGAATGTTTTAATTGCCAGAAGAGTTTTTCTATAAACGTGTTTTTAATGTCTTAATTGATTCACTGTGAAAATATATCTTGACAACCTCTAGCTGGATTTCTCTAAGTTGTGAAAATCTGTTCTTACAAGTTTGGACAGAGATAATCGATTACTCTTTCAAGATAATCGATTATTTATGTTGCATCATAGAAAATCCAGAGAGTGTGTAATCGAGTATTTGAACTTGGCTAATCCATTACTTTTTGTATGAAAGTAATCGATTACTTGGCACAGATAATCGATTACTGGAGTTGCATCATATATTTTCCAGAGGCTGTGTAATCGATTAATTGATTAGTGTTAATCGATTATATCAGTTGCATCATATATTAAACAGAAGTGAAGTAATCGATTACATGCATGTGATAATCGATTACTGAGTTTTCAAATGAATTTCAAAGTTTCTATTTTTAAAGGGATAATCGATTACCTCTCTAAAGTAATCGATTACCTCAAGTTTTATTGAAAAACGTGTCAGAATCATTTTGATTTATTTCCAGATTTGTTTTTATATAATTGATTCTGATTTATTTTCAAAATTCGAATTTGATTTTGTTTTTGAAAATATTTCCTTATTTGTTTTTAAGATTCAAATCTTTGATTTATCTCCTAAATCTATTTTATTTGTTTCTGATTTCAAAATTGATTTTATTCTATTTTATTTTATTTTATTTGATTTGGATTTCAAAAACTTATTTTATTTATTTCATTTCAGAAAATCAATTTTGAATATTTCCGGTTTTGATTTCATTCTTATTTTAAATTTGATTTATTTCCAAAATCAGTTTTGATTTGATTCTGATTCTATTTTTCAAATTCAAAATTTGAATTTCAAATATTTTCAAATCCTTGGTTTTAATTCTTAAATCTTTATGATTTTGTTTTTGATTTTAAACATGTGTTATTTGTGTCTTTAAAAAGGTTTTGAATCAATCTCATTTTTGCTCTCTCCAACCTTTTTCTTTTGAGCGCTTCTCTTCTTCTCTTCTCCTTCAACCAGTTCTTAAACTTTGATATTATTTCTTGAAGAGAAAGAATTATTTTGGCCATAGTACTTGTGATTTAAATTCAGCACCATTAGAGCGTTATTGTTGTATCAGTGTTATATAGAACACAACTTTGTTAGAAGCCTATATTGTTGTATCAGCACTAAGAAGAGTGCATCATAGTTGTTGTGCCCAACTCATACTGTAACCATTTGTGTAAGGGGTGTGTGACCCTTAGAGACTAGGGAGTGAATCTCCTAGTGCGGACGTGCGGCGTTCGTGGTTGTAGGGTGAGGAACCCTGTTGTGTGGGTAGTGCTAGACGAACGGTGGGGCACCTAGTAGTTAGGCTATCTGGTTGTTGTTGAGGTCCTTAGCGAACGGAGATTCCTAGTAGCGTGCGGGGTGCTCTGGTTGTACTTGGGGATGCGAGGCGTCTTTGGTATAGTGAAAGCTCAAGCGGGTCGCTTGGGGACTGGAGTAGGCCGGGTTTGCCGAACCAGGATAAAATCTCCGGTGCAATCTCTTCTATCCCTCATCTCTTTATTTTCGTTATTGTTGTTGCATGTGCATTGTTGTTATAATTATCATTATTGCATCATAGCGATTATTTTCATAATAATTAATTTAAAGGATTTTAAATTAATTAGCGCGGTAACATTGTTTTCGTTGTTCTTATTTTAATTTGTTTTCCGCGCATATTAGTTTTTATTATTATTATTATTATTAAAGCTTCCGCAAAATCGTTTTTATTCAATATATTAGTTTTCCGCTGCAAAATCTCTTTAAGTTTATTGAAAACGATTTAATTCGAATAATTTCCAATGTTTTCATAAACACCCAATTCATCCCCCCTCTTGGGTGTCGGCTGCCAATCCTATCAATAATTCTAACAATTGTCTTTATATATTTCCTGATTTGTTTTTGATTTGATTTTGAATTTGATTTATTTCCAAAATCGTTTTTGATTTGATTCTGATTTCAAATTCAAAATTCAAATGTTTTCAAATCTTTTATTTAAGAAAAGTTTTCTCTCTTCCAAAAATAATTCTTCTGATAATATTTTTGAAAAAATCTGTTTTCACGTTTTGTTCTTCTTCTTCTCCAACTCTGAGTTTTGGCCTATGTTAGAGTGAAACCTTTATCCATAGCCATTAGAACTTGTATTGTTGTATCAGTGTTATATAGAACACACTTTTGTTAGAAAGCCAAATTGTTGCATCCGCACTATCAAGAGTGCATCATAGTGGTTGTACCCAATCATTCATATCCGTAACCAGTGTTGTAAAGGGGTGTGTGACCCTTAGAGATTAGGGAGTGAATCTCCTAGTGCGGACGTGCTGCGTTCGTGTTTGTAGGGTGAGGAACCCTTGTGTATTGGGTAGTGCTAGACGAACGGTGGGGCACCTAGTAGTTAGGCTATCTGGTTGTTGTTGAGGTCCCTGGCGAAAGGAGGTTCCTAGTAGCTTGCGGAGCGCTCTGGTTGTACTCGGGGACGCGAGGCGTATTGGTTTAGTGAAAAGCTCAAGCGAGTCGCTTGGGGACTGGAGTAGGCCGGGTTTGCCGAACCAGGATAAAATCTCCGGTGCAATCTCTTCTATCCCTATCTCTTTTATATTCTGTTGTTATATTTATTTGTTGTGCATCATAACAACTATTTTCGTATTAATCTATTTTAAGCGAATTTAAAATAATAAGCGCGGTAACGGTTTTCATTGTTCTTATTTAATTCGTATCCGCGCATATTAGTTTTTCTATTATTATTAATATTATTCGCTTCTGCGCAACCGTTTTCAACATTATATTGTTTTCCACTGCAAAATCTCTTTAAGTTTGTTGAAAAAGTTTTAAAGCGAATATTTTCCAATGTTTTCGTAAACACCCAATTCACCCCCCCTCTTGGGTGTCGGCTGCCAATCCTATCATTAATTCTAACAATTGGTATCAGAGCTTCGTGCTCTGGTAAAGGCCTAACAGCCTGAGCTAAAGATCCATTGTAGATTGGCAGCGTTGGGATATTTTATTTGTTTTAATATGGAGAGTTTTACATTCGATGAAGCACCATTTTTTGATGGAAATAATTTTCATTATTGGAGTGCTAGAATGAAAATTTTTCTTCAATCTATTAGTTTTCGTTTATGGCATGTTGTTCTTAATGGTTTTGATTTTAAGCCAAAACACGTTTTACATGAATTTGATGAAAAATATTTTTCCTTGAATTTTCAAGCTATGCATATTTTGAAAAATGCTTTGATCTATGATGCATATGCTATAGTTGAAAATTGTGAATGTGCTAAGGATATTTGGGACACTTTACATATACACTATGCTACTAATGATCTTCATGGAAGTGTTAGTGTCCACAGGAAAAAGGAGGAGAAGGAACAAGAAGAAAATGATATTGAGCATGAGATATCAAACTCCCTGGACGAAGATTATGATGATGAAACAGAAAGCGTGGGAAGTAGCTCAACATGCGATGAGGATGAATTAGAAAGGCTATTTGAAAGCTTCATGGACTCAGTGGAGGATTCAAGGTTTTCGGATGAGGAATCAATGGCAGATGAACATGAAACATCCGATCACTTGGCTCATGAGGACCATGAGGTAACTTCAATTATTCCTTATTCTAAATTTCTACAATATTCATTTAATGAGTTACATGATGATTTGACACATTTGGAAAATAGAAACTTGGACTCTTTACAAAAATTATCTCTAATTGAAAATGAAATTGATATTTTGAAAATGAAAATATTTTTGATAAAGAGATATTTTTAGAAAACAGCTCCTCAACCATTTTTGAAAATTGCTTACATATTGAAAAACAAGTTGAGGAAGCACTTTTTGAAAGTAACATTGAAAAATGAAATTGTTCAAATTCTTTACTTGATGAAATTGAAAATAATGTGGATATCCAAAAATCAAGTAAAGTGGATGACAATAATATTTTTCAATGTGAAATAAAAAATTCCAAGTTTCATGAAAATAATTTTGAAAAAGTCAAACCATCATCCGAACCCATTATTTGCAATTATTGTGGTTGTTTAGGACATATTTCTCATTTATGCTTTTATCGTAAAAATTTAAATATGAGAAATAATATGCAATGGGTTCCAAAGGCTTCTAAGGAACCTAAGACTAACCCCAAAGGATCCAAGATGCAATGGGTACCAAAGTGTTCTCCTAGTATTTCAAATGTGCAGAATTTTATTAAAAAGGATGAACCAAGTGGAGGAGAAAAGGGGAAAGTGTCAAGGGTTATTTCCAAAAGTCAAAGAAATAGATGGATTGGTCAAAGGAGAAAAGTACCTACAACCAAAGCTTCTCGTGTATCTAAAAGTGAAATCAAATGGTCTAGGACCTCAAGCAAGAAGCAATGGTTAAGGAAAAACGTCTCCTTGATCAACAAGTCCAAGGTATCAAATTATCATTCCTACTATAACAACGACTACACAAAGGTATACCTGGACTACTCTATTTTTTGTGCATACCAAGGTGTATCATGAATGCTGAAATCTTTTTGAAAACCTTTTATTTCTCATGATCACTCCTTGGATAAAATAAATCATGTGTGTCTTGCTTTATTTGAAAATCTTTTTAAGCACATGATTATATTTTTTTTGTGTGCATTTGACCATGTTGTCCTTCATTTGCTTCAATATTTGAAAAGTCAAAATGCCTATTTATGCTTGTGCTACTAATCCCTAAGGATCCAATTACATTGGATACCAAAAGAAATGTTCTTAAATAATTTTTGCAGATACTCTTATAAGCACTACCAAGGCATAGTTCAAAGATTATCTAAAGGTGATATTTGGGGAAGTACAATACATTGAACAAGAGGAGAGCCCCTTCAAAATGCTAAATGATAAATCTTCAAATGAGAGAACTCCAAAGCAATCCTTCCCACGACTTGAGAAAACTTCACCTACGATAAGTATCACTGGTCCTAATTTGTGTTTAAATATCTTGTGATACTTGTTTATGTGATATATGCCTTATATGACAATATGTGCTAAATTGAATATTTTTTTGTCATGGCATATAGGATTATCATGATTTGATGATGCTTCATATAGTAAGCATTCACATGTTTTGATGATGCATTTTTTTTATCTCCCTTTTGTGTTATGCCTGTTTTGAAAAATTCTTTTAGAAAGGGGGAGAAAAATAATTTTTGAATATTTGCATTGAAAACATGTTTTGTATTTCCACTCCGTTTTGACATCATGCGCTTTTTAAATTGTTTATTGGGAAAAAAAATTTATCCCATAATTCTTTTTGCTGATGTCAAATAGGGGGAGAAATATTGTTATAGAAAATTATGAATATTGTGCTTATATGTTTGTTTGCTAATTGATTCATAATTTCTCTATAATGATTTGTCATCATCAAAAAGGGGGAGAATTGTGGAAATATATGATTTCCCCTATGCCTAGTGCATTGTGTTTTGATGATAACAAATCATGCTATTTGTTTTACCTTTATCCTGCCTATACTTGATTAAGTGTATTTACATCGTCCATTATATATTCTTAATGTGTTAACTGACTTGGGCATTGGAGATACCCTCTTGCAGGATATTGGAGTCCCTAGTTGATGCAAAGGTTAATTGTATTTTATTTATATCTTATGTGCATCAATTCAGAGGGAGACAATGATATTCCTATGTGTGAGGGGGAGATATATTTTTTATATATGCATACTGCTTTAACCCTTGTCTTGCAGAGAATAGGTTTGACATCAACAAAAAGGGGGAGTGTTAGAATTCAACGTGGAAGAACGTTGAAGAGTTTTGATGATGCCAAACAAGAACCTTTCAAAGTAAAGTGCAAGTCAAGTGTCAAGCAAAAAGTTTCAAGTGGTTTCCTCCCTTCCCTCATTAGGAATCAATGTAAGGCTAGAATAATTGTGTCACTTATGTTTAGGCCTTATTTAGAGTTATTGGAGAAGAACGTTTTAAATCTAAAGAATGTTTTAATTGCCAAAAGAGTTTTTCTATAAACGTGTTTTTAATGTCTTAATTGATTCACTGTGAAAATATATCTTGACAACCTCTAGCTGGATTTCTCTAAGTTGTGAAAATCTGTTCTTACAAATTTGGACAGAGATAATCGATTACTCTTTCAAGATAATCGATTATTTATGTTGCATCATAGAAAATCCAGAGAGTGTGTAATCGAGTATTTGAACTTGGCTAATCCATTACTTTTTGTATGAAAGTAATCGATTACTTGGCACAGATAATCGATTACTGGAGTTGCATCATATATTTTCCAGAGGCTGTGTAATCGATTAATTGATTAGTGTTAATCGATTATATCAGTTGCATCATATATTAAACAGAAGTGAAGTAATCGATTACTGAGTTTTCAAATGAATTTCAAAGTTTCTATTTTTAAAGGGATAATCGATTACCTCTCTAAAGTAATCGATTACCTCAAGTTTTATTGAAAAACGTGTCAGAATCATTTTGATTTATTTCCATATTTGTTTTTATATAATTGATTCTGATTTATTTTCAAAATTTGAATTTGATTTTATTTTTGAAAATATTCCTTTTTGGTTTAAGATTCAAATCTTTTATTTTATTCTTTAAATCTATTTGATTTGATTTTGATTTCAAAAATATTATTTTATTTATTTGATTTCAGAAAATCAATCTTTATATACAACTCTGAGTTTTGGCCTATGCTATAGTGAAACCTTTATCCATAGCCATTAGAACTTGTATTGTTGTATCAGTGTTATACAGAATACACTTTTGTTAGAAAGCCAAATTGTTGTATCCGCACTATTAAGAGTGCATCATAGTGGTTGTACCCAATCATTCATATTCGTAACCAGTGTTGTAAAGGGGTGTGTGACCCTTAGAGATTAGGGAGTGAATCTCCTAGTGCGGACGTGCTGCGTTCGTGTTTGTAGGGTGAGGAACCCTTGTGTATTGGGTAGTGCTAGACGAACGGTGGGGCACCTAGTAGTAGGCTATCTGGTTGTTGTTGAGGTCCTTGGCGAAAGGAGGTTCCTAGTAGCTTGCGGGGCGCTCTGGTTGTACTCGGGGACGCGAGGCGTCTTGGTTTAGTGAAAAGCTCAAGCGAGTCGCTTGGGGACTGGAGTAGGCCGGGTTTGCCGAACCATGATAAAATCTCCGGTGCAATCTCTTCTATCCCTATCTCTTTTATATTCTGTTGTTATATTTATTTGTTGTGCATCATAACAACTATTTTCGTAATAATCTATTTTAAGCGAATTTAAAATAATAAGCGCGGTAACGGTTTTGCATATTATAATCCCCGATTAATGAAATGGTAATTATAAATTAATTATAATTAATTATTTCCATATTAATCCTTGATTAAAATATGTGTTTATATAATTGGTATATGTGTGTGAATTGATTTAATAAATATAATAAATGCCTAAGATGAGTATTTTGCATATTAGTCCCTGGGTTGGGACCTAGAGGTAATTATAGTAAATATTTTGGAGGGAAAGTAAATAAAATAATTATTTTTCAAAAATTGGGAAAAATACTCGAGTATTTTCTAAAAAAAACTCGAGTATTCTGGGTCAAACTGCACGAGTGAGTGCGTTTGGTGAGTCACCACGAACGATTCTCTTCTCTCGCCACGAAAACACCTTCTTGCCAACGCCATGGGTGGCGTGTCGACGTGCATGAGCTATCTTTGCTTCTATTTAAACTCATCAACATCCCTTAGTTGAAGATTTTGGATCAAATTGCTTTGTTGAAGAAGTTAGGGTTCTGAGTTTGTGCTCTTCGATTCTTCTTCTGTGAGTTGAATTGAGTGATAATCTATACACGAATACAAAGCTCACATCTCGAGCTTTGTATAAACACCAAAATCGTGAGGATTGAGTGAGTGTGTTGGGAGAATTGGAGATTAGAAGTGAAGCTGTTCTTGGCCAAGCTTGTGTCTGGAGCTTACTTTGATCTTGATTTCTGGTAAGCTCACGAATTCTTGAGTCTCAAATTCGATTCCTTTAGTTAGATTATGTTGCATAGAGTCCAGAAAATCTAATTTCCCCAATTTAATCTTCTATTTCATGTACAAACCAATTCCATTTTGGTGTGGTACTCAAAATGCTCTGCATGTGGCATTTGAAGTTGGTCTGAGAATTGTGGAGCCTTTTTCTTGTCAATTCTTGTTTGGAAAACATCTGAGAGGTAAGGGGAAGTAATTATATTCACTAGATAGAGTTTAATTTCATTAAATGTGTTAGAGAGCCACCAAGAGGCTCGAAGGGCTTAGTTTGAATAGGAACTTTGGTTTGGAGACCAATCCATGCTCTATGACTGTGATGAGCAAGTTCTATATCATGCATGCAAGCTTAAATGAACTTTGTTTCATGAATATTGTGCTTATTTTGCAATTTGAAGTGTTGAGTTGCTAAATTGTATATTTCATGCATAATGGATTGATTCTCTGTCAAATTTGTTATTTGATATGAAATGAGTATGTTAACATGTTCAATATGTGGTATATGAACTATTGTGATCACTGTTTTGGGTTAAAAATGTTTAGAAATTGAAATGGTATGTAAAAACCAAGTTTCACTCTGTTCTGTCTGCAGATACTCGAGTATTTGGCTTAATACTCGAGTATTTCGTGGTGCACCAGAGTGAAAATTGGCGCACCAACTTGGGAATCAGATTGAACACTCGAGTAATGTATGAACTACTCGAGTATTCTGGGTAATGGAATACTCGAGTATCTCATGAATTACTCGAGTATATTTATGAAGACCTGAAACCCTAAATCTCTGAAAAGACATGAACGACTCGAGTATAATTATGAACAACTCGAGTAGAATCTGGAAAATGATAAACTACTCGAGTATGTTGGGAAAAACTCGAGTATTTTTAGTCAGATACTTAAAAATACCATTTTTAATTCTAAGTCATTTTGTAACTCTTAGAGGACAATAAACCAAGTGATCCTGGACTTAGAGGAAATTGATTGACGTTATGATGTTTTCATTTGAATAATGATACGTTGCTCGGGAGGCACGTAATGTATTAATAAAAGGATAAAACATCAATCAATCTCTTTTAAGTAAGGTAATGCATTCATTCTGGAGTTTGGTTGGTAGGACGTATATCATGTTTTTGGTAAACATGTGGAGGGCCTCTGGGAGTGCCAATACGCTTGCTTGATGACACGTCGTTGACGTGGTCGGCTGAGGGAATGCCGATATGGTTATACCGTTTGGATGACGGTCCGTTTGGATGACGGGATATGCTTGGGTGGCATGGATACCAAGCTTGTCGTGTACATTCTAGGTGAATGTACGAATTGTTGCATACCTAGGAATACAACGCACTGTTGAGTGCTGGGTTGTCAGGGATGGACGTCAGAGAGTGACATAGTATGATGGAGATAGGCTTGAGAGCTAAAGTCATGCATCATGCCACTCATTTAAATTAATGAAGATAAATGAAATAAGTGTGAGCATCCTATGTGCATTCACTAACTGCTAAGTGTTATATGTGATTGTTGTTATTTGATGCATGTTTACATATTCATATTGCACAATTTATTCTCTATTGGTTACGTGTATAGAATTGCTTACCCCTATGCCCTTGTAGGTGATGTCTCGTTACATTGCTTGCATCGAGATCCGGCCACTTCCTAGTGGCACATGGATCTATGAGGACCATCGCGCGGTGTTCGAGGGTGAGGTAGAGATTACCTTCTACCACCCGAACCCGTTGATCCGATTCCGTCCTCGTAGATTTAGGATTTCCATCATATACACTATGCATGTACCCCCGTTTTACACTTACCATGGACCACCTCCCACGCGACCAGCTCGCTCTTACCATAGTTTTCGTTTTCGACCTACCCGCTCTAACCCTTTTACATCGAGAGTCGTCCACGAGGAGACTCCCCCTTCTGATCCGAGGAGCCCAGTCAGGGTTTCACCATCCCCTGACCCGGTACCCAGTGGTAGGGTACACTCTCCCTCGGACGAGATCAAGGAGGATCCGGTGGAGGACGAGAGTGGGAGCGAGCCTGTCGTGCATTCTACTGGGAGTGACTGGAGGGACGATGATCCCTAGGTATATGCATATGGTATGTGATGAGGATCAATGGGTCCGATGTGTGGATGTTGTGGAGGAGACTTGCTGCTGCTGCTGTGTTGATGATGATGCTACTACCTTTCTACTTGTGTTTTTGGAGACTGCTACTACTACTACTACATCTGATGCTGCCGGATCTATGTGATTACCCCTGGAGTTGTATTTTGATTATGTATATATATAGTGTAGATATACTTTTGGAATACTCTAGGGCTGCAATTACACTGTGATGTAGATCCGTTTTTATGGACTTGTACTTTTGGATCTTGGAGACTATCATGATGGGACTATGTATTATGACTCTTATCATATATGTATAAAACCTATGTTTATATTACTATCAGTTGCATAGTCCAATAATTTCCGCTTACTCTGATTTAATCTATTTAAGAGCTCGGCTATAAATATTATTTGATGGCATTAATTTTATCGAACAAAGCATGGGTAACTTTGATTACTTGTATGATACAAAGAGGTTTCCAAAGAGCGAATGTTACCCTATTTGTGAAAAGGTTTTAGAGATCGCCGAACTCGATACAAATGTTTTGAAATGGTTTAAAGTTTATTCTCCAAGAATTCCAAATGACGATTTGTGCACCCGCTTTGAAAGAAAATCTTATTTTCCCTATTTTCTTAACACTCACAAGTCCATACATTATCCAATATGAAAGCTTAATTACTTTATTATATTTGGGTAATCCGGAAGGGTGTCACACTGAGTGGTATCAGAGCAAAAGTCAGATCCTGTAGTAGTGGAAGTAGTTCAGAAAGGTAGCCATCAACATCAAGCAGGTATCTCCAAGGCAATCACATTACTTTGAATGTTTTTATTTTGTTTGTTGAGGTTTAAATACCCTTGATTTGTTTGTATCTTATCTCTTTGAGTACAAGACGCAATTGATTGTAGATTTAATAAGTTTAAGATAGAGCCTTAGAATAGGTAGTGTAATGGAAGTTTCTTTGGTTCAACATATGTGACCATAAGCCCATAGCGCAGGTCTAATATGGCAACTAGAAACCAAAATCACACTAATACGATGCTAGAAAGGATCACCATGGTGCTGGAAGCCATGCAACGACAGTCTCAACAACCATCTCAACCGGTCAACCCGTCTCATCAAGGTAATGTGGGTAACGCTGAAGCGAAGACTTTGGCTGATTTTAGAAGTTGTAATCCGCCAAAGTTTGAAGGAGGATTTAAATCGGAAGAGGCCAATAAGTGGATTCACACCATGGATAAGATCTTGAGAACGTTGGAGTGTTCTGATGTTAAAAAGGTGGCGTATGCAACCTACATGTTAGAGGAGGAAGCTGAGAACTGGTGGAATCACACGATTCAACTTCTGCAATATGAAGGAAGAGAGGTAAGTTTGGGAGTATTCATGGAGAAGTTTCTCCAAAAGTATTTCCCTGAGGACTTGAGAAGGAAGAAGGAGGTAGAGTTCTTGCAGCTGAAGCAAGGAAACATGAGTGTGGGTGAGTATGCAGCTAAGTTTGAGGAGCTGATGAAATACTCTCCATATTATCAGAACAATCCAGATGAGAGGAGTAAATGCGTTAAGTTTGAAGGAGGCTTGAGGCCAAAGTTGAAGTCGATCTTCAGTTACCAACGAATTCAAAGCTTTCCTGCACTGGTAGACATGTGTAGGATGTATGAAGATGATACCAAGGCTGAGGAGATGCAAGTCTCAGAGAATAAGGACAGTCAAGGCTATGGACCTCAGAGGCGTAAAGGTCTCAACAACCGAGGCAAAGGACCGTATGATCGCCGAGGGAAAGGCAAAGGAAAAGCTGGTGGTTCTGATAGAAGGGATTATCGGAGCGAGGCTCCATTCTGTGACAAGTGCAAGCGCAATCACTATGGCCGTGTGTGTTGGGGGACAAGTGGTTGCTTTAACTGTGGAAAGCCGGGACATTTCGCAAGGGACTGCAAGGAACCGGCCAAGGCCAACTCAAGAGGGGCTGCTGATAGGCCTATGGCTCAAGGGAGAGTTTTCACCCTTAGTGGTGTGGAAGCAAGTCGGTCTTCTGATCTGGTGCAAGGTAAATACTTGCTTAATGGTCAGTCTTGCTATGTTTTGTTTGATTCTGGTGCAACGCATTCATTCGTTTCGTATGAATGTGTAAACCGGTTAGGCTTGATGATGTCTGAAATGCCTTATGCTCTCAAAGTAGAAACCCCTACCAATGCTCCTGTTGTAGTTTCTAGAGCATGTCTTAACTGTTGTATAGAAGTGTTAGGACAAACCTCTAAAGTAGATTTGATTTGCTTACCCTTAGTGCAATTAGATGTGATCTTGGGAATGGACTGGTTAAGTCAAAACCAAGTAATCATTGATTGTGATAGAAAAGTAGTGACCTATAGTAGCCCAAAACCCTCCGGCTACGTGTGCCTGTTCAACTCTGAGGTGGAGGAGAATGGTCCAAGGATGGAAGAGATCCCCATTGTCAAAGACTTTCCGGAAGTTTTTGCTGATGAGATCCCTGGTCTGCCACCAAGAAGAGAAATTGAATTCGGTATCGACTTAGTTCCGAGAACTGGTCCCATTTCTATCGCTCCCTATAGAATGGCACCACCGGAAATGGCAGAAATGAAGAAGCAGATTGAGGAGCTATTACAGAAACAGATGATTCGACCAAGTGTGTCACCTTGGGGTGCTCCGGTTTTGTTTGTCAAGAAGAAATATGGTAGTATGAGGATGTGCATCGACTACCGGCAACTGAATAAGGTCACCATCAAGAACAAGTATCCGTTGCCAAGGATAGATGACCTTATGGATCAAGTTCGTGGAGCCTCAGTATTTTCCAAGATCGATTTGAGGTCAGGATACCATCAGATCAGGATAAGAGAAGAGGATATCTCTAAGACTGCATTTCGATCTCGATACGGACATTATGAGTACGTCGTGATGCCGTTCGGATTGACTAATGCACCAGCCATCTTCATGGACTACATGAATCGAATCTTTAGACCTTATTTAGATTCATTCGTGATTGTGTTCATTGATGATATTCTCATTTACTCTAAGAGCCCGGAGGAGCATGCCGAACACTTGAGGATAGTGTTGAGCATCCTAAAGGAGAAGCAATTGTACGCCAAACTTACAAAGTGTGAGTTCTGGCTGAAGGAGGTTAAGTTCTTGGGGCATGTGATTTCGGACAAGGGAATAGTCGTTGATCCGACGAAAGTGAGTTCGTTTTTGCAATGGGAGCAACCAAAGTCGGTCATGGAGGTGAGAAGCTTTCTTGGTTTGGCTGGTTATTATAGAAGGTTTATCGAAGGTTTCTCGAAGATCGCACTGCCTCTGACGAAGTTGACTCGGAAAGATCAACCATTCCTATGGGATGAGAAATGTGAAAGGAGTTTTCAAGAGTTGAAGGAAAGGTTGACATCGTCTCCTGTATTGGTTCTGCCCGATACACAAAAGAGTTTTGATGTGTATTGTGACGCGTCGAAACAAGGTCTTGGGTGTGTTTTGATGCAAGAGGGACAAGTCGTCGCCTATGCCTCGAGACAGCTAAAAGTTCATGAAATGAACTATCCAATCCATGATCTGGAGCTGGCAGGGGGTGGTGTTTGCCTTAAAGATTTGGAGGCACTATCTCTATGGCACTACGTTCCGGGTGTTCAGTGACCATAAGAGTTTAAAGTACCTCTTTGATCAGAAGGAGTTGAATATGAGGCAACGCCGATGGATGGAGTTTTTGAAGGATTATGAGTTTGAACTCCATTATCATCCTGGAAAGGCCAATGTTGTGGCAGATGCATTGATTAGGAAGGCAATGCACATCAGTGCAATGATGGTCAGAGAAGCTGCACTGATAGAGGAATTCCGGGATTTGAGTCTGACGATGCAAGTGGAGCCGACAAGTATCAAGATGGGGATGCTGCAGATTGCTAATGAGTTTCTACAAAGGATTCGGGAATTGCAAGGCAAGGATGAGAAGCTCATAGAAAAGAGGAAGTTGAGGGAAGAAGGCAAGGAATTGGAGTTTCAAGAAGGGAAGGATGGAATCCTTCGCTTTAAAACAAGGATTTGTGTGCCTGATGATTTAGAAGTAAGAAGGATGATTCTGGATGAAGCGCATAAGAGTAAGATGAGTATGCATCCGGGAGCTACCAAAATGTACCAGGACTTAAAGAAGCTATTTTGGTGGCCTGGTTTGAAGAAAGACATCGCTGAGTATGTGGCCTATTGTTTGGTGTGTCAAAAGGCCAAGGTGGAACATCAAAGGCCAGGAGGAGAGTTACTTCCTTTGGAGATTCCGTTGTGGAAATGGGATAGCATCTCGATGGATTTCGTGTCGGGATTGCCAAGGACATCTACTGGTCATGATGCAATCTGGGTGATAGTGGATCGTTTGACCAAGTCGGCGCATTTCATTCCCGTGAATATGCGATATTCGTTGGAAAAGCTCACCCAGTTGTACATCAAAGAAGTTGTTCGTCTGCACGGTGTACCATCAAGCATTGTATCTGATCGCGATCCGAGGTTTACATCGAAGTTCTGGGAAGATCTGCATAAAGCCTTGGGTTCAAGATTGAAACTGAGTTCTGCATACCATCCTCAGACTGATGGCCAAACGGAGAGGACTATTCAGTCATTGGAGGACATTCTACGAGCCTGTGCTTTGGAAGGACAAGGGAATTGGGAACAGATGTTGCCACTCGTGGAATTCACTTACAACAACAGTTACCACACGAGCATTGGAATGGCACCATTTGAAGCTTTGTATGGGAGAAAGTGCCAGACGCCGTTATGTTGGTTCCAAGTGAGAATTCTCTGGTTGGACCAGATTTTGTGCAAGAGACCATGGAACAGATCAGGATGATACAAGAGAAGATGAGGGCAGCTCAAAGTAGGCAGAAAAGCTATGCTGATAAGAGAAGAAAACCATTAGAGTTCGCCGAAGGAGACCATGTATTTGTTAGAATAGTACCAACCAAAGGTGTTAGTAGAGCCTTGAAAACTCAGAAACTATCACCTAAGTTTATTGGTCCCTACCAAATTCTCAAAAGAGTCGGCCCAGTAGCTTATCAGTTAGCCCTACCTCCGTCATTAGCTAACCTTCATAATGTATTCCATGTGTCTCAACTAAAAAGATATGTCCATGACCTCACCATTGTCCTTAGAATCCAACCTGATGACTTAGAAATTCATGAGAACCTAACCTTCAATACGAAAGCTTAATTACTTTATTATATTTGGGTAATCCGGAAGGGTGTCACATAGGTGCTATGTAGTAAATTGATATAGGAAAAAAATGGAATGGAAATGACTATATGTGATGAATGTGCGTCTTTGTACCTAAATGCTAAATGAGTTTAAATGTTAAATATTGTCAATTGTGAACAAAGGTCATGGCTTATGAATTGAACTTGTGAATATCGGATATGGAAGCAGATGATTTTGTGTAAACAAAAAGTAGAAGGTGATTTTATTATGTGGTGATAAAGCAAATAGGTAAGAAGGTGAAATATGTAACTTGAAATGGAGTGTAATATAAATGTTGGACTATGAAAGAGAATACTATTTGGTATGATTGTGATAACTGAGAAAGGAAATGAATAAGGTGATTACATGAATAATTAGTTGTGGAATGTGTGTTGTTGTATTTAAATGTGTTAAAATTGATTGAACAAGAACGTGAATAATTCTTGGCCTCTGAAATGAGGCGCCGAATATTGAGAATGTGGTATATATGTTGGCCTCTATTTTGAGGTGGCATTCCTTAACTTGTGATAAATGGTTTATGATGAGAATGATTAGGTGTTGAATGTGTGCCATTGTATCTAATTGTGTTAAGAATGTGGATATCGTATGAATGAGCAAATGTATATGTTATAATTGTTTTTTATAAGAAGATGAAAGTATGATTTGACCTCTGATGTGAGGTAATGGTAAATGAAAATGTGATAAGTGCGTTGGCCTCTGATTTGAGGTGACGATTAATGGAAAGTGATGTTTAGGCTGACCTCTGCTATGAGGGGCACAAAATGAATTAAAGTAATTGAGTGTTGACCTCTGACCTGAGGGACACAAGATGAAATGAATGTTAATGAGTGTTGACCTCTGACCTCAGGGACACCGGATTAAATAATGAGTTGGGTGTTGACCTCTGACTTGAGGGACACTGGATAGAATGTGTATGGGTGTGTTGACCTCTGACCTGAGAGACACACCGCGAATTAAGAGATTGAAGTGTTGACCTCTGACCTGAGGGACACAGAATGAAGTATAATGAATGGGTGTTGACCTCTGACCTGAGGGACACGTAATTTAAATAAGGAAATGAATGAGAGCCTCTGACTTGAAGTGATAATTGTGGTGAATGAAACTGTGCATTGGCCTCTGATTTGAGGTGATGTACCCATATGAAGAAAGTGGGTGAAAAGAAATAAAAGTAAAGGAAATGGATGTTGAAATGAATAACGGAAATGGATGTTGAAATGAATAATGAATATGGAAATAAGGAAATGAGTATGTTGTGAAATATGTGAATATTTGATTATTTGCTAAATGTGTTTGACCTAGTGGGTTGTTATGTCTAGTTAGAAACTGCTTTCTATTTCATGTGCAATGCTCACTCCCTTACAGTTTCAGGTACGGAGATTGAGCTGGCACAGCCCCCGGCCGAGCAGGAGTACTTTCCCTTACAAGGAGAGTAGGGTTATTATGGGATATGGAAGAATATTATGAACTTAAGCCTCCTACACTATTTTGATGTAAAATTTGTTATTCATATTTTAAGTGAGGCTTAGGATGTTTTATTTTGACAAAGTTATATGTTTTGGTTATGACACTCAAACTTATTATTTTCCGCTATTACTCTGATATATTTGGAGCCCATGGGGCCTTGATATGATTTAGAAATATAATCTGAAGCCCTGCTGACTATTAGTTGTTTATTTGAAAATTGTTTATACAGGTTAAATTTTGGAAAGTCCGAAAAACAGACAAAACTCCGTCCGTTTGACGGTTGATTTTAATGTAATAAAAATGAATTTTTAAGTTCACATTTTTAATACTTGGGAATTAAGGGTAATATTTATTAGGGTGTTACATTTACGCTGGTGGACGCACTGTAAGTCGTGCCTTTTACGCTGGTAGAAATACTGTAAGTCGTGCCGTCTACGCTGGTGGAAACACTGTAAGTCGTGTCTTTTACGTTGGTAGAAATACTGTAAGTCGTGCCGTTTACGCTGGTGGAAACACTGTAAGTCGTGTCTTTTACGCTGGTAGAAATACTGTAAGTCATGCCGTTTACGCTGGTGGAAACACTGTAAGTCGTGTCTTTTACGCTGGTGGAAACACTGTAAGTCGTGCCGTTTACGCTGGTGGAAACACTATAAGTCGTGTCGTTTACGCTGGTGGAAACACTGTAAGTCATGCCTTTTACGCTGGTGGAAACACTGTAAGTCGTGCCGTTTACGCTGATGGAAACACTGTAAGTCGTGCCGTTTATGCTGGCAGACGTGCCGTAAGCCGTGCCGTGTTCTTGAACACACTGTTCCTCAGATCTGGACCCGGTGGACATAGAGGCCTCAGAGTTGGAGAACATGTACATGCATCATGCCACCTAACTTGAAGATAATAACTAAATTGGTGTTTGCTCATATGTACATGCATTACTGCACTGGTGATTGCTGCTGTTTATCTGGCTGTGAATGTTAGGGCTTAGGCTTATTCAATAATGCGACTGTGTTAGGCTCACTCTCCTGCCCTTTTAGGTGATGGCCGGATGCTTGCCTTGCATCGAGATTCGCCCGCTCCTTGATGGTGTTTGGGAGTATCGGGATCACCGGGCTGTTTTGTGGGTGAAGTAGAGATCACTCTCTACCATCCTAATCCCGTAGTTCGCTTTTGTCCTCGTAGGTTTCGTGGGACGAAACCGGTTATCTCTTACTATGGAATAGCTGCAGTGGACCAGTGACCAGCTCTGATGATACCCTTTCTTTTCGAGTTTTATGTTTTGTAAATGTTCTTTTGGTGAGGTATTGTCAAAGTGTTTTATTTCCAATGGACTTGTAACTATTTTGTATCGGACCTTTTATGACTTATTATCTACAACTATGGTTCACTCTACGCATTTCAATATTCTGCTTACTTTTAATGAGCTTTGAAATCCGGTATTGATCAGTCTTATTTTAAAAGCACTCGCAATTGAGGGACTAAAGGTTTCATTTATGAAAATAATATTTATTGCGGAAACCCTCGACTGCTTTCCAATTCCTTTTAACTTGTCGGATTTCAATTCTTTGATTTTACTTACCAATCAAGTGTTTTAAAAGAAAAATTTTTCCACCCTAATTTTTGGAAAACTATACAAGTCCAAATGATTCGAAATCGAAAACCTTTTCGAAATGAGCGCGTTACAGCATGTAATTTTTAAGCCTTGATCTTGAGTTTTCAAGAGCAAAACAAACTTGTAGAACCCTAAACTATGGACTTTGTGATTCGGCCATGACTAGGAAACTAGGTCATGATGCTTTTTATTTTGATTTAAGTTCTTGCATGTTAGTTTTATGTTTATAGAAGTTGATTTAAGTGGTTGAAATGCTTTGATTTGGTTTTGATCTTGACAAAGCTTTGATCTTTGCTTTTATCTTTAAGAAGCTTTGATTTTTAGCTTTGATCTTTAAAAAGTTTTGATCTTAAATCTTGCATGTGATTCTTGAACTAAAAAGTCTTGACATGTCACGGTTTTAGTAAGAAAGCCAAGGAAATCAACTTTTGAAAAGTGGTTTTTCCTTTGATCTAAGTTCCTTGTTTTTGCATGATAAAGATTTGAGCTTTTCTCTTGATTTTTGGATGTTGAATATTCGGCCAAAGCTTTTAACTAAAAGATCATGATTTGTTTTCCATGAAAAAGGCATTTGCATGTGGTTTTCTTCTTGATTTAAGTATTTTTAAAGTGCATGCAAGAAAAATGAAAATGAAAACTTGGTTTGAAGAGGTAAAGAGGTCACGGTTTTGTGCTTGAAAAAGGAAGTGGTATTTTTAAAACCATGTGTTAAAAGTGCATGATTTGGTTTGAAGATTTTAAGGTTTGCATGTTGAAAATGTGCATCTAAAACCTTGTTTTGCCATGATGATGATTCGGCCTAGGTTAGGTTTAGTAGACTAGATTCTTTTCCATGTGAATTGACTTAAAGTAATGAGTGTGTTTTATGATTTAATTTTAAGATAAATTCTTTAAATTGTGTTGTGGTGATTTTCTTTTAAATTCGGTTTTGGTGAAAGAAAATGAGTGAGTAAACTTGATTATTTCAACAAGTATTTTAATGGTTTTGATTTTATTCCTTTGCTGTCCAAGATTTAAAGACAAGTTATTTCAATTTTAAAAAGTGTTTTTGATTGATAAAATGTGAATTTCAAGTACCATTTGAAGTTACAAAAGTTGGAATGAAAAACACCGAAAAATCAATGTTTGAAGAATTAAAAGGGTGGTTGGACCGATTTCATACAGCCACATAAGTTCTTTATTTAATTATATTCATGTGAGTTTTCAAATGATTTTGAGGAATTTCAAGTACAAGAAAAGATTTGGATTATTTTGATAAACGATTATGTTTTAAAAAAAAATAATGAAGAGAAATATAAGAGTTTTCTATTTCAAGTGAGAGGAACAAAGTGATGTATTTTAATTGAAATAGATTTTTAACGCAAACGAATTTTATTACGAGGTATTCTTTAGACGGTGGGAACGAATCGCAAAGAGAAGCTAGAGATTTCCGAGGACAAAGTATTTCGCTTGCTGGGATAAGAGGTGAGTGAGAGTGTTATGATCCCGTAACGTGGTTGCTTGTGACCCGAGTATATATGTAGTAAGGCTTACGTGATATATCTATGTGCTAAATGTTTATCTGTTTTTTAAATATGATGCATGCTCGATTATGTCCTGTACTGAATCTTATTGTGTTTATTCTGTTGAGTATATTATGTTCTGTCTGAAAAATCTGGATGTTGTGATATGTGATAATGAGAATCATGAGAGAGAATAAGACTTGAGGTATGAGAGTGCGAAGTGTAACATCCCAAATTTAATTCCAAGCAATAATTAATTAATTAATTAATAGGGTTAAAGTGGAAGGAATGGGTAGATTAATCGCTTAACGAATTTTGGTGGATAGGTGAGTGGTAAATATAAGTCCTGGGGGTTGTATAGGAGGCAATTGTAGCTTCGAGCGAAATTAACTATGCGAGATCGGGAGTTAAATCGGCGTTTTAGATGTTAGAAATCGACCGAAAAGAGAAAATTAGAAATTTATTATAGGATGCTAAGAAAATAAATTCCACCATTGGATGTGAAGTTTATGGGGTGAAGAAGCTTGTCTAAAAATTTGGGCCCGATCCGACGGTTAACGAAAAAGTTACGGCGAATCGAAGTTTGGAAATTCTGGTGCACGCCCAGGCGCACCGGTTCATGCCCAGGCGCACCACTGTTTATTGGTGCACCAGCTCAGGAGCTTTTTCGCTCAGGCGCACCATTCCGTGAGCTCAGGCGCGCGCAAATCGCACCAGCTGCACCAGAAATCGCGTGTTGGCGCGCCAAAACTCCTGCTGACCGTATGAGCCATGCACCAGCTTGGTGCTGGTGCTGATCGTGCGCCCAGGCGAGCCTGGCATGCGCCCAGGCGCGTGGCGCAGATCTGGACAGATCTGGTCCATTGAAATTGTACTTGGTGGCTAAGTCAAGGATTTCAGCCACACGATTTCCAGCAGAACCAAGGCAAAAATTAAGGCACCAAACACACCTCATTTCACCACCTTTCATCACCAAACAACTCCATCAATTCTCTCAATACTCAAGAACACTAAAACACCATTCAATCACCCAAACACACAAGATCAAGCAATCAACCACTCAATCCTCATCAACATCAAATATCCCTCATCAAGTGAACCCAAGACATCATCATCATCCTCTCTTCCATCCTCTTCCTTAGGGTTTAGAACCCCTATTATCATTACCACATATATATCCAATAATCAAGAATCACCAACACTCCTCATGACTTTCACCAAGCATTGGGCATGAAAATGGATTAGAACTTACCACCTTTCTTCCTCTCTCACACGAGTTGCTCCCTCCTTTCTCCCTCTTGGATTTCAAGTTCTACCAACACTTGGGGGCTCAAGCTTTTCTCCCTTCAAGATTGATCAAGAATCAATATCACCATCAACTTCTCAATTCTAAGCTAAGGAATCATCACATAGGACCTCCCTCACCTCAAGGAACTCTTATATTTTCCGGATTTGAGGTAAGAAGGGAAGTGTTACCTCTACTTAGAGGGTATTTTCTAGCTTGTATATAGGGGGAATTAAGGGCAGGAATTAAAATAGAAAAGAGGAACCTTAGGGTAAATGACGGGATTAGAATATGGTACAATTGATCTATGAATTATAATTTAGGAATATGCAAGTTTCTATATGTAATTGTGGTTGCTTTAACAAAAACTGGGTTTAATGACGATGATGGTAGAATATGGCATGGCTTGAGGATTCACAATGAACATAGTGATTAGGAAGTTGATTATGATATTAATTCTAGTGGTTGGAATGGAAATGCAATGAACATGAGACAATTGGGAATATTAATGTTGGATGTAGATCATACTCTGGTCGGAATGTCAATAATGAATGTAGCGATTCGGAAGTTGATTATATCATTAATTTTAGTGTTTAGAATGGAGAGAATTATATATCGTTTTCATGACCCTCCGAAAGGAGTGGATATCGTTTTCATGACCCTCCGAAAGGAGTGGATATCGTTTTCATGACCCTTCGAAAGGAGTGGATATAATTATCATGACCCC
Source organism: Crotalaria pallida (assembly GCA_037953625.1). Classification (NCBI taxonomy): domain Eukaryota; kingdom Viridiplantae; phylum Streptophyta; class Magnoliopsida; order Fabales; family Fabaceae; genus Crotalaria; species Crotalaria pallida. Next base: position 87,373,306 of record CM075653.1, read on the forward strand.
TCATAGGAAGTGAATTATATCAGGACCCCCTATAGAAGAGTGGAATATTATATGGACAGAACCCTCCATTAGAGTGAGTATTAAATGAGAATAAGAGGATAGATAGACAAGTGTGTAAATGATAGAATGAAATGATAGAATTCAAGAAAGGTTGAGGAAAGAGTTGAAAGGAATAAGAAATGAATATGGTCAATAATGGGGTATTAAGGAATCAAGGGAAATTGAAATAGAAAATATAATTCAAGTGATAACGGGTAGTAATCTCTTAGTTGTTCTCTATGTCTTTTTAGAATGTATTTTCTAAGTTCTGTGTAATGCTACCCTTCTTGATATATTTTTACAGGTGAAGAAGGAGCTTACACGAGTATGGCCGGGCAGGATTACACTCCACCTCGTGGAATGTTGCTTAGTTAGTTGAGTGACCTTTGTGGGTCAATAGTTTCAGTTTTGGGAATTTTGAAATGTATAATATTTTGGGAAAACAAACCCACTTTAGAATTGTAATCATTTTTTGAAAAGTGTAATTGAACTGAGTTGTATTTTGGCCCTGCTGGCCATTGTTGTTGAAAAGAAGTTTTATCCAGGTTAATCAGGAACAGTGAATTTTGGGAATGTCCCTAAAAAAAGGAAACTCTGTCCGATTTTACGGAGATTTTTATAATAAGCAAATATAATTAAGAGTTTTCATGATCATCTATAAGTTTAAAAGAAAAAAATTTTAAATCCTCAATTAATTAAGGGTAAAAGTAACTAGGGTGTTACACGAAGTAGTGGAGAGGAAGGTACCATGGGTATCTGCGAATACTCAGGTGGAGATTGCATGAGGGGAGGGCAAGGACGGTGAATGTCAAGAAGCCTGGAGTATATTTCTAGGCGGAACGAATCCCACATGTGGCATACGAACGTGGTAGGGACTGGGTCCTAAGCCGTGGTAAGTTCTGCACCGCGAACTAGAAATAATATTGTCACCCCCTTGATTGCAAGTCTAGAACAGTGAGAGGGACTGGAACGGGGCATTGTGATTTGCCACTGTACCCGAGTTTTTCTACAGTGAGTCTCTATTTAAATGATATGATATGAATTGAAATGAAATGATTTGAGACTGTACCCGAGATTTCTACAGTTCTCCTGGCTTGGAGCCAATTGTTGAGACAGTTGTCGTGCCCGCGTGGTAAAGGTCCTGTACTCCTGTTAGCTTCCGACTAGGTTGGATGGATGACCGAGGAGATGTAGACGTGAGCGTTTTTCCTCAGTGATGGTTTTTCCCCACCTCATTGAGTGAACCGATGATGATAAGACTTGAGATTAATAAATGATTCAAAGAATGAAAGTATAAGTGAATGTTGGAAAGATTGAGAAAGATTGTGTTAAGATTTGAATACTTGAAGAGTATTATGATGTTATGTGCTATAAATTATGTGGTATTGAATCATGACTTCAACAGGTTTGAAATGTTATTATAGGCCTTGTTCTACTTCATTCATTTATGCTATGTGTATAACCTGTTATATTTATGTGATGATGATGTTGTGATTATATCATTTCTATGTTATGTTATTCTGGTCATAGTATTCTGTTCCATTATTTGTTTGTCTTTCTATTGAGTCTACCCTGAGACCGCCCGGTCAACCCGTTAGTGTTCGGAACACTGACTCTCTCCTACCTGGTTGTCGTATTGGCATTTGCCGGTATTGCAACGGGTAGATGGCGTATCGTGTAGCAATCCACATGTGGCCTCTTCAAGGAGGATCATGGGAGGTTGTCCCTGAAGGTTGGATTTGGAGAGGTGAAACTCGGTTGGAGATCGATGATCCAAGGCATATTTTGCGAGGGACGAGTCTGGACGTGCATGTAGGGCAGGTCACTCTACGTGACTATCAGGATGGCGTACCGAGGGAGCATCACGAGTATGATGGTGATCCCGCACCCTTAGCCGCAGTGATCCCACAGCCAATGGAGGAGGAAGACGCAAGTGACTCTGGTCACGACGAAGCGGAGGCGGATTCTAGTGAGGAGATGGAAGCGGAGGCTAGTTCGGCTGAAGAGTGATGTCCGGCGTTCTGTGTCTAGATGTTCTAGTGTGTCTAGGATCTTTGTTCCCAATCGAGGATTACTTTGTGAAGTACCATGGATGTAATCAAGCTACTTTTTAATTATGTTTTTAAGTAAGTTTCAAACCTGGTTGTAATCTTTTTTGTAACTATTAACTGCTTTTGAGAAAATGATGGAGGTGAGACTCCAATGTTTATGATTATGTTCCGACTATAATGATAATTATGTTATGACATGCTGATGGTATTTGGTTACGAGAAGTTTTACAAGTGACAACTCGATTTTCAAATATGTGATGATAGTAATCGATGAACTCATGCTTTTAAAAAAAATGGCTTCATTTTTACAATAAATTGATAATAAAACAGTAATGGTTTTGGAAGTTAAAATCGGGATGTTACAAATTTTATAATTAACATTTCATTAATCAGGGATTAAAATTTTGGGGTGTTACATACCCGTACCATAATTTTTTAGAAAATGTCGTACCATGTGCCCGGTACTGTATTATACTCGTATCCGGTACCATACCCGTATTGGTGCAACATAGGTTTTAAACCTCACATCAAACTAGGAGCTAGCTAATAACGTCCTCCATCCCACGGGTTGAGTGCAGGTACTTCATTATTTTTCACCGTTCATAACAAGTGACCCTTGATATTTTAACCGGTATTTATTTTTTAATTTTTATTTAATTTTAAAAGTTCCACTTATTGATTTTTAGCCCTTTCCGTAATCTTCTTCCATGGTCAACCGTGTTGTCACAAAGAAGCCACAAAACAATCGATGGTGGTCAAAGCACTAGAAGCCCCATATAGCGCGCAATTTACAAACCTAGATCTAGTTGTTCAAGAATTCATTCGTTCACGAGATTCCATTTTGGAGAAACAATAAACGAATATGAACATAAAGAGATATGTCGGAACACGTTTTATTCATTTGGGTCATGTCATAGGAAAAAATTTAGATTTGCTCATCCCATTTTAGATAGTTATAAAAAAAAGTTGTAGATAGGATATTTAGTTAAAGTTATTTTAGTACTTAATGTATTAGCTTTGTCCTATATATAATATCTCCCCTTTTAACACAACATCACACATTTGATAATATATCATATTTTCAAAATCTCTCCCTAGCTTTTGTTTCTCTTTTCTCTTATAAAATCTAACATAGTATCAAAGTTATGGTATCCGCCTTGAAGAGAGCTTCGAGCCTCAATCCTCAAGCCGAATGATTTTACGGTTGTTGTTGTTGTTGTTTCTCCTTACCGTTTTGGCCTTCATTATTTCTTTGTTTTTCCTTGTTTTCCTAGTAACTAATCTCCACTTCCAACAATGTCCTTCGGTCTGCCACTCTTCGGTCACCTCCAACCCATATAGACAACCACTGGCTGAGCTTGAGGAGAAATCTAGGAGGTGCCAAAATTCAAGGAATATGTGATAATAAATAATTTATTTTGCATATTTTGTTACATGTGTCTTAGTAGTCTAGTTGCACCAATATTTTGCCTTATTTTGAGGTCACGGTTCGAGTCTTGTACTTGTAATACCTGCAATTTTCTCAATTATTTTCTTTATTTAAAAAAAGAAATATAAATTTATTTATTTGATTTATTGAATGGAATTTTATTTCCATAATTTAATTAAATTAGTATTTGATTTGATTTTTCATGAATTTATTAAATTGTGAATGTTTTTATTTTTTTAAAAATCGTGGAAGTATATTTATTTTATTTAAATTAGATTTTTATTTTGTACTTCCTTTAAAGTGGAGAAGGAAAATTTTATTCCCCTCTCCAATGTGGTGTACGACCAAGCCCTAGAGTAGGAAGAAAAATTTTAAGTTTAGAGCCAAAATTCAAATCCAAATATGCCTTAATTATTTGTCTTCTCCAAAGAGCACTTTAGGGACAAAGCATTAATTACCCTACTTAATTATTTCTCCCACTAAGTTAAGTGTCTTAAAGCCTAAACTAATTAAAATTGCAAACAAACCCCTTATGTCTCTTGAGAAGTTCGAACCCCCCATTTTAAGTCATGTACCCCAGCCTAGCTTTTATTATAAATACCCCTAAGCACTTAAGACCCACCCTTATGCTTCATAACTCTTAGAACCAAAAAAAAAAGAAGAAGAAGCTAGTGAGAAGAAGATGAAACCCGTGAAGAAGGAGGAAGAAGGAAGGGGAGGAAACTTGGTTTTTCTAGCTCATTTTCTTTTATTCCTCTTAGTTATGGCCTTGATGCTTCTTGTTCTTCTTTTTCTCTTTATTTTTCGGTTTTTCTCAAGCTTCTTCAAGAATGGTTTTTGTGTTTCTTGACTTTGAGCTCTTCCATGTGAAATTTTCTTGTTCCTTATGATTTTCTATGCTTGAATATATATGGATTGAAGCTTAAAATAAAAAAAATGGACATGCATCCACTTGATGATGCTCACGGTTTTGGTCCCTTTTTGGTTTAAATAATTTTTGTTCATTGTTTCTGTAACACCCCGCAAATTCCTCGTATTAATTTAAAATATTAAAGAAATCCATTTTTGAGAAAAATTTTTGAAAGAATATTTTCTTAACTAAATTTCCTATTTCACGTTTTCAAGACAACAAGTGACTTTAAAGGAAATGATTTTTGTGAGAAGACATTATGAGTTTGAATTGAGTTTTTAAATAGAACTAATTGAATATTTGATATTTTGATATTTTTAGAAAATGATGATTTTATAAGAAAGAAAATGAAATGATTTTTAGTGTATGTGTGTGCATGTGTTCGGCCGTGTGTGTATGTATGTGCATGCATGATAGATTTTTGACTTTCTTGCATCCTAAGGTAGTAGGCTAGTAGCACATAGGTTTGGTTTAGTGTAAAGCTTAGTTAAGGATTTGACCAACCAATAGGATGAAAGATTAAGCCTAATTCTACTCCATTTGTCTCATGGCTTGGCTTGAGCCATGCAAGCTTTCATGAGGTCAATTTTGCCCTTCATCTAGCATTCTTTGGCCGAATTATTTCAAGGGCAAGAAGGGAAATATTTGTGTGTCCTTTTAAGCCCATAACCGTAGCTCATTCCAATCCATTTCCTTCACACTTCATTTCTAAACCAAACACAATTTCTAAGAGTTCTCCTTAAACTCTTAGAGAGAGAGATAGAGAGAGAGAGAGTGTGAGACCGAGAGTTCAAGAGGAGAAGAAGAAGAAGATCAAACCCAAAAGCCTTAGGATTCCTTGAAGATCAAGTGAAGGTGGTTGAAGATCTTCTCTTTTCTTTGGTTCATTCGAAGATCATAGGGTATTAGGAGTAGTTTTCATTTTCCAAGTCTTGTAAGGTTAAATGTTGTTGCATGTTTAATTTTCTTGTAGATCTATGTTTGTAAGTACCTATTAAGCTTTGATCTTGAGTTTCAAGAGCCAAACAAACTTGTAGAACCTTAAACCATGGACTCTACCATTCGGCCATGTCTAGAAAAATTAGGTTGTGATGATTGTTATTTTGTTTTGAGTTCATGCATGTTAGTTTGATGTTTGTTAAAGATGATTTAAGTGTTTAGAATGCTTTGATTTTAACTTTGATTTTTCTAAGCCTTGATCTTTGGTTTTCTTTTCAAAAAGGCTTTGATCTATTGTTTTGACCTTGAAAAAAAAATTTGGTCCTTGCCTTGATTTTCCATAACTTGGATCTTGAAGTTTTGCATGTGATTCTTGTACTCAAAAAGTCTTGTTTCTTGGCCTGCATGTCACGGTTTTGATGAGAAAGAAAAGAAAAACAACTTTTACAAAATAGTTTTACTTTGATTTAAGTTTTCCCTCTTGGTTTTGTTAATTGGTTTTCGGTCAAGCCTTGAAAATCAAAGAGATCATGATTGTTTTCATAAAAGGTTCATGCATGTGCTAATTGAACTTTGATCTTGAATTTCTAAGGGTAAATAAACTTACAAAACACTAGATCTAAAACCTTGAGATTCGGTCATGACTAGGGAACTAGGTCGTGATGCTTGTTATTTTGATTTAGGTTCTTGCATGTTTGTTTTATGTTTATAAAAGTTGATTTGAGTAGTTTAAATATTTTGATTTTGGTCTTGATCTTGAAAAGGCTTTGATCTTTGGTTTTTATCTTTAAAAAGTTTTGATCCTTATGTTTGTATGTCACGGTTTTGATCTTTCTCTACTCAAAATGATTTTTATCCTTGATTTGTGATTGATTCCATGACTTGATTTACAAGATTTGGGTGCATGCATATGGTTTTGGGTAAAAAGATTTCATTTTTCTTAATAAACCTCACGGTTTTACAAATAAACCAAGGAGACAAATTTTTGGAAAATGCATTTTTAACTTGACTCATGATTTATGATCTTCCATGTTGATCCCTCTTTGATTCAAAGGCTTTTAAGAAAAACATAATTAAAATGAGAACTTGATTTAAGGACATGGTATTTTTAGAGTTGTGTGTGTGTGAAAAGGGTACATGGTTGATTTATGATTTTGGTGTTGCATGTTAAAAAAGTGAACTAAAAGCCTTGTTTTTGCCAAACTTGGATTCGGCCTATACATGATTAGTAGACTAGGATTCTTTTTCTCATGAATTGACTTAGAGTAATGAGTATGTCTTGGAGGATATTGTTAAATACTTAAATTTATAATCGGTTTTTAATTGGAAAATATAAGGAATAAACGAATTAAATGATTTTATTGCATTAGAAAGGAAATAGAATTTAAGTATTTAAAATAAACCAAGTTGATTTATGTGCTTTAAATTGTGATTCTTAATTTGCTTCCTTTGGTTGCATTCGATCACGGGGTATAGGCGAGTCTAGGAAATTTAGTTGCATGAAAATAATTTCACATGATGATTTTTGAAGGGAATCCACTTGTTCAAAGTAAATGGTTTATATCCTGATTTAATACATGCATGCCTAAGTGTTTTGTATTATGAACTATTTGTGAGTTGTATAATTGCCTCGATGATTGATTCAATTGGTTATACGCTTGATGAAGTGTTGCTTGTTGTGTATGTGTTAGTCAATGATTGAAAAATGTATGAATGTGTAATTAGTTTGAAATAAACTGGTTTTAAGAAAATTCCATTGTGTTTTATTTGAGATTTTTAAATTATGTTTATGGCTGTCCAAGGTTGTTTTGTGATGAAGACTTGAGTTTTTAAAAGGCTAATTTGAATAAAGGAGTTGTTTTAAACGAAAAAGTGTTTTTACGAGGTTCTCGGGGTTTTATCAAAATGATTTTTATAAACTAACTCTTTGCTGTCCAGAACTATTTGGACATGCTTCTTGTGTTTGGAAATGTTTTCATGTAATTTAAAGTGTGGTTTTCAAATGATTTTTTTTTAGTACTCAAGGTATTAGAAAATATTAGAGTTGTTGGAAAGAAAACGGTTATGTTTTAAGACTTCCGACGAGGAATGAGAAGTGTCTAGGTTATGAAAAAGGCTTTCATAATACCAGTTAATAACCTAAGCGTATTTTATTTAGTACGAGGAATAATCTTAAAGACGAGAGGATTGGGGCAGTCGGCAGCACAAAGGATACGCGGAGACGGTACGCATTTAATCGCTGGACCTTAGGTGAGAGAGAAGCTTTCCTAAGACACCGTGGTAATTAGGTGATTTAGTAGGACGTTCAGTATCATCTCAAAGATCGGAACTAAGTGGTTCAGAGTCAGTAGTATAAGTGGCAATTGTTTGTTTTGTGTGGCCACTTATACGAAGGTGACAAAGACCACAATGTTATTGTGTGATGTTGTGTGCATGCTTTTATTTATTTATGTAATTATATCTGATGATATTTATTACTGCTGATTGTAATAAGTGAATGGCTGATGGACTTCTGTTACGTCCTAAGTAAGAAAATGAAAATAAAGAAAACTGAATAAGAAGTAAAGAGATTAAATGGATTAGAAAAGAGAAAGAATTGAGAATTGGGGAAAGAATGAATTGATGGTGTTGAGAACGAGCTAGAGCTGGGAAATGTGATGTTGATTGGGAGAATGAGATGTGATTTGAGCGGAGCTGGGCTCCTTTTGTTTTGGTTTTAGTCTGGGACTAGTGTTGAGTTGAGCTTGCTCCTCCATTAGCGCTCAGCAAAGTTGCGAGTTTTGAAAAAGGGTTTTTGAAAAGAAGATTTTGAAAGGTTTGTGAAAAGAATTATTTTTGAAAAGATTTTTGAAAAGTTTTTTTTTGAAAAGAGGTTTTCGAGAAATACTTTTATAGAAAGTTTTTTTGAAAGGAAATTTTGTGAATCTTTGTGAAAGGAGATTTTGAAGAAAGTTTTTGAAAAGAGATCTTACGAAAGTCTTGAAAAGAAGTTTTGAGCAGTTGTGAAACTAGATTTTGAGAAAATCTACGAAAGGGAATTTTACGAAAATGTTTATGAAATGAAGTTTTGTGAAAGCTTATAAAATGGTGTTTTGAGAAAGTTTGTGAAAAGATTGTTTTGAGAAAAGGTTGTGAAATGAGATGATTAAGAAAGATTGAGAATGTTGAAGAGGACTTGGAAATAAGATGTGAGTTCATTGATGTGATCCCAGCTCTGTGCTATGTGAGAAATGATGAGAGGAGGTTGTGCCAAGTTAGTGGTCGGGACTCATTGAAGGGTTGCACGAAGGATGGGCCGACCTTAGGTGAATTAAAAAGATAAAAGACTTAAAAGACATACGCGGTGAGGTATGAGAGAGCGAAGTAGTGGAGAGGAAGGAACCATAAGTATTTGCGGATACTTAGGAGGAGATTGCATTAGGGGAGGACGATGACGGTGAAACGTCAAGAAGTCTAGAGTATATTTCTGGGCAGAACGAACTCCACAAGTGGCGCACTAACGTGGTGGGGACTGGGTCTATTGCCGTGGTAAGTTCTGCGGGCCCACTAGAAATATACTGTCGCCCCCTAGATTGCAAATCGAGAACAGTGAGAGGGACTGGAGTGGGGCATCTTGTTTGCCACTGTGAGACAGTGTGCCATGTATATGAATTGATATGATTATGATTTGAGGCTGAGTCCTCCTTGTCTGGGACCATTTATGTGTTGAGACAGCTGTCGTGCCCGCACGGTAAAGGTCCTGTACTCCTGTTTGCTTCCGACTAGGTTGGATGGATGACCGAGGAGATGTAGACGTGAGTGATAGCCGAGAATAGAATGAATGTTACGATAATATTTTATAATTCCCCAAATCAAGAGAAAGGTGGGAACTGATAAGACTGAATAAGGAGAAATTAAGAGGAGGAGTGAATGATAAAGAAAAAGTGTTTTATAAGAAATGAAAGTGAGCTGGAAAGAGAATGAAGAATGATAACCAGAGTGATGATAATATAAAATGATGATGATATATTTGATTGTTGTGTGCCTGTGTGTTGTATTGTATGTTTGTATGGTCCTATTATTTTGCCTATCGTAATCCCACACCGTCGACGATTCGTCGTTCGGATCGCTTACTCTCTCCTGTTCGTTGGCATATCGGTCCTGCTGATATTTCAACGGGCAAATGGAGTACCGGATGGATGTTACTACGTGGAGTAAATATGGAAGAGGTTGGAAGCGCACCCCAAGCGGCTGGGTCTGGACCGACTACACCCAGATCGTGATTCCAGATCCGGAACATCAACTTAGTGGAGCTAACCTGGGGCCGCATTTGGGACAAGTCACTATACGAGGCTACAGGAACTACAATGATAAGATTTGGTATGAGGCTCGGAAGGACTCCACCACTCTCAATGGAGCGGAGTCGGGATCCACTAGCAAGGAAGGAAGTACAACAAGGACGGCATCATCTTCAAGACCGAGGAGAGGGTGCAAGAATAAGGAGGATCTTCACCCGATTGCTTTCAATAGGGTAGTCTAGGAATAATGGTTGGGTTAGATAGTGGTGGGTATTTCAGTGTTAAGGATTACCTATGTGCTGAACTAATGATGTAACTGAGCTTCTTCTGAAGAATGCCCTACTTTTCATACGAATTTGAGAAGAATGTCCAATGGCCTTTTGATGAAACGTAAAGAACCATTCTACATAGGAACTAAACCATTTTCCTGAAAAGTGTTTCTATGAACCCAAGAGGATAAGTTTTGAGTTTTGGGTAACAACATGGTTTTCGAAAGAGAGTGTCGAAAGACATCAAGATCTTTTTATAATGTTTCCAAACACTTCAAAAGGTTTTACAAAAAAAAATAGAAAGTTGGTTATTTCTGAGTTATGAAAATCGGGCTGTTACAGTTTCTCAATTCATGTAATTGATTGTTGATCTTTGATGTATGTTTGATGTATTTTTCGGTTTCTAAATGAAAATGAATGATTAAATAAAATATTTTCTTTGATGTTTTATCCTTGAGGCCATTTGGTTTTTAGGTCTAGGAAAATGCATGTGTTTTCTTGATAAAAATTTCTATATGATCTTTGTTTATAGGTGTGTATTCGGCCTAGGTCTGAAGAAATGAGTGAATGATTTTGTATGATGAAATTTATGTACCCTTGTTCATATGTGGATGTATATTCGGCCAAAGAAAGAAAAAGAATGAAGTGGTTTTGTTTCATGAAAATAAAAATGGTGTTTAAGTGCTTGAAATGAATTATGTTGATTTAAGTGTTTGTATTTGAGATTTTTAGCTTATTTCTTCTTGATTAATTCGGCCATGCATTATAAATGTGCTTAGGAAATTTTGTCAAGGAAGATTAAATTGCTTGAAGCATGTAAAGCTTGTATTTGTGGCCTCTTTCTTTGATTTGATTCGGTTATGTATATGTATATGTTTAGGTGATTTTTATTTCTAAAAGCTGAACTTGCATGTTGAAGCTTTAAAATGATTAAGTTGATTTCAAGTGTTTGAGGATTTTTATCTTTGATCTATTTCCTTTGTGCAATTCGGCCTCTTTGTGTATGAGTAGGTAAATATGAAAATGAAATTGTTTTGAAAATGATTATGTGTTGTATAGGTGAATTGGTGTTGGATAATTGATTGTGTGCTTGGATTTGATTGAAAAAGTATTGTTTGAATGTCTTAAGAAGTGTTAGAAAAATTTGTGGATGTTGTTTGGCTTTGAGGTGCAATTCGGCCATAGCATGATTAGGAGTATAGGAATTTATTTTGTTAAGTTCTAATTGATATTTGAAAAGTGTATGACCTATGTGAAGCTAAAAGCTAAGTGTTTGTTGTTGTGCATGTATATTTTAAATCAAATGATTGAGTTTGAAAGTGAATGAATTATTTATAAAAGTGTTGCTTGATGCTTAGTGTCTATGTTCTTGCTTGTTTAGAATTATAAAATGCATAGAAGAATATGTGCTATTTGATTATATAAATTGATTTGCTAAGGTTTTGTTTGTAGTTAATAAAGTTAACTGATAATTGAGGAGTATGTGCTCACGTGCCAAACTTGTAAGAAATTAAGTGGTTTTGTGCTTGTTTGATTTGATTTAATTGAGATTGTGAGTTATGTTTGGTGGTTTTCCTAAGGTTTGTTTTATGATAAAACACTTGAATTTTAAAGTGCTTAAGTATTTGAATTGTGGTGAAGCATGTTTGGTTTACGACGTTTTTGGATTTTAAAAAAAAAAGATTTTGGGGACGATCTCTTTGCTTTCCGGAATTTAATTAAATTGTTCTTCAACTTTGAAAATGCGTTCAAGTGATTTTTAAAGTATAGTTTTTAAGTGGTATTTGATTTGGGAAAAAGCTGGAAGCGAAAACGTGAATTTTTCGGTGTTTTCGGAGATGAATAGGGTGCTGTCCAAGGCGGACCAGCAGCCCGTACTCACTTTTAAAAATTTATTTGTGGACTATTTTAATGTATTCTAATGTATTTAAGTTGTCGCTTTACTTCAGAATGATTTGAGAAAAAGAATTGTGTTTTTGTTTTACCTGAAAGGACTTACTTTAAGTTTCAAAGGGTTTTTTTTTTTTTGGTAGAAGAAAAAATTCTATTACCACAAGCAAAAATAAATACATCAATCAACTCAAAGTCTTTTACCTGCCACCTTCTAGGAAGGGTTCAGATTAAGACAAAGAGGAAAACACAGAAAAATTCACTCAAGGGCCACCTTCTAGGAAGGGTTCCCTCAATACAACGCTAATAAATTTCACTACATATCCTGTCTACTAAACCTTTATTGGACCAACTCCTAAAATTATGATAACAAAAAAATATTCTAAAAGCTATTTCTCTTTTAATCAAAATGAATCTCTAGTTGGGAGTACTAGATCTGTTATTGAATGCCCTTTCGTTTCTCTCCTTCCACGTGTGGTACAGAGCAGCTACCACAAAAGCCCATAGGATTCTCTTCATCGGCTTCCTGTTCACTGCAAACATCACGTGAATTCCTAAAGAAAATAGCATAACTGCTATACAGTGAGGGTAAATCAGGCTGATCAGGAGCATTTCCATCCTACTATAACTGCTATATTGTGTTGTAGATTTAAGTTTGTGAGAATTCATGTCCATTTTTCTTAGTAGTTAATTAATTTGGTTGAATTTCTTATTCATTAGTCCTTTTTGATATGATTCCACCATTGGTTTGTAATTTTCATTATATGATTTATGTTTATCACATATTTGATAATAAATATATCGTTTAGTTTATCAACACAATTCTAATTCCATTTTCTATTAAATTGTATAGTATTTTGAAGATTGCCAGTACACCTACTACTCGGATGAATTGCTGAATGAAGTCAAAGGATGAATGGGCAACATATGTTCTTCACGAGTTACCTTAGCTTAGTTTTGAATTTAGGGCACCATATATATTTTTGAATGTGACTATACTGGCATCTATATGATCGAGCTTGTTTAGTCTTTTGTATGTATGGAGCCATTTGTTTTGGTTAGTGAGTTATCTATCTTAAATGTGTATTGACATTCATGTTTCTAATGTATATAATTATGGTATTTATTTGTTGAAAAAAAATGTTGGCAATTTATTTAAATATATGGATATATAAAATATTATAAATAAATATATATATATATATATGTATATACTAAAGATCCCGGTTCATTTTAAAAAACTCAACAGTGATAATATATACTAAAGATCCCGGTTCATTATAAAAAACCCAACAGTGATCATATATGTTAAAGATCCCGGTTCCTTGTATTTTATTGATCTCGGTTCCTTGTATTTTATTGATCCCAGTTCCGTGTTTTCTAAAACACCTGGGATCATAAGTGTCTGACTTGTTATACCAGTGGATACAATCCCGGTTCGAAACCGGGATCAATGTGGGTGCGGAACCGGGATCTTTTTGCATTTCTGTTGTAGTGCACCCACCTCTTCCAGCAAGCAAATCGTGATGGGAACCGACGGATGCCCAGCCAATTCATACAGCGAGAAATCAAATCATGGCTCCAAGAGCATTCAAAGAACATATGGGACAGCGATTCCTCAGCAGCAAGACATAGATTGCAAAAATTCGGTAAGAAACTCCATTTCATTTTGTCTCTTGTCATTAGTTTGCCATGCATTATCATCCAGGAAATGAAACAATGTTTAGGAACATTGATGCGATTCCAGATGAACTTAGTCATAGGGAACAAGGTTAGATCACCCTTAAGGTATCTGTATCCCGAATTTATGGTGTAGACACCATCAGTGCTTGCTATCCATTGATTATTAGAAAAACCCACACGAATCTTGTCTCTGACCTTCAATAATTGTTTCCAATGCCAGCTCTGCCCCTGAATCCATTGACAATCCTAGAACGAATTTTCTTTAATGTAGTAGGAATGCAACCAACGAACCCAAAGACATTCCTTATTCTCAGCAATACACCACACCTGCTTACCCAAAGCTGCTATGTTCCATAACATACAATTCTGGATGCCAAGACCCCCAAACCGTTTCTCATTACACACAGTGGCCCATGCAACTTTAGCTTGATAATTCCCTTGTTCATCTGCATTCCATAGGAAACGCCTACATTGCCTTTCAATTTCCTTAAAAATAGATGCAGGCACAATAAAAATTGATGCCCAATACACATGAAAACTTAAGAGAACCGAATTAATAAGACACACCCTGGCTTGATATGATAGGTTCCTAGACCTCCAATAAGTAATATTCTTCATTACCTTGTCTACTAAACTCTGGCAAGTATTTGCATTCCACTTCCTTGAAGAAAGAGGAATGCCCAAATATCTACAAGGAAACTGCCCTTCTTGGAATCCAGTAATCTCCATAAGGCTGCTTTTAGTATGCTGATTAATCCCAGCCATGAAGATGTGAGATTTTTCAGGACTAACTTGTAATCCTGACCAGTGATGAAAATCCTGAAGAGAATCCTTAACCAATCTAACACTAGCTGGGTGTGCCTTGCAAAAGACCATAAGGTCATCTGCAAAAGCCAAGCTAATCAAGCCTATCTCCTTACAAGCTGGATGGAACCTAAAATTATTTGCTTTAGAAGCCAATTTTAGTCTCCTAGTAAGAAACTCCATAGCAAGCACAAACAGAAGATGAGACATAGGATCCCCCTGTCTAATTCCTCTAGAAACCCAGAATCTGGTTCCTTGGTAACCATTAACAACAATAGAATAGGACACTGATCTGATGCAGGCCATAAACCAGTTAATAAACTTCAAAGGAAACTTTAGAGCTAGCAACATCCTTTCAATAAAATTCCATTCCAAAGTATCATAAGCTTTCTTGATGTCAAGCTTAAGCATACACCTAGGAGAGATAGTCTTCCTGCCATACAACCTAACAAGCTCCTTAGACAAGAGAATGTTGTGAAGGATACTTCTATCCTTAATAAAAGCATTCTGATTTTCTGAAACCAAGGTTGGTAGAACAGCAGCCAATCTATTGCAAATTATCTTTGATATGCATTTATACACAGTGGAACAACAAGCAATAGGCCGAAATTGGTGGACCTTAGAAGGTGCATCAACCTTAGGAATCATCACTAGGTTCGTATGATTTACTTCTCTTAACAAATGGCCACCAGAAAAGAAATCCTTAATTGCCAAACACACATCCTTCCCTATTCTATCCCATGTAGAATGAAAGAACCCAGAGCCAAACCCATCAGGTCCAGGGGCTTTGTTCTGATTAATCGAAAAAATAGCAGCCTTAATTTCTTCATCAGTAATTGGTTTAATTAGAGATAGTTGTTGTTCTCTAATCAAACAATTACCCTGATCAATCACTTCCTGACCAAAAAACACCCCTCTGTTTGTGCTAAGAAATAAACTCTGGTAGAAGTCTTCAAACAAGGCCATAATACCTGATTGACCTGTCACAGCATCACCCCTGTCATCCAGCAATCTCACCACCCTGTTTTGATATCTCCTCTTTCTAATAGAGTCATGAAATAGCTTTGAGTTTGTATCTCCATCTCTCAACCAATCCATCTTTGATTTCTGATTAAGAAATAGAAAAGCATCCTGTTGAATCTTGCTATACTGACTTGCAATCTCCTTCTCAGCATGATGAAGAAGAGGGTCAAAAGGATTCAAAACAATCTCATTCTGAATAGCCTCTAACTTCCCTTTAAGCTCAGTTTCTCTGACATCAATGTTAGAAAAATGCAATCTGTTCAAGGTTGATAGAGGTCTCTTTAACTCCTTTAGCTTCTTCCACAACACATACATTCTGCTACCTTCAATCTCCCTCTGCCATACTTGGTCAACAATGCTCTGATAACTAGAATGGTTTGCCCACATGTTAAAAAACTTGAAAGAGTGTTTAACAGGTTCCATCTGACCACCCCAATCAATCAAAATGGGAGAATGATCTGAAAGACCAGGATTAGCAAACATAGCACAAACATTAGGCCAGACCCTACACCACTCCCCATTCACCAAAGCCCTTTCAAGTTTTGCAATGATTCTATCTAAGCCTGACTGTTTGTTGCACCAAGTGAAAAAAACAACCTGCCTGAGTCATATCTAAAAGGCCACAATCATCCATACACCTCTGAAGATCCCTTGCACTATTAAGATCAATAGAGTTGCCTCCAATATTCTCATGATCATTCAAACAGGTATTAAAATCCCCCAAAACAGTCCAAGGGATATTAATAGAGCCTTGCAGATAAACTAGAGATTGCCAAAGCTCTGTCCTCACCTGATTATCATTATCTGCATAGACAAAAGTCACATACAATTTCTCCTGGCTTTGGAGTCTAGTAGTCAGGCAATGAACATACTGATAAGAATAATCAATTATCTGCACATCAAAAATATCTTTCCTCCAAATTACCCATATTCTCCCAAGAGGGCAAGCATTCAGATTAATAAAAGACCCCCAACCACTAGCAATCTTATTCTGCACAGCTTGGAAATTATTACTTCTCAGTTTATTTTCTAAAATAGCAAGCAAACCTACTTTATTTTCTTTATACAAGTTTTGAACCTGTTTTTGTTTTCGAGGGTGGTTCATCCCTCGAATGTTCCACACAGCTACCTTATCCATGTGGAGGAAGCTTTGAAGATTCCCCTTTTTGGTTTTGTGACACCTTCTATTGTGCTTTACTTCTTGCAGCTACTGTAGTCCATCCTTGATTATCATCTTCCTTCTGCTTCCCTTTATCCTCTGCCGATTTTGTTATAGACAAGTCCTTAACCACAGCTTCAACTGCTTCTAGACCAGTTATCACATTCTCCTCTGGCACAACACCATTATCAATACTCTCTTTTAGTTTAAAAGCCTCGTCAAGCTTTTGCATATCCCCCTGAGTAGGCTTATTTTTCTCAACCCATTGCTGCTTCACCCCTTTCTTCTCTCCCTTCCTACACATCTTAGCATCATGACCATAGTATGAGCATTTAGAACAGAGAGTAGGTTTCCACTCATATGTAACTTGTTGAGAAACTATATTTCCTTTGTCATCCTCAAAATGCACCTCTTCAGGTAATATTGCTGGGTTTACCTCCACCAAGACCCTAGCAAAGCTAATTCTATTCATTTCTTCAGTCACCTTATCTGCCATAATAGGAGTACCAACCAGACTTGAAATTTTTCCTAGGGCAGTGGCTCCCCAAAATTTCAAATTAAGGTTAGGAAATTGTATCCACACAGGTACCCTGTCTAGGAAACTCTTAGTTACTGGCCTTCCTGTCCAAAAGGCTATAATCAGAGGCTTTTTGTCAAAGTGAAAAACACCTACCTCCAATACATTATTTCTTCCTTCCAGATCATTGAATCATACAATGAGAGTACCATCCGAATTCATCAAGATCTTATCTATTCCGTGCTGGCCCCATGCTTTCTTAATAAATCCACTCAAAACAAGGTATGGTGGATTAGCACCAAGCACATAGAACACCACCGAATTTTGCCAATATTTAACTTCCTCTTTCACATCACTAGGATCAATCTTTCCAATTGAAATTCCATCTTTTAATTCTGGCTGATGAAAACTCAATTTGCCCCCTGCATTACGAAGCTTTGAAATATCAAAGTTCTCCCATACATTAGGTCTTGCCTGCATCACCTTTTTAGGATTTGCATTATTTCCTGTCTTCTCATGCATATTATCCTCTAAATCAATTGTTTCCACTGATTGTTCCATAGGGCATTCCTTATTATTAACTCTGGCACGAATCAGATCTATTCCTTGCAGCAAAGATGCTCGTTGCGTGGGGGACAAGGCATCAATGATCTCCAAGTCTTCCTCCTCTAATCGTGAAAAATCAAACAAAGAAGGCTGTTGTTGTTTCTCAGTTTTCCCAGACGAAGAAGGTGGTTGTGGTGTTTGAGGAGCAGGAGATTTCGGAGGTCTCCCCCTCTTCTTAGCCATGGTGGCTACACAGTGGCTAGGGGAAACCCTAGGTCACTGGGAGAGACGAGAGGAAACCCTAGGACAAGTATGAGTTTATTTATTACACTTTCTTTTACTTTCAATAAGTTTCAAAGGGTTAGTGCAAGTGATTATGAACAAATATGTTATTTGGAATCTTATATTAAGACATTATGTTTAATTTGAGGAACTAAAGGTATTGCTCTCGATCGTGATCGTAGGAATCAAAGTTCTGTGGATCCTCAAAGAGCTTATGTTCGTAATCAAGGTGAGAATAATAGCTTGTTTGGAATGTATGCCATGTTTAAATTATTTTAGTTTCGATTGTTGAAATCAGAACCGTGATCAAACAAAGGTCATGTAGTGTGAGGGCAATTGGTCTGTTTGATTGTTTGGCTCCTCGCACGAAAGGCTAAGATCACTATTGTATTTATGTACTGTTGTTGATTGATTAATGTGAACATGAACATAGGATTATATTATGTCTGCTCATGCATGATGATTCATCCTGTTTTATTATGTTAAGCATGATGCATGACCATTGAAAAATGAAAGTATACATGATGAACGAATGGCTAAAAGTTTGAGTAAATAAATAAAGGAAAGTGATGAAGTAAAGTGAAATTGTACAGGTTTGGAAATAGAGATGTGATATGGATATGATAGAAATAAGAAAGTGGATCTCCTTGATGTGCACCAAGATGAGTCTTGTGCTTTCCAGGTTGAGTTTGTGCTGGCCACGTGTGTTGTATGTCGTGGATCCGAGCCTTGATTTGTTAAGCAAGTGTTGTTGGAAAAGAGTAGATGTTGTAAAAGATTGTTTATTACAGGTCGAGGATCACCGAAGGGATGTACAAGGGTGACTCGTCCGACCATAGGGTTAATAAAAATTAATAAAATATTAAAAGACATTAATTAATTGCGGAGAGATGAGTGTGAAGTAGTGGAGAGGAAGATACCCTTTCTATCTGCGGATATTCGGATGTGTGATTGTGATAGGGGAGGGTGATGACGGTGACCCGTCAAGTAACCTAGAGTGCTTTTCTAGGCAGAACTAGACTATATGTGATCGGAACTTAAGACCCAGGGGATCGTAGCGTGTTCTGCACCGCGAACTAGAAAAGTACTGTCGCCCCCTTGATCAAATTCAAAACGGTGAGAGGGAACCTGAACGAGGCGGGCAGTCGATTAGTTGTTGGGCCTTGCGGTATCGCAATAAAAAGAATGAATTACAGCTGACCCGAGTGGGCACATTGTGTAAGTTAAAACTGACCCAAGTGGGTGCAGTATGTGTTGTTTTTCTCGGCTGTTCGACCGACGTGGGATAAGGTTCATGTCCCTCCCGTTTGCTTCTGATTAGGCTTGGGAGGATGTGGAGGAGATGTAGACGTGTGTGCTAACCAGATAATTTTCCCAATGATGTTTGTAACACCCTAAATAATTACCCTTAAATACCCATAATAAAATAGTGATTTTAAATTTTTCTGAGTAATACCATTTTAACTTATGAAAATCTCTGTCAAAACGGACAGAGTTTACTTTGTAATATGGACATTCCAAGAATTAGTTTTTCTTGCAAACCTGTTAATTTAATAATTTAAGTGAGATCAGAAAGCCATCAGGGTCAAACCATATATTAAAGCATTCATAATCAGAGTTTCAGTGCGGCGGAAAATTATAAACTAATACAAGTTTTAGCAGTTATTTAAATTCCATGAAATACTCCAAAATAACTCCCTTCCCACAAGGAGTGGTCCTGACTACACCCCAAAATGATGTTTTTCAGTACATACACATAATCATCATCATATACAAAAATCCCAAAAGTAGTCAGGACGGGACACACGACTCTACTAATATGACTTACTCTCCCTGTAAGGGAAAGTACTCCTGCTCGGCCGGGGGCTGTGCCAGCTCAATCTCAGTACCTGTGGAGATAGTAAGGAGTGAGCATTACACATAAAATGGGAAAGCAGTTTCCAATATGACATAATAACCGACTAAGTCACACACAATTACCACATAGTTCAATCAATTGCACAACAGTCACATTCATACCAATATGCATCAATATTCCGATTCCATTATTTTTCCTAGGTTATTGTTCATTTTCCTATCCGACAAAACCACCTATGCTCCTATTTTCGCTTCCTTTTTACCCATTAATTACCTAACTCATTAATTCGTTTTACATACCTTATTGTCCTATTATTACTAGTACACTTCTTTACCATCCCAAATTATCTCGTTATGTCCTTCTACTAACCTTCCTATCTTGTGTTTCGTGTATCTTTTTCTTTTCTCCATTTACATTCTTCATTCCTTTCTTCCAATCCCTTTCATTTCCTTTATTTTTCCAATTTCTATTTGCGATGTATGTCACCTCAGGTCAAAGGCCCACATACATCCCTACTTTACAAAGTATGTCACCTCAGGTCAAAGGCCAACATACTCACCCCATACATACATGATAAGTATGTCACCTCAGGTCAAAGGCCCACATACTTACCAACTTCACAAAGTATGTCACCTCAGGTCAAAGGCCAACATACTCACCCTATTCACACATGTTAAGTATGCCGCCTCAGGTCAAAGGCCCACATACTTACCATATTCACAAAGTATGTCACCTCAGGTCAAAGGCCAACATACTCACTACTTCCAAATAATCATAACAAACAACAAATATCAATATACCATAGTAAACACGCCATTCCTATCATCTCATATAAACCATCTAGTAAATAAACACAATTACAATTCACAACGCTTAAACACTTAGAGCAACAAATGAACAGTTCACAATAATTATCAAGAATACACCAAATATATATATAATCATTAGCAACAACTCAGATAAGCACATAAAATATCCTACACATTAGCACTTAACAATTATTCTCAAGTAGCACCTATAATAACATATAGTAGCAAGATCATGCATTTAGCTAGTTCAATTTATTGGTTTGCCTAATCAATTTATTATTCCTATTCCCCATCGTAGAGTTACACTAGGTTCGTTTCTAGAATTTACCATCATTTTCTAACTTAGGTTTCCAATTCCTTATACTAACACCTATCTCTTAGCAAGCATTATATACATACTATAAACTATTCCCCAGAGTATGGTAATACTCACTAATACCCACTCCTTACCTCAACACTTAGAGATAAGGCGGTTACACTTGCTTTAAGCTTGAGAGCCTTGCCACCAATTGAGTTATGACCCAAGAGAGAAGTGAGGAACCTAATATAATAGCCATAACAAGAAGAGTTAGCATTTATGCCATAGCCTCTTGACAAAGCTCAAGAAAATGAGAAGCTTCCATGGCCTAGAGTTGAAAACCACCATGGAAGACAAGAGAGAGAAAGCTTCAAGCTTGGAGGAGAGAGAAAGTGATTCATGAACCAAAAGAAGTAAAATTAGTTAGAGACTATGGGGGAAATTCGTATAACATGAAGGAAATGAGGAGGAAAGCTTGAATTTCACTTACTTTGAGCTTGAAATTGTAGAAATCAAGAGTGGGTGTTGAAGCTCTTGAACCCTAACTCATACCCATGGCTTGAAAGAGAACAATAGGAGAGATTGATGGAAGAGATGATGTTGGTGAGTGATGGGGATTGGTTTTTAATGGTTTATCATGGGTGTATTTGATGATTTGAGATGAAATTTGAAGAGAGAATGGGAGCTTGTTCGTGACCTAGGAGAGAGAGTGAAGTTGAGTTATGAATGAGATTGTTGGCTGAAACACGTTTTTAAGGCTGTCTGCACAAAAAACGCGAGTGTTTTCAAAAAGACTCGAGTGTTTTCCTTAAAAATACTGGAGTCTTTTCCGAAAGACTGGAGTCTTTTCCGAAAGACTCGAGTATTTTTGCCCAGTACCCCATTTATTCATTTTCCTATTTTCCTCCTATTTTCTTCCTTCTTCAATTCTAGATAACTTCTTCGTTCACCGTCGGATCTAGCTCAAATTTGACGAGTAACTTCCTAAAAATCATATCTTCATATCCAACGGTGAAATTTGTATTTAGAGTTGTAAATCTTTTATTTTGAATTTCCTAATATCCTATGTTATTAATCCTAAATCAAGCCTTCAAACCACTATTTTTAACTCAATATCATTATTTCCTTCACTCTAGGCTTGACCCATCATCAATTATACTAGGGATTAAATTTGGGATGTTACAATTCTCCCCCACTTATTGGAATTTCGTCCCCGAAATTCCGTTAGGTTCTGTAAATGGAGAATCACCCCGGTGATAGGACTCGCGATTCCTATCTTTAATCCCCCTTTGGTTTCTTCCGTCAGTCCTTCGATTTTCCCTTACCTAGACAGAATTTAAATTAGGGTAGGAAGTGCTCCCCCACTTGGCATCAACATACCCAATTACCGCTTTGCTAAAGGGTGTGGGATCGGGTTAATCCGCCTCCGATCGTCCTTCGGATAGATGCAAGACAGGAGTTGCATTAGCTAGATACGGGAAAACTCGAAATATTTAGCATTTCCAGAATAGTTTTAGAATCTTTCCCAGAATAGATACCCTGGGATCGAGGCATGTGAAGATTTTTGTAGGATAGAACGCCTTAGAGTTTATCTTCTCACCAGGATTGACTAGCACCGGTAAGGTTTAGGATCTTTCAAAAACACAATCATTCATGAACAAGAAGCACCCCAATGCTTAGTTGATTAGAGCATACACAATTCCTACTAAATGCCCCACAATCAACTTCTTCCATGAGTCGACTAAAAAGATTAGGAAGGAAGAAGTCCACATTAGTTCCAAGATTTACCCAACTACCAAATGTGAAGGGTACGACAACTTGCCGTTGGCTGAGTCAATTATTAAGATGTTTGGTCTCAACGCAGGGATTTTACAAATTCGGCAAAACCGGCTATTCTTATGAGTGGTTATCTAAGAACCGGGAAAAGATTCGAAGCAACTGTCAAATTGCTTCAAGATTGATTTAGTTAATATGATGGTTAAGAATAACTTCTTGAGAGCTGTCTTAACTCATCCAAGGGATTAGCACTTAGCTATACTACTTTGGAACAAGTAGCATATACCAAGAATTCTTTTCTTTAGAACTATTTTCTATCTACTCTCTAACTCTATATGAAGCTTTTGAACGAATGTTTCGGGGTAAGGTTGGCTTCACTTACAAGAATTATTTTCCTTGGATGTCACTTGTTTGGTTGTCTACTTTCACTTTAAAGGTTACAATGATAGCATTTATTGATAGATGCAAGAATTGAGGTGATCAATCCCATCCTCACGTCTACCAACAACACATCACTGTCGGGTTCTATCAGTAATGTCATCATTTAACAAATGCAAGGATTAGAGTGATCAATTCTAACCTTACATTACATCAAATAACAACATCACAACATAATATTGGTTACTTGATACTAGAATTCTCAAACTGAAGAATTCCTTATAAGGTCTTTCATACGTTCTCTATAAGAACATGATTGTATTTGGAAAGGCAAATCCAAAGTATTTTAAACACTTCTATCCTAAAACATTACTAGTTCAATATTTAGCTAACAGAAGAGCAATCTAACTTCACAACTTCAAATTTAAAAGCACTTCGTATGGACTTGCCAAACGTTAGTTACCTGCAACAATATCAACTGCTTAGCCAGAGTGAACCGACCAATAAGACTCAAATACTAAGTAAATACATAGTACTATAATTATCTTATTATAATCCTAAACTATTACTATGAGCATCAATTACTCGCTAGGTGAGTAATCATTTGGAGTTTGTACAACTCCATGGCCGAGGAGAAACTGCTCTGATACCAAAATGTAACACCCTAAATAATTACCCTTAAATACCCATAATAAAATAGTGATTTTAAATTTTTCTGAGTAATACCATTTTAACTTATGAAAATCTCTGTCAAAACGGACAGAGTTTACTTTGTAATATGGACATTCCAAGAATTAGTTTTTCTTGCAAACCTGTTAATTTAATAATTTAAGTGAGATCAGAAAGCCATCAGGGTCAAACCATATATTAAAGCATTCATAATCAGAGTTTCAGTGCGGCGGAAAATTATAAACTAATACAAGTTTTAGCAGTTATTTAAATTCCATGAAATACTCCAAAATAACTCCCTTCCCACAAGGAGTGGTCCTGACTATACCCCAAAATGATGTTTTTCAGTACATACACATAATCATCATCATATACAAAAATCCCAAAAGTAGTCAGGACGGGACACACGACTCTACTAATATGACTTACTCTCCCTGTAAGGGAAAGTACTCCTGCTCGGCCGGGGGCTGTGCCAGCTCAATCTCAGTACCTGTGGAGATAGTAAGGAGTGAGCATTACACATAAAATGGGAAAGCAGTTTCCAATATGACATAATAACCGACTAAGTCACACACAATTACCACATAGTTCAATCAATTGCACAACAGTCACATTCATACCAATATGCATCAATATTCCGATTCCATTATTTTTCCTAGGTTATTGTTCATTTTCCTATCCGACAAAACCACCTATGCTCCTATTTTCGCTTCCTTTTTACCCATTAATTACCTAACTCATTAATTCGTTTTACATACCTTATTGTCCTATTATTACTAGTACACTTCTTTACCATCCCAAATTATCTCGTTATGTCCTTCTACTAACCTTCCTATCTTGTGTTTCGTGTATCTTTTTCTTTTCTCCATTTTCATTCTTCATTCCTTTCTTCCAATCCCTTTCATTTCCTTTATTTTTCCAATTTCTATTTGCGATGTATGTCACCTCAGGTCAAAGGCCCACATACATCCCTACTTTACAAAGTATGTCACCTCAGGTCAAAGGCCAACATACTCACCCCATACATACATGATAAGTATGTCACCTCAGGTCAAAGGCCCACATACTTACCAACTTCACAAAGTATGTCACCTCAGGTCAAAGGCCAACATACTCACCCTATTCACACATGTTAAGTATGCCGCCTCAGGTCAAAGGCCCACATACTTACCATATTCACAAAGTATGTCACCTCAGGTCAAAGGCCAACATACTCACTACTTCCAAATAATCATAACAAACAACAAATATCAATATACCATAGTAAACACGCCATTCCTATCATCTCATATAAACCATCTAGTAAATAAACACAATTACAATTCACAACGCTTAAACACTTAGAGCAACAAATGAACAGTTCACAATAATTATCAAGAATACACCAAATATATATATAATCATTAGCAACAACTCAGATAAGCACATAAAATATCCTACACATTAGCACTTAACAATTATTCTCAAGTAGCACCTATAATAACATATAGTAGCAAGATCATGCATTTAGCTAGTTCAATTTATTGGTTTGCCTAATCAATTTATTATTCCTATTCCCCATCGTAGAGTTACACTAGGTTCGTTTCTAGAATTTACCATCATTTTCTAACTTAGGTTTCCAATTCCTTATACTAACACCTATCTCTTAGCAAGCATTATATACATACTATAAACTATTCCCCAGAGTATGGTAATACTCACTAATACCCACTCCTTACCTCAACACTTAGAGATAAGGCGGTTACACTTGCTTTAAGCTTGAGAGCCTTGCCACCAATTGAGTTATGACCCAAGAGAGAAGTGAGGAACCTAATATAATAGCCATAACAAGAAGAGTTAGCATTTATGTCATAGCCTCTTGACAAAGCTCAAGAAAATGAGAAGCTTCCATGGCCTAGAGTTGAAAACCACCATGGAAGACAAGAGAGAGAAAGCTTCAAGCTTGGAGGAGAGAGAAAGTGATTCATGAACCAAAAGAAGTAAAATTAGTTAGAGACTATGGGGGAAATTCGTATAACATGAAGGAAATGAGGAGGAAAGCTTGAATTTCACTTACTTTGAGCTTGAAATTGTAGAAATCAAGAGTGGGTGTTGAAGCTCTTGAACCCCAACTCATACCCATGGCTTGAAAGAGAACAATAGGAGAGATTGATGGAAGAGATGATGTTGGTGAGTGATGGGGATTGGTTTTTAATGGTTTATCATGGGTGTATTTGATGATTTGAGATGAAATTTGAAGAGAGAATGGGAGCTTGTTCGTGACCTAGGAGAGAGAGTGAAGTTGAGTTATGAATGAGATTGTTGGCTGAAACACGTTTTTAAGGCTGTCTGCACAAAAAACGCGAGTGTTTTCAAAAAGACTCGAGTGTTTTCCTTAAAAATACTGGAGTCTTTTCCAAAAGACTGGAGTCTTTTCCGAAAGACTGGAGTCTTTTCCGAAAGACTCGAGTCTTTTCCGAAAGACTCGAGTATTTTTGCCCAGTACCCCATTTATTCATTTTCCTATTTTCCTCCTATTTTCTTCCTTCTTCAATTCTAGATAACTTCTTCGTTCACCGTCGGATCTAGCTCAAATTTGACGAGTAACTTCCTAAAAATCATATCTTCATATCCAACGGTGGAATTTGTATTTAGAGTTGTAAATCTTTTATTTTGAATTTCCTAATATCCTATGTTATTAATCCTAAATCAAGCCTTCAAACCACTATTTTTAACTCAATATCATTATTTCCTTCACTCTAGGCTTGACCCATCATCAATTATACTAGGGATTAAATTTGGGATGTTACAATGTTTAATTTTTTCCCTCGACATCATTGGTGATGCGAATTTCAATAAGACTTAATAAAATACGCTAAGAAAGGTAATTGTTTCATAAGGATGAAAGTGTGATGATGTGATAGTAGTAGTGAATTTTGATAAGCGTGATGATGCGAGATCAATGAATTATTTAACTGATGATGATGATGATCATGCATTCATTTCATATCCATGTGCATCTGTGTTGTCATTTATTTTCTGCTTGAGATATGTTGGTGGTACATTTCTTTTGCCGACGTGTCATGCGTCCAGAAAAGCTTATTCTTTCTTTTGTTCGTTGTTTCTCCTCGTTCTTCGTGGTGACGCAACGGGCAGATGGTGTACAGCATCGAGATTCTCATGTGGCCCCTAGCGGGGGAAGTGTGGGAAGTTACCCATGATGGTTGGATCTGGAGAGGCCCGACTTGGTTGGAGATCAGAGACCTTGAGCAAAGGCTGAGAGGAGCAAGGATCGACTTGCACATTGGTAGCATCACTTTGAGAGACTACATGAATGGTGGACCTTGGACTTACTATGCACAACGTGCGCAACCCGCACCGACTGCAGTAGTAGAGCCAGAGGAAGATGGGGAGATAGAACCTGAGGATGAGGAAGAGGAGCCTGCAGCAGAGCCAGACAAGGAGTATGTTCCGGAGAAGGGTTCCGATTCTGATTTGGATTCAGAGAGTGGATTGTAGGGTGTGTCGTGGGTGTTGCTGAATAGGTGTTTTATTTTGTTTTAAGTCTAATCTGGGTCTTGTCTCAACTGAGGAATGCCATACTCTGGATATATAATGATATAACAACTTTTATCTTTTGATGTATTTTGGGACCGTGTGTCCACAACTCTCTTTGTAACATCCTGAACTTATTACTAATTAAAAATATGTTAGAAATTAAAATTTTAATATGCAATGATCTTTGTTTAAACCTAAGAAAGTAATAGGAATCAGTAGAAAGCATTAGGGAAGAAAAACTAAAAACCTTAATCGATTAGGTTATGAATTAATCATTTAAGACATATGCACTTATTAGGCATTAATCGATTAAACCATGTGTTAATCGATTAACGACTGTAGGACTATCCAATATTAATCGATTAAGTCATTTAATAATCGATTAGGATTTAAGCAAGCTTCAGGTGTTAATCGATTAACAATGTCGGTTAATCGATTAACCAATGACTACTCATTCATATCTTAGACTATATTTCCAAGTGTTAATCGATTAAACCCCTGGTTAATCGATTAACTCGACCAGTATGTAACGCTCCTTGTAAAATCGTTTTAATATATAATAAAATGAATATATTTAAGATAATTGACTTGTCTGTGTTGGAAAATCGTGGTGTAAAAATTCTCTTTATTGAAACATAACCATGATATCCGGATTTAATTTATATTCTTAGAGCTGAGTTTGATAAGTGTTTGAAAAACATTCAAGATAACTTAGTTAGGAAGTAAGAATTTCCAAATCATAAGAATACTTAGTAACTTACTAACAAAATAGAATTATCTTGAGAGGTTATATTCATCA
This sequence comes from Crotalaria pallida, assembly GCA_037953625.1. Lineage (NCBI taxonomy): Eukaryota > Viridiplantae > Streptophyta > Magnoliopsida > Fabales > Fabaceae > Crotalaria > Crotalaria pallida. Next base: position 87,401,248 of record CM075653.1, read on the forward strand.
AAGTTTGATTGATACCGAACTCAAAATATTTAAATCAGAGTTAGCGGAAACATAATAGCTTATTACCTTATATATCTAAAAGAGTTAAGTACAACAAATCTATGAATGTCAAATGAGTATCAGTATAAAAACTTAAAAACCAATTCTCTGACACATCTTTCAAAATACGCAAAATATAAGTATTATTAACATGGAGACGTTTCAGAGCTGGTCACTGTCCTTTGTCCAATCATCCATTCAGGCAGGTCCTCGACAGCTGTACACCAGGACAACAGTTCATCTTTTCTATATTCTGCATACACCCTAAGATCTTCTACCCTCAATAATCTTTTTGAGCAAGCAGGATATTTCATCACAACCTAATAAGGGCACAGGAGTAAGCGTATCCATTCGCATAATAAAATAAGACAAATAAAAAGAAGATTTAACAATCACAAGTACTCAAATAACAAATCAGAATGCAAGTGCATATGAACACACCCAGTTTAATAAATTGTTATTCTTTTTATATTAGTGGCATGATGCATGCTTCTATCTCACATCCTGAGGCCTCCAATACTAATCAATCTCGGACGTCCATCCAATACACCAATGTGTTCCCAGAACACTAATATACGTTCCCAGAACGTATAGCAAACCATACTTTGAATATAAACAAGCACCACTCCCAGAGTGTGCATCACGTTCCCAGAACGCATAAAAGAAACCATGTCCCAGACACTGGCCACATTCCCAGAATGTGTCATCAAGTAGGTTGCATCAATTTGGTACTCCCAGAGTACCCTCCTCATGTTCCCAGAACATGACAAACGATCCTTGCCAACCTATTTCATCACCTTTTCACCATGCAAGAATGCATATAATATTTTTCTCAATTTGGTTGGCCATTAATGGATGTCTCAATTTCCATTTTCAACACATAAAGCCTATCATTACGAGTTCCATATTTTCTTAGTAAAACAGCTTAACTTGAGTTCTATGAATTATCTCATAAGTCACACTTTAGTATTTAAGGTAATTAGATTAGTATTAAATTGAACAAGGTTAATTAAAATGGCACAAGAAAGTTCAAGTTATAATTCAATTGATTTCTCACTGCTGTCAGTCTCTAACCGGTTACGACAGATTCTAACCAGTTAGAACCTGCAACAAAACCAGAAATCCTTTAATGCTTGATACCATTTTTAATTCCCAATCCAATCTAATACTCAAAACAGATTAAGGATAATTCAAATACCTCAAATTAAGCTTGTTCTTATATTGAGAGTCTCATAGAATCAATTCCAATTGGACATATTTTTCCAAAACCAAATCAAGATCATCACTTTCATTACGATATGGAACTCAATTATAAAGCCTTAAGTCCCTCAACATTCTCAGTTCATAATAGATACATTACAGTTAAGTTTGATTGGAAGAGTTCATTGAAAATGTTGTAAAACCATTGATTAAATTTCTGAACTTCATTTTTCATGTCTGACAGATTCTAACCGGTTACTCAACAGTTCTAACCGGTTAGAAACTGCAGAAACAGTACACTGATTTAAGGTTTTGCATACCATTTCCCTTTCCACTCATTTCCAATCAAATTCAACCATAAATAGAGCTTCAATTTCATAAAGTAAACATGTTCCAACACTTGATTACATCCAACACTCATGCATTTCAAATACACATATCAAATTGCATGACAACGGCATAAATAACAACTTAGCATACCAAATTCACATATACTGAAATTTGACACCAAATTCATCAATTGAAACTTGCTCTAAGTCCTGGAACAAGTTAGATTGGCCTCCAAGCCTTTGTCCTCTAAAGCCTATGCCCTTTATGAGTCTCATGGTGACTCAACCTATGGTTTCACATAATCTAATCTCATTCTAGAAAATGATAGCTTCTCACTTACCTCTAAATTGTGCTTGATGAGTATCAACATTGGTCCTTTAAAGAAGGACACGAATTCCTCAAGCTCAAAATCAGACCCTAAAGAGAGCCCCACGAATTTAGTTTTGGTTCTGGACAGACTTGATCCTCAAGCTTCCAAAGCTCAAAACTTCTTCTATACTCACTCTCAATTCACGTTATATATATCAATACAAAGCTTAAAGATCAAGCTTTGAAATGATGTATCATACTCACTCTAATTCTCAAAGATTAAAGAGAATTGAACAGAACAAGGAAGGAACCCTAATCAGAACACAGCATCAACACTTCACATTAAAACCCTCAATTTGATCCTCAAATCGTGTATTTATAGGGGAAATTGATGAACATGCAAGTCGACAAGTACCTCCCCTTAAGAATCGAATTGATTTTGTGGCAAAACTTGATTTAATCGAGTGGTTACTCATCAAAATCCATTAACCCAGTTTCTGAGTTCATCGTGTAACCAGTTACAAAGTCTTTCTAACCGGTTACATACTGATAAAATTCAAAATTAATAGTATAATTACTCTTTCTTCAAAAACCTTTCTAATATTGCAATTAGGTCCCAGCCCAAGGACTAAATTACAATATTCATATTTTTGTACAAAATACTCTTATAAAAATATATCTTATACTTTTTATATTTCAAAACACATAACGTCCAAAAACTTAAACCTTCATAACTAATATAAAACAATTATAAAATAATTGTTATAATTTATTTCTTTTGTTATTCAAGAGACGAAAATTAGGGGTGTTACACAGTACAACAAAAATAAAAAGAGATGTTGCTCCATATCATTCATTCATTCTTCTTCTTTATTATGTTCCCAATTCCTTATTTTCTCATAAAACCATGCCAAAACTCAAATTAATCAACAAAAATCAAGCAAATCCTTACACTATAGACTTAATCCTTTCATTATTATTCAAGTTCCCTCTCTAAAGATCCCATAATCACTCCCTTTCCTTTCTCCACCATAACCCCAAAACCTTAATCAATTGGGGTTCTTACCAAAGGAGCTAGAAATCAAGAAGATCAAGAGTAGATTTAAAGTTCTTGGAGCTAATGTTGAGTCTCCTATTCTCCTAAGGTAAGGAGGAGATATTTCTTTATTATTTAAGCTTAAGAGTTAAGGAAATTTTTAATAGAAATTGTAAGGAAGAAATAACCTTAATCTAGATATAGTAATTAAATTTGGATAATAGGAATTTAATACTATAGTCTAAATTGTTAATTAAACTTTAGGATAGTGAACTTTGTGTAAATATATACCTCTGTATGTGCCTTTAATACTAGGTTTATGTTGTGTTTGATTATACAGTTATTGTGAGTATGAATAGGAATTTTGATATAATAACTATTATAGGTATAAATCTATATAGATGAATATATTATTGTTATATATCAAGATTTCGTATTAGTAAGATGTTGGTTTTTGTTGTTATGCCTAAATGATTTAATTGATATATAAACTATAGTTGATGCATTCATACGAATAGATTAATATATAATTAATTAGAAAATATTGGATTATACTAGTACGAATTAAAGGTATACCTAATGAAATGCATGAAACTATCAAGGTTAGCAATTAATTAGAGGTGAAAATTTTATAAGAATACTGATGAAATAAATAATACAAATAAAAGAAGTAAAAGAGTTATATCCTATTTAAACCAAATGAGAATAGATAACTAAAACCAAATATTTTGTATTCTCAATTTTTATTATGAATTCCTTTGATTCTTAGTTTAAATTATGAAGAAGTATCTCACTCCTTGTGGCTTACTATTTTTAGGTGCTTTTAGAACGAGCAAAGAATCAGAGTTCACGATGGAACAGGCACAGAGGAAAGAAGTGCTTAGAAGAAAATCGAGTAATATGTCAGATTAGTCCCTGACTTTGTAAGCGTAGGTCAAGTTAGTCCCTGACTTTATCGAAATAGCAATTTAGTCCCTGAGATAGGAGAACGTCGATCAAGTTAGTCCCTGCCGTCATTATCGCATGGATGTATTTGCTTTAAAATGGGATAAAGACAGGGACGTATGTGAGTTAAAATGAAATCTCAGGGACTAAATTGCTATTTCGATAAAGTCAGGGACTAACTTGACTGATGCTTACAAAGTCAGGGATTAATGTGACATATTACTCGAAGAAAATCTTATTCCATGTTGTAAACCCCAATAATTTTTATTGAATCTTTTGTGATTATAACATATAAAAACATTTTTATATCATATTTCTTTAAGTTATAAGTTGGGATGTTACACTCTATATCCTGCTTTAGTACTCCTTTGGAACTGATGTAACTACGTGGTACTTGTGAACTTTATCTGACGATGTTTAAAATGCAAGTAAGTATTTTATTGTGTGGTTCGATGGATGTGTAGTGTGTTTTTGTAACAACTCGATTTTGCGAATGGTGATGATAATTGTCGAACAACGTTATCTTTTGTAAATAATTAAAGTTAATGATTCTTTTGGAAAACAAATAAAATGAACCAAGCAAAATGTGTGTACATAAACGTTTTTAAAAAAAAAATCGACCCTCATTTTTACTATTAAATAGTATATAATGTATTAAATCTCAGGGGGAGCAGGTGCTCCCACCTGCTTTCATTATCCTCCGCCACTATAGACAATACCGGCGTGTTTGTCATTTTTTGGTGAGTCTTCCTCTGCTGTCTAAAGTCGTCGTAACCCCACAAATCCTCTAATATTTCTAGCTCCAGGTCCGTTTTTGTGTCTCTATTTTGTGACCTTGATTTTCCACCTTTCGGTCCCCACAGGCCTGCACAACCACCACCATTAGCCTCATTGCAAGATTTTCAGCTAAATGCATCAACCGCATCGGCGACCGTTGTGCCCAGGTGTTGCTCTTATTTACGATGCGCCTAGTTGTACCAATGCCTCCAAAACTAGTTTAGGTCAACCTTGTCAGGCCCTGATCCGTCCCGCTGCATACCCAAATCTGTGCTCCAAACCTGGCCTAGTTCGGTTATTCAGCCCCACTTTGCGCCCCCACACCCCGCTCTAGCTTTGTCCTAATCATGCCAGCCCAATTCCCCTATCCATTTTAGTAGACATATTTAGCCAATAAACTGGTTCGGCCAATAATCGACTCTATCAACAATCGGTCTGACTAGACCCATTTTGCCCCAGTAATCGACTCTATCAGCAATCGGTCTGACTAGACCCATTTAACTAGTGAGCTGGTCCAACCAAACAGTTTAATATGACCCATTTTGACCACACCTCTCTTTTCTGTTGCGTTCTTTTCGTTTTTCCGGTCTATTTCTACTAATTTCGCCCCAGTAATTCCATTTCGTCTCTTTCAATGAAGAAGTCCATTGAGTTTACTTGCCTTTTGGTCAGTTCCGCCTAAGCCATGTCTTGCCTCTTCGTGTGATTCCATCTCGTATACGGTATGGTTCCATCCTGGATGCATTATGGCTATATGGTTTACTCATTTTCGTTTGGATGCGGTATGGTTCTATCTTGGATGCAGTTTGACAAATTTCAACTTTGATTTGCAAACTCAAATTATTCTTTGAACATGGATTTTAGAATATGTAATTATAATTAGGATAGTTAGTTATTGTTATTTTGGTTTTTATTGTATTAGCTTTGTTTTAAATAGAACTTTCCTTGTAACACAACATAACACATTTAATATATCATATTTTTTCCTTGCCTTTATTTCTCCCAAACTCTCCTTGGCCTTTTTTTCTATAATAAAATCTAACATTAATAATAAAGCTAGTAGAGACGAGACTTTGGCGGTGGTGTATGGTTTTGATAGGGCACAACAAAAATGGTTACTAGTGGTCAAGAGAATTTTGGTGTCTGGATCAGCAATGTTCATGTAGCAGAGAAGCGTAAAGGTTTATGGGTTGGTGAAATGATGGCTCTTAAGTGGTTGATGGTGATGGTCGCATGACAAGGTGGTTTGCTATTTGTATGTATTTAGATTCAAATTTGTTTCGTGGTGGTGCAGGTTGTTTCTAGAAGGTTGAGAAGTGGTGGTCAATGGTGACAAGGGGTATTAAAAATGTAATAAATTTTAAGTTTTAAAAATTAAATAAAAACAAAGTACACACCAGCGTCTCCTCTAAATCTAAACCCTACTTTATCTATAGTTATAAATCAATGGTTATCAACACGTGGAGAACAAACCCTCATCTCATCAAACAGAGTACCTTAGCTATGTTGTAACACCCCTTAATATCCCCTTATTATAATACTCTTGTTATGTCATGTTAATTGTTATTAGGATATAAAAATATGAGTTCGTTAAAACGTTTTTATCATAACTAAAAGAATCATCCAAAGCATAATATTAGTATTAATTAATATTATCCAAAAGATAGTATATATTCATATTACATTTCCTAAATAGTGACTTTAGGCTATATTGTATTTCATCTTGCATATATTACATCAACACACGCACATGTGTGGGTGTATGTGTGTATGAATATAAAAGCTCAGAGTCAATGGTTACATATCCCAAAATATACTTAGTCTATGATAAACCAAGTACATCATCTCATACTCCTCTTCTGGATGCAGTATGATCCTCATCGGTTGCTTGAAGTATGAAAACACTTCTGGTACCGAGCAAACACGAAGGGAAATAGGGAGTGAGTCATTGTCTTATAGCCTTAGCAGATAGTGAAGGAAAAACTCCAATGTACTCACACACAAGCAATTACACATATCAACCAATAGGCATATGATGCATGATTTCACATATTCCTAATCAACATTATCATAATGCAATGCATCTAAATGTATGCATGATCATGTCGCATGTCCATCCAATTATTACTCACACACAAGAAATTACACATATCAACCAATAGGCATATGATGCATGATTTCACATATTCCTAATCAACATTATCATAATGTAATGCATCTAAATGTATGCATGATCATGTCGCATGTCCATCCAATTATTAGATTTTGAACCTCATCTCTGAATGTTAATTCTTATCCGAATCTAATCTCTAGATTCCTTTGTTTTTTATCCAATAATTGGATTTTCATTCATCACATCATTCTTCATTCATCTCATATCATTTTTACACATCATTTCTTCACACTCATGGGAGTCGCAACCGTGATACTTGACCAATCACTGGTCCAAGTACAACCTAGTTTTGGTTTGGCTCTAGCCGAGACCACCATCCACCAACCTCCAAAATGACCAAGTGACCGATAGAATTATTGTGGTTACTATAAAAAGATTTCTCAACAAGGGTACGTAGCTAATCATGTCACTCTAGAGCCTCAGTTCTACCCAAAAGCGATTCCCACGGTTGTTCGACAAAAGACAACTTAGACATTATATCATTCTCATTATAGGCTCCCGGAGCTATCACGTAATCCTTTAGAATTTTTCCTCACCGTCCAACCTCAACACCATGTATGATGCATGATTTAAGTAGTTCTTGATTGAACTTTGGATCATAGATGACATTCATGACAAAATTTTCCATCAATTTGCGCATACCTTTAGTATGTTAATAGTGTTTATTTTCATGATTCATCTATGTCTAAATTCAATCTTGAGTCGTCATCCACATATTCATCTTAATTCTAAATTATGTGATTATTGGAATTGAATAGGCAAGTGAAATCCCTTTGAAGTTATCCTCGTCTGACCATTCTTACAGATTTTCTATTTTTCTATAGGATTAATCGGTTAAGAATTTGGCTAATTGGTTATTCTATATGAAAAGCATAATTAGTGTGCTAGTTTTCATAACGATAATTGGTTATTAACTGATTAATAACCGATTATCCATGTGTAATTTTCCCTAATGAAGTCAATTTTTGCCACGATAACCGGTTAAACCCTCAAGGTAACCGGTTTTCTTGACAATTACTGATATAAAACAGTTCTAGTTCCAAAATTCCACTACCATGTCATTTTCAATGATCTTTGGGCAGTAATATGATCATATATCCATAAACTATTCACATATACAAAGTATATATCATGGAATTACAATATCACCTTTGTCATGATACAATATCAATTCAATGTACATAATCCATCCAATTCAAACAACACATAAAAGATTCTACTATCAAATCATTACAAACGCTGATTCACCACATTTTCAAATATAATTAACCACATTTCAGTTTCAATTCTAGGTTACTAACTCATTATCCAAACATAGTTCCATTTATTTAACTATTTCATCAATTACTTATTGTAAATTAAACATAATATAAACTATGTCTATAAGTTGCTCAAAGGAACCTTATGAATTACACTGACCTCCAAATCAATTAATCATAAGGGTTTAATTCATTCAAGTTTCCCTTCAAGCTTATGGAGAGCTTCATAACACTTTGAGCTTTTCCTATTATTATCCTAGCCATAAGCTTAATTCCTCTCATACCTTAGTATAAGAGAATCTTGTTTGAGCTTGACCTTGAGCTCTTAGTGACGGCTCCTTTGCTCCTTCAGTATCTCTACCACTACTAAGTCATAATTCTTTGATTTTACTTAGGGAAAAACCAAGGTAAGGTTGTTGTTAGTTTTTTGGAAGTTTTAAGAGTGTATGACATGATTTGAGCTTTGTATAGGATGCTTGAGAGTTTATGGTGCCCCAAATTCATTGCCTAGAGGTGTTAATAGGATTGGTAACTGACATTGGATGGAAATATCCAAGAAATTCCTTTCACCACCTTTTGTTAAAAGACAACACTTTCCAAGAGTTCAAGTGACACAAGTTTTAATGATAACAAACAATGCAAATAAATGTAAGGCTAGGTACTACCTTTACTCTTGTCAATATGTCACACTTAGGATTTGGAGAAGAATTTATTCAAAAGTAATTCTGGAAATTGTTTTTTATGAAACTTTTCTTACTACATCATATAAAACACTCTGGTAAACTCTGGTCAAACTTTCTGGATTATGATAATATGTTTTTATAAGTTTCAGCAAAAGCAATCGATTGCTTAGTGTAGATAATCGATTACTTTTGTAGCATCATACATAATCCAGAGAGCTTATAATTGATTACTTGAACAAAAGGAATCTATTACTTGCTCAAATAATCCATTACTTTTTTTGCAGTTTACAAAAGCAGAAGCTCTGGAATCGATTACTTGAACTAGGCTAATCGATTACTTTGTGGTTACGTAATCGATTACTAGTACAACTAATTGTTTATTTTCACTACATCATACAAATACCAGAGAGCAACGAATCGATTACTAGAAAGGGTGTAATCAGTTACTTTTTTGAAAATTTCAAAAATGATTTTGAATCAATTTGATTTATTCCTTATTGATTTTTGATTTATTTATGATCCTCTTTTTCGAATTATATTAGGTTGATCAGAATCTTTCTTTAATTCATTCATATTTTTCCAAAAATCAATTATTCCTATTTTTCTCTAATCCTAGTTTTTGAACTTATTTTCTTGATTATGATTGGGTCTATGGTTGGTATATGTGATTAGTTTTCTAGTTATTTAAATGTTGAGTAGCTAATATTTATGTAATCTTCATTTCCATTGTTATTTTTTTGGGGAATAAAAGACATTTGTTTTCTAAGTTCAGAAACGAAGTATTAAGGACCCCTAGCTTAATTGCTCAAGTTTGGTAAGAGAGTGTAACTAATGAACAAGCTAAAGAGATGTTCCCTCAAGAATTCTAGACTAAGGACCTCCAATATAGTACAAAGAATCTCCATGAACATATATGAAATTGGAGTGTAGAAAGCAAGATCATCAGCTACATCTTCATTTGCACCACAAATATCTCAAATGGAACTCTCTTACTAATCAAAACTAAATAGGGAGAAAAATAAGTTTAAGTGAATCTCCATTCCCTTCACATCAGGGACGTTCAGTAATATGCTTATATTGATTACTGACTAATTGATAATTTATCTGCCAATTGTTCCTTTTTTTTCAGGCTATAAAATTCCTAAAAAAAAAGGCTTAATTATATCACAAGTCTCTGAAGTTTGGGGTACTTTTGCAAAATACCCTTATTCTTATTTTTTCAAGGTCAGACTCCCCGAAGTTACTTTTGGGTTTGTCATATACCCCTCCTATCAATTATGACCTATTTTGCTGGCATGTAACATCGGAATCTTGGTCAAACGCAGGAGGTTGATCATGTGGTGTCGCGTGATGTCACATAGGTGTAAACAACATCTATCTTCAATCCTTTTCTTTTTATTTTTTATTTATTTTTTATTTAACTAAAAATATAAAAATATTAAGTTTTTTAGTTTTTTAATTTAAAGAAAAAAAATCATCACCCACGAAGCACCACGTGTCTAACCTCCCGCGTCTGACCAAGTTTTCGATGTTACATATCAGCAAAATTGGTCAGAATTGGAAGTAGGGGTATATGACAAACCCAGAAGTAACTTTGGGGAGTCAGACATTGAAAAAATAAGAATAAGGGTATCTAACAAAAGTACCCCAAACTTCAGGGACTTGTGACATAATTAAGCCAAAAAAATGTCTTCATGTTTCTTCATAATTCAAGGAGTAACTATTAGTTCTATGAAAGTATCTAATTGCCCTAATAACTTCCTAACCCCTTTCACTAAGGTAAATTTTCACCCTTTATAATCTTGAATACTAATAATTTTCACCAGAATGTATTTGGATCCTCATATCAATCGATGTGGATATCACTTTACCAAACTAATTTTTTGATGCGACAGACATGTCTAACTTCCTAGGTTCTAATCCTCTAAAATTTCCTTTTATCTTAAATGCATATGATGTAAGACTTTAATATCTTAGTATGTCTCATGTGATGTGCATGTGACATGTATTGATGTGTGTTTAGTAAATAAATAATTAATGTCCGCTTAAGACAGCCCAGTTGGTGGTTGCAGGGACATTTAGGATTTTCCCCTCACCCAGGTCATGGGTTCTAGTCCCAGACCTTCCAATTAAACAAAAAAAATAAATAATTAAATATTAATGGGCTTGATCATAATTAGATATAAGGGAGGTTGTTTCTGAAGGCCCATTAGCTTGATGGAAACTAACGAATAATAATTAGAGTTTTTACCTATTTATAGGAAACAGGTCTTGTTCCTGGCCATAAGGTATTCTTTTCTCTCCCCATCACAAGACGGCTAAACAAACAGCATAGAAAAGAATAGCATAGGAGGCAAAGGAATAGAAACGTGTTTCATGGCTTTTGATCAAAGAGCATTTGGAGAACTCTTTTCCAACTCTAGCAATGGATAAAGGTTAGTAATTGTATTCCTTATTGTCTCTATAATATGTGAAAATCATGTAATTTCAAATCCTTATTATTATAGTTGTAACGAATAAATTAAACTACAACTAATATGTGGTATCAGAGTCACGTTAAGAAATATATGACTTTCCAATTAAGATTTAGGATTTGGATTGAATCCTAATTATGGTGTTTAGGGAATGAATTTTTGCATAAATCCAAATCATGAAATTTAGGAACTTTGAACCCTAATTATGAAATTTGAGTAATATGTCATATTAGTCCCTGACTTTGTAAGCATCGGTCAAGTTAGTCCCTGACTTTACCGAAATAACAATTTAGTCCCTGAGATAGGAGAACGTCGATCAAGTTAGTATCTGCCATCACTATCACAGGGATGTATTTGCTTTAAAATGGGATAAAGATAGGGACGAATGTGAATTAAAATGAAATCTCAGGGACTAAATTGCTATTTCGATAAAGTCAGGGACTAACTTGACCGATGCTTACAAAGTCAGGGACTAATCTGACATATTACTCTATGAAATTTAGGGCTTTGCTTCAGTATGAATCCTGATTATGAAATTTTAGACTTTTACGCTTCCGCATTATTGTTAAATGAAATATTAGGATTATTTGAAACTTGATTGTTTATCGATATGTTTTACCCATCAAAGTTGTTTTTTCCAATTGGGTATAACGTATGCACAGTGTTTCAATTATATATTTATAAAGTTCATCAAGTTTTCCCTAATTGGGGTAAAACTATTAATTGATATATGTGAAAAGCATTAGGTATTGCTTCCATCACTATTTATGATTCGTTTTACTGTATAAAAGCACATTACAGTGAATTTCCTTTTACATAATAATGAATATATAACAAGTCCACTATGTTATGGACAATTTACGTTTATATATTTATTTGGGATTAATATGAGTTTTTTTATTAGCAAAAGAAGTACTTTGAATTGTCATTGTTTGATTTGATATTAATGTATGATGATTTGATCATCATTAAAGTTGTCAAATCATTAAGATATTAATTCCGATTGTATAATTTTTATTATAATAATGAATTTGATTTGAAGTTAATTGTATGTTGATTTTGTTAAACACCAAAGTGGTCAAATCAGTAAGTAAATTAATTTCAAATCATATGATGATTTTTCAATTACTCATAAATTTGATGCTATATGAATGACATAATGATTTGATGTTCTATGGGTATATTGTAGTTCATCGTTATAAGGCATTTATGGATCGCCCAAAGGTTTGATTAGTTGTTCTTATAATTAATGGACATGACTGTAGGCAATATATTTGTGCTATTGGTTTATTTATACATCCAAAGACAATAGATAATACTAATTGGTGCATATATCATTGTCAATTATTGATTATTAATTTTATTAGCATCATTATGTTTGAATGTCGTGTACTAATGTGTAACCCAAAGGAGAGCGTTAATGTACATTAATTGTTTAAATAACATGTACCTTATGTCTCAAAATATTTATATTATGTAGTACGTGTTCTTAATTTCCTGCATTCTCATGACTTGTATGTGTCAGTGTTATTTGTTAAACTTTCTGACTAGAGTTTGCAAGTCTTTCTCATCAGCTAGAGAAAATATTGTTGCTATTAATGGTGTTAACAACCATAAAGATAAAGTTTATTATAAAATTTGAAAAATATTTGACAATGTTCATGAGGATAAATGTTGCAGATAACATTAAGATAATTCTCTCCAAAATTGAAAGTAATTAAAAAAAAGGTGAATTTTGTGAGAGAGTGCCCAATATTTTTTGTGAGTCTCTTTTTGGGACATTAATGAGTACCCTAACCCCATAAAGCTTGGTGATTTGTGTACTATTTATGAATGTATAATTAAAACAAAAATTATCGCAACAAGATTTAAGTTTGAGGAAGGAAACCCAGTTTGAGGCATCTTCACATTTAGGGTTGCCCGACCGAAGTAAGGGTATATAATCCACATGAAAAGAAGCTTGATGCAAGAATCATTAGTGGTTACTTCATTGGATATCCGGAAAAATCAAAGGGGTATAGATTTTACTGTCCTAACAATGTACGAGAATAATTGAGTCTGGAAATGCTCGGTTCATTGAGAATGGTCAGTTCAGTGGGAGTGGAGAACCACAGAATGTGGATATTAGAGAGATTCGTATAGAAACTCCTATATCTAGTGTTCCTCCTCAAGTTGTTGTCCCACTTGTTGTATCACAGTCACACAACACGGCAAGACAACAACATAATATTCCAAACCCACAAGATGAACATATAGGAAATGAACCAGCTAATGATGTGCAAGTTGAAAATAAACAAGCAATAGATGAACCACAAGAAGTAGCATTAAGAAGGTTTGAAAGGCATAGAAGATCTGCTACTCCGTACGACTATGTGGTTTACTCTATTGAGTATGGATGTGACTTAAGCATTGATGAGGATCCAGTCTCATTTAAACAAGCCATGGAATGTAGCAATTCTGAAAAATGGTTCAATGCTATGAAAGAAGAGATGAAATCAATGGATGACAACAATGTATGGGAACTAGTCGAGTTGCCTGAAAATTCAAAGCGGGTCGGTTGTAAATGGGTCTGTAAGACCAAAAGAGACTCGAAAGGCAACATTGAAAGATTCAAGGCTAGGCTTGTTGCCAAAGGTTACACTCAAAAGGATGGCATTGATTATAAAGAGACCTTCTCTCCGATTTCAAAGAAGGACTCCCTAAGGATTGTCATGGAGTTGGTGGCTCATTATGATTTAGAGCTTCACCAAATGGATGTAAAGACCGCCTTTCTTAATGGTGACTTAGAAGAAGAAGTTTATATGGACCAACCAAAAGGGTTTGTGATCACAAGAAAAGAAAAGTTAGTGTGTAAGTTAAAGAAATCAATATATGGATTGAAACAAGCTTCCCGACAATGGTATCTTAAGTTCAATGATATCATAACATCATATGATTTTGTAGAAAATGTTGTTGACAAGTGTATCTACATGAAGGTCAGTGGGAGTAAGTTCATTATATTAGTTCTATATGTTGATGATATCTTACTTGCTGCAAGTGACACTAGATTGTTACATGATGTAAAGAAGTTTCTCTCTATGAACTTTGAAATGAAAGATATAGGAGAGGCATCCTATGTGATAGGAATTGAAATATTCCGTGATAGATCACAAGGACTGTTGGGATTGTCTCAAAAAGGCTATATCAATAAAGTTCTAGAGAGATTCAGAATGGAAAAATGTTCTCCTGAAATAGTTCCAATTCAAAAAGGGGATAAATTTATTGAAATGCAATGTCCCAAGAATGACTTGGAACGAAAGGAAATGGAGTCTATTCCCTATGCATTAGTTGTTGGGAGTTTGATGTACGCTCAAACTTGCACACAGCCAGATATCAGTTTTGCTGTTGGAGTGTTAGGCCGGTATCAAAGTAATCCCGGAATGGATCATTGGAAAGCTGCAAAGAAAGTTCTTAGGTATTTACAAGGCATCAAAGATTACATGCTCACTTACAAAAAGTCAGATCACCTGGAGGTAATCGGATACTCAGATTCAGACTATGCAAGATGTGTGGACTCTAGGAAATCCACATTTGGTTATGTTTTCCTATTAGGTGGAGGGGCAATTTCATGGAGGAGCGGAAAAGAATCTGTGATTGTTACTTCCACTATGGAGGCTGAATTTGTGGCGTGCTTTGAGGCCACCGTTCATTCATTGTGGTTACGGAACTTTGTCTTAGGGCTTGGCATTGTCGACAGTATAGCTAGGCCGCTAAGAATGTATTGTGATAATTCTGTGATAATTCTGTAGCTATCTTCTTCTCTAAGAATGATAGGTACTCTAAAGGTGCGAAACACATGGATTTGAAGTACCTGAGTGTCAAAGAAGAAGTTCGAAAACAGAGAGTGTTGATTGAGCATATCGGTACTGATATGATGGTAGCGGATCCGCTAACCAAAGGGTTACCACCCAAAACATTCATTGGCCATGTTAGAGAGATGGGCATCATAGATAAGACCTTGTTAACATAAAAGTAAAATATGTACATATATGTATGGTTATATTGCTCGTATTGTAATGACACTTATGAATTCAATTAAAGTTATGTTTCTGTTTTGATTATTTGTTATCCACATTATGTTATATATATGTATTTTTTAGTGTGATGATGAATTGTTTCTATGAAAGATATCAATGATAAAAGTCATTTTGGGTCGAGTTGATTATGTGATACATGGAAGGAACCATGTCGCTATTATTGTGCGACCACCACAATCTGATCATCTTAATTCAATTAAAGATGATGGCTTAATAGTTTCAATGTATAGTGTACAATTATGGTTTGTTGAATCTTCAAGTCATCAAATGAGCCAAGTGGGAGATTGTTAGATTATTTTAATAATCTGATCTATAGTGGCTCATGTAACTTAATTAAAGATTGATTCTTACTAAAGAGGGTTCAATGTGATGATGGTTAACCATATTAAAGTCTTAGAATCAATTGGGTCTTTTATAATTTAAAAGTCCCATCTCCTCTGCCTTTAAAAAGAGAAGTAATTGCCAAACCACATGACTGTTGGGTGAAAGGGTACAACTGTTCAAAAATACTGATATATATATATATATATATATATATTCAGTTTAGAAAGGTGGTTAAGGGAAGATAACTTACTAAAGGATTCTCCTATCATAAGAGAAACCTGAAAATAGAAAAGAACAGAGGAGAGAAAAACTAATCTGATCAAGGAACTCAAAGGCAAACTTAAGAAGATCTTCAAGCAATGGATCTAGGTAAGTTCTTGTTTATGATCTTCATTCATAGTAAATGATTATTGTGTGAGAATCATGAATTCAAGATCCTTAATTTGCTTACAGTACAATTAGAGGAAACAGTGAAAGAAATTAGCGTCCAATTTTGGACTCTGTTTAAAGAACATAACACAGATGTTACACATACTTTTAACAATTGGATAATAAATCCGTTGGAATGTATTTAAAACTTGTAATTTGACAGGGGTTGGAGATGGGAGTACCCCTCGTGCTCCTCTATTTTGTTTGATTTTATATATATATATATATATATATATATATATATATATATATATATATTGTTCAAAAAAAAAATTGATGGCAATGAATCAAATCCTCCTCATCTTATTGGTAAGCTTTCTCTCCGACACGTGAAAGTCAAAAACTAATACTCCCTTCGTTTCTATTTATCTATCCTATTTCAAATAAAACACACCCTTTAAGAAATTCAATCATTACTTAGATTTCCAATACATTAATTATGTTTTTTTTCACTATACCCTTTCTCTTTCTATAATCATTAATTTTTCTCCACTTCTTACGTAAACCAAGACTTATTAAATAGGGGCAAACATGGAAAATAACATTTATTACACTTTTGAAATTCTCAATAGGACAGATAAAAAGAAACAAAAAATCTCTCCAAAAATGGACAAATAATAAGGAACAGAGGGAATATTTTTTTTTAACACTTGTCGAAAAGTGTGCAAAATTTACACTTTCAATCATAGTGATCAAAACATATTTATGATAAAGGTGTGTTGGAAATGTATATTTTGAAATTTTTAACACATTGAAGTAAAAAATTATTTAATGCTGAAAATATTTTGATCTTTTTATATAAACAAGTGGGAGCAAAAAATTCAATGATAGTTGATAGATGGCAAAAATTAAAACTCAATAATTTTTATGAACCCTCTCCAACAATAGGCTCTGTGCCTAGGCACCTGCTGCACTTCCTATGGGCTGAGCTTGGCAAAGGCACGCCTGACCTAAGTTATTCTATCATTTTCTCAAATACTTTCCAAGTTTCATATGTAATATTATTTTCCTATTTGTACTATATTTAATAAGTCATGTTGTTTCATAAACTCAATACATAATTAATGTTATTTTTCCAAACACATTTTTATTTATTACACTTTTTTTTCACTTTTAATGTCTTTCTTTCTCTTCAATAATGACTATATAGGGTTATTATAGTTAAAATACAACAAATGCTTTATATCATTTAATTATTTCTTAAAACCCGCGCATAACCTCAAAATACACTACATATGAAAGGGAGAGATAACGTTCTAACCGAAAGCATGTCAAATTAATATTTAACCAACATGTTTAAATTTTTGGTCGATTTATTTATTGAAACTTTTGATCCGTAGGGTAAAAAAAAATTCTATTCGCCGGTGAGTTGTGACTTAATTAAGGACACGTATTTTCTTAAAAAATAAAATTAAGAACGCTAATTAGAGAATCAAAACAAAAAATAATATATATAAAATATGAATTTTTTTAACCTCAACTCTACTGGTTGAGGATAAGAGGTTATAAAAAATATTGTTATATTGAAAAATTGAAGATTTAAATCATTAAGAGTAATAAATTTAGATTTTCAATACATTTTTATCATTTTTTTAACTCTTCATCCTCAACCCTAGAACTAAAGTTAGGCAAACTAATAACATATAAAAGCTACTAATTTAACAAACAATAAAGCCCCTGTTGAACACTGTTTTGTAAAAAAAAAAAAAAAAATCAAAATGTTTTAAATTTTTTTAATAATTATGAATATTTAGGCAAGAATTATAATACTCTACTCCGTAACAAATTTAGTGATGGATTAACTACTCCATACCAAGTTATTGTAAGCTTTCAAGATCTTTCTACATTACAAAGACATTCATTGATCTGAGGAGTGAGGACCAGTTCAACACAAAATATATCACCTTCCTTTTCAAATTATCTAACATAGTCTCGATCAGCATCCCCTCCCACAATTCATCGTAACATAAGCTAACAACTTTAAACGCTAACGAGTACTATCACAAGGACACACCATTAATATGCATAAGACAAATCTTAGTACAATTACTTAGACAAGGGTAGTAGCTAGCACTCAAAGCCCTAACAATAAACACTTCTAGTAGGGAGAGACACCTACATTTGCCGGTGCAAAAAACCCATCTTTCATGAGCACGTCTTCTTCCTACACAACGCAGAATTTGAGATTAGAAACCCAAGAAATAACAAGAGTCCCTTTTTTCATCAATGTGCTGCCAAAAGAAAAAGGAGGGTAACAGTTGTAGCTAGGGTTTTCGTTTACCTGGCGAACATTAGCTTTCTTCACGGGTTGATGGTCAGGCATAAGTCCGAAATGAATGTGTGGAAAATGGGCCCACTGAAAGAGAAATATGGACCCCACAGATGAGAAAGAAAAACAAAAGGTCTTGAACCAACTAGGCAACAAAACGTGTTTAGGCATATGCAAGATTAAACCAAAAAGAAAACTCTTTAATTAGTAAAAATTGAAAATAATCTAGAAATGGGAAAAATCCCCTAAGAGAGTAATATTTAGAATCTCCTTGGATCTCACATTTTTTGCAGCCGCACTAAAGGCCTCTCTGTGGCTTATATCAGGATTCCCAGCTTTTATACGTTGGATCTCATCCCTGAAATTTAAATGATGACGCGAAAGATAAATGAAATGCTATCAAAAATATAAGAAAAATAATGCAAATAATTTCTGATACTACTATAGTTAGTTGGAGACAACCAAAATGTTTAAGATTTTCTTCATCCTTAGATATAGTAAATTTTCCAAACAAACTAGTAAATCTTTAATATTTTAAGAGGTAATAATTTTCCCTAAATTTTTACTATTTTGTTTTTCTTTTTCTATGCTTTAGTTTGAAGTTAAGGAAACCCAAATATTAATATACCAATAACGGTTTGTGTTACTCAAATTTAGAGTTACCAAACTACAAACATAATGTAACTGCTATCTAGTAATCATATTTGTTTTTTTTGGCTAAATTACTGATTTGGTTTATTACCTTATTTTTTAATTTCAAATTGGTTTTTTTACGTTTTTTTGTTTCAAATTGGTCCCTCATGTTTCTTTTCGCTATCAAATTGGTCCTTGAGTCACTATTCATCCAACGTGTTAATATCATATTGGTCCATATAAGATGAATCCTGACACATGTGCAAATCATAGTGATCCACATAAGATGAATAGTGACTCAAGGACCAATTTGACAGCGAAAAAAAACATGAGGAACCATTTTGAAACCTAAAAAATATAAAAGACCAATTTGAAATTGAAAAAATAAGATAAAGAACCAAATGAGTAATTTAGCATATTTTTTTAAGGACAAGATTTTCTATGGGAAGGGAAGAGAAACTACTGTTCATACTGAACATGAACATACAACTTCAATGAATGTTATTGAACTTACTTGATGAAGCGGTTGTAAGCAGATGGAACTCTCTGTCTCTTTTCTGGGGCTGGACATGTAACACATGGACAATGCACAGGCAAACAGACAGCAACGTTAAATCACTTCGCTGACCTTTTTTATCTATTGCTTACACATTCACACTTTCTCTCTCTCTCTCTCCCTTCTATCATTACCTCATCATTATCTCTAACAATCACTCTCCCAATGGATTCAGCACTATATTTTCGGGGGAAGAATTCTGTCTCACTCAATGTATGCATGAAGTTGACATAGATAGAGGCAATGAGCAAAAAAAAAAAAAAATTCCAAGAATTTACATTTGATTCCTATTTGATTTCCCCTTAAGAAAAAAAACAAATGAAGAACTTTTTTTTTTTCATCCTCTTCAACTCTTTTTGGGTCAAAAGTGGGAACGAAAAACCATAGAGCATGGAAATGGGTTGCTTCAATTTAAAAGTTTTGAAAGTTTAATATTTCTAATCATGAATTTGAAGAACTAAAGCCGGCTTTATGGAAGTTTTAAACATTAGTACAGCCTTGCAGGAAAGAGAGAAAAAGCAATGCATGAGATAAATGTGCAAAAGATTGTTCTTTCTTTGCCACTTGCAGTAAAGCGAGAAACCTTAGCCACTGTTCAGCACAACAAATTGACAAATGAGTTTCGACAGGGATATAACTTTTTTTTTTCATTTTTCTCCCTTTATTAATTAAATGACACCACTCACCACTATGAACTTAAAAGTTGTGTAAAATGGACACCAAGGGTTTCAGAAGAGTTTCCTTTTCCTTTCCTAGCTTTTCTTTTTTGGTATCAGAAGAATCTCTGGTCCACAAATAGAAAAATAAAAACTAAAGAAAAGAAAATAAAAGAAAAAAAAGAAAAAAAAACAAACAAGCAAACCTGAAGAACAGATGAAGATTTTGAGATTTTTATAGCTATTGCAGTTAATTCAACAAGTGATGAAGAATAAAGAAGTTAAGGAATAAGAGAAAAATCTCACGTCTGTTAGCTGGTGGAGGCTTGGGGATTTCTTCTGGTCCTCCACGCATGGTGCTCATGACCAAATCATTCGGATTAGGGAGCTGATTCATCATCATATTAGTTGAAGGTGCATTACGAATCTCCTCCTGAACGAAAGCAATTGTTCATCATAATCAACTATAATTCTTTTTTTAGTTTTTTCTATATGACAATAATATCATTGTTATATAAGTAGTATTTATTTTAACCCTTGCAAAATATACAATAATGTACCCCTGTTTGAGCTTCAAAATCAACTACAGTTTTCAATTCTCATGAAGGTGAGATTGAAAGAATTAAACATTTAAAAGCCCTAGGCCTAGCAAGCTTTAATTTGTTAATTATTATGTTATGATTTACTGGCTTTTATATATATATATATATATATATATATATATATATATATATATATATATATAGGTACTATATACCATAAGATTTTGAGGAGTGAAGAAGTTGTGGCCAAGGTGAAGTTGATTAGCAGCAGGGAGAAGGAGGCCACGCATGTTCACAGAGAGAAGGTTGGTGCAATGCCCGCATCTCACAGTGACAGTCTTGAACAAACTGGTGCAAGGAACACTCACCTAAAAGCAAATATATAATTACGAAATTAAAGGAAAAACAAGAAGAAGAAGCTAAGAAGAAGTAGTAGTTTAAGAGAGTTGAATAAATTGAAGGGTGTGATAAATAAGAGTGGAGGAATATGATAAGATAATAAGAAATACCGCGAGGACAGTGTCACAGAAGTTGCAATGGACATAACAGAGCTGGTCGGAGGGAGAGAGGTGCTGGTCTGGAGAAAAGGAGGAATTGGATGAGGCGGACATGTTTGTTTCTCTTTTTGTTGATTCCCTTTTCTTGATTTGATTGATGGGATTGACTTATCAGTGTGAATGTTTTTGGTGATGATAGATAGACAGATAAACTTCCTATGGATCTGATGGTCTTGATTGATGAGTTACTGTTAAGGAGGGAGCCGGAAAGTAAGGGAAAAGAGAGAGAGGGAGGGAGATATATGTATGCCCCTTATGTAATAAAGTATCCAATTGACCTAAGTGCTTTACCCCCCTTTTTTTTTCATTTTGTGATTTTATTAGTATATACATGAATAATATTCCAATTTACATACCGTGGAACGTAATTGGTAAATTATTGATTTTTTTTAAAGAAAATATAAAGAGTACATTTAGGGTACTTGTTAAGAGATTAAATGTAATTAAAAATTATGAAAAATTGATTTTTTTTTAATTCTCGAAAAAGTAAATACATTAAACTTATGATTTTTTTATACTTTTAGTATCCTTAACTAGTACCTTGGGACACTTGTTAACAAAGATTTTTTAAAATAATGTCAAAAGATTCGATTCTTGTGTAAATAAGCTTTGCTCACTGCAATATCGAGGCATTTGTGATAACTTAATGTAGCCATCGTGTCGTGTGTATATATATATTTGGATTTAGCACCGCTTGTATTTCTATTTGTATATATTTTTAGTCGCAAGGTCTGCACTAGTCTGGTTTGCCCAATTCTTCATAGTTCTTGTGTGGGGTTGGCCGATAGAAAATTGTGGATAGTAGAATATAAACACCTGGTTGATTAAGAGCAAATTGTTGAAAATATGTCAATGCGGGTATGTTTATGAGATTCATTTAAGAAACTTTTAATGCAGAAATGAATTAGAACATTAATTAAGTTACTTAAATTATAAAGAAGTGGAAAAAAAAATTAAACGAACTATGCTAGACTCGTTCAAGAAGTAGTTTAAGTTAGTTCATGATTATGATACTCTAATAACACGACTAACTGTATAAGCAAGCAGTGGTTCAAATGCATATAATTAAGTAATGATATTTTACCCGGAAGACGTACAAAGTGAATATGTTGACTCTAAAATCTATAAACAAGGCTTAACAGTAATTCATCCATCTCTATCTTTTGTTGTTTAAAATTTTCTTATACAGATAAAAAATTTAATAATTGAACTAAAGTTTTTTTACATTTTGACTAAAACAATTTTATTCAGGATGGTGTAATAAGTTTTTTTCTTACTAGATATCGTATCACCCTATATTTTCAGGATGGATGACTAATCTCACGAGCGTAATCAGGCTTGCCTTCCTCCCTAGTGTTCTCATATGAATCAAACATTGGTTCTTCCCTGGAATCTTAATAAGCGAGCATCTACCACTTTGTCAACAGGTTAGATAACTGAGGAAAAAAAATAGAATTAATGTTATGATTAATAAACAAAGATATAATTGGAAAAATTGGTTTTATATCCTTGGTATTCTAACATAACCAAAAAGTTTTGTAAATTAGAATAAAAGAGTAAAAAAACAAAAAAATATGGAACTGCGGGAGTAATTGATAGTTAAGCGAATTTTATTAGAATAATATAATGCTTTGGAATGAATTTTTATCATTTTTTTAAATTTGGGCACTGGATTGTCGATCCACCGGTTCAACCAGTGGATCATTGATTAAACAGCTAACCGATAAAAAAGTACTCCCTCCGTCTCTAAATATAAAGCTTATTTGGGGGATTTCACGTCCATTAAGAAAGTGGAATAATTTAGTTAATTGTATTATAAATGTGAACTTTTGATATGTAATTTCAAAATTACCCCTATTAATATTATTGGGAATCTAAAAAGTGTTAAATAAATAGGGGTGTTTGTGGAAAAAAGTAATTAATGATCATTGAAAATTGGTATAGAGCTTTTATAAATAAGAACAAATAAAAGTGTCAAGGGAGCTTTATATTTAGGGACAGAGGTAATAACAAAGAAAATGTTGTGTGCAACTTAACATAGTAAATATGTTCGATTCCTAAATATCAAAAAAAAAAAAAAATGTTCGATTCCTGCTTGTATTTGTTATGGGAATTTCTCTGTTTTTGTAAATGGTTGTCCAACCAGTGATATGAATATTTAGGGTATATTTGTTTCGGGTTATTTTGGGGAGGAAAAATTGGGGGAGAGAATACATGGAGAAAACAAGTTTTTTCTCCTTGTTTGGTATAGGAGAGAAAATAGGGGGGGGGGGGGGGGGGGGGGGGAAACAAGTTTTTTCTCCTTGTTTGGTATAGGAGAGAAAATAAGGGGGGGGGGGGGGGGGCGGGAGAGAAAATGAGGTGGGTTCACTAGAAAAAAATTTCTCTCTTCCATAGAAAAGAGAATGAGAGCAAAATGAGTTTTGACATGTAAAATTATTTATTTGTCCTTCATTTATTCACTTTATTTGATAGTTTTTTTTTAAAAAATTAATTGGAAAAAAATAAAGCTTTTTTTTCGATAAAAAAATTGTTATTTTTTATATTTTGGACTCAGAATTTTTATCATCATATAATAAAAAATTGAACTAGAAAAAATCTTTAGCTATGTTAAAATACATACATATAAAAAAGAAAAAAAAAATATTTATATCCATTTTGTAAAACAAGGGTTTACTTGTGTTTTGACAAATTTGTTGCTTTTTCTCTTCCTCTTTTCTCTCCGACCAAACGAAATGAAAGAAAACTCAACTTTTTTCGCTTTCTTGTTTCTTTACATATTCTCTTATACTAAACAATCACAAAATCTACCCATTTTCTCACCATAATCTCTCTTCCTTTTTTCTCTCTTTTCATTTTTTTCTTGTGCAACCAAACAAAATCTTAGAATAGTGTGAAATAGGGAGATCCGCTAACACCCTTCTTATTTCTTATTGTTGCTAAGGGTTTAACACTAATGATGCGGTTGGCAGTCGAGAAAGAAATGTTTGAGCCCTTTCACTTTAGTAACTCGGGTGTGTCCATTTCTTTACTACGGTATCTAAATGACACGATTTTTTGTTGGAAAGGCAGTTTCGGGAAATTTGTGTAATATTAAATCAAGAATTTTTCTAATATGCAACCTGAATTTGGATGGTTACTGTGTAACTTTTTGTTGGACTAATGAGAGTTTACTACCTAATGTATTTATGTCATGTCATTGTTTAAAATAGTCAAAACTAATTTTTGCAATTTGGTCCAACATAAAAACTACATTACTTTAATTTAGTCTTTTATACTTTTAGACAAATTATATTTCATTTGGTCATATTTATAGGGCATACTTATCCATATCACACAGACCAAAGAATGTAATTAAGTTTCTTGAAACTTTAAAAAAAATACTCTTTAACATTACAATTTTACCCTCATAATGTATTATTTCACATTAATGCATGGTAAAGGGCAAATAAGAGAAAATAACAATAAATGCTTCCTAGAAAATGCAAAATGATTTATAAATAGGACCAAAAAATTTTTCTAGAATATGCCCTATAAATAGGATCAGAGGGAGTAACTTCTAATTACCAAATCAATCAATGACATGCCATTAATATATTAGGTGCAAACTCTCATTAATCCAACAAAAGGTTGCATAGCAACCATCTAAATTTAGATTGCATACTAGTAATTCCCTTAAATCAATTATTAGAATTTAGAATTGGTTTTTGGCCTGAAATTTAATTTTCACATAAGCAGCGTAATGGGAATTAACGTTGATGCTGAATTTATAGAGAGAGCTTCATATTAGAGACCTACATAAAGAGACTTACTCATAAACCTAAATATTAGATCTTAACATTTGTCATTTAAGTTCCTTTATTTAATTTTTCTTAACTTGAAAATAACAAGTGTCATAATGTTATGTGTAGGTTTGTAGACTTGTAGGTCTCTAAATCATTTTTCTTTTTGTAATTACAAAATTGATTATCCTTTTAGGGTTCGATTTTGGGATCCTGCGGTGAATGCTATAAGAAGTAGATTAGCATCATGGAAGGACAAACATTGCTCTTTGGATGGTAAAATTATTTTGATTAATTAAATACTTCATTTGTCTCAATTTATAAGACCCCATTGGGAGATTTCACGTCCATTAAGAAAGTGGAATAATTTAGTTAATTGTATTGGAAATGTGAACTTTTGATATGTATTTTCAAAATTATCCCTATTAATATTATTGGTAAACTAAAAAGTGTTAAATGAATAGGGGTGTTTTTGGGAAGAAAAAAAAGTAATTAATGCTCATTGAAAATTGGTAAAGGGTCTTATAAATAGAGACAAAATAAAAGTGTAAAAAAGGTCTTATATTTAGAGACGGGGAAGTATGTTTTAAATAGTTTGCACTGTATTTTCCTATCGTGTTATTGAATTCCCAAGAGAATGTTCATGTTCTTATCACAATTCAGCATAATTTTCTGTGGGGTGGTAATGAAGAAAGAAAAAGGATAAGATGGATTAGTTGGAATGACAATTGCTAACCAAAGACAGACAGAAGGTGGGCTTGGGATAAAAAATCTCGGTTGATTTAATTTAGCTGTTTTGGCAAAGTGGAAATGGAGACTCACATAATAATCAAGCTCAGTGGATTGATACTGTTTATGATAAGTATGGTGCTTTTAACTCATGCTATTTGGTGGTAGGAAATGGGCCTAGTTTTTTTTTAAGGCTTCTAGGTGATGGAAGGATATTTGTGCTCTTGGTCAAATTCCTGGTTGCTTGGATTGGTTTGGGGATGGAATGATCTCAAAGATGGAGTGGAGCTGGCTAACACTAGTTTCTGGCATGACGCATTGCTGAATGACATGGCTCTAAAATATGTTTTCCTTCGGTTATTTTCAATTTCCATGGACAAGGACAAGATGATGATGATCAGTGAATAAGTCCTTTTGGAAGACTAAGGCTCCCTTTCTTGCATTCTCTTGTCATGTGCTTCGTGATAGAGTGGCTTCACGGCTTAATATGCAGTGCCATGGTGTTCTTGAGGACAAGGCTTTGTCTTGTGTAACCGGGAGGAATATGAGTCCACTCTACATCTCTTTATGCAGTGTAATTATGTTTCTAGCATTTGGCAGGAGGTGATGTGTTGGATTAATCTGCGTCAGCCTTTGCTTGGAAATCTGTTGGAGCTGTACTCTTTTTTCTCGGGGCACTTTAATTAAGGAACGCAATCAAAAGAGGCTAGGAATGATCATTTGGCATGTTGTTTTATGGTCTGTTTGGGTTATGAGTGAAAACATTAATTTTAACAATGGTCTTGCTTTTGATGGGGTAATAAGTTTGTTGGATGTATGTAATTAAAGTAAGGTCTTGGACTGGATTAATTATTATGTTGGTGAGTCATTTAGTTATCAAGTTCTCATATTAGTGTATAAGTCCGACAACTTGTATAGCCATGGCTTTAAGTTAATTTTGATTTAATTTTGTTGGTTTGAGCACAACCAATGCTCCTTTATGAAATCTTTTTCTTGATAAAAAAAATTGCTAACAAGTATTTTAAGAGTACTTATTAAAGTTTCATAATAATAAAAAATAAGACAAATTCTTACTATTTATTCTTCTTTCGAAAACAATAAAAACTACACTTTTAAAAAAAATTATTATTTTTGACTCTTTAACAAATGTCATAATGACACTGGTTAGCATTTTCTTAAAAAAAAATTGGTATAATGGTAGTAAACATTAAAATGTTCACCAGGTCACAAGTTCTATTCTTGCTGCCAATAGTGCACTCGATTAGATCGATTCTCACGTCTTCTGTTATTGCATATTTTGTTCCTTAGTTATACCATACTGTTCATGTGCCTAGCTCACCGATTTTTTTGTTGGACTGGTTGGTCTGATCTAGTTTTCAAAATCATTATTTTTATCTGATCTTATATAAAAACGTAATATTGATAGAAGAGAAACTCATTTTATAATGTTTATCTCATAAAAGGGTTAGTATTAAGTTCAACTATCTACCGAGTACTCTCATTTATGAGGTTGGTTCTGCTCATAGATGTTTTTTTTTTCCTTAAGCAGAAACCCATGTTTGAGTCTTATGTAGTGATAAAAATTCTTCTTGAGAGAGTTAGTCCATCCATATTATGGATGTTTCTGTCTCGAACAAGATTACGTCGTGTAGATGATATTTATGATTAGACCAAATTAATCTAGCTAGTGAGTACACAATAAGGGGAAGAATTATTTATTCACTCCGTAATCGAATTCTCTTAATTCATATAAATTAAAAGCAAAATGATAACAAGTATCTTTAAAATATTGCTTAAAAAGTTTATAAAAAAAAATAAATATTGCTTAAAAAGCAAAAAGGGTTATTTCATGTTAGGAAACAATGAACTTAGGACTATTATAACTTTTAAACTTAATTAGTTCTCTAACCTTGACTTCTTTTATTTTACTCACTTCATTCTATAACACTTGTAGACTTAAATTTTGTTTTGTTTCAAATCTTTTGTTGCTTTACAAATTCAAACTTTAGTTAACCTATTTTTTCCAATTATATCCTAATTCATTAAATTCGATCATTTTTTAAGGGATAATTATTCTACTTTTTCTCCTCTCTCTCTTAAGAAATAAGAATGTTTTAGTCAAACTACAACTTTTTTTTTTAATGTTTTCATAATTTTTGTTCATAAACTTTAAACTACTAAAAAAAGGAATGGGGGAAGTGCATACAAGTGCTCTTATGATACTCTTTCCCACTCGAATTATAAGCAAATCTAATTATTTTTACGCTAATTAAGGAAGTTAGTTGATTGTATTTAATTTTATCTAATTTATAAAAAGTAAAGGTATTTTACGAAAGTAGTATTGAGAATGAAACAAAAATTAAATAAGATAACATACACTTTTC
Source organism: Crotalaria pallida (assembly GCA_037953625.1). Lineage (NCBI taxonomy): Eukaryota > Viridiplantae > Streptophyta > Magnoliopsida > Fabales > Fabaceae > Crotalaria > Crotalaria pallida. The sequence goes on from CM075653.1 coordinate 87,429,410, forward strand.
TAGAAATGTTTTAGGAAAGTGATATTGAGAATGAAACAAAATTTAATAAAGTAGTTAATTTTGCTTATATTTTAAACCAAGAGAAGTATGTTTTCTTTTGCTTATAATTTGAGTCGGAGGGAGTATATATTATTTTGCAAGATCCTATCTCTGTTCCAAAAGATGGTGAAACATTGAAAAGTCAACAAAATTAAGGAAACAAACATTTAATCTTTGTTTTTTTTTTAAATAAACCAATTATAACATCGATCATGTAATCCATTTTTAATTGGCTATCGAATCATAAATTAGAAAATACTCCATTCGTCCTTAAATTTAAGACCATTTTGACACTTTTATTTTGTCTCTATTTATAAGACTCTTTTGCCAATTTTCAATGATCATTAATTACTTTTTTCCACAAACACCCCTATTTATTTAACACTTTTTAGATTCCCAATAATATTAATAGGGCTAATTTTGAAATTACATATCAAAATTTCACATTTTCAATACAATTAACTAAATTATTCCACTTTTCTAATGGACGTGAAATCTCCCAAGGGGTCTTATATTTAGGGAATGAGGGAGTATAGTTTTGAAATTTTTTTAGATCATATAGTTTTTCAATTTTTTATTTATCATTTTATATTTAATTTACTACAATAATTTTTATAATTTTTTTTACTAATTTTTTGAAATGAGGGAATACAAAATAAAAATACTCTCTCCGTTTCATATGTAGTGTGTTTTAAGGTTATTAACGGGTTTTAAGAAATGGTTAAATGTTGTAAGGATTTGTTGTATTTTGATTATAATGCCCCTATATAATCATTATTGAAGAGAGATAAAGATATTGGAAGTAAAAACGAGATTGTAATAAATAAGGGTGTGTTTGGAAAAATAACATTAATTACGTATTAGGTTTATAAAATAATAAGACTTATGAAACATAATACAAATACTAAAACAATGTATAATTTAAAATGCAAGGGCAATGTGTACTCTAAAATTTTAAAAAACAAAAACAAGAAATGATGAATGGTTGGCATTCCCAAAGGATGTTTGTGGTATTTATGAGAGAGAGGGAGCAGCAGAGGCGGCAGAGGTGGGGGAACGGAGAAAGAAAGGGACGTGTGCATGGGAGTGATTAGCTTTGGCTCATTCACCAGTTGTTTTCAAAGTTAAGAGGGTTTACAGGTTGTCCTCGGTTTTCTACAATTCCATTTCATGATTACATTTTTCGTCAATCAAATCAAATCTTTGTTCTTTGTAACTCCATGATTTGAAATGAAACCCTAAGAAGTGCGGGCCAGTACTGCAATCAAGATGTTATGCAAGAACCATCTTGTTTTCTAACCCTTTCTGCATATAAAAATAGTTCAACTTGGTGACCCACCTCACTTCTGCTAGGACTTTAATGACATCATTTTAGTAGAATTGGTTCTTTTTTATAAGTTTTTTTAAAATATTCAGATAGTATTAAAGAGTTTATTTTAAATATATCTATCATAATTGCATATATGTGATAGAGTAATAATTACATTAAAGAGATAAATGAATAGAGTTGTAAAATTTTAAATAGGAGTAACATAAGAATGACAACATATTTTTTGATAAATTAATAATAATTATTTTTCTTAATTTGCTATATTAAAGGATATAGACAATATTAATTTTCCTTTTTTTATTGCAATCAATTGAATAATCTTCTAGGAACACCCGATCACCATCTCTATCTCGAATGAGTACTGTTCATTTCTTTGGATTTTTTTCATGGATATTAAATCATATTCTTATCTTACGATATAAACTCAAAAAAGAAAAAAATAAATTATGCCAAAGAAATTAAATCTGATTGTTCGTGGATGTCAACTAATAATCTAAACCATTAAAATAAATAAATAAATAAATATTCCCTCCGTTCCTATTTAACTGTTCATTTTTGGAGAAGTTTTTTTTCTTTTTATCTGTCCTTTTGATTATTTTAGGTATAATAAATGCTACTTTCCATGTCTACCCCTATTTAATAGGGTATTGGTTTTCGTAAATAGTGGAAGATAAATAATGATTATAGAAAGAGAAATGGTATAGTGAGGAAAAACATAATTAATATATTGGAAATCTAAGTAATGATAGCATTTCTTAAAGGGTGTGTTTTGTTTGAAATAGAACAGATAAATAGGAACGGATGGAGTAGCTAATTTGATATTCCAAAGATTGCATTGCTTCCAATTTGGTTTCTCAAAAATATTTGTTATCAATATAGCATCTTAAAGATCAATTGCATCACCAATTTGGTCTCCTAAAATAATTGTTACCAATACAATCCTTCAAAAGAACAATTGTACCGCCACGTTAGTCCTCCCGCTTTGCTCCATTACATACCAGTTTAACAATGCTTATGTGACACGTTAAATAAAAAATTGTAAAATAAAATTTCAAAAACTTTTATAGATAAACATAGTTGAAAAGTAAAAAAATATGAAATATGAAATTAAAAAATTGTAAAATAAAATTAAAAAAAACTGAAATAAATAAACATAATTAATATAAATACGAAATTAAAAAACCTTTTAATGTAATATAACTTTATAGGTAAAACTGTTCGTTTGGTCCCCTAAGTTATTTTTTTGTTCCAATCTGGTTCTCTAAGTCATTTTCGTTTGAAAGTGGTCCCCTAACTCATATAATATTAGCACCGTTAGTCCTTTCCGTCAATGAACGAACTCCCACTACTGGAAAAAAGGGTTTTGAAATCGGGGTTTTAAAATCGGTCGCATGAAATCCAGTTTAAAAAAAACGCGGTGGCAATTTTGTAAATAAATTCTAACTTTTAAAATCGGTCATTTAAAGACCGATTTCAAAAGTATTTTCTAACTCGGTCATTTCCTCAGCCGAGTTAGAAAGTCATTATTATTTATTTAATTTTTTTTATTTTTAATACTTTCTAACTCAGCCGAGTTAGAAAGTCATTATTATTTATTTAATTTTTTTTATTTTTAATACTTTCTAACTCGGTCACTAATGACCGATTTCAAAAGTATTTTCTAACTCGATCATTTTCTCAGCCGAGTTAGAAAGTCATTATTATTTATTTAATTTTTTTTATTTTTAATACTTTCTAACTCGGTCACTATTGACCGATTTCAAAAGTATTTTCTAACTCGGTCATTTCCTCAGCCGAGTTAGAAAGTCATTCTTATTTATTTAATTTTTTTATTTTTAATACTTTCTAACTCGATCTTTATTGACCGATTTTAATAATAGTTTTTAAAGTTTTTTAAATGAAAAAAATAACTATTCTAACTCGGTCTTATTGACCGATTTAAAATGTTAGTGAAAAAAAAATAAATAAAAGACTATCGAACTCGGTCGTTTGTGACCGAGTTAAAAAGTCCCTCCTTTTCTGATAACTCGCGCGCACACAGTGGAAGAAGTGCCAAAACCTAAAACAAAACATAACACAAAGTTTTTGCCTCACTGCTGCTGCTGCCATTGTTTGAACTCCTCACCGTGTCTCCCCACATTATCGAAGCCTTCCGTCGCTGGCTGCTGTCTCCACCGTTCTCCGTCGTTGGTGCCGCCACTAACGTTCTTCTCTCATCGTCTTTCTTCTTCTCCGTTCATTGAATCCTTCCGTCGCTGCTGCTGCCACTGTCCTCCACCGACGACGTCGCTGCTGTCTCCACCGACGACGCCGCTGCTGCCTTTCGTCGTTGCTGTCTCCACTGTTCTTCGTCGCTGCTGCCGCCACAAACGTTCTTCTCCGTCCATCTGTTCTTCTTCTTCGTTCATAGCGCCGCAACCGCCTCCACCAGCGGCTACCAATTCCTTCAAACCGCCTTAACCATGTTAGGGCTTTTGATTTTAATTTTTTCCCCTTCTTTGTTTTATGGTTTGATTTAAAATTTGATTTTTTCACCTTTTGGTTCACTGTTATTAGGATTTTTAGGTAATATTATTGATTTAATGTTTATTTTCCAAAGATGCTCTAATACTCTGGAATTTTGTGTTTGGTGAAATCAGCCTACTGCAATGCATATGCTATGTGCTTTATGTCACTGACAGGGATCTATCTGTGAGAAATTTGTCGGTGCTAAAAAAACTTTGTTTAGTGATGTGCATAAAAATAGTTTGGTAAGCATGTTCATGTCATTTGTTGATCTATACAAACTGCTCTATTAAAAGGCCAAATATAACTACTATATAAGGCCTTTATGATTACTGTTAATAAAAAATGCTCATGTTCAGGATGATTCTGAAATCATCAAGTCCCCTTGCTAGAATATTAGAACACTGTTAACTCTATCACTCTACTATGACCATTTCTTTTTCTTTCAATTAAGGATGTTTAACTGTTTATATATTGTATTCTCTAGAAGACTGCTCTGAACCTGTTATTTTGTTTCATGGGGTTGAGTTTAAGTTGAGGGGAAAGATTTTGTCCTCCATAGTTATTTAGCTGTGTTTCTTGTAACCATTGATCAAATTCTGAAATATAAATTCTGCAGAGCTACGATGCGACAACACATTTTGAAACCACGGTGAGAGACGTGATCGCCATGTACAACAAGATAACTGGAAAGGTAAGTAGTATTTATTTGTGTCTTTGATTTCTATTTGAATTCTTTTGACATCCAAAAACCAGAAAACTAATCTGTTTGTGTTTTTTAGGAAAATAAATGGCAAATATGGTATTTGAAATTTTTGGCTTTAGTTTTCAGTCTCACATGATCAAAAGTATTATGTTTGTGTTTTATGATGGTAAAACGTGGACCAATCAAAAGTAAATAATTTAGCTTAGAAAGAATCATGGAAGTAATAAGAAATTCATAATGAAATTTTAGTTATTGGAGCTTTTTATTTTCAGGGTTCTGGGACTTGAGAACTTTCTTTTTCTAGTTTGATTTTAACCTTTAAAAATTGAATTAAGGTTATGCCATGCAACAGTATTCTTTCAGCTAAATCTTTTTTTGATTTCTTAATCTTAAACCGGATTTCCCTTTAAAAATTGAATTAAGGTTATGCGCATTGTGTCTCTGACTGCTTCATTATTTGGTAAGCATACAAACTGTAGTTTTTGTGCTGGTTGTCTTATACTTCTCAGGTTCTTTTAATAAAACTTTTGCCTTATTAAAAAAAAATATATAAACTATTGTTTTTGTGCTGGTTGTTGTTGGGGTAATCTATATATGCAATTCTGTTATTGGTATCACTAGGAGTGAGGGTAGCATGTGATGAGTTTCCTGCCATCAACTGCAGAAAGCACACTGCATTTTTGACTGATTTGGGTGGATATGTTGATTCTTTACTAAAAGAAACATAATGCTAACAAGCAATCAAGAAAATCAGCCAAGAAATATTTAATAATTTAAATGAACCTGATATATACAAGTAGCAATAAAAATGAAAATATCTATCATAATCTATCATGATTTTGACTAAATGTTCATTGGAATTTTAACACTTTAAATGTTTTAGCACTTTAAATGTTCATTGGAATTTTTCTATTAAAATTTATTTTGATTAAATGTTTAATTTTCATTTCAGAACCCTGAATTACTTTCTCTTCTCATCGTCGTGCCACTTCCTTGTCTCACCAGCCGCTGGTTTTATTAGCTAAGCTCGGTTCAAAGGTAATTTTTCCTTCTTTTTTGTTCATTTGCTGTACTTAAAATATATATTTGTTCTCGGTAAATCCATCTCTTAAATCTTTACAGTAGTTACATATGGATAGCTGCTTTTTTTTTGTTAATTTCAATATTATTCAATCTTTTTTTCTTCTTCTTTGCTGCTGTATTCATCGCTGCTGCCTTTTGCGTTGATTAAGATTTTATAAGTAAAAGGCTTTCTCCATCAACAGTAACACATCAACTAATAATTTGGTGTTCGACCACAAGGTGTGACATTACAAGTTCAACTTATAATATTTTTTTATAACAAGCTGTTCAAACCCAAATGTTACTAAATGTTACTGGAATTGGGTAGAATTGGATGGAATGAAACTCAAAAACGTAACTAAGTGGGGTGGTTGTGCTTGTGAAGTTTAGCTGGCTGCCATTTATAGATAAGAGGGTACAAAATTTTAATGTTATGATCTTTATGTGAAGTAGTGGGACGAAGTTCATTGAAAAAAAGTAAAAGGACTTGAAGTAATTGAAAACTAATATACAGTAAAAGGACTTGAAGTATGTCTTTTTGTTTGGTCTAGCCACTGCATGCTAAATTTCTAGTTAGCCAATGTAAGATTATAGTGACGCCTAGGGAGTGGCCTGGGAACTATTATAATCCATGACAGTCATATAGGTATTGTGAACAACTGAAAACCAGAGGATAATAAAGATGGAATTCCATGCTGCATGTAAAATACTAGCAACAATGAAATTTATATTGTACGGCAATTTATCACTGTTTTAAAGTGTGATGGTTTATTCCCCATATCAAATAGGTCATTTTAAGTCGGTGCTTTTTCTTTATTTATATACATTACTTTATTTCTCTTGGTGATTCAAAATATCTAACGATTTGATTGCATTATAATCCTTATGTATTTAAGTTGTGTTATTTTTGCTTGCTTGTCATGTTGAGCATCTATGATTTTTAAAGTCTCTATAGGAAATAGGAAAGCCTTGATTTTGCATGATAATTAAATAATTGATCGATTACTTTCTTTGCTGCACACTTGGTCACTGACTTGCCCTTCTGAACCTTCCCTGCCTCTCTTTTAACTAAGAAACTGATTATTTAGGCTGCATAAGAACATGATCTGAACCTAATGGTATTTTCTTTTAATCTTTATTTTCTTTTATGACTTATCACATTTTCTACATTTTCTACTTTACTCTTTTTCTTTTTATTAGTTTCCCTCAATTTTTATCCAACTCTAATTAATACGGTCAAATATAATATATTCTAGTTCTGGTTACTAATTCTTAGTTATTTTTCAGTTTTCTCATCTCAATCAATTAACCAATTCTTTGTTCCTATTTCATTAACTATATTAGTTTTAATTGCTCTATTCTCTTAATCTAACTTTTCAATTATTTCACTCTTCAAGACATTGACAAACAACTTCTCTGTTAGGGCTTTTGATTTAATTTTTTCCCTTTCTCTGTTTTATGCTTTGATTTAAAATATGATTCTTGTTCACTGAGTTCTAATATTTTGTTTTTTTGTGTTCTGTTTCTTCTCCCTCCAGCTCGGGAGCTCCTTCACTCCTCTGCACTCCGGTGTTCACTTCATTTTCTTCGTCTTCTTCCTCTGCAGGTACTAATTTCATTCTTCTTTCCTTTTCTGTTCCTTTCAACATGTAAGGATGTAAAAATTGAATTATTCATTTAAAATCTTATGGCACTTTTTAATTTTGAATATAATATAATCTTATAGTAGGAGTGATTACATAATATAATTTGTTTGAAATGATGATAAAATTGAATTATTCATTTAGGAGCACCCCTGTTTGGTTGAATAATTATATATGGACCGTAGTGAAGAAACCGCAATTGGTGGTTGGAGAGACTAAGGAACCCTAGGAATACACCTAGAAGGGGGGGTTGAATAGGTGTACAAGATACCTTGAAAGATTTTCGAACAAAACAAATCGAAACAATCAAAACAAAAGATTTTTGCAAAAACTCTCAGATTTACTCGAGTACTCTGAAATTTACTCGAGTAATACTCGATTAAATCCTCTCTTACTCGAGTAGATCTGACAGAAACTGAAAAATCACTTTTTCAATCGAATACGAAAATCAATCAATTCACATGCAAGATCAGAGATACAACGAAAACAATTAACACCTATATTCTTATTGATTATCCTAGTTATGAAAATGATTTTCCCTTTATCAATTTGAACAATAAAGATTCAATTCAATCAATTATGAAAATCACTCTTTTCTAGGTTTTCAACCAAGAACGCAAACAAATGACTTGAATGTAAAGAGTTAAGGTTTAGAGATACGACACAGTGATTTATCCTGGTTCACTTTCATCCGCTTGAAAGCTACATCCAGTCCCCTCTTCAACCAAGAGAGATTCTTCACTATGAGGAATTAGAGTTCTCAAATTACAAGTAAGTGCCTCACAAGACTCCCTTCTTGCTAGCCTACAAGAGATACTCCACACTCTTGCCTTGTAATCCTATTGATCTTCTCTCTAATCTAACCTCTACCCCTTGTTGATAATCGACACAACAAGTCATCAATTGCTTGATGATAATCCACACACCAAGGCTTCACTTTGCTTGATTCACAACCAAGACTTCTTCTTCTTCTTCAATAAGAATGCACTTGCTTGATGATAATCGACACACCAAGACTTCTTTGTTGTTGTAGTTGGCTTGCCTTCTTGCAAAGATTACAACACAATAGAAAACACAATGACACTCCTATGAATCTCAATCAATAGCTATGACAATTCACAATAAGAGATTCAAAGGTTCTTGATAAAAGAATATGAAAATATGAAAGCTTTGATCTTTGAAATTGAGAGAGAATAGAATGGCTTGATTCTTGTAAAATTGATTATGAAAGTGTTCTTATTAATCACAAAGGTTAGGAATAGGTTTATATAGAATACCCAAAAGTTGTAGCACTTAAAAACTGATTTTGAGAAGTGAAAATCGTATTTTTAAAAAATCAGATCAGCAGTGTTTACTCGAGTAGATTTCAGTTTAATCGAGTAATACTCGAGTAAATCCATACTTAATCGAGTAAACTGATACTGCACTTGTTTAAAACTTATTTTCTCAAAACTAAACCTTTCCTTTAAAACCTTTAAGCCACCTATTGATTCTAGGTTAAGTGAAAACTCAAATTATGATTAAATCATGACTTATGAATGAGATTCACTACCCTCTAAGATACTCTAACCAAACTCATCAAATAAAAGACCTATGAAGCTTGAGAGGCAAAAGATAAAACAAATACAATTATACTCAAACTAAGTCTTCATGAGCTTGCTTTCTCTCTTCTTCATTTGATGTTTGTTGTTGCTTGTTGAACTTGAACTTGATCAACACATGATAGCTTGTTCAAAACACTTTGTCATTATCAAAACATTCATCATGGAACTAACACGTAGTTGGATAAATGCTGATCGATTGAGTGATGAGTATGCTCGTGGAGTGGAAGAGTTTTTGGAATTTGCAAAAGCCAATGACCGTGATAACAATGGGCTATTTCATTGTCCATGTGTAGATTGTGTCAATGTTGATCGGAGAACAATTAGGGAAATAAGAGATCATCTCATTTTTCCTGGGTTTTGCACGAGTTATACAAAGTGGATATGGCACGGTGATCCAATAGGTATGAAGAGCGAGTCTCAGAGTGTCGAAGTTGATGACGGAGTTATGGAGGATCATCTGGAGGACATGATCCGTGATATTGGACCAGAGTGTTTCCACCAAGCGCATGTGTATGAGAGTTTGACTGATGATTTGGCGACTCCTTTGTATCCCGGGTGCAATGATGATTTGACACGATTGTCAACAATGTTAAAATTGTTCAATTTGAAAGCAAGGAATGGGTGGACTGATAAAAGTTTTACCGAATTGCTTAAGTTATTGAAAGACTTGCTTCCAGAAGGGAATACCTTGCCTGACTGCAACTATGAGGCGAAGAAGGTGTTGTGTCCAATGGGTATGAACTATCAGAAAATTCATGCTTGTCCTAATGATTGCATATTGTATAGGAAAGAATATGCAGAGTTGCATGAGTGCCCTGTATGTGGGAAATCACGCTACAAGGTGAAGGATGGTGATGATTCTAGTCTTCATGACGAGAGCAAGAAAAGGCCTCCTGCTAAAGTCTTATGGTATCTTCCAATAATTCCAAGGTTCAAGCGATTGTTTGCTAATGAAATTGATGCGAAGAACCTTATATGGCATGAAGAAGAGAGAAAATGTGATGGAAAGATTCGTCATCCTGCCGATTCTTTGCAATGGAAAAAAATTGATTCTTTGTTTCCCGACTTTAGCAATGATCCAAGAAACCTTAGGCTTGCACTTGATACAGACGGAATGAATCCTTTTGGTAGCTTGAGTAGTCAGCATAGCACATGGCCTCTTCTTCTGATGATTTACAACCTCTCTCCTTTTTTGTGCATGAAGCGGAAATATATGATGCTGTCCATGTTGATTTCCGGACCAAAACAACTGGGAAATGACATAGATATTTATCTTGCTCCCTTGGTTGAAGATTTGTTAATTTTGTGGGAAGAAGGTGTGGATGCATTTGATGGCTATCGTCGTGAAAATTTCAAGATGCGTGCCTTGTTATTCTGTACCATAAATGACTTCCCAACATATGGGAACTTAAGCGGATATAGCGTGAAGGGGCATCATGCATGCCCTATATGCGGAGAAGACACATGTTATCATCAACTTACCCATGGAAGGAAGACAGTTTACCTTGGGCATCGGAGATTTCTTAGGCGTGATCACCCTTATCGCAGACTCAAAAAGCGTTTTAATGGAAAGGCGGAGCACGAAATTGCTCCCGAGCCTTTAAATGGAGAGCAAGTTTATCAAAAGGTTAAAGATATCCATGTTGTCTTTGGGAAGGGTAAACAGAAGACGAATGAAAAACCATATGGAAGAAGAACTCGATTCTCAACATGCTCCCCTATTGGCATCTTCTTGATGTGAGACATTGCATTGATTTCATGCATGTTGAAAAGAATGTGGGTGAAAGTCTTACCGGCACGTTCCTCGACATCAAGGGCAAGACAAAGGATAACTTGAACTCTCGGCTAGATTTGCTTGCCATGGGTATAAGAGAGGAGTTAGCTCCACAGGAAAGAGGTAAACGGACGTATTTGCCTCCGGCATGCTACACAATGTCAAAGTTAGAGAAAATGAGTTTCTGTGGTTGTTTAGCTGGCACCAAAGTTCCGCAGGGCTATTCTTCAAAAGTCTCAAGCCTTGTCTCAATGAAAGATCTCAAATTGGTTGGCCTAAAGTCCCATGATTACCATGTGTTGATGCAACAATTACTACCCGTGGCTATTCGTGGTATCTTGCCTAAAGAAGTGAGGCGCACCATCACTAGGTTGTGCTTCTTTTTCAATGCTTTATGCAGTAAAGTCATTGATCCGGAGGAATTGGATGAGTTAGAGAATGAAGGTGTTGTAATCTTGTGCCAATTGGAGATGTATTTTCCTCCCTCATTTTTTGACATTATGCTTCACTTGATTGTTCATCTAGTGAGGGAGATTAGGTTGTGTGGCCCCGTTTATTTACGATGGATGTACCCTGTTGAGCGATACATGAAGATCTTGAAAGGGTACGTTAAGAATTTATACCGTCCTGAAGCATCCATTGTTCAGAAATATATTGCTGAGGAAAGTATTGAGTTTTGTTTGGATTATTTGGGAAAAGCAAAACCTATAGGCCTTCCAGAGTCTCGTCACGATGGAAGGTATGATGGTGTTAGAACACATGGTGTACATGTTAAGAGCATGAAACGGGAGGAAGTGCTAAAGGCACATTTTTACATCTTGAATAATAATGACGATGTTCAACCTTACATAGTTACTCACAGAAACATTATCAAGGATAACAACCCTCGAATGAGTGAAAGGTGGTTGTTGAAGGAGCATAATAAGACTTTCATGAAATGGTTTGAAGAACAAATTGTTAAAGACAATACTGTTTCTGATACATTAAAGTGGCTAGCACGTGGGCCTAATTTTGATGTAATATGTTCCAGTGGATTTGATATCAACAATTATTCTTTTTATACAAAGTCCCTCGATGACAAGAGCACTGTTCAAAATAGTGGGGTTATGCTAGTTGCCAATGCCATGCACTTCTCCAAAGTAAACGATAAAAATCCTATCATGGCACCCACACCTTACTATGGGGTGATTGACGAGATTTGGGAAGTTGACTACAATAAATTCAGTGTGCCTGTTTTCAAATGTCAATGGGTCAGCATGAATGCCGTACAAAAAGATGAGATGGGATTTACATTGGTTGACCTTAACAAATTAGCTTACACTGAAGAGCCTTTCATAATGGCTTTCCAAGCAATTCAAGTGTTTTATGTTAAGGATCCTTCTAATGAGAAATTGTCAGTTGTTCTGCAAGGAAGAAGCGTACCTGGTTGTGATGATCTTAATTCTACTCTTGATTCTCTTGAGTCTCATCATTCAAGAATACCAACTTTTAGTGAGGATCACGAAGATGAGACAGATATTGCACATGCAACTCGGGAAGATCATCATGAAGGAATTTGGGAGAATAATCCTATTCCTAAATGACTATGTATGTCTAATTAGTTTTGAAGCATATTTAGTTTATCGTGTTAATTTATGGTTATTGATATTTCTAATTTCTAATTATACTTCTTTTATGCAGGTTCATGGATTCTACTAATCCTCCTCCCACAAAAAATGTTAGGGGCCCGACACGGTTGGCCTCATTGACTAAAAAACGTCTTGACGGTGAAAAAGTGCATGTTGACCTTGATGAAAGCTTGGATGCTACGGGGCCAGAAGCTAAAAGATTCAACACTTATGTGGGTTTACTAGGCCGTAGTAAAGTGTCAATACTAATCGATCATTGGAATCATGTATCGGAAGAGACGAAAAACCATATTTGGGAATGTTTACAGGTACCATCACTACTACCATTCCCCTTATAATTCTTTTTAATCGATATAATATATATTTTGATTCATGTAACTAATCATTATGTTTGTTGTCTAATGTAGATCACTTACGATATTCCCGACAATGGATTGTTAAGGAAAAAATGTATTTCAAGTGCTGCTGTTGCATGGAGACAGTTCAAGACAAAACTCACAAATAAGTACATATTTGGACCAAAGAGTCATATTTCACCTTGTTTGAAATATAAATTTATTTTTTGGTAAAGAAAAAATTGCATTACCAACGAGCAAAATAATACACATCAAGGCAATAATCTAACCCCTAGCCACCTTCTAGGAAGGGTTCTAAGGGTTAGAAATCCCAACCAAAAACAAAGAAAGAAAAAAAACAAAATCGGGCTTTAAATTGCAGCCCTTATTCTATCAATCAAAAAATTATTCGGCCCACAAGCCTTGGCCCATTTACTGAACACAAGCTTCGTTCCCAACTCAGCCTGAAGAAGACGAAAAGTCTGGTGAGGTTAAAGTTGTTGCTGTCTGAAAATCCGATTGTTCCTCTCCGACCAAACACCATAAGCACATGCAGCCACCATCGCCGTTACCACTTGCCTTCTCCATTTCTCTTTGAAGCCATACCTTAACCATCTCAGCCAATTCTGAAACTTAAAATGCATCACATCTACCCCAACCCAATTAGCTGCCAACTGAAGAAGTTGCTTACTCCAAGAACATTCAAAAAATAAGTGCCTGCACGATTCATCCACACCACTACAAAGCACACACAAAGGGGACACCTGCATGAACTGGAGATTGTCCTTGGTTCTCATTTTTTCATGAACCAGCAGCCACATAGTGAACTGGTGTTTTGCAACAGTCAACGGATTCCAGATTACTCGATGCCATGGAAATTGGGGTTGAGTTCCCATGAGGTAACGATACCCATCTTTAATTTCATATTCTTGATGATTATTTTCCAATTGATTGAATTTTGGCATGAGCTTATCACGCACTTTTAATAATTGCTTCCATTGCCAGTTCATAGATAGAGTAGAATTAGCACTTCTGAAATCTTCTTTTTTTAAGTATATAGCATGAATCCATTTAAGCCATAGGGAGACTTTGTTTGCCATAATCTGCCATACCTGTTTACCTAGAGCTGCCAAATTCCACACATAGATATTGTGAAAACCCAGACCACCATGATTCTTCTCTCTGCACACAGTAGACCACGCAACCTGAGCCTTTGCTCTCCCCTCTGGTCCCTGCCCCATAAAAAACCTCTGCAAATTCTTTCCACCTCTCTGATTATAGCTTTAGGGATAATGAAGGTAGATGCCCAATAGACATGCATTGTGAGCAGCACTGATTGAATCAATAGAGAGCGACCCTGAAAAGATAGGTTCCTAGTAGTCCACATATTGAGCCTTTTAGTTACTCTATCAATCAAAGATTGACAAGTAGCAGAATTCCATTTCTTAGCTACCATAGGCAAACCCAAATAGGTAAAAGGGAACGAACCCCTTCCAAAGCCAGTAATAGTCTCCAGCCTGTCTTTAAGGTTATCATCAACACCTGCACTGTAAATCTGAGATTTGGATTGGTTTGCACATAAACCAGCACTCTGACCAAATTCACCAAAAGCCTTCATTAGGACACTAACACTTTTTTCCTTAGCCTTGCAAAAGATCATCAGGTCATCTGCAACGGCAAGGTTAATTAAGCCCACTCTCTTGCACATAGGATGATAATAGAACCCTTTTTCAGTAGTTGCACTTAGCAATTTCCTGGTAAGCATTTCCATCACAATTACAAACAGAAGAGGAGAAATAGGATCTCCTTGCCTCAGGCCTCTAGAACTCATGAATCTGCCCTGAACACTGCCATTTATCACCAATCTGAAAGATACAGTCTTCACACACATCATAATCCACTTCACAAACTTCTCTAGAACTCTCAAAACTTCTAAACTCCTCTGAATGAAATTCCAGCTTACACTGTCATAAGCCCTTTTTAAATCTATCTTCAAAAGGCATCTAGGGGACACTCTCTTCCTTCTATACAATCTCAACAACTCTTGTGTGATAAGCACATTGTGAAGAATAGATCTGTCTTTTATGAAAGCAGCCTGATTTTCATGAATTATATCTGGCAAGCACTCTTGCAATCTATTGCACAAAAGTTTAGAAATAATCTTGTAGATTACATTACAGCAGGCAATAGGTCGAAAATCACTTACATAATTAGGACATTCTGTTTTAGGAACTAGAACCAACAGTGTTTGATTAGCTTCCCTAAGCAATTTTCCATTCCTGAAAAAATCCTGGACAGCTTCAATAATATCTTCACCTATTATTGGCCAGGCTGCCTTATAGAAGGCTGCTCCATAACCATCAGGCCCTGGAGCCTTGTCATCACCAATCTGGAACAAGCATTGCTTGATTTCAGTGTCCTCAAACCTCCTTATTAGATTCAGCTGCTGCTCAACACTCAGGAGCTTACCCTGCCTGATCTCATGCTCCTCAAAACACCAGATTCTAGGACCATCAGCAAACAAATCCTGATAAAACTCCTCAAAAGCATTCATAATCTGAGTTTGGTCAGTGTCCATCACACCATTGTTACTCTGAATCCTTAGAATTCTGTTCTTATATCTTCTCAACCTTATAGTTTGATGGAAAAATTTAGTGTTCATATCCCCTTCACAGATCCAGTTTTGCTTAGCTTTTTGTTTCAAAAAAATTGAAGCCACTTTGTACACCTTTAGGTGCTCCTCTCTTGCCTCCTTTTCCATCTTCAACAAGTGATTATTCATAGGGTCTGATTGAAGAAGATTCTGAATGTAGTCAAGTTTCTCCCTAGCCTGAGCCTCTTTAACATCAATACTCTTGAACTTCCTCTGATTTAAATCTTTTAGCCCAGCTTTCAACTGATCAAGATTCATCATTATTCTAAACATTGCACACCCTTCCCTCCTTCTAGACCAGTTTTGATTCACAATTTGAATGAACTCATCATCCAGAGTGAGATGATTAAGGAACTTAAAACTCTGCCCTGTAGTCCTCACAGCATTTGGCCAGTGAATCACCATAGGACTATGATCTGACACACCACAATTCCCAAACTCTGCCTGAACATCTGGCCAGTCCCTACACCAATTGTAATTCACAAGAACTCTATCCAGCTTGCTAATGATCCTATCACCCTCATCCTGCTTATTATTCCATGTATACCAGCAGCCAAAATAATTCATGTCCTCCAGCTGGCAATGAATCATCATTGATCTAAAGTCCTGGAGAGTGTGAGGCTCAATAGGAATTCCACCAATCTTTTCCTGAGCATTCAAGCAACAGTTGAAGTCCCCTAGAATCATCCATTTATCCACCATACTATCACCAATCTCCTTCAAGTCCTCCCAAAGATCACACCTCCTTTCACTATCATTATAAGCATACACAAAGGTAACATAGAACAAGCTACAATCTTGATTCCCTCCCACTCTACAGTGAACAAATTGACTAGAATGGCTGAGCACCTCCACCTTAAACATATCTTTCCTCCAAACCACCCAAATTCTGCCTATTGGATGATCATCCAAATTGATAAAACTCCCCCAGTCCAGGAACATTCTATTCCTCACCACATCAAATGAGTTAGATCTAAGCTTGTTTTCTAGCATGGCCATAATACCAATAGAAAATTTATTTATCAAACACTTAACCTCTTTTTGTTTCAAGGGTTGGTTAAGTCCCCTTGTATTCCAAGCACCAATTCTATCCATTTAATTGCAGGGAAGATGCTTCCCCCTTTTGAAACTTCCCCAAAGCTTTTCTTCTAGTTACAACTGGAGTCCACTGTTCTTCCTTCTCCTTATTCCCCTGTTCCACCTCCACAGTAGGACTTACCTCCTTTTCCATTTGTGACTCATTCACAACTGAAATATTTTCATCTATGCCTTGTTCTTGCAAAACCTCCTTAACCACTTGAGAAGCAGATTCCACATTCTCATGAGGGATAGTTCCATTTTCAAGGCTTCTTCTCAACTTTAGAGCATCATCCACCCTTTCTATTTCCTCCCTTGTAGGCTTCTTTTTTTCAACCCATACCTTTTTAGATTGTTTCCTGCACGATTTGCTATCATGTCCATACATGGAGCATGAAGCACGCAACACTGGCTTCCATTCATAGTCAATCTTTTGGGCTATAACATTCTCCTTCTCATCTTCAAAGAATACCTCTTCAGGAAGGATATTGGGGTTAACCTCAACAAGAACCCTAGCATAGCTAATCCTATTTCTTTCCTTTGTAACACTGTCCACCATGATTGGGGTGCCTACAAGACTTGCAATCTTGCTCAGGGCAGGGACACCCCAATATTTCAAATTCAAATTTGGCATCTGGATCCATACTGGGACAGAGTCATGCATAATTTTAGAAACAGGTTTCCTTGTCCATGGAGCTATAATGAGTGGCTTCTTATCAAAGTGATAAATCCCAACCTCCATTACTGCATTCCTTGCTTCCATTGAATTGAATCTTACAATCATAGTACCGTCACCATTCATAAGTACCTTGTCAATGCCATGATGTCCCCATATTTTCCTTATGTATCCATTGAAAACCGAATAAGGAGGTCTAGCACCCAAAATATAGCAAACAAGAGATTGCTGCCAATATGCCTCTTCACTTTGTATGTCTTCTAGCACTATTTTGCCCACTGCCACACCTTCTTTAATCTCAGGCTTCACAAAGTGTAGTTTGTCTCCTGCATTACGTAGCTTTGAAATGTCAAAGGTATCCCAAACAGATACCCTCTTAGTGGAAGTCTCATTCTCCCCTGTTTCTGGTTGTGCGTCTTTTACTGCCTCTTCAGGTTGAACCGTCGCCTTTCCTTTGATTCTGGATCGTAAGTCATCCAGTTTTTTCAGAATGCTAGCCGCTTTCTTAGGGCTTAAGTTATCTATATCTTCTAGGTAATCATCATCCAAGTGCTCAAGATCTATATTCTTAGGAATTGAAGGAGTAGGAGAAGAGATGTGGGGAGAAGGGGACTTGGGCGGCCGTCCCTTCTTTTTTGCCATGGTGGCAAAAGGCGGTGATCAAGAGATCAGCCGCGAGGTAAGAAGGAAACCGAAACCCTAGCAGAGCAAGTCAAACCTCTTTTTTTTTATGATACTTTTGTTGAATATAAATTTATTGCTCCGGAAGTTTGGGAGGAATTTGTTCGAGGTCGACATACTCCTGAGTTTCAAGTAAGTTATGTACTAACCATTACTAATAATAGACATTATGTGTTATTGTAAGAGTAACATGTATTCTTTCACCATTGGTAGGTCATGAGAAAGAAGGCTCAAGATATTTCAGCGATGAATTTGTACCCTCACGTAACGTCTCGTGGAGGATACAAAATGGTAACCGAGCAGATTATGGAAGAAAAGATCAAAAGACATAAACTTGAATGTGAGAAAAATCCTGAAGTTGATCCTGATGCTCCCCCGTCTCCACCATTACGCGGTGAGAAATGGAAGAAAGCTCGCATACGGAAGACAGGAGCGTATGTAAACCAGGCTACAGAAGTTGTTGCTGAAAAGATTGTAAGTAAATAACTAAATTTATTATATAATAAATACATCTATCTGTGCTTATTCTTATGATTGTATCACATATATTGATCATATCCACATTTATTTATTGTAGGACTCTTTGACCCAAAGTTGTAGTTCTCAAGGAACGAAGCTTGTAGAAAAGAATGACATCCTTACTACTGCATTGGGGCGACCAGAGCATTCTGGTCGTGTTCGGACAGCTGGAAAAGGTGTGGGGCACCGTCAGTATTGGGGTGCATCATCATCATCCAAATCTATCTCTTCCATGAAGGTCAACATGCACTTTTTCACCGTCAAGACGTTTTTTAGTCAATGAGGCCAACCGTGTCGGGCCCCTAACATTTTTTGTGGGAGGAGGATTAGTAGAATCCATGAACCTGCATAAAAGAAGTATAATTAGAAATTAGAAATATCAATAACCATAAATTAACACGATAAACTAAATATGCTTCAAAACTAATTAGACATACATAGTCATTTAGGAATAGGATTATTCTCCCAAATTCCTTCATGATGATCTTCCCGAGTTGCATGTGCAATATCTGTCTCATCTTCGTGATCCTCACTAAAAGTTGGTATTCTTGAATGATGAGACTCAAGAGAATCAAGAGTAGAATTAAGATCATCACAACCAGGTACGCTTCTTCCTTGCAGAACAACTGACAATTGCTCATTAGAAGGATCCTTAACATAAAACACTTGAATTGCTTGGAAAGCCATTATGAAAGGCTCTTCAGTGTAAGCTAATTTGTTAAGGTCAACCAATGTAAATCCCATCTCATCTTTTTGTACGGCATTCATGCTGACCCATTGACATTTGAAAACAGGCACACTGAATTTATTGTAGTCAACTTCCCAAATCTCGTCAATCACCCCATAGTAAGGTGTGGATGCCATGATAGGATTTTTATCGTTTACTTTGGAGAAGTGCATGGCATTGGCAACTAGCATAACCCCACTATTTTGAACAGTGCTCTTGTCATCGAGGGACTTTGTATAAAAAGAATAATTGTTGATATCAAATCCACTGGAACATATTACATCAAAATTAGGCCCACGTGCTAGCCACTTTAATGTATCAGAAACAGTATTGTCTTTAACAATTTGTTCTTCAAACCATTTCATGAAAGTCTTATTATGCTCCTTCAACAACAACCTTTCACTCATTCGAGGGTTGTTATCCTTGATAATGTTTCTGTGAGTAACTATGTAAGGTTGAACATCGTCATTATTATTCAAGATGTAAAAATGTGCCTTTAGCACTTCCTCCCGTTTCATGCTCTTAACATGTACACCATGTGTTCTAACACCATCATACCTTCCATCGTGACGAGACTCTGGAAGGCCTATAGGTTTTGCTTTTCCCAAATAATCCAAACAAAACTCAATACTTTCCTCAGCAATATATTTCTGAACAATGGATGCTTCAGGACGGTATAAATTCTTAACGTACCCTTTCAAGATCTTCATGTATCGCTCAACAGGGTACATCCATCGTAAATAAACGGGGCCACACAACCTAATCTCCCTCACTAGATGGATAATCAAGTGAAGCATAATGTCAAAAAATGAGGGAGGAAAATACATCTCCAATTGGCACAAGATTACAACACCTTCATTCTCTAACTCATCCAATTCCTCCGGATCAATGACTTTACTGCATAAAGCATTGAAAAAGATTCAACACTTATGTGGGTTTACTAGGCCGTAGTAAAGTGTCAATACTAATCGATCATTGGAATCATGTATCGGAAGAGACGAAAAACCATATTTGGGAATGTTTATAGGTACCATCACTACTACCATTCCCCTTATAATTCTTTTTAATTGATATAATATATATTTTGATTCACGTAACTAATCATTATGTTTGTTGTCTAATGTAGATCACTTACGATATTCCCGACAATGGATTGTTAAGGAAAAAATGTATTTCAAGTGCTGCTGTTGCATGGAGACAGTTCAAGACAAAACTCACAAATAAGTACATATTTGGACCAAAGAGTCATATTTCACCTTGTTTGAAATATAAATTTATTGCTCCGGAAGTTTGGGAGGAATTTGTTCGAGGTCGACATACTCTTGAGTTTCAAGTAAGTTATGTACTAACCATTACTAATAATAGACATTATGTGTTATTGTAAGAGTAACATGTATTCTTTCACCATTGGTAGGTCGTGAGAAAGAAGGCTCAAGATATTTCAGCGATGAATTTGTACCCTCACGTAACGTCTCGTGGAGGATACAAAATGGTAACCGAGCAGATTATGGAAGAAAAGATCAAAAGACATAAACTTGAATGTGAGAAAAATCCTGAAGTTGATCCTGATGCTGCCCCGTCTCCACCATTACGCGGTGAGAAATGGAAGAAAGCTCGCATACGGAAGATAGGAGCGTATGTAAACCAGGCTACAGAAGTTGTTGCTGAAAAGATTGTAAGTAAATAACTAAATTTATTATATAATAAATACATCTATCTATGCTTATGCTTATGATTGTATCACATATATTGATCATATCCACATTTATTTATTGTAGGACTCTTTGACCCAAAGTTGTAGTTCTCAAGGAACGGAGCTTGTAGGAAAAAATGACATCCTTACTACTGCATTGGGGCGACCAGAGCATTCTGGTCGTGTTCGGACAGCTGGAAAAGGTGTGGGGCACCGTCAGTATTGGGGTGCATCATCATCATCCAAATCTATCTCTTCCATGAAGAAGATGGTGGATGCTCAAGTAGAGGCTCAGGTAGAGGCTCAGGTGGAGGCTAAGGTCCAAGAAAGAGTGGATTCCATGAGAGCACAACTCATGGAAGAAGTTAAACAAATGATGCTATCTAATGGTTTGAGTCTTTTTCAAGAGCCTGTCGAACCTCCACGTCCTACACCTAGAAGCACTAAAGGGAGCAATAATGTAATATTAGATATACCGAATGATGATGATGGTGGTGGCCTTCAGCCCAAGGACATATATAACTTATATGTTGAGGAGCCAAATCTCCGTATTGTTGCGAGGGCCAACGTTTATGAATCAACAACCATACACAATATGCCAATACCGAAGGGATTTACGAAAGTGGTGGTTGTCGAAGTAATAGATGGAGATGCTGAAGTGCCACACGAGACTGATGAAGTTAAAACCGTAGGAGAAGACCTCAAGAGCTTCATATTGTGGCCTACTCCACTCGTCAAGCATAGCTCGGACACGGTATAATTAATTCATTCTCATTTATTTGTAATTATTTTCTTTTATCTTTTACTCCTTTCACTAGTAACATTCCTATTTTGTTGTTTAGGGAATGTCCAAAAAACCAATTCAATCTGAAGATGTTGCACCTGAAGAAGATGATGAGCCGGCTATGCCACGTGCATTGTCACTGGCCTTTAAATTGAAAGGGATTGAAAGAGTTTTACAGCTAGTTGTAAATAGGGTGATTACTGGGTTGGATCAAGACATAGAAACCTTTATTGATGGGAAGATAATAGAGTGGATGATTAGGTGTTGTGAGGTTGATATACCAGCGATACAAGCATGGATAGTGTAAGTTAAATAAAACTATCTTAGGTAGCTAGACTAGTTTAATATACTCAAACAGTTATTTAATGCTAACACAAAACTTATTATATTTTAGGTATTTACATGGCTTATGTGTCTCAAAAGGCATACATGAAGAATACGGATTCTTAGAACCTCAACACATAGCACATGGACAATCCTCGAATGATGATATTCAGAAATACATTGATATGAGGATTACTAGTGGAAGACATAAATTTTACTTAGCACCTTATCTTTCCAGGTAAATATTAATTCTATAATATGCTCCAATAAGTTTCCTTTAGGTTATAATTATGTATTGCTTAATAACCATTATTCTCTTGTAGTCAACATTGGCAGCTATTGGTCATTTGTCCCATTGAATCTTACGTGGTCTTGTTGTGTTCATTATGGTGGAACATGAATAAGAGTATTGAACAGATTTTGACAACGTGAGCAATTTTACTTGTTATACAAATTCTTTAGTGTAGTTGTATTATTATTCAACATATACAAAATATACTTATCATTGTTATTTTGTAAAATAGAGTGATGGAAGCACACAATAGAAAGAAGATGAAAATCATTAAACCCAAGGTATTTTTTTTGTTTTACTATTATTAACCCAAAGCTACTGTATAGTATCTGAACTGTGATATGGACTCTTGATGATACTTACTACGATATAAAACTGATTATGGATGATTTGATATGTGTTGTTGCATTCTGACTTCTGACAGACATGTATTACAAATTTTGGGAAAGTCCTTATTTTAGAGGAAACTCTGCCAAAATTTTCCTTTAAATTTTAAAATTAATCTAAAAAATAATTGGTGTTGTATCGAAGGTTTCATTCTTCTTTATTAGACAACGAACCTATATTGATTTGAATTTGTCTTCTGTGTTGATAATTTTATTTCATATTTCAAATGCTGTATGTTGTAGTGTGCAAAACAACAGGGGAGCGTACAATGTGGGTATTATGTTATGTTAAATATGTTCACCGTTATCATGGCAAATATTTCCGACAAATGGAATGAGGTAATTGAATATGACTTTGTATTTTGAGTTTATTGAACAAAGTAATGAGGTAATTGAATAATCTTTATCTCATTTATATTTCAGGCCATGAATTACCATCCTCAAGGTCCCGTACCACAAGAATGCATTGACAATGTTATTGAGCGCTGGTCATCATTTATACTTACTCTCAAAACTATTAGCTAGGCTTTAATACTTAACTTTTGTAACTCTTGAGTATTTTGTTAGTTTGATAAGTATTTTGCTTATGAATTTTTCTTGGTTAGGTTCTGTATTTTCTACTAAGATTGTTAGTTTGATATGAATTTTGCTTATGAATTTTAGCTTGCTTAGGTTCTGTAATTCGGTTATATATTCTTCAACTTTTGTAACTCTTTGCGTATTTTGTTAGTTTGATAAGTATTTTGTATTTTCTACTTCAAGATTGTTAGTTTGATATGAATTTTAGCTTGGTATTTTTCTGTGTAAAGAAGAAAATTTTTAATTTCATGCAGCAGGGGATGTATAGATTATGTTGTAAGTAGAAAAAAAACTTTTAAAATCGGTTGTAGGAGAGGCCGATTTCAAAAGTACTTATGAAATCGGTCGTTTTGGCCGATTTCAAAAGTACTTATGAAATCGGTCGTTTTGACCGATTTCTTAAATTATTTTTGAAATCGGCTAAAACGACCGATTTCAAAAGGTCCACTTTTAATTCCACCTTTTTCAACATCACCACAGAAACCGATTTCAAAAGTCCAAAACGACCGATTTTAAAACTACTTTTTCCAGTAGTGTCCCTATCGTACTCACAGTTAATGATAATGTTGCAATTCGCTCTCTCTCAGCAAATGCCCTAGCAACCCTCTGTTTTCCCTCCAAAGTGCTCTTAGCTCAGAATGACTTCTCATGGAAGAAAGGAGAAGATGAAGCGAGTGACATCAAGCATCAAAACGGTATCGTTTCACTCTACCATTTTAAACTTTTAACGTGGTAAAAGGGAGGGTACACGTGGATCTCCCACGTTGGGCACTTTGGCTGCCACGTCAACTTAAATAGACGATGTTAGGAGGTAATGGACGGAAAGGACTAACAATGCTAACGTTACATGAGTTAGGGGACCACTTTCAAACGAAAATGACTTAGGGGACCAGATTGGAAAAAATAAATAACATAGGGGATCATACGAACAGTTTTGCCATTTTAATACATAATATGTTTTATTCGTAAAGATTTTCTTTCCATCCTTAAATAGTCATTAGAGAGATTTTTTTCCTATCCTCATTATCATCCCTTCAGGAAAAAGAATCCTCATACATGAAACCTCAAATGGGCAATCATCATGGGGATACAAACTGTTATAAAATATTATTGACGATAGCTGTGTCGTGGTATAACCACTGCCTTAAAAGCAACATTGCCAAATAGTCATGCTGAACCTATATCACCGGTCTTGCTCTAAAGGTTATTAGCACAGCAGCTCACGAACTCGTGCACTCAGGGTCGAGAACTTGTAATCTCACAAAGAATAAAGATTGCTCATAAAAGAATGGAGAAAGGAAAGGTTTTTGTTTTCTATGTGTTATGAAAGGAAGCTCAGAAGCTCTATAAATAACCCACAACACAACTGCTCTGCTGAGACACCAACAGCCAAAAGACAGCGACATAATGTGCCATAAATAAAATCGGCTAAAACATTATGGAAGAAACGACTAGTTTAATACCCCATAAATTGACAATGACCGTATGTTGAATAACATGTCAAAATATAAAAGAAGTTTGGCATGTGGCCTTCCAAAAAGAGGACTCATACACCCTACACCCACGTCTCGCACCACCCGAACGAACTGGGGCGCGTGTGACATTTGGGCTCAATATGTTCACTGCAAAAACCCAATTAGATATTTTCTAGTGGAAAGGAAATGACTATTTATAAAGACTAAAAATTAACTAAGAATGAGGAATGTGAGAGTTGTAACACCCCGATTCGGCAACTTGAAAACTTAAATCCAAAGTAGTGAAAATTAGGGCCATTTTTTTTAAGACAAGTGTTATGTGAGCGTGAGAGCCTTTAAAACATGATTACATTTAAAACTCATGTCCCCACATTACATAAACCTTTCAAGTTCCAAACCGAGATGTCACAAGACACCGAACTTTGAAACCCGTTTTCAAAACTTCATTTAAACTTGGCCCATTTAATTGTCTCAAATAATTAGTGTCAAATAAAACTGTTTCCGGGGTACAGCATGGTCGAGCTAGGGAACTAAGAAACTTACATTGGAATACATTCTGCCAGGGGATTACTAGCTTCTAGTCATGCTTCCTAGCATTTTTCGTCTAACTCCGGGCCTTAGTCGTTGAAGTCCACCACGCTTCCGCTGCGCCATCTACCAGTTGCAATATCAGCAAGTGCCGATACGACAACATGGTAGGAGAGAGTCAGTGTTCCGAACACTAACGGGTTGACCTTGCGGTCTCAGAGTAGAAAGAGATAGACTCCTATGGTCCCTATTAAGTCTTTCTCTTACCCTATCAACCACTAATCCTCAAGAAACATACAGCATCTCACTACTTCCTGACACTGGATCACATAGCTTAGACAATTCTAAACCTTTTTCCACCTTTTACAATTTTTCTTACATCCTAAACCATCAAATTCCACCACCCTATCACTTCGACTATACCATATCAACATTTATTCACCTTTTTCTAACCATTTCCCAATTGCAATCAAGACACTTATGACTCTAATTATAAATATCACCTTAATTTTCTTCCTCATCTTATCTCCATCTAAACCTTTAACCAATCCGGTATAAAAATTCTTAATCCTGATCACTTCACAACCCACTCTCTACTCTAGAACCATTTACTTGACTTGGTACAGGATGCCTGGGTTTAACATTTCAAACAAGACTTTAAGAAAGAATGAATGTCTGGTCAAATACTAAAAAGGGAAAGCTTCGGGTTCATGAAAAATCAGGGGCTAAAATTTTCGGAAAGAAGGTACTCTCAAACGTCATGCCAAAGCAATTTGGCACGCATAGGGTTTCACAAGAAAATTTTTAATCAAGAAAAGAAAGGTTCTAGTGACATAATGAAATCTCATATCAAGAGTTCAGGGGTGATCACAAACAAAAAGGGGTTCACCTCAAAGAAGAGTCTAACGAAGGAAAATTCGAATCGCCCGTCGACATCTCATGACGATACTGATCTATGCTCCTCGTCGTTGCCGTACACAAAACCGACATGCTCCATGAAAACATTCGCGCACTCTTAGCGTTCCTATTCTTGTCTATCACTATCTTAATACTAATGCACACATACAGCATAGTATGTAAGTCCATGCAGAGGTTACTTAGTTTAACCTCGCTCTGATACCATTCTGTAACACCCCGATTCGGCAACTTGAAAACTTAAATCCAAAGTAGTGAAAATTAGGGCCATTTTTTTTAAAGACAAGTGTTATGTGAGCGTTAGAACCTTTAAAACATGATTACATTTAAAACTCGTGTCCCCACATTACATAAACCTTTCAAGTTCCAAACCGAGATGTCACAAGACACCGCACTTTGAAACCCGTTTTCAAAACTTCATTTAAACTTGGCCCATTTAATTGTCTCAAATAATTTGTGTCAAATAAAACTGTTGCCGGGGTACAGTATCGTCGAGCTAGGGAACTAAGAAACTTACATTGGAATACATTCCGCCAGGGGATTACTAGCTTCTAGTCATGCTTCCTAGCATTTGTCGTCTAACTCCGGGCCTTAGTCGATGAAGTCCACCACGCTTCCGCTGCGCCATCTAGCAGTTGCAATATCAGCAAGTGCCGATACGACAACATGGTAGGAGAGAGTCAGTGTTCCGAACACTAACGGGTTGACCTTTCGGTCTCAGAGTAGAAAGAGACAGAGGATATAACATAACTAAATAACTAAAACCAAACACTAAAGAATGCATTCATCATCAACATAAATGCATCTAACATGTTATACACATAGCATGAATCACCACAACATAATCATCATCATTATCATCATAAACACTATTACATTATTCGAGTTCTCATTCCCAAAATCTTTCTCATGAGCTCTCACAACTTTTCTCAATCCTTCCTTCCTCATAATTTCCACACTTATTACTTATTCCAAGAATTCTCTCATCTTATAAATCTTAGTCGATGCTTAAAGCTTTGATATACTTCTTTGAAACATCTTTGTCTTTTAAGTTTTATTATTTCGATTAGCATCAATGATGAGGGGGATACATCATTGAGCTCACACACGTCTACATCTCCTCGGTCAACCACCCAACCTAGTCGGAAGCAAACAGGAGTGCAAGACCTTTACCACGCGGGCACGACAGCTGTCACACCACAAATGGTCCCAGACCAGGAGGCCCTGCCTCAAATCATAATCATAATTAATAACAGTGCACGCTCTCAGCGGCAATCACAAATGCCCCGTTCCAGTCCCTCTCACTGTTCTCAATTTGCAATCAAGGGGGAGACAGTACAATTCTAGTTCCGGTGCAGAACGTGCCACGGCATTAGACCCAGTCCCCACCACGTTAGTGTGCCACTTGTGGAGTTGTTCTGCCTAGAAAGTACTGTAGACTTCTTGACGTGTCACCGTCATCGTCCTCCCCTCATGCAATCTCGTCCTAAGTATCCGCAGATACTTATTGTTCCTTCCTCTCCACTACTTCGATACGACACTCATACCTCACCGCGTTTATAAATGTCTTTTAAAGTTTCAGAGTTTTAATTAGCGGCTTATTCCTAACAGTCGGCTCGTCCTTGGTGCATCCCTTCAACGAAGCCCGACCACTAATCGCAAACTATTTCCCCTATATCTCATTGGCCCCAGGCCACAAATTACTTTCTCATCTCATCTCATCATCAACATTCTCGAAACTCATTCTCATTCACATCATCAACAGATTTTCCTCGTCTTTCCAACACATCTTTCGCAAAACTTTTCGAAAACACGGTTTCACAAAACTTTTTCAAAAATAATCTTTCCAAAAACTTTCACAAAATTCCATTTTCACAAAAGCTCTTTCAAAATCTCTTTTCAAAAACCTTTTTTAAAAACCACATTTTTGGGTGAGTGTTAATGGAGGAGCAAGCTCAACTCAACACTAAGCTTCTTCCCAAAAACGTGAACGAGGAATCACATCTCTACTCAACCACTTTCTCACTTTCATGATCACATTCTCAGATCAATCTCAACTCTTTATCTCTTTCCTTTACTCACATCACCTTTATCTCTTTCTCAAACTTTTATTCACAAACGCGATTCATCTCTTTCTCATTTCTCATACTTTCTCTCATTAGTCTTAACTCATTACTTATTCTTTCTCAATCCTTTCTCATATCTCTTATTCGCTTCTCTTTTCCCTTTTCGGTTTTTCTTATTATTCTCACGGTTCTATCATCATCATTTCGTTATCAGAAAAAACTAAACAGTATCTAAACAGAATAAAGTAAGCACAACAAGTAAACATCTAGTAATGCATGGCAAGTAATCATTTAGTATGCAATTAGAACACACAAATCTGTATCACCTAATTCGTAGTATTCTCACAATCCTCCTATTCGGATTGTGAGAAACCACGTCGTGGGATCACCGCACTCTCACTCACCTGGATGACGACACATCCAAAAGCTTTCCGAAATTTCCAGTCGTTATCCTTGCCACGTGTCCTTCGCGTCCGACACCCGAACTAGACATTTTTCCTCGTGCGTTAGAAACGATTTACGTGAATTCTCAATTTTGTTTTAAAAGTACTTTGAAATAATTTCCCTTTTAAAAAAGCACATTGCCAATATCCAAAAGACATTAAATCCCAAATCATTCTTTTTATAAAATGTTTCCAAGAAAACCTCTTAAAACAATTTATTTTCCAAAACAGAATCTATTTCTCATAGTTTAAAACACTTTGGGTTAAAATCATTTTCTTTAAGTATTGAATGAAAAATAAATCTTTGAAAACCTTTATTAAATCAAATACAAAATCCAATCAGACTAATTTATTTAATTTCCAAACTTCATAACATCATCAAACACAAATCAAAGAAGGTTCTTTTAAAATTTTCCGAATCAATTTAAGTTATTTAAATCACCCTTTTTGAATAAAACATTTTTCCATTACTTTAAAATTCCAAACATATATCCTTCACAAATGAGACTTACAAACAGTGCCCCAAAACAAACTCAATTCCACACATCTCACATAAAAATTCAAGCCAAATCAATAAATTCATTTTCTTTAAAACATAATTCTTTAAACTCGTATTTTAAAACTCTGAAAATAAATTTTTATAAAAAAGCCCAGAAAATTCCAAAAGTTACATTTTTAAAATCTACGTTTCAAGACGATTGTTTTGATATAAAGTTTATAAAAATCCGAGTTACGGTTAAAAAGTTACGAATTTTTCAAGTTAACAGTTCAAAAACTTCACTTTAAATAAAAATCACTTTTCCAATAAAATCACAACTAATTTCTTATAAATCAAGCCAACAAAATCATTCACTTTAATTCTTTTTCACACAAAAAGTATTTTTCTTAAAATCCTTTACATCCCAAACTCCAATATTTATTTCGACGAAATCGTTTACGCACGTATGGGTAAAATGCGGGGTGTTACATTCTCCCCAACTTGAAGATTTCTCGTCCTCGAGAAATACCGGGTAGAATCTGTTTGATCGGCGGACGCGTAACCTCTTGACAAAATTCTTTCTCTTTTTAGCTACAGCAATCGTCGCAATCTTCGAATTTTACACCGTTGATTCATCGTTCTTAAGAGTAATTCAGATGGATTACTTGCAAAAGTAATCTCTCAAAGGGCTTTCGATGACAAATAGGGTAGGGTATAATCAACACGGTCTCATTGACAACAAAGGACCGATGGGTCCAAAGGCATCAAAATAGGATTCATAAACAACAGGGTTACGTTTATTCGAGGTCAAAACATTATTACACTTTAGAGTTAAATCCTTCTCATCAGTTCAAGCCTGAACAGACTATTCCTCAAAAATCACATATCCAACTACTCCCCAACTTAGATGACGCATACCTCTATACATCATACTCATCATCACCGACTTAAACTCTAAATACCCCTATTCTTCATCACCTTTTGATTAATTCTTTCAAAATTTCCCATCACTTAGCTTCAATCTATCCTCTGGATACTTTATGTCTCACTAGACAATTACCCTTATCAGACTCCTATGGTCCCTATTAAGTCTTTCTCTTACCCTATCAACCACTAATCCTCAAGAAACATACAGCATCTCACTACTTCCTGACACTAGATCACATAGCTTAGGCAATTCTAAACCTTTTTCCACCTTTTACAAATTTTCTTACATCCTAAACCATCAAATTCCACCACCCTATTGTTGGAAACCAACAAGCGGGCTAAGCAAATACTAGAGGGGGGGTGAATAGTATTTTGAAGCACTAATACCAAATATTTCGATTGATAATTGAAGAATGGAGCTAAGACTGAATTTTCTGGAATCAGACACAAAAGACTCCAGTCTTTTGTGAAATACTCGAGTTTTTCAGTGATGAACAACTCGAGTCTTTTCTGAAATACTTGTGTTTTTCCTATCAGATAGCAGAAAAACCAGAAACGAAAATTCAGCAATTTAACTCAAATCAATTCAATAATAAACAGGAACTTATCCAACAGAATAGCAAGCAATCTAAATAGCTTTTAAACACAAAGATTCCTTGAACTTGCTACCTAATTGTATAAATCCTAATTGATTGAAATGACTTAAGTCTATTGAGCTAGAAAGTAGATTAAAAGCAATAAACCAACACTCAAGCAATTTTATCCTGGTTCACTCCAACAATGAGCTACATCCAGTCCTCCTAATCGCTTAGGAGTTTCTACTAATAATCAAATTGTTAGAAATTACAAAGGATTGCTTGAGAATGGCCTCACTCAACCTAACCCTTTCAAGAGTGTACCAAACTCTTGATTTCTACCCCAATTTGATTCTGGTGATTGAAGAACTCTTCACAAAGCTTCCTTGAACTCCCTTCAAGAAACTCCACCGGGCTAGGAACTTCCTAGTCTTGTGCTTGAGAACCTCTCAAGACTTCCAACACCCTAAGCCACTTAGGGTTTGCTTGGGAACAATCCAAGCCTTTGAATAATCAAGCTTTTTGTATGTGTATTACTAATCTCACAATGGATTAGCACAAATAAGCACAGCTCAATATAAGAATTGAGGCCTAAAAACTCAACTTGGAATAAAATGACAATATGAGTGAGAAGTTGAGCTTTTTGGGAATTAACACTTGAGAAGAGGAAATTAAGAAAGCTTGAATCAATGATGTGTTGTTGTCTTGTTTGTTCTTGCACAAATTCAAAGAGAAATTTTACAATAAGGTTCTAAATTCTCTCTTAGGGTTGGATGAGACTCAAATGCCCTCAATTGAGTTTTTGAGTCTCTCCAACGTTCATTTTTGCTGACTGGACAAAAATACTCGAGTCTTTTGGTAAATACTCGAGTCTTTTGGTAAATACTCGAGTCTTTTTGGTTGGTCACGAGTGAATTGGTGCACGAACAAGACTAACGGTCATAATTGCTGACCTGGCACAAATACTCGAGTTTTTCTATAAATACTCGAGTATATACTCGAGTCTTTATCAAAATACTCGAGTATTTTGATCAGATATGGGAAAAATTATTTTTCAATTTTATTTTTCCTCTCAAGTATTAATTTTTGGTCAATCTCAACTTAATAAACATATAAAAATTTATTCCTAGAAGAGACTAACTATTTCTACCCACTCTCAACCACTCTCAACATAAATTAGAAATTTACAATTAATATTTGATTGAGAATGATTGGGCACTTGTCTTCTTTTCTTGACTTCTTGTTGATGTTGATGTTGCAATATCTTCAAGGCATGATTTGTTAATTATTTTGTCATCATCAAAACATAATCCACATAATTAGGAGCATTGAATTCACAATCTCCCCCTTTTTGGTGATGACAAAATAATTAACACTTGATCCATTTGTTAAGCTTGATCCACTTGGAGATGCAACTCCCCCTCACTATATGATACTTTTCACCTATCTAAAAATTCAGCTTGAGCAAGATGTTATGACAATTTAATTTTAGCACCAAGCCTATGGTATTAGAGAATTTAACAATTATCAGAGTATATACCATAATTAGAGATTTTAGGTGCAACAATATCAAGACAAGACAAGTGTAATATCTCTCCCCCTTTTTGTCATACGCCAAAAAGATGTAACAATTTAGAAAAAGATCAAGGGAGGAGAGGTGCATAATCGGAAAACCCCATAACCAACTATGCAAATAAAACGGAGATATAATAACGATAAAGAGCTCCCCCTGAAGCTTTGCACAAACATCATAATGAAGACCAAATTCATTAACATAAAAACATCATAAAAGGTCCAAATCAAAGGTGCAATAATAAAAC
This sequence comes from Crotalaria pallida, assembly GCA_037953625.1. Classification (NCBI taxonomy): domain Eukaryota; kingdom Viridiplantae; phylum Streptophyta; class Magnoliopsida; order Fabales; family Fabaceae; genus Crotalaria; species Crotalaria pallida. Next base: position 87,461,654 of record CM075653.1, read on the forward strand.
CAAAGTCTCAAAACACCAAGTTCTCAAAATACAGAAAATGTAACAAAGACCAACATGATAAAAACAGAATGAAAACTAAGATAAAATCCAAAGGTCAACATCATCAAAACATCGAAGGAGCTGGAGCATCTGGAGGAGGATAAAATCGAGAGAAGAGTTTAGAAGATGAAAAACTAGTAAGATTTGACAAAACTTTGAGGAAAATCTGAGTTTTGAGGAGAGAGATATGAGAAAACCGAGAGAGAAGAGGGTCGCAAAAAAACTTGAGTCTGAGAGTATATATAAACAGTTCAAAATACTCGAATATATTCATAAATACTAGAGTTGTTCTTTAGGATATACTCGAGTTTTTGAAAATATATTCGAGTCGGTCGTGACTCAGCCCAGATTTCCCCAGAAAAGTCGAGTAAAAATTGAAAAACTCGAGTTTGGTCCGAAAGTTCAAATTTCAGGAAAACGCAAAATACTCGAGTTTTTGGAAAATACTCGAGTTTGGTTTGAAAGTTCAAAAATTTGAGGGTTTCGAAAGACTCGAGTGTTTTGAAAAACACTCGAGTATTTTAATAAAGACTCGAGTGTTTTGAGAAACACTCGAGTATTTTTATCAGACCCTGATTAAAAACTTTTTCAATTTAAAACTGATTTAATTTTGAATTAAAATACTCGAGTGTTTTTGGAAAAACTCGAGTATTTTGACAGAACAGAAAGTAAAAACTCAGTTTTAAAAGACCAAACACAAATCAAATACAAATGCTTCACTACCAACTTGGAATACAGTACAGAATCACACACAATTAACATATACAATTTCAAATATCATCAAGGACAATTTAACTAAGAATCAATAACACATTAAAGTAAGACTAATATGGTGATTTTTCAAAAAAATGACACACAATGCAATTAGCCTATATTAGCTTCATCTAAAATACCAAGTTCTCTCCTAATATGATAAAAGGTGTCCCTTGGTAGAGGTTTTGTAAAAATGTCGGCTAATTGATTTGTGGTACTGACAAATTCAATTGTGCAATCACCCTTTTGTACATGATCTCTTAAAAAGTGATGTCTTATTTCAATGTGTTTAGTTCTTGAGTGATACACCGGATTCTTAGTCAAATTGATTGCACTCGTGTTATCGCATCTAATCGGAATATTTTCAAGTTTCAAACCAAAATCCGATAATTGTTGTTTCATCCATAACAGTTGAGCACAACAACTACCGGCTGCGATATATTCCGCTTCGGCGGTAGAAAGAGCGACACAAGCTTGCTTTTTAGAAAACCATGACACCAATGAACTTCCCAAGAAATGGCAAGTACCACTGGTGCTTTTGCGATCAAGCTTGCATCCCGCGAAGTCGGAATCCGAGTAACCAACTAAACAAAGATTGGCATCAGCAGGATACCATAAACCAGTGTTAATTGTTCCTTTTAGATACTTAAATATATGTTTAACTGCGGATAGGTGAGATTCTTTAGGATTAGCTTGAAATCTAGCACACATGCATACACTAAACATAATATCCGGTCTAGATGCAGTGAGATATAGGAGACTACCTATCATACCCCTATACTTACTAACATCAACCGGTGTACCTTGTTCATCCTTGTCTAGGTAGCATGATGTGCTCATTGGAGTGTAGGCTTCCTTGCACTTGTCCAATCCGAATTTTTCAAGGAGCTCTTTGCAATATTTCCCTTGATGCACAAATATCCCCTCCTTGACATGCTTTATTTGTAAGCCTAGGAAGAACTTGAGTTCTCCCATCATTGACATTTCAAATTCCTTTTTCATCAAATTTGAAAACTTTCTACAAAGAGACACGTTAGTAGCACCGAAAATGATATCATCAACATAGATTTGTACTAACAAAATGTCATCCTTGGTTTTATAAATAAATAATGTATTATCAACCTTCCCTCTTTGAAACTTGTTTTCTAATAGAAAGGAACTCAATCGATCATACCAAGCTCTAGGAGCTTGTTTCAATCCATAGAGTGCCTTTTTCAATTTATAAACATGGTTTGGAAATTCACTATTTTCAAAACCGGGGGGTTGTTTGACATACACTTCTTCATTTATAAACCCATTCAAGAAAGCACTTTTAACATCCATTTGATATAAAGTGAATTTCATGATTGAAGCATAAGGAAGTAAAATTCGGATTGCTTCAAGACGTGCAACCGGAGCAAAGGTCTCATCATAATCGATACCTTCCTCTTGGTTGTACCCTTGAGCTACTAGTCTAGCTTTGTTTCTTATAATCAACCCGGATTCATCAAGTTTGTTTCTATAAATCCATTTAGTACCAATTATGGTATGATCATCGGGTTTAGGGACTAGATCCCAAACTTCATTTCTTTCAAATTGGTTTAATTCTTCTTGCATAGCAAGAACCCAATGATCATCCTCAATGGCCTTTTTAATTGAATCGGGTTCAATTTGATAAACAAATGAGACATAGTGGCAAATGTTTTGAATAGACCTACGAGTAAGTACTCCCTTTGACATATCTCCTATGACTTTGTCTATAGGATGAGCCTTGACCGATTTCCAAGTTGGAGGAAGTTCTTCCCTTACTTCTCCTTCATCAACTTTTGAATTCTCTCTCTCTTTTTCTTCTTTTGAAAAGACAATGCCATCTTCACTAGCATCACATAAAACAATATCTTCTTTTGAAGACTCATTAAAAACCACATGAATTGATTCCTCAATAGTTAAAGTTCTTTTATTGAAAATTCTATAAGCTTTACTATGAGAAGAATAGCCTAAAAATATGCCTTCATCGGATTTGGAATCAAACTTGCCAATGTGTTCTTTTCCATTATTTAAAACAAAAACTTGGCATCCGAAGACATGAAAATGAGATATATTTGGCTTTCTTCCCTTGTAAAGTTCATAGGGGGTTTTATCCAAAGAGGGCCTTATCAAAATACGATTTAAAACATAACAAGCCGTATTGACGGCATCGGCCCAAAAATATTGAGGTACTTGAGAATCATTTAACATGGTTCTAGCAAGTTCCTCTAGCACCCTATTTTTCCGCTCTACCACTCCGTTTTGTTCCGGAGTCCTTGGTGCGGAGAATTGATGCTCAATACCATTTTTAGCACAAAATCTATCAAATTTGTGGTTTTCGAATTCACCACCATGATCGGTTCGAATAATAATTACTTTTTGATTTACTTGGTTTTGCAAAAGTTTGACATGATGTTTAAAAGATTTGTAGGTCTCACTCTTAGTAGTTAAAAATAAAGTCCAAGTAAACCTAGAGAAGTCATCAACAATCACCAATGCATAATAGTTGCCACCAAAGCTTTTTATTTTATGATGGTCCAAACAAGTCCATATGAAGCATTTCTAATGGCCTTGATGTGGACATAACCATTTTTGATCCAAAGGTGTTTTTAGTTTGTTTACATTTCTTGCAAGGGGAACAAACACCTTCAATAGAAAAATTTAGCTTTGGTAAACCAACTACTAGATCTTTAGATTGAATTTTATTCAATTGGTTTACATTTATATGAGCGGTCCTACGATGCCATAACCAAGTGTCATTTTCTTTGCTCACTAAACAAGTAGAGACCAAAGAAGTGACTTTGTTCAAATCAACTAAGTAAGTATTATTTGACCTTCTACCAACAAATTTGATTGATTCATCTTTGTCACTTTTAATGAGGCAATGGGTAGAGGTAAAAACTACATGATGGCCAATATCACATAATTGGCTTATGCTCAAGAGATTATGTTCTAATCCTTGAACATAGAGCACATTATCAATACTCAAGTTTGAAGAGTTTCCGATTTTACCAATACCAAGGATTTTGCCTTTGTTGTTGTCCCCATAAGTGACATAACCCTTTTCCTTTGGAGTAAGCTCAATGAAGTGCCGCTTATCTCCCGTCATGTGCTTCGAACATCCACTATCAAGATACCACAATTGTTTTCCCGTTCGAAGACACACCTACAAAATGAAATCACTTTTTCACTTTGGGTACCCAAACAATGTTGGGTCCCTTAGGGTTAGTGTTGGGACTTTCTCCCTTCTTAATCCACATATAAGTGCCCTTTTTCATTTCAAACTTCTTAATGTGGCACTCAATGTTGATATGTCCAACTTTTCCACAATAAGTACAAGTTGGTCTCTTTGATGAGTTTTTCTTAGAAAATGTTCCAACCACCTTGTACTTTTTGTCCTTTTTATGAACATATCCTAAACCGGTTTTGTTGTGATTATGTCTTTGAGAGTTCAACAACCGGTTGAGGTTTCTATCACTATGTGAGATTGTGAGTTTGTTTTTCAACTCTTTCACTTCTTTTTCAAGTTCATCACATCTCTCACATGAAGTGATAATTTCCTCATGATTTGCACAATCACTTTGATGACTAGAATTAATAAGTTCCAAGGATTCATTTTGAAGTTTCAACTCATTTATAGATTTTTGCAATTCATCAATTTCATGTTGAAACTCCAAAATTTTCTTTCCTTTTTCCTTATTAATTTTAGCAAGCCTTTTAAATTGAATTAACATTTCATTGTAGGCTTCTTGCAAATCATCATATGAAATGGAGTTTGAAGATGAACAAGAAGAGCTAGAGGTTACCTCATCATCACTTTCACTCATGCCATGATTAGCTCTTGATGTGGACTCATGATTGTTCTTGGCCATGAGACAAAGGTTTGCTTTTTCATCACCGGAGCTACTTGAAGACGATTCATTGCTCTTCTCCAGTGCATCCCAAACAATGTATGCACGCTTCCCTTTGGTCTCTTGGGTCTTCTTGTCATTCTTCTTCAAGAATGTGGCACATTCCATTCTTATGTGACCAACCCCACCACATTCATGACACTTAACTCCATCATTGGTACTCTTTTCTCTTTGTTTGGAGTCTTTGGTTCTCTTGAAATTGGATGAAGATCCACCTTTCTTCCCTTTGAAGAATTTGTTGAATCTTTTCACAAACATCCCAAATTCTTCTTGATTTGGTTCACCATCGGAATCTCCACTTGTAGAGCATTCTTCAACTTCTTTTGTAGCTTTGGTTGAAGCTTTGAGTGCTATGCTCTTTTTCTTTTTGTCCGATTCCTCATGCATCCCAAGTCTTGTAAGCTCCATCTCATGCTCTTGGAGTTTGCCAAACAAAGTGGCTAAGTCCATGCTATTTATGTCTCTAGATTCCTTGATGGCGGTTACCTTGGGTTGCCAACTCCTATCAAGACATCTTAGAATTTTGTTAGTAGTTTCACCATTGCGAAATACTTTTCCCAAGGAAATCAAATGATTAACAATGTGAGAGAATCGCCTTTGCAAGTCACTAATGGTTTCATTTGGCAACATGTGGAACAATTCATATTCGTGAGTTAGAGAATTCAATCTTGCATCTCTAACCTCACTTGTTCCCTCATGTGTGACTTGCAAAGTATCCCACATTTCTTTTGCCGATTTACATTGGGAAACTCTATAAAATTCATCATGGGATAAGGCCGAAAAGATGATGTTTTTAGCTTTTAAATCAAATGAAACTTTTCTCTTTTCATCATCATTCCAACTACTCCTTGGAATTTCAACAATTTCATCATTTATTTTCTTTTTGGGAATGAAAGGACCATTTTCAATTGCATCCCAAATATCCATATCAATTGCTTCAATAAAAACTTTCATGCGAGTTTTCCAATAAACATATCCTTCACCATTAAATAGTGGAGGACGGTTTATTGAAGCTCCTTCTCCACCAAAGTTATTGCTAGAGCCCATTTAGTTTCCAAAAGGATCTTTTTCGAAAAAGTTGTTACACTCGATCTTTCGACCGAGCTCTGATACCACTTGTTGGAAACCAACAAGCGGGCTAAGCAAATACTAGAGGGGGGGTGAATAGTATTTTGAAGCACTAATACCAAATATTTCGATTGATAATTGAAGAATGGAGCTAAGACTGAATTTTCTGGAATCAGACACAAAAGACTCGAGTCTTTTGTGAAATACTCGAGTTTTTCAGTGATGAACAACTCGAGTCTTTTCTGAAATACTCGAGTTTTTCCTATCAGATAGCAGAAAAACCAGAAACGAAAATTCAGCAATTTAACTCAAATCAATTCAATAATAAACAGGAACTTATCCAACAGAATAGCAAGCAATCTAAATAGCTTTTAAACACAAAGATTCCTTGAACTTGCTACCTAATTGTATAAATCCTAATTGATTGAAATGACTTAAGTCTATTGAGCTAGAAAGTAGATTAAAAGCAATAAACCAACACTCAAGCAATTTTATCCTGGTTCACTCCAACAATGAGCTACATCCAGTCCTCCTAATCACTTAGGAGTTTCTACTAATAATCAAATTGTTAGAAATTACAAAGGATTGCTTGAGAATGGCCTCACTCATCCTAACCCTTTCAAGAGTGTACCAAACTCTTGATTTCTACCCCAATTTGATTCCGGTGATTGAAGAACTCTTCACAAAGCTTCCTTGAACTCCCTTCAAGAAACTCCACCGGGCTAGGAACTTCCTAGTCTTGTGCTTGAGAACCTCTCAAGACTTCCAACACCCTAAGCCACTTAGGGTTTGCTTGGGAACAATCCAAGCCTTTGAATAATCAAGCTTTTTGTATGTGTATTACTAATCTCACAATGGATTAGCACAAATAAGCACAACTCAATATAAGAATTGAGGCCTAAAAACTCAACTTGGAATAAAATGACAATATGAGTGAGAAGTTGAACTTTTTGGGAATTAACACTTGAGAAGAGGAAATTAAGAAAGCTTGAATCAATGATGTGTTGTTGTCTTGTTTGTTCTTGCACAAATTCAAAGAGAAATTTTACAATAAGGTTCTAAATTCTCTCTTGGGGTTGGATGAGACTCAAATGCCCTCAATTGAGTTTTTGAGTCTCTCCAACGTTCATTTTTGCTGACTGGACAAAAATACTCGAGTCTTTTGGTAAATACTCGAGTCTTTTTGGTCGGTCACGAGTGAATTGGTGCACGAACAAGACTAACGGTCATAATTGCTGACCTGGCACAAATACTCGAGTTTTTCTATAAATACTCGAGTATATACTCGAGTCTTTATCAAAATACTCGAGTATTTTGATCAGATATGGGAAAAATTATTTTTCAATTTTATTTTTCCTCTCAAGTATTAATTTTTGGTCAATCTCAACTTAATAAACATATAAAAATTTATTCCTAGAAGAGACTAACTATTTCTACCCACTCTCAACCACTCTCAACATAAATTAGAAATTTACAATTAATATTTGATTGAGAATGATTGGGCACTTGTCTTCTTTTCTTGACTTCTTGTTGATGTTGATGTTGCAATATCTTCAAGGCATGATTTGTTAATTATTTTGTCATCATCAAAACATAATCCACATAATTAGGAGCATTGAATTCACACCTATCACTTCGACTATACCATATCATCACTTATTCACCTTTTTCTAACCATTTCCCAATTGCAATCAAGACACTTATGACTCTAATTATAAATATCACCTTAATTTTCTTCCTCATCTTATCTCCATCTAAACCTTTAACCAATCCGGTATAAAAATTCTTAATCCTGATCACTTCACAACCCACTCTCTACTCTAGAACCATTTACTTGACTTGGTACGGGATGCCTGGGTTTAACATTTCAAACAAGACTTTAAGAAAGAATGAATGTCTGGTCAAATACTAAAAAGGGAAAGCTTCGGGTTCATGAAAAATCAGGGGCTAAAATTTTCGGAAAGAAGGTACTCTCAAACGTCATGCCAAAGCAATTTGGCATGCATAGGGTTTCACAAGAAAATTTTTAATCAAGAAAAGAAAGGTTCTAGTGACATAACGAAATCTCATATCAAGAGTTCAGGGGTGATCACAAACAAAAAGGGGTTCACCTCAAAGAAGAGTCTAACGAAAGAAAATTCGAATCGCCCGTCGACATCTCATGACGATACTGATCTATGCTCCTCGTCGTTGCCGTACACAAAACCGACATGCTCCATGAAAACATTCGCGCACTCTTAGCGTTCCTATTCTTGTCTATCACTATCTTAATACTAATGCACACATACAGCAGAGTATGTAAGTCCATGCAGAGGTTACTTAGTTTAACCTCCCTCTGATACCATTCTGTAACACCCCGATTCGGCAACTTGAAAACTTAAATCCAAAGTAGTGAAAATTAGAGCCATTTTTTTTAAAGACAAGTGTTATGTGAGCGTTAGAACCTTTAAAACATGATTACATTTAAAACTCGTGTCCCCACATTACATAAACCTTTCAAGTTCCAAACCGAGATGTCACAAGACACCGCACTTTGAAACCCGTTTTCAAAACTTCATTTAAACTTGTCCCATTTAATTGTCTCAAATAATTAGTGTCGAATAAAACTGTTGCCGGGGTACAGTATGGTCGAGCTAGGGAACTAAGAAACTTACATTGGAATACATTCCGCCAGGGGATTACTAGATTCTAGTCATGCTTCTTAGCATTTGTCATCTAACTCCGGGCCTTAGTCGATGAAGTCCACCACGCTTCCGCTGCGCCATCTACCAGTTGCAATATCAGCAAGTGCCGATACGACAACATGGTAGGAGAGAGTCAGTGTTCCGAACACTAACGGGTTGACCTTGCGGTCTCAGAGTAGAAAGAGACAGAGGATATAACATAACTAAATAACTAAAACAAAACACTAAAGAATGCATTCATCATCAACATAAATGCATCTAACATGTTATACACATAGCATGAATCACCACAACATAATCATCATCATCATCATCATAAACACTATTAATTTATTCGAGTTCTCATTCCCAAAATCTTTCTAATGAGCTCTCACAACTTTTCTCAATCCTTCCTTCCTCATAATTTCCACACTTATTACTTATTCCAAGAATTCTCTCATCTTATAAATCTTAGTCGATGCTTAAAGCTTTGATATACTTCTTTGAAACATCTTTGTCTTTTAAGTTTTATTATTTCGATTAGCATCAATGATGAGGGGGATACATCATTGAGCTCACACACGTCTACATCTCCTCGGTCAACCACCCAACCTAGTCGGAAGCAAACAGGAGTGCAAGACCTTTACCACGCGGGCACGACAGCTGTCACACCACAAATGGTCCCAAACCAGGAGGCCCTGCCTCAAATCATAATCATAATTAATAACAGTGCACGCTCTCAGCGGCAATCACAAATGCCCCGTTCCAGTCCCTCTCACTGTTCTCGATTTGCAATCAAGGGGAAGACAGTACAATTCTAGTTCCGGTGCAGAACGTGCCACGGCATTAGACCCAGTCCCCACCACGTTAGTGTGCCACTTGTGGAGTTGTTCTGCCTAGAAAGTACTATAGACTTCTTGACGTGTCACCGTCATCGTCCTCCCCTCATGCAATCTCGTCCTAAGTATCCGCAGATACTTATCGTTCCTTCCTCTCCACTACTTCGATACGACACTCATACCTCACCGCGTTTATAAATGTCTTTTAAAGTTTCAGAGTTTTAATTAGCGGCTTATTCCTAACAGTCGGCTCGTCCTTGGTGCATCCCTTCAACGAAGCCCGACCACTAATCGCAAACTATTCCCCCTATATCTCATTGGCCCCAGGCCACAAATTACTTTCTCATCTCATCTCATCATCAACATTCTCGAAACTCATTCTCATTCACATCATCAACAGATTTTCCTCGTCTTTCCAACACATCTTTCCCAAAACTTTTCGAAAACACAGTTTCACAAAACTTTTTCAAAAATAATCTTTCCAAAAACTTTCAAAACATTCCATCTTCACAAAAGCTCTTTCAAAATCTCTTTTCAAAAACCTTTTTCAAAAACCACATTTTTGGGTGAGTGTTAATGGAGGAGCAAGCTCAACTCAACACTAAGCTTCTTCCCAAAAACGTGAACGAGGAATCACATCTCTACTCAACCACTTTCTCACTTTCATGATCACATTCTCAGATCAATCTCAACTCTTTATCTCTTTCCTTTACTCACATCACCTTTATCTCTTTCTCAAACTTTTATTCACAAACGTGATTCATCTCTTTCTCATTTCTCATACTTTCTCTCATTAGTCTTAACTCATTACTCATTCTTTCTCAATCCTTTCTCATATCTCTTATTCGCTTCTCTTTTCCCTTGTCGGTTTTTATTATTATTCTCACGGTTCTATCATCATCATTTCGTTATCAGACAAAACTAAACAGTATCTAAACAGAATAAAGTAAGCACAACAAGTAAACATCTAGTAATGCATGGCAAGTAATCATTTAGTATGCAATTAGAACACACAAATCTGTATCACCTAATTCGCAGTATTCTCACAATCCTCCTATTCGGATTGTGAGCAACCACGTCATGGGATCACCGCACTCTCACTCACCTGGATGACGACACATCCAAAAGCTTTCCGAAATTTCCAGTCGTTATCCTTGCCACGTGTCCTTCGCGTCCGACACCCGAACTAGACATTTTTCCCCGTGCGTTAGAAACGATTTACGTGAATTCTCAATTTTGTTTTAAAAGTACTTTGAAATAATTTTCCTTTTAAAAAAGCACATTGCCAATATCCAAAAGACATTAAATCCCAAATCATTCTTTTTATAAAATGTTTACAAGAATACCTCTTAAAACAATTTATTTTCCAAAACAGAATCTATTTCTCATAGTTTAAAACACTTTGGGTTAAAATCATTTTCTTTAAGTATTGAATGAAAAACAAATCTTTGAAAACCTTTATTAAATCAAATACAAAATCCGATCAGACTAATTTATTTAATTTCCAAACTTCATAACATCATAAAAAACAAATCAAAGAAGGTTCTTTTAAAATTTTCCGAATCAATTTAAGTTATTTAAATCACCCTTTTTGAATAAAACATTTTTCCATTACTTTAAAATTCCAAACATATATCCTTCACAAATGAGACTTACAAACAGTGCCCCAAAACAAACTCAATTCCACACATCTCACATAAAAATTCAAGCCAAATCAATAAATTCATTTTCTTTAAAACATAATTCTTTAAACTCGTATTTTAAAACTCTTAAAATAAATTTTTATAAAAAACCCAGAAAATTCCAAAAGTTACATTTTTAAAATCTACGTTTCAAGACGATCGTTTTGATATAAAGTTTGTAAAAATCCGAGTTACGGTTAAAAAGTTACGAATTTTTCAAGTTAACAGTTCAAAAACTTCACTTTAAATAAAAATCATTTTTCAATAAAATCACAACTAATTTCTTTTAAATCAAGCCAACTGTGATGGACTCGGCCTAGCCGAGCTCCACGTGGCCCCCACTCAGGACCTGAGGACCCTTCAGCAGGCCCTCTGTATGCTCGGCCGAGCTCAAGGCTCAACGGCTGAACAGACATCAGACACGGGCCGATATCATTGCTCTCACCCCTCTGTGCTCTGGGCCGAGCTCAAGGCTCAACGGCCGAACAGACACCAGAAACCGGCCGACCTCATACTCCTACCCAGGTCTAACTTCCCTGTCCGACACCACCTGGAGTCCGACACATCCCAGATAGTCCGACACAAAGGACATGATGACGTCATCCAACCTTATCCACAAGGACAGCTCATCCACTCATAGCTCAGTACAGGCTGGCCCTACTTGGACCTCAAGCAAGCCCATTAGGGCAACCAGCTCTCCTATATATATCCCCCTCTCCCTAGGGGCTAAGGTAATGTCTCTCTAAACCTAAGAACTACGTGTGGCTTGATTCCCCTCTCATGGGATACGTAGGACTGGGGTCACCCTCGTCAGCTGCAACAACCCCCAAACACCTCATGTGGTGCCTCCGATCTAGGGACATCACATTGGCACCGTCTGTGGGGAACAATAAACTTCGATTCCCATCCAAAAAAAAAACTTCTGTTTTTGAGGGATGCATCCCCTTCTCGGTTACGACCGGTGCCGTTCTCGGTTGCTACCACGTCGCCGTTCACGGTGCTACCACGCTGCAGCCCACCGTGAGTTTGCTGTTCTCATTTGCAGCGTCCAGATCTGAGTCCCGGCGGCATTCTTTACCTCGCTGGCTTTGGATTCACGGTGGTAACCCTTGAGCGATTCATGAAAAGCGCTTCCCCTTCAACAACAGAAAAAGAACACAGATCCGAAAAACATCATGAATATCAACATCAGATCTGAACAAATAGGGAAGAAAGATCCTTTCCTTTTTACTCATTTATTCATTCAGTGATAATATTGTTACATGATTCTATGCACTATACAACCCATTTCCTGGAAACTATTTGAATCGCAGCATCTAGAAGAAATGGCACAACCCAGATCCGTCGAAGACATCACGTTCATCTTCTTACGGTGTTGATCCCTTTTCCTGGTGTTGTACACAGTGTTCATAGCCGTCAACCCGCTGCCGTTCCAGATCCCGACGACCATCACCATGCCTTGGCAACACGGCCGAAATCAATGAGATGAAGAAGAACTCGGCCGTGACGAGAAGAGGCAAAGCAGAAGAATAAGAGGCCGGGAATAAGACCGCTGAAGATTCCGAAAGCCACCGCCGCTGCTCCACCATCAATGTCGCCAAGACCGACGCTATAACCGTCGATACTCGTTGTGCCCGCTGCGAAACTCCTCGAACCCAGACGAAGGGTCGGCACCACCCCAACACGCTGTGATGATCGAGACGCGACCTTGATGGAGAGCGCGACCATGACGATGATGACATTCCGTCGCCATTGGCTCCCTCCGCCGTCACCTTCAGTGAGCCCCTGGCCGTTTCCGCCGTCACCTTTAGCAGCATCATTCCCGCCGCTGCATCCCCGTTGCCATGGGATCTGCAGCACACAGCTGCTGCCAACCCCATTAGGGTTCCTTGAGCTAATGGGCTGTTGGCCCAAATGCAAAAAAAAAAGAAAAAAAGAAAAAAAAAACAACACATCTGAGGAAATAGAAAATGGGCCAGCAAGCCCAAACAAAAAAAAGGAAGGGAAACTACCTAACGGGTCAACAAGCCCAGGTTAAAAAAAAATAAAAGAAGAAAAAGAAAGAAATAAAGAGGAGAGGATCGGGCTATCAACGTACCATGGGCCCAACAACTCAATACTCATTCCTATATCAGGGTAGTGTTTTGTATCAAGCCTTGCAAATTATTTTTATTACACGTCATTATTTTGATGCATGATTCACATTGGTCAAAAATATATCTTCGCCTGTTAATGTCATCAAATATTATTTACGACAATCAAACTTTGTTGCATAATCCGAGTTCACTCTTCTCTCCTCGGATTTACATGATTTCGAAAATCATAATCCGAGTTCACTCTTCTCTCCTCGGATTTACATGATTTCGGAAATCATAATCCGAGTTTATTCTTCTCTCCTCGGATTTACATGATTTCGAAAATCATAATCCGAGTTTACCCTTCTCTCCTCGGATTTACATGATTTCGAAAATCATAATCCGAGTTCACTCTTCTCTCCTCGGATTTACATGATTTCGAAAATCATAATCCGAGTTCACTCTTCTCTCCTCGGATTTACATGATTTCGAAAATCATAATCCGAGTTTACCCTTCTCTCCTCGGATTTACATGATTTCGAAAGTCATAATCCGAGTTTACTCTTCTCTCCTCGGATTTTCAAGGTAATTTCGGAAGACTCGCACAGTGTTTCACACTCGAGCCGATCTCTTAATCTGAGTATGACGACTATTCTGCTAGTTTCTCTCGCTCGACATCACACTAAGGAAAACGGAGGTCAGACCTCAAAGCTCGACAAACCCCATTCGAAAAGGACGGACTGCATACTCCTAATCCGACATACTTCAATCCGACATTCTCCTATCCGACATACTTCAGTTCGACATTCTTCAATCCGACACTCCTCTCCTCACCTGAATCAGGGAAGAAATCTTAGTTCCCATATCATTTTCCTATCTCATCGCCTTTCTATGTGTTTACTTTGCATGCTTCTTGATATTGGTTTACCTGGTCAACTATTCTGACATGTGCTGTTAATCCTTGCTTCTTTATAGTTTCTCTACTTATTGCTTATTATTTGATATTCTACATGTTGCTACCCGACGTACTGCTGAACAAAATTGCTTATCTGGTCTTCTTGCTGTTAAATGTCCTTAAATCTTTGCCTCTTCTGTTGTGATAATATGATAATAATTGATGTACATTGCCTCTTCAGTTGTCGTGTTTCATGTTTTAACGCTACCATCTGGTTTGCTGCCATGTTTATAATTGCCATCTATTGTTGAATGTGATATACCTGAAATCATGCGGACAATGCTGTTTGGGTGAACAATATCTTAAATTTCAGTATTTGCCCCTTTCATATCTGTTGCGTATGACCTGCTCAAATCATCTTGCTCTTATGTAGGTGTTTTATTCTCGCCTGCCAACAGTTTTCATTGTTGTTATTTAATTATCATGAATTATCATAAAGTGTCAAAATTAATGCCGATCACTGATTATTATTATTTTACATGTAATGTAAGATTAAGGAGAATGATGGTTGAAAAAAGGAAGGCCGAGGTGCTACGATTGTCTCTATTTTGAACGAAGCCATCTTACGATCTCTATTCTCATCTCGGCTTGGATCTTCTTAGGACGAACTGCTATGTTTGCCTCTATTATCTTACTGGCCCCACTTTTCGTCTCGGCTTGGATCTTCTTTGGTTTTCACAGGACCACCACGACTTCTCGAAGGTGAACAATTCCAAAGGCATATATTATTTCTTAGTTCATGTTTATTTCTGAGCTCGGAGATTCTATATTTTAAATTGCGCGGTTTATCGAAAAGGGAGGCCGAGCTACTATTATTTCTCTTTATTTCACGTTTATATCTCACCTGCCGAGCTTCTATTATTCTCCCTAATTCATGTTTCTATCTGATCTGCCGAGCTGCTATTATTCTCTTTAATTCATGCTCGCACCGTGCTGTTATCATCTCGACCCTACCTTTGTGGTAGAACGGTCAATTCATGCTCCTACCGAGCTGTTATCATCTCGACCCTACCTTTGTGGTAGAACGGTCAATTCATGCTCCTACCGAGCTGTTATCATCTCGACCCTACCTTTGTGGTAGAACGGTCCCCCCTGTCACCGCACTTACATGCATTCACGCATACAAGTCGGTACTAGTGCTATAGACAGTGCGTACGTACAAATCCTCTCATTTAGCATTAGCCACCTAAATGTTGCACGGCGCTTATATACAGTGAACATCTTCTGAGATCGGCTTATAAGCTCAGGGTACAAGGGACACCCGGTAAAGTACAGCTTGCTGTGAAATGTTCTCACATAACTTCACCCAGCAACCTCTTTTACACTGGGGCCGAGGATGGCATCCGAGTTCCCTACCACATTCACTTATATACAGTACCTTTTTTCAGAGGAAAACTTGTAAGTTACTTCACTGGTCAGGGGGAGTCGTCCGAAGTCAAAGGTTTAGACAACCACATCCTATGTGCAACAACCTGCATCGGAAGTTCACTATCCTCGGCAAACAGTGCAGGATCCGAGCTCTCCTTACCGCATGCAGAGCGCAACCCTCATCGGGTCTAAAACAACGATCAGAAATCTCTTTCTCCTTCTCGGCATTGTTGTTGTTGTAATCCACCAGCATGCCATCTTCAACCCTGAACACCTTGAGGCGAAGGTCGGGGTTGAGGATATTAATCTGACTCACAGCATTCCCGAAGGTGTCAAAGATGTCGTCTGCCAACTTCTCTAGGTCAGAGAGGCATTCTCGGCCAATATTTTATGGACTGCACTTTCTTCACCTCTGCATTCATCTCCGCCTTCTGCTTTGATAGAGGTCCCCCGTGAGCCTTGACAAGCTCGTCGGTTCACCTACAGCTTGGCGTTTCCTAGGCTCTTTTGCACAGACACCACGACCTTGCTCGGCGATTCCTTGCTTTGCATGCTTGCCCCTGGCGCTGTTGTTCTCGAATCAAAGGTTTTGAAAAGTAAGGGGGAGAGGCACTCCCGACAACTCGTGAGATTTTGTCCGACTTCTCGAATTCCGAGGAACTCAGCAGTTGCGGTTAATTAACAGCATGGATGAAGAAATTAACGCTACTTCTCTCCCATCCACAAGGAATCTGTTCATATGACTACACTCATAACTTCATCACCCTCATCTCGGAGCATCCCCAAATCCATTCTGGAACTCCCCCCGCGGGAACTCGGTTCTGTAGGATTCTCATGTTTTGATGCTAACAATCTCTCTCCAAGCAACAACATTGGCAACAAGCAAGCTACACCACATGAAGATTAGAATTAGGATTTTTATTAATTCTATTTCAATGTAATCTTTATTTTATGCAATGCATCTCATTGGTGTGGGTAGCTTAGGTGATTTTAAGAATATTTAAATAATGTTTGATTAAGAGTGAAGATACTTTAAATCTTGATTAAATAGCTTGTGAAAATCATTTTAGAAAAACTTTGTTTTTATTCAGATTCTGATCAGTTTACTCGAGTAATGAGTATTGGTTCACTCGAGTAATTTATGTTCTGACAGGTTAATCGAGTAATGGTTTACACATCACTCGAGTAACTTAATCTGACATGTTTCACTCGAGTGACGTTGTTTGGTTTACTCGAGTAATTCAATCAGTGTTGGGAAAACTTTAAAAGGACTTAATTTTCTCTTTCAAAGAAGAGACTTTCATTCTTACAATTTTCTAATACACTTTGAAAAGTAATTCAAGAGCTATTTTACATCTTTCAAGAGCTATCAAGATTCAACAAAGAACTTTTCATTCTTCACTCTATTTTCTATCATTGTTCAAATATTCTTGAGATCATATTTTTGTTCTTAGTGGTTGTTGAAGATTTGCAATTTGTGATTGCATCATTGAAGTTTCAACACAAGTGAAGAATCTCACAAGGAAGACTTTGAGGATCAAATCAAAGCAAGAAAAGAGGATTGGTTGGAAGCATCTTCAATCAATTAGCAAGGAAATCTAGAATACTCAAAAGGGGTAGATTAGATCAAAGTGTTTGGTACACACTTTGAGTTGGGTTTTAAGATAGGAGAACTAAGAATCTAGTTGCATCTTAAAACATTGTAAAATCTACATTTGAAGATTTCTAGTGAAGAATCTCTCTTGATTTAAGAGGGGACTGGAGTAGCTTTCAAGTGGGTGAAAGTGAACCAGGATAAATCCTTGTGTCTCTTTTATTTTCATTCCTTGTATTTCATTAATTCATTAACATTTGCATTTTTAGGTTAGAATTGGGGTTTTCTTAATTCTACTCAATTGATCTAAAATTGCATGTTAATATTACTTGAAATTGTTCATATTAATCATTAATAATTTGTTGAATCATCATAGCATTGTTATTCTTGAAGAACTCCATTGAAAACAAAGTTTTAAATTGAATTTTACCCAGTTTACTCGAGTAAAGTTCTTGTCACTCGAGTAATCTGCTTTCAGTTTATAAACATTACTCGAGTAGGTTTTCTGTTACTCGAGTGATTTAAAATTTGCTTTCGTAATACTCGAGTGATTTGCTGAATACTCAAGTGAAATTATTTTTGGTTGCGTATTACTCGAGTGAAGGCTTGAGTTACTCGAGTAATCTGAACTGAATTCTTAAGAAAATTTATTTTCATAAAACCATTCTCTTAGGCGGACGAAAAATCTGTAATAAGGCTTCAATATTCTATTCACCCCCCCTCTAGACTATATTGAGCCGCTTGTTGGTTTCCAACAAGTGGTATCAGAGCTCGGACGAAAAATCCGAGCCTTAAAAAGCTTTTTCGAAAAGATCCTTTTTACTTGGAAACAATGGGCTCAATTTCAAATCCTTTCGGTGGTGAAGGAACTTCCATTAATCGTCCTCCACTATTTAGTGGTGAGGGTTACGCTTATTGGAAGGTCCGCATGAAAATTTTTATTCAAGCCATAGATATGGAAATTTGGAACGCCATAGAGAATGGACCTTTTGTTCCTCAAACGAAAGTAAATGATGTTGTTTCAATTAAACCTCAATCGAGTTGGGACAATGATGATAAGAAGAAAGTTGCATTTGATTTAAAAGCTAAAAATATCATCACGTCCGCTCTTTCTTATGATGAGTTCTTTCGAGTATCTCAATGTGTTGATGCTAAACAAATGTGGGACACATTACAAGTCACACATGAGGGCACTTCGGAGGTTAGAAGGGCTAGGCTAAATACACTCATGCATGAATATGAACTCTTTCGTATGTTACCTAATGAAAACATAGGTGACATGCAAAAGCGGTTCACTCATATCATTAATCATCTTTCTGCACTTGGAAAAGTTATATCTAATGGTGAAGTTGTTAATAAGATTTTGAGATGTCTTAGCAGGGAATGGCAACCTAAGGTGACGGCCATTATGGAAGCTAGAGACGTGGATCAAATTGATTTAGCAACTCTATTCGGAAAGCTTCAAGAGCATGAAATGGAGCTTGGACGGTTATCCATGAATGAAGATGCCGATAGGAAGAAAAAGGGGATAGCTCTTAAATCAACTTCAAAATCCCTTAAGGCACAAGAGGAAAACTTTCAAGTGGATGACTCGGACTCCGATATAGATGATGAGACCCTTGGCTTGCTAGTTAAAAAGCTTGGTAGGTTCCTTAAGAAAAAGGGGAACTTTAATAGAAATAGACAAAGAGATTCTAAGGACTCACAACCAAGAAATAAGACTAACAAGGATCACATCAAGTGTCATGGATGTGGAAAGCTTGGTCACTATCGATCGAATTGTCCAACTCATTCTAAGAAGTCGGAAGGTGACAACTCAAAATTCAATTCTTCTAAAGGAAAAAGGGCTTACATAGTATGGGATGAAGTGGAGAGTCAATCAACATCTAGCTCATCGGATGATGAAGAACTTGCAAATCTATGTTTAATGACAAAGCTTGATGAAGAGGAATCTTCGAGCATTAAATCAAGTGAGAACGTCAATGAGGTAGATTATCTTTCCGATGCTAGCTCAAGTTCTAATTCTCCTTCATTCAATGAATTGTACAATGTGTATGTAGAGATGCATAAAGAGTTGAAGAAACTTGCTAAAATAAATGTTGAAAGAAAGAATTTCATAATGAAGCAACATGAAAAGATAATTGAACTTCAAAAAGATTTAGAAGAACTTAAGCTTCAAAATGAAACTCTAGAACTCATTTATGCAAACTCTACATGCAATTGTGAATTGAAATCAAATGAGACTCCATCTTGTGAAAATTGCAAGTCTTTGGAAAAAGAAGTTTTTAATTTGAATGATCGACTTGCAAGGCTCATGAAAGGAGATACTTCTTTAGATCATTTGCTTTCAACTCAAAGGAACAATAGCAATAGATCCGGTCTTGGCTATACCAAACCTAAGAAACGCAATTATCGCAAAGTTGGTGGATTTTCAAAGAATAAGATTTCTAAAAACCCAACTTGTCATTATTGTGGAATCTTTGGGCATACCACGAATAAATGTAATATAAAGAAATTTGGTATACCAAGCGGTGAATATATTTGGATTGTTAAGGGGACTTCTCCTCATGCTAACAACAAAGGACCCAAGACCACTTGGGTACCTAAGTCAACCAAATGATATCTTTCTTGTAGGTGTGTCTTCGAACCAAAGAGCGAAAATGGTACTTGGATAGTGGTTGTTCGAGACACATGACGGGAGACAAAACGCACTTCATGGAACTTACTCCGAAAAATGGTGGATTTGTGACATACGGCGACAACAACAAGGGCAAAATTCTAGGAGTCGGGAAGATCGGTACATTTTTGGATCATGAGAATTCAACACCACAACAAATGGAAGAGAATCAAAATGAAGATCGAGAGGTGCAAGCACAAGATAAAGACTTAGCACAAGAGATACAACCTCAATTACCAATAGCTTGGAAGTCCAACAAAAATCATCTGATTTCTAATATCTTAGGTGACATTGCGAAGGGAGTGGTAACCCGACGCACTTTAAATAATTTTTGTTATTATGTTGCCTTTGTATCTCAAATAGAACCTAAGAATATCAAAGAGGCTCTTCAAGATGATCATTGGATTATGGCCATGCAAGAAGAATTAAATCAATTTGAAAGAAACCAAGTTTGGGAGCTTGTGCCAAAACCCGATGATCGTCCTGAAATTGGTACTCGGTGGGTCTATAGGAATAAGTTAGATGAATCGGGTATTATTGTTAGGAATAAAGCTAGGTTGGTAGCACAAGGTTATAGTCAAGAAGAAGGAATCGATTACGATGAGACATATGCTCCCGTTGCTAGATTAGAAGCTATTCGTATTCTTCTCGCTTTTGCTTCAATTATGAATTTTAAATTGTTTCAAATGGATGTTAAGAGCGCCTTTCTTAACGGATACATTCAAGAGGAAGTTTATGTGTCACAACCTCCCGGATTCGAGAGTTTTGAGCATCCGGACTACGTTTTCAAACTGAAAAAGGCTTTGTACGGTTTGAAACAAGCTCCTAGAGCTTGGTACGACCGACTAAGCAATTTTTTATTACAAAAAGGTTTTAAACGAGGCACTGTTGACACTACACTTTTTATTGAACGTTCCGGTAAGGATATTTTATTGGTTCAAATATATGTTGACGATATTATATTTGGTGCTACTAACGATAACTTGTGTAAGAAGTTTTCAGAATTGATGCAAAGTGAATTCGAGATGTCGATGATGGGAGAGCTTACATTCTTTCTTGGCCTTCAAATAAAGCAGCTTAATGATGGCATTTATATTCATCAGAGTAAATATTGTAGAGAGCTTCTCAAACGTTTTGGAATGGATTCGTGCAAATCCGCTTCTACACCAATGAGCGTTGCATGCTACCTAGATCAAGATGAGGCTGGAAAAGCGGTAGAGGTAACGAAGTATCGTGGTATTATTGGTAGTTTGTTATACTTAACTGCATCTAGGCCTGATATCATGTTTAGTGTATGTATGTGTGCACGTTTTCAAGCAAAACCGAAAGAGTCGCATCTAACTGCTGTCAAAAGAATAATGAAATACTTAAAGGGTACAACGAATACTGGACTTTATTATCCTAGGGATGCTTTTCTAAAACTTATAGGATATTCGGACTCTGACTTTGCCGGTTGTAAAGTTGAGCGAAAAAGTACAAGCGGAACATGCCATTTAATTGGTAATTCACTTGTATCGTGGTTTTCTAAAAAGCAAAATTGTGTAGCTTTATCAACCGCGGAGGCCGAATACATAGCTGCAGGTAGTTGTTGTGCTCAAATTTTATGGATGAAGCAACAATTATCTGACTTTGGTTTAAATTTAACAAATATCCCTATAAAGTGTGATAACACTTCGGCAATTAATTTGACTAAAAATCCAGTATTACACTCAAGGACAAAGCATATTGAAATTAGGCATCACTTTTTGAGAGATCATGTTCAAAAAGGTGATTGTGTTATTGAGTTTGTTCAAACTTCGGATCAATTAGCTGATATCTTTACAAAACCATTACCAAGGGACACATTTTATAAGATTCGAAGAGAACTTGGTATTTTTGATGAATTAACTATTAGCTAATTGTATTTGATGCTTTTTATACTCACCTTCAAGCCTATTTCAATGTGACTTGTATTTTGAGTTGTTGTATCTTATTAAAGTGTTTATTATTTTTTTATACAGTTATGTGTGTATGTTTTCTATAATATGCTAATTGCTTTATTTGTATGTGTGTTACTTGCTACATGCTAAGTGTTTCTCTGTGTTTGTGCATGAAAAATGATTTTGCATGAAAAATTGAAATTTTTGAAATTCTGGACAGTTCACTCGAGTAACAGAAATTTCACTCGAGTAATTTTAAAAACTCTTTCGTATTACTCGAGTAATTCTGTCTGTCACTCGATTAATTTTAAAATGACTTGCGTATCACTCGATTAAGTTCATCCATCACTCGAGTAAAATCTTTTTATCTTTCGGCATACTCGAGTAACATACTCTTTCACTCGAGTACTGCTCGAATCACTCGAGTAACGTATGAACATTACTCGAGTAACTTACGTGATTTTAAAAGCTGAACTGTTGAAATCTGCATCATTTTCACGATTTTTTTTCTCTCTCTTGTTCGTCTTTCTCTCTTCTCTCTCATACGGGTCTTCATCAAATCATCATCTTTCAGCCACAAAACTCACAAATCATACAAATTTTTTCCATATTTCATCATTATATCATCATTTCTACTCCTTTCATTCATCAATTTCACCAATTTTATCCAAAAATCCGAAAACCCCAAATCAAAACCCTAACCCCCAAAACCGAATTTGCTTTTTCTGAATCAATGGCTTCTTCCTCTCACTATCAACCTCCTCAAAAGAAAGCAAAGCAAGGAGCAGGTCGTAATGATACTTGGTTTTCTGGAATCAACCGAGATTTGCGGGAACCGGCATTTATCAATCGCTCTTTTGGTCTTACAAGGTATGTTAAATTTGCTTGGTTGCATAAGGAGCAATTTCCGTTTGTAGAGGATTTAGAATTTCAGAATTTGAAGAGGTTTTTGGAATTTGAGACTCATTATTACCCTAGGCTTGTCAGACAATTTTATCAAAATTTTACTAAGCTAGATGGTGAGTATCAAACAATGGTTAGAGGACATCATTTTGTTATAAAGCCTGCGGATTTGACTATGATGTTTGGTTTAGAAAACAAGGGAACTTTTATTGGTGATACTGAATGTCTGGATTTGGATGTGGATACTAATAAGATTTATACTGATTTGTTGCGTACTGGTGAATCTTGGGGTGATAGAACTACTAGAACTGTATCACCTTTGCATGCTGTGGATAGGGTGCTCATGTATATTATCTCTTATTGTTTGATTCCAAAATGCAATCAAAATTATGCTCAATTGGGAGATGATGATCTTACTTTGTTTCATGGGATTAAAAAGAGGTATGAGATGAATTGGAATAAAATGTTTTTAGCTCGTATGGAAGCTGCTGCTCAATCTCCTCCTACCCAATTCTTGCCATATCCTATGCATGTCACCAAGATCATGAGGTATTATCGTGTTCCAATCCCTGATGATGAGCCAGCTGAAAAGGAAAAGAAAAATAACTGGTGTCTTAATGATTCGCACATTAGTTATATGAAAATTGCTTGGCATAGGGACAGTCGCACTTGGTTATGGAAATCACAGATTAAGGAAATGGCTGAAGCTGCAAAGGCTGCAAGAGTTTCAGGTACTAGGAAAAGGAATTTACTTGGTGATAGGGCTGGTGCATCCTCTTCTGTTCCTCCTACTTCTACTGATCCGATGGATACCGATCGTATTGAGGACTATATCGATTTGGATAATCTTGGTACTCCATTTGATGCACAAGCTGCTCATGAGTCATTAGTTGAGCACATCAATGCTCAATTCACTCAGTTGGAGATGAGACAGGATGTGAAGAATATTGCCATGGAGCATCGTTTGATGGATTACATGTCTGGATTATTTTCTCATCATTTTCCTTCTCCTCCACCTGATTCCTAGACCTGTGGATGCTGATGATGTTTGCTGTTGATTTCTGTTGCATGTTTCATTTGCATATTCTCTGTTTATGTTTCTGTTTCATGTTTCTGACTCTGTTGCTACTATGACTTTAGGACCTTGTGTATGGTCTAGTTTGTTTAGTTTTCGTTTTGATTATCTGCTATGATTTGCTGCATAGTGTGATGCTCTGATACTCTGATTTATGGTGCTATATTCGTTGTTCGTTTATATTCGTTGTTTATATACGTTGAGGCACTATTGTGGTTTATTTTGGTATTGTCTTTATTGTTATATATTTTCTATACCATTGTGAACTACTTACCTTCAACTTTTGGCAAAGGACTTTTCTCAAAAATATTATCTTTTTAATGATGCCAAAAGGGGGAGAATATTTTGTTGATGTTGTTCTTGTAGGTTAAGTTTTATTATATTTTTCCTAGATGTTTTACATTTAGGGGGAGTATGTTAAAACTTAGTGCTTAATTTGAAAGGAGGTTTGTCATCATCAAAAAGGGGGAGTTTGTAGGATTCTCATGTTTTGATGCTAACAATCTCTCTCCAAGCAACAACATTGGCAACAAGCAAGCTACACCACATGAAGATTAGAATTAGGATTTTTATTAATTCTATTTCAATGTAATCTTTATTTTATGCAATGCATCTCATTGGTGTGGGTAGCTTAGGTGATTTTAAGAATATTTAAATAATGTTTGATTAAGAGTGAAGATACTTTAAATCTTGATTAAATAGCTTGTGAAAATCATTTTAGAAAAACTTTGTTTTTATTCAGATTCTGATCAGTTTACTCGAGTAATGAGTATTGGTTCACTCGAGTAATTTATGTTCTGACAGGTTAATCGAGTAATGGTTTACACATCACTCGAGTAACTTAATCTGACATGTTTCACTCGAGTGACGTTGTTTGGTTTACTCGAGTAATTCAATCAGTGTTGGGAAAATTTTAAAAGGACTTAATTTTCTCTTTCAAA
Source organism: Crotalaria pallida (assembly GCA_037953625.1). Classification (NCBI taxonomy): domain Eukaryota; kingdom Viridiplantae; phylum Streptophyta; class Magnoliopsida; order Fabales; family Fabaceae; genus Crotalaria; species Crotalaria pallida. The sequence goes on from CM075653.1 coordinate 87,486,122, forward strand.
GAAGAGACTTTCATTCTTACAATTTTCTAATACACTTTGAAAAGTAATTCAAGAGCTATTTTACATCTTTCAAGAGCTATCAAGATTCAACAAAGAAGTTTTCATTCTTCACTCTATTTTCTATCATTGTTCAAATATTCTTGAGATCATATTTTTGTTCTTAGTGGTTGTTGAAGATTTGCAATTTGTGATTGCATCATTGAAGTTTCAACACAAGTGAAGAATCTCACAAGGAAGACTTTGAGGATCAAATCAAAGCAAGAAAAGAGGATTGGTTGGAAGCATCTTCAATCAATTAGCAAGGAAATCTAGAATACTCAAAAGGGGTAGATTAGATCAAAGTGTTTGGTACACACTTTGAGTTGGGTTTTAAGATAGGAGAACTAAGAATCTAGTTGCATCTTAAAACATTGTAAAATCTACATTTGAATATTTCTAGTGAAGAATCTCTCTTGATTTAAGAGGGGACTGGAGTAGCTTTCAAGTGGGTGAAAGTGAACCAGGATAAATCCTTGTGTCTCTTTTATTTTCATTCCTTGTATTTCATTAATTCATTAACATTTGCATTTTTAGGTTAGAATTGGGGTTTTCTTAATTCTACTCAATTGATCTAAAATTGCATGTTAATATTACTTGAAATTGTTCATATTAATCATTAATAATTTGTTGAATCATCATAGCATTGTTATTCTTGAAGAACTCCATTGAAAACAAAGTTTTAAATTGAATTTTACCCAGTTTACTCGAGTAAAGTTCTTGTCACTCGAGTAATCTGCTTTCAGTTTATAAACATTACTCGAGTAGGTTTTCTGTTACTCGAGTGATTTAAAATTTGCTTTCGTAATACTCGAGTGATTTGCTGAATACTCAAGTGAAATTATTTTTGGTTGCGTATTACTCGAGTGAAGGCTTGAGTTACTCGAGTAATCTGAACTGAATTCTTAAGAAAATTTATTTTCATAAAACCATTCTCTTAGGCGGACGAAAAATCTGTAATAAGGCTTCAATATTCTATTCACCCCCCCTCTAGACTATATTGAGCCGCTTGTTGGTTTCCAACAGGTTCGAGATGTTCCTCACCGAGCTTGTCCTCGGTTCGAGATGTACCTCACCGAGCTTGTACTCGGTTCGAGATGTACCTCACCGAGCTTGCACTCGGTTCGAGATGAGCCTCATCGAGCTTGTACTCGGTTCGAGATGACCCTCACCGAGCGAACTCGTTTCGAACAGATTCCCCCGCGTGTACTCAGTTCGAGATGAGCCTCACTGAGCTTGTACACGGTTCGAGGTGAGCCTCACCGAGCTGGTGGCGGATCCCCCCCGCGGGACCTCGGTTCGAGATGTACCTCACCGAGCTTGTACTCGGTTCGAGATTAGCCTCACCGAGCTTGTGGCAGATCCCCCTGCGGGTACTCGGTTCGAGATCGGGATACTCTTTCAGTTTCATCATCCGAGCACAAAAGAGCACTATCAACCATCCGCAACACTCTTCCGAGCGGAAGGCCACGCCTGCAAGCATGTTCCTACCCCATCACCAACTCAGAACTGATCTGACGGACCCAGAAAGGACCTCAACTCGGCACAGAATCTCTACGACTCTTCCCGAGTTGGGGAGCTCACGTGGCGGATCGATTTCTCCTAACCCGCCTTGCCATCCTTCGCTAGCCTTGAGCACATGATTGTGGACTAGTACTCAAACCCTTCCTAGAAGGTGGGGGGTACTTAGTGCTATGATGCTTAGTGCTATGCCTTCTTTCTTCTAAATCGGCTCGAGACTCACAAAGTCTCGTCGAGCTGGGGGGCTTATGTGGTGGACTTGGGAAAAGGACTCGAACCAAGACCTCGGAGCAAGGCTCAAATAGCCTTGACCGAGCTGGGGGGCTTATGTGATGGACTCGGCCTAGCCGAGCTCCACGTGGACCCCACTCAGGACCTGAGGACCCTTCAGCAGGCCCTCTGTATGCTCGGCCGAGCTCAAGGCTCAACGGCCGAACAGACATCAGACACGGGCCGATATCATTGCTCTCACCCCTCTGTGCTCTGGGCCGAGCTCAAGGCTCAACGGCCGAACAGACACCAGAAACGGGCCGACCTCATACTCCTACCCAGGTCCGACTTCCCTGTCCGACACCACCTGGAGTCCGACACATCCTAGATAGTCCGACACCAAGGACATGATGACGTCTTTCCTCCTTATCCACAAGGACAGCTCATCCACTCATAGCTCATTACAGGCTGGCCCTACTTGGGCTTCAAGCAAGCCCATCAGGGCAACCAGCTCTCCTATATATATCCCCCTCTCCCTAGGGGCTAAGGTAATGTCTCCCTAAACCTAAGAACTACGTGTGGCTTGATTCCCCTCTCATGGGATACGTAGGACCGGGGTCACCCTCGTCAGCTGCAACAACCCCCAAACACCTCTTGTGGTGCCTCCGATCTAGGGACATCACATTAACAAAATCAATCACTTTAATTCTTTTTCACACAAAAAGTATTTTTCTTAAAATCCTTTACATCCCAAACTCCAATATTTATTTCGACGAAATCCTTTACGCACGTATGGGAAAAATGCGGGGTGTTACATTCTCCCCAACTTGAAGATTTCTCGTCCTCGAGAAATACCGGGTAGAATCTGTTTGATCGGCGGACGCGTAACCTCTTGACAAAATTCTTTCCCTTTTTAGCTACATCAATCGTCGCAATCTTCGAATTTTACACCGTTGATTCATCGTTCTTAAGAGCAATTCAGATGGATTACTTGCAAAAGTAATCTCTCAAAGGGCTTTCGATGACAAATAGGGTAGGGTATAATCAACACGGTCTCATTGACAACAAAGGACCGATGGGTCCAAAGGCATCAAAATAGGATTCAGAAACAATAGGGTTACGTTTATTCGGGGTCAAAACATTACTACACTTTAGAGTTAAATCCTTCTCATCAGTTCAAGCCTGAACAGACTATTCCTCAAAAATCACATATCCAACTACTCCCCAACTTAGATGACATATACCTCTATACATCATACTCATCATCACCGACTTAAACTCTAAATACCCCTATTCTTCATCACCTTTTGATTAATTCTTTCAAAATTTCCCATCACTTAGCTTCAATCTATCCTCTGGATACTTTATGTCTCACTAGACAATTACCCTTATCAGACTCCTATGGTCCCTATTAAGTCTTTCTCTTACCCTATCAACCACTAATCCTCAAGAAACATACAACATCTCACTACTTCCTGACACTGGATCACATAGCTTAGGCAATTCTAAACCTTTTTCCACCTTTTACAATTTTTCTTACATCCTAAACCATCAAATTCCACCACCCTATCACTTCGACTATACCATATCATCACTTATTCACCTTTTTCTAACCATTTCCCAATTCCAATCAAGACACTTATGATTCTAATTATAAATATCACCTTAATTTTCTTCCTCATCTTATCTCCATCTAAACCTTTAACCAATCCGGTATAAAAATTCTTAATCTTGATCACTTCACAACCCACTCTCTACTCTAGAACCATTTACTTGACTTGGTACAGGATGCCTGGGTTTAACATTTCAAACAAGAGTTTAAGAAAGAATGAATGTCTGGTCAAATACTAAAAAGGGAAAGCTTCGGGTTCATGAAAAATCAGGGGCTAAAATTTTCGGAAAGAAGGTACTCTCAAACGTCATGCCAAAGCAATTTGGCACGCATAGGGTTTCACAAGAAAATTTTTAATCAAGAAAAGAAAGGTTCTAGTGACATAATGAAATCTCATATCAAGAGTTCAGGGGTGATCACAAACAAAAAGGGGTTCACCTCAAAGAAGAGTCTAACGAAAGAAAATTCGAATCGCCCGTCGTCATCTCATGACGATACTGATCTATGCTCCTCGTCGTTGCCGTACACAAAACCGACATGCTCCATGAAAACATTCGCGCACTCTTAGCGTTCCTATTCTTGTCTATCACTATCTTAATACTAATGCACACATACAGCAGAGTATGTAAGTCCATGCAGAGGTTACTTAGTTTAACCTCGCTTTGATACCATTCTGTAACACCCCGATTCGGCAACTTGAAAACTTAAATCCAAAGTAGTGAAAATTAGGGCCATTTTTTTTAAAGACAAGCGTTATGTGAGCGTGAGAACCTTTAAAACATGATTACATTTAAAACTCGTGTCCCCACATTACATAAACCTTTCAAGTTCCAAACCGAGATGTCACAAGACACCGCACTTTGAAACCCGTTTTCAAAACTTCATTTAAACTTGGCCCATTTAATTGTCTCAAAATAATTAGTGTCGAATAAAACTGTTGCCGGGGTACAGTATGGTCGAGCTAGGGAACTATGAAACTTACATTGGAATACATTCTGCCCGGGGATTACTAGCTTCTAGTCATGCTTCCTAACATTTGTCGTCTAACTCCGGGCCTTAGTCGATGAAGTCCACCACGCTTCCGCTGCGCCATCTACCAGTTCAAATATCAGCAAGTGCCGATACGACAACATGGTAGGAGAGAGTCAGTGTTCCGAACACTAACGGGTTGACCTTGCGGTCTCAGACTAGAAAGACACAGAGGATATAACATAACTAAATAACTAAAACCAAACACTAAAGAATGCATTCATCATCAACATAAATGCATCTAACATGTTATACACATAGCATGAATCACCACAACATAATCATCATCATCATCATCATAAACACTATTACATTATTCGAGTTCTCATTCCCAAAATCTTTCTCATGAGCTCTCACAACTTTTCTCAATCCTTCCTTCCTCATAATTTCCACACTTATTACTTATTCGAAGAATTCTCTCATCTTATAAATCTTAGTCGATGCTTAAAGCTTTGATATACTTCTTTGAAACATCTTTGTCTTTTAAGTTTTATTATTTCGATTAGCATCAATGATGAGGGGGATACATCATTGAGCTCACACACATCTACATCTCCTCGGTCAACCACCCAACCTAGTCGGAAGCAAACAGGAGTACAGGACCTTTACCACGCGGGCACGACAGCTGTCACACAACAAATGGTCCCAGACCAGGAGGCCCTGCCTCAAATCATAATCATAATTAATAACAGTGCACGCTCTCAGCGGCTATCACAAATGCCCCGTTCCAGTCCCTCTCACTGTTCTCGATTTGCAATCAAGGGGGCGACAGTACAATTCTAGTTCCGGTGCAGAACGTGCCACGGCATTAGACCCAGTCCCCACCACGTTAGTGTGCCACTTGTGGAGTTGTTCTGCCTAGAAAGTACTCTAGACTTCTTGACGTGTCACCGTCATCGTCCTTCCCTCATGCAATCTCGTCCTAAGTATCCGCAGATACTTATCGTTCCTTCCTCTCCACTACTTCGATACGACACTCATACCTCACCGCGTTTATAAATGTCTTTTAAAGTTTCAGAGTTTTAATTAGCGGCTTATTCCTAACAGTCGGCTCGTCCTTGGTGCATCCCTTCAACGAAGCCCGACCACTAATCGCAAACTATTACCCCTATATCTCATTGGCCCCAGGCCACAAATTACTTTCTCATCTCATCTCATCATCAACATTCTCGAAACTCATTCTCATTCACATCATCAACAGATTTTCCTCGTCTTTCCAACACATCTTTCGCAAAACTTTTCGAAAACACGGTTTCACAAAACTTTTTCAAAAATAATCTTTCCAAAAACTTTCACAAAATTCCATTTTCACAAAAGCTCTTTCAAAAACCTTTTTCAAAAACCACATTTTTGGCTGAGTGTTAATGGAGGAGCAAGCTCAACTCAACACTAAGCTTCTTCCCAAAAATGTGAACGAGGAATCACATCTCTACTCAACCACTTTCTCACTTTCATGATCACATTCTCAGATCAATCTCAACTTTTATCTCTTTCCTTTACTCACATCACCTTTATCTCTTTCTCAAACTTTTATTCACAAACGCGATTCATCTCTTTCTCATTTATCATACTTTCTCTCATTAGTCTTAACTCATTACTCATTCTTTCTCAATCCTTTCTCATATCTCTTATTTGCTTCTCTTTTCCCTTTTCGGTTTTTCTTATTATTCTCACGGTTCTATCATCATCATTTCGTTATCAGACAAAACTAAACAGTATCTAAACAGAATAAAGTAAGCACAACAAGTAAACATCTAGTAATGCATGGCAAGTAATCATTTAGTATGCAATTAGAACACACAAATCTGTATCACCTAATTCGCAGTATTCTCACAATCCTCCTATTCGGATTGTGAGCAACCACGTCATGGGATCACCGCACTCTCACTCACCTGGATGACGACACATCCAAAAGCTTTCCGAAATTTCCAGTCGTTATCCTTGCCACGTGTCCTTCGCGTCCGACACCCGAACTAGACATTTTTCCCCGTGCGTTAGAAACGATTTACGTGAATTCTCAATTTTGTTTTAAAAGTACTTTGAAATAATTTCCCTTTTAAAAAAGCACATTGCAAATATCCAAAAGACATTAAATCCCAAATCATTCTTTTTATAAAATGTTTCCAAGAAAACCTCTTAAAACAATTTATTTTCCAAAACAGAATCTATTTCTCATAGTTTAAAACACTTTGGGTTAAAATCATTTTCTTTAAGTATTGAATGAAAAACAAATCTTTGAAAACCTTTATTAAATCAAATACAGAATCCAATTAGACTAATTTATTTAATTTCCAAACTTCTTAACATCATCAAACACAAATCAAAGAAGGTTCTTTTAAAATTTTCCGAATCAATTTAAGTTATTTAAATCACCCTTTTTGAATAAAACATTTTTCAATTACTTTAAAATTCCAAACATATATCCTTCACAAATGAGACTTACAAACAGTTCCCCAAAACAAACTCAATTCCACACATCTCACATAAAAATTCAAGCCAAATCAATAAATTCATTTTCTTTAAAACATAATTCTTTAAACTCGTATTTTTAAACTCTGAAAATAAATTTTTATAAAACAACCCAGAAAATTCCAAAAGTTAAATTTTTAAAATCTACGTTTCAAGACGATCGTTTTGATATAAAGTTTGTAAAAATCCGAGTGTTAAAAAGTTACGAATTTTTCAAGTTAACAGTTCAAAAACTTCACTTTAAATAAAAATCACTTTTCAATAAAATCACAACTAATTTCTTTTAAATCAAGCCAACAAAATCATTCACTTTAATTCTTTTTCACACAAAAAGTATTTTTCTTAAAATCCTTTACATCCCAAACTCCATTATTTATTTCGACGAAATCGTTTACGCACGTATGGGAAAAATGCGGGGTGTTACAAGAGTAGCCATTATTCCAACAATCCCCCACTAATGGCTATTATAGAAAGATATAGGAAATGTTGAGCAATCTTAGGTTTTTTTTATATGCTTAAATGTTAATATCCATAGGATTTGAATTAACACGTAGTGATGTGAGGCTACAACTATATCTTATAAAGTGGAGTTTCCTTGGACTTTACAAAATTTTATTAGTTGATACTGTGAGATTCCGTGATAGAATTACAACAACAAATTTTGGTTTTCACCTTGTAAAGCCTCTAGCACACCTTGGGAACTGTAAGTGTTTTAGAAAGATTGCCTAAATCTTTCATAGAAGATGGCTTAATCCTTCTCACTCACAGGAATAGATACATCAAATGCGTTTCTATATCATCACCCAATTTATTGGGTTACATATCTTATATAATTATGTCAAGGACAATAAGTGCGTCTCTACAACACCACCCAATTTAATGGGCTATGTAACTTTTATTCTATGTTTTAGTAATAGGTATACAAAGTGCAAATTTTCAAAGCACCACCCTAACACATGGGCTATGTTTCTATAACAGCCAGCATTACCATACGCCATAGGGATGAACATGTAATTCATAAGAGCACTCAAGTGGCTTTGTTTGACCATTAAAAAAGGTATCCACCACATTTTCCTCCACTCAAGGCGTAAACCCCATCCCCCTTGATGAGTCCAGGACTGTTTAGCTAATTTCCATGATATAGCACCTAAGGTAAAAACATAACCACTGTGGAACTCACCTTATCATTGTCCGATATCCAGTTTGCATCACAATAACCTTCTAAAACAACATGAAACTTAGTAAAATGCAAACTCTTATCAATAGTTCCTTTTAAATATTTGAAAAGACGCTGCAATGCATTCCAATGATCACCACTAGGACTATGAGTGTAACAACTCAATATACTCACAACATATTCACTATCAAGCCTAGTGTAGTCATAAGAAACATCACACTGCAAATAATTCTAGCATAATTAGATTGAGACACACTTGTTTCACTAATATTTTTCTTTAAATGAACACTAGGATCATATGGAGTTCTAACATGCGTAACGTCAAAACTATTGAATTTATTTAAAAAAATTTCAACATAGTGAGATTGACTTAGTGAAATCCCATTTTCGGCTGCATTGATTTTAATTCCCAGGATCACATGAGCTTCTTCTAAATCTTTCATCTCAAACTTTGAACACAAAAACTTTTTGGTTTCGTTTATCACATATAAATGCTTTCAAAAAATCAGCATATCATCCACATATAAGCATATTAAAACGCATTTAGGATTAAACATCTTTACATACACACATGTATCAGAAGTATAAACAGAAAAACCATATTTGATCAAAGCATTATTAAATTTCTCATACCACTGTTAGGCGTTTGCTTCAAGCCATACAAGGATTTTTTAAGCTTTCAAACTAAATTTTCCTTTCCACGCAAGACAGAACCCTAAGGTTGTTCTATATAAATTTCCTCATTTAAATCGTCATTTAGAAAGGTTGTTTTTACATCTATTTTATGTATAATCAAATTTTGTAGTATGTATAGCAATTAAAGTAATTAAAACATGCACAGTTGAAATTCTAGTAACAGATATCAAAATAATATATACCTTTCTTTTGAGTAAAACCTCTAATCACCAGTCTCGCTTTGAACTTTTCAATAGAACCATCATGCCTCATTTTTATTTTAAAAATCCATGTGTTACCAATAGGTTTACAACCCTTAGGAAGTTCCACCAATTCTCATCTTTCAAGAAACTAGAGTCTACTAATCTTATCGCTTCAGAATAAGTTTTGGGATCTTTAGAAGCACTCCGAGTAGTGACGGTGAGTACTATCTCGAAGCGGGGCTTAGAATGGGTCAACCAATCTTGTATAATGAAATGTAAAAGATTTTCCTAACCTTGCGAGATGAGTGTGGAGTAGTGGAGAGGAAAGATTGCTTGAGTACTTGCGAATGCTCATGTGTGGATTATGATAGGGAAGGACAAGGACGGTGAACGTCAAGAAGCCAATGAGGAATTTTCTAGGCGGGATGATGCTACAAGTGGTCGGGTCTTTAAGACCGAGTGGGTCGTAGCATGGACTGCACTACAGAACTAGAGAGGACTATCGTTCCCTTGATCAAATCAAAAATGGTGAGACGAAACCTGAACGAAGCTAGATTTTTGATGTTTTTGAGCTCTTGTATAATATGAATTAAGTGTATCATTGCAGCTGGTCCGGTGTGGTGGTTGTAGCATTGCGAATAATTTGTTTTGGCTGGCCACGGGCCGAGTAGTGGTTACAACATTGTGTTTTCCGACATCGAGGCCTGCGTAGTATGGTTCCTGTATGTCCCATTTGCTTTCCGACTTAAGATTTGGTTGGACTTTGGAGGAGATGTAGTCGTGTGTGTTGATTAAACTTGTTACCTCAATGATATTCCTCCCCATATTATTAACAGATTCGATAACATTGAAATTCTGAATAAAAGATTAATAATTATAAGAATTCTCTCAAGTATTTAAGTTATGTGAATTTATCTGTATATGTCTTAATATGTGATTATGTATGTTGTTTGTTGGTCTTAATATAGTATCTATCGCAAGTCCACACCGTCGATGTTAACCCCGCTCGAATCCCTTACTCTCTCTGTTTTCCCCTTTTTCTTGTGGACCCTCGTGATGATTTCCACAGATGGTAGATCAAGTACAGTTTCACATATCGGTTTCCCAAGAGGGATATTGGGAGATGAATAGGAATGGATGGGTATGGAGAGGTGAAGCGCACATGGAGATCATCGACCCAAAGTAAACTATTAGAGGATCAGCTTTTGACACACTCCTCTGTAGATTCACACTGAGGGAGATTGTAATTAGTGGCCCATTAACTTATCATGATATCTACCCAGGAATGATGCAACAAGACTCCAACAATGAATCAGAAGAAGAGGAAGAGCAAGAAGAGGCCCATGATGAGGATCAAGAGATGGACTTAGAAGATGAAGAGGAGCAAGAAATGGCTCATGAACTTGAGGAGATCCTAGAAGTGAAGTCCGAGGAGGAGCCAGAAGAGGGTGAGGCCGCATTCGAGGGACCCGAAGAACTATGGTTCGACCCCGCAGAGGCACCCGCAACGGAGGATAGCGATGAAGACTAATAGTTTTGGGTGTTTTGGTGTTTTAGTCTTGTATCCTCCCTTGAGGTGGCTAGGGTGTTATTTCTCTACCCTTATGTAACCTCTTTTTATGTTAAGTATTAACTTTTGTATTCGAATAATGTAATGGCTTTAAGCATAGGCTTATATGCTTTCATTGTGTGAAATCTATTTGTGTTTGAATTGTGGTTCATTCCATTGTGTATGGATGAACTTAATGTGAAATCATACAACACATTTGAGGGGATGTTTGTATGATACGAGTGTTATGCACTCATTTGCATTTGGTGATGTTGTGAGTGAATTGAGTCTAAGTGATGTGTTACCATGTAATCTTATTGTTTCTACCCTTCTTAATGACCAAGTTATTGTAACTCCTTTGTGTCTGAAATGACCCTCACAATTGTGATATAACTTAAATTTGTGATAACTATCCTTAATATTAGAGGATACCTTAGGAAGGGAAACAATTACACAAGATCCATGTTTTGTTGAATTGCTTTGGCAAAACACTACTTCTTGATTAACCCGATGACATTTTTTTCTAATCTCTTTCAACCAAGCAGGTGCTAATCAAATTAAGGTTTTTGTGGAGAAGAAGGAACCTTTGTATGCATATTCGCAAAGTCTTTGGGAATTGAAGGGGGTAGAGAAAGTGTGAATTTGTTAGCTAACTAAGAATTTTTGGATAAATTTTAAGACTAAAACTCTTGGAGTATATTTGGCGAGCGAGTAAATTGAAAGGGGCAATATGAAGTTTCGACATTTAGGATGAACCTAGTAAGGAATTAAGGTTATTTAAGGTCATATAGTGAAAGTCATATTAAGATCCTACTAAGTTAAGTTGAAAAACTAAAGGAAGTGTTAGAGTTTGTCTAAGTTATTTAATTCAGTGTCAGTAGAAGGACATGTGAGGAAAGATTGGATTAAAGATGACACGACCATGAATACCCTTAGAGTCTAAAATTATTAGTAATGATTGTTACTCTACATTAGTGTAGTTTAGAGTATGATGTCCTACCTTTAGTAAGGCGTGAAATTAAAATACTGAGCGTAGCCTGAAGTAGAATTTAAGCATGAGATCTCTAGGACAATGATTGTTTTATGGGATTGTATGATTTTGGGAGCAAGGAAATAGACGAGGATGGTGTTAGAAATGAAGGGCGAATATTTTGGGAAGGAAAAGTTGATCTTATATTCTAAAATGATTTTACATGTAACGCCCCAAAATATTAAAATAATAAAAATGCGGATTTACAAAAACATTTTCTGAAGAGTGTGATGTTAGATTCTGCCAATCAAATCTCTATGTCCATGAGCACCTACTAGAACAAAAATAGCAAGCTCATTAGAGAGTATGATGTTGTTATACCTTTATTGGCATCAATTTGAATGGTTTACTTAGCTCCCTTTGCGTATATGTTTTTTTTTGTTGATACCCCTATATGTTGATATTGCTTTAACAAAATTAAATAAATTTATATATTAATGACTATTTTGAAACATATAAAGACACACAAAGAAGTTGTAAGACGTAGTTGCTCACGAATTGAACCTTTCCACCAACTTTTTTAGGACTTGCAAACTTTTCCTCAAGGGGTCCATATGTAATAAATGATCTCCTTGGTGGTATCAACAATGACCAACATCCAATGGAACCTACAGAAATGCCATTCAACCATTGAAATTATGCACATGACAGCAAATAAAATGCAGTAGTTCCAAATATAAGACATCAAATACTATAAGATAGTTCCAAATGTTGAATCAATAGAAATACTTATTTTTTGCAAGAGACTTAATCCCAACTAACTATAATCATAACAAGCATATTGTTACAAATACAATACAAAAAATAAATGGTCATATTTAGACATCAATGTGACAACAAGAGGCTTATCCAACATTGTAAGGTGCAAAAAACCTCTTCCCTCCATCATGCATGCCAACTTTGAGCACGTTAAATATATATTGCGAGGGCTCCGGCCACCGAAATATTCCTTACCATCTTGACTTCGTCATCCTTGCCACTAACCACATCTTTCTTTTTTTTTCAAACTTCTTCAAATAATAGGTTGATAAGAATGCAAACCTCCTTGATAAATCTCTTGGGATCACAAAATGTTGATACAAGTAGCTTAAATCAAAGAATCACATGCAAGATATGAGTCCGATGAATACACAACATGGAATACTAAAAATGAAAATAAGTAATGAAATACAAAGGTTAGTAGTCTCATCAAGTATCTCATATATAAGCATATGACAGAGGCATCTAATACCAATTGACTAAAGAAATTATTTACTTGTAATTTATTAAAAACTAGATGACCAAAACCATTTCTGAATAAATCTATATCCACTAAAAGGATGAAGTTTTCATCGGTCCGTTTACTCAAGTACTTTTCAAGAACCTTGCAACTAGAAGATAGAATTCTCCCCAAGTGAGTATTTGCATTAGAGGGTAGACACACGGATTATCCTTTATTTTTTATTGGGGAGATAATTGATTCTTTGGTTTGAATAAAGCATTTGTTCTTCTTTTCCTAGTAGTGAAAATTTGCAAAACTGTAACTCAATAATGATAATAATACACATACTCAATAATAGCACAATTTCACAAGAGAAGGGCAAAATTTAACAGGGGAACAAAATCAAATACAACCCTTCAGATATCGCCCTTAAATAACAATTTTGTAATACTGATGTATGTACCTCTAATGACTTTAACACTGGTGTGTTTGTTCTCTGTGGAGAATCACAAGAGCTTCGAATAATTTCGTTAGAGATGTTGCAATTAAGCCTCCTTCATTTGCAACATTCAATTTAGAGAAATTGCATAAATGATGTGATTGAGTTTTTTTTATGAATTTTGTTGCAATATATTTATCTTGAATTTTGAAATGAATCACAATATGGAAATCAAACATTAGTTTAGGCAATTCACTGGGTATGTGAAACTAACTTGTGGACCTCATTCTATATTTACTATATCAACATAGATTTGGGCAACTGATTCTTCTTATTAAAAAGGAAAACTTATAGGAAATGACGTGACCATCAATCAAAGAGGGATATACAACAAAGAGTATAATGATTTTATCTTCCATCTCAAAATTAATTGATTATGAGAGGAGTATTCAAGCATGTATTTAAATTATTTTAAGGAGAATGAGGTAGACGATGTGGGACTTTCAACACGTCCCTTACACATAAGCCTAACGGGACAGACGAAGGGCTTTGGCGGAACATGGATGAGTTAGGCGTTGAATCTAATGCCATGTTAGGTTGCATCTCAAAACCAATTAGTAATGAGAGGACTAGCCATACATGTATTTAAATCATACCAAAGTTTTAGGGTTTAAGCGAATTTTTTATAATACGAGGCTAATAATAAAACTCTTCTAATATAATCAGTGGAGGTTAATACAAATGGTTACTAGATCTGTTGCAACTGAAACAAGTGGTTGGGGGTTCGATTCTCAACTCGTATGAATGTAAGAAGCCCTACTGGGAAGGTCACCTCCAAAAAGGCTAATTAATACCCGAAATGAATAAAATGAAAAACTAAAAAAAAACTCTTATGAATTTATTTTGTTGTTTTTGAAAAAATACTTTTACTTGTTAGCTAATCAAAATTCCAAATAAGAGTAATCCCAAAAATTCTCAGATAACTCAATCTATTTGGAAGAAAATAACTCTTACCTCCTCTTCAATCAGGTCATCAAGGACATGTTTAGCCTCCTGTATAAGATTATTGCCAGATTCATGCATATCGGTAGCTTAATTACAATAGCAAACTTAGAGACGATTCCTGCGGTCAATGTTGTCAAAATCATATTGGACGACTTCTCGTTTTAAATCCCCTTTACAACCCAAATCCCTACCAAAAATCACATAAGGCAATCGAAAAATTGCTAAATCGGTAAGGTTGAATATTTACTTAAATTGATATTTATGTAGATTCATGTGATACGAAAAATGAATTTCCAAACAAATCATATGATAACCAGCTCTTCCAAATGTTACCAAGTTATAAATACCATATATTCAACAATGTAGCTTAGATGTTGATCTTGCTAATGATGATTCCTCACATTCACTTGAGCTATGCATTTTTTTTGAACTGGGAGCTCTACATTAAATAGAGTGAATAATAACAAAATTAAATTTTTTTAAAAGGAAGTATATTGGCATGTAGCTTAAAAAGTGATAAAGTCTACACCTTTATCTGTTGGAAACAAACAAGCGGGCTTAGCAATTACTAGAGGGGGGTGAATAGTAATTTGAAGCAGTAATACCAAATATTTCGAATGATATGAAAAGAATTGAATAAAAGCTGATTTTTATGGAAATGGCTCGAAATACTCGAGTCTTTCAGGAAACGCTCGAGTGTTTCAGGATGAACCACTCGAGTCTTTTATGATCCACTCGAGTCTTAGAGCACAAACAACTCGAGTATTCTGAGAAACACTCGAGTCTTTCGTACAGAGTTGCACTAAACCAGTTCTGAAAAATCAGTAACTCACTTCTAATTAATCCAATACAATCCAGAGACTTATCTAATAGAATAGTAAGCAATTAAGATAAAATTTAACAACTTAACAACACTTAATTGCCTTGAACTTACTACCCAATTAGATAAACTCTTTTACTTGAAAAGCTTTAGGTTGTTTGAGCAAGAATAAGAATGAAACAATAAATCAACACACAAACAATTTTATCCTGGTTCACTCCAACAATGAGCTACATCCAGTCCTCCTAACCACCTTAGGAGATTTTCTATAAATCAAATTGTTAGAAATTACAAAGGATTAATTGAGATAGCCGCACTCAACCTAACCCTTCAAGAGTGTACCAAACTCTTGATTTCTACCCAATTTGATTCTGGTGACGAAGAACTCTTCCAAAGCTTCCTTGAACACCCTTCAAGAAGCTCCAATGGGCTAAGAACCTCTTAGTCTTTGTGCTTGAGAACTCTCAAGACTCCAATACCCTAAGTCCACCTAGGGTTTGCTTGGGAACAATCCAAGACTTAAATCAACAAGCTATTTTGAATGTGTCTTACGAATCTCACAATGGATTCGCATAAATAAGCACAGCTCAATAAAGAATTGAGACCTAAACTCAACTTGAGAGAGAAAATTACAATATGAGAGCAAATTTGAGTTTCGGAGAAATTAACACTTGAGAAGAAGAATCAGAGTAAGCTTGTTATTGTTCTTGTTCTTGTTGTCTTGCTTGTTCTGTGCAAACAGTGAGAATATTTTTACAATTTGGATCAGAAGGGTTGGATGAGACTCAAGTGCCCTGACATGGGTTTTTGAGTCTTTCCAACGACTTTATTTTTGCTGATTGTTCTGAAAGACTCGAGTCTTTTTGGCCAATACTCAAGTCTTTTGGCCAGGCTGGAAAGATCCGTTGCACGTACAAGACTAATGGCAATATTTGCTGATCTGGCATCAACACTCGAGTCTTTTTCAGAATACTCGAGTGGAGACTCGAGTCTTCATCAAAATACTCGAGTATTTTGATCAGATATGGTAAAAATTGATTTTCCTTTTCGTTTTTCTTCTCAAGTATTAATTCAAGTTAATCTCAACCTAATGATCATATTAATTATTTTACCCATAGAAGAGAATAACTATTTCTATCCACTCTCAACAAAAATGATAAATTACAATTACAACCAATTGAGAATGAGTGAGCACTTGAATAATATCTTGACTTCTTGTTGTTGCTTCATTGACTTTAAGGCTTGATCATTAATTACTTTGTCATCATCAAAATCATATCCAACTAGTTGCTAGGAGCTTTGAATTTACAATCTCCCTCTTTTTGATGATGACAAAATAATTACCACTTGTTGAGTCCTGAATAGCACATGAATTTGCTTGCATATGTTGCATATGATGGATTCTTTGTGAGGTAACTCCCCCTCAATACAAGAACCATACTAAACCTGTCAAAATTCAACATGTGCTAGCAAAGCAGTCATGAAATTTAATTGCAACAATAAGAGTATAACAAGTGCACAATCTCTCCCCCTTTTTGTCATTAGCAAAAAGATATAACCTTTTGAGAAAAAGATAAAGGGATGAGAGTAACATAATTAGAAACCCCATAACCAAATATGCCATAAAACAAATAGCTCCCCCTGACGCTTTGCATTAAAACACAATAGATTAAAATGGCAAGAACAAAAGTCTTAAATTGCAACCAGTACATAAACTCAAAAACCAACTCCCAAAAATAGAATGTTTCAACAAAAGCATGAAGACTGAAAAACAAAAAATATCTAGAAATAACAGCATCAAAACATAGATGAAGGTGCATCATCAGAAGGGGAATAAAATTGAGTAAAGGCAGCCATCACCTCATCAAACTGACGATTCATCTGATCCGAATGCTGATCCAAACAGGAGTAAATCATGGCCGACTGTGCACCCATTCTAGCATCAAGACTCGCAATATCATCTCGTTGGGCATCAATGGCAGAAGCAAGAGAGTCCACTCTCCCATCGAGGGTATCTAGCCTAGAAATGACATTGTTTCTCCATTCCGAACTATCAAACCCAAAATCAGGATGAGAACCAGTAAAATCATCAAAATTAATTTCGTCCTCAACTGGATTTCCACCTTCAGCTTCATGAAACGCTGCAGCTTCTTCCTCTAATTGCTCAACATCAACTCCTTGTTGTGCTGCAACATTTTCAATTCTATTTAGGTTTGCCACATCCTCCTTATACAAATACTCGCCCGAAGGTGCATGAAATTCCATTCCTTGAAGCTTAAGAGCACCATTGTTCAGGCAGTGCTGATTGACGTGAAGGGTCATGGACTCTTCATTTGGGGGAATTGGCACATGGAAATGGGATAAGAGCCGAGGCACATGCATAGGATAGGGTAGCCACTTAGGATTCCTAGACTTAGCATCGGCTATCATCCTATCAAGAATAATGCGGCACCAATTCAACCTCTCATTGTTAAGGATAACACTAACAAGTCTAAGCTCATGGTTGGTGGGTTTGGCATAGTTTGGTGAGGTTTGAGGAACAAGCTGGTAGCATACAATGTAGTGCAGAACCCTAGATTGAGCAGTCATCATAGATGCATGCTTAGGCCCTTCGTTCCAGACATGACCGGGGTGCAATAAACTTTGAAAAATTTCATCGGCATTTGCTCTTAACGAATTGTCCCCGTGTCGTGACAGCCCAAAGACATGAAACAAATCCTTAACTCTAATAGAAAATATAACTCCTTCAACCATGGATTCTAAGGTGTTATCATTTAGCCTAAGGTTTGCATAGAATGTGCGTACTAATCTAGGATAAATAGGGCCACTGAATTCCAGAAATTTAATAAGTTTCTGTTCCCTAAGGTTTGGAATGAAGGAAAAGCCCTTACTTTGCAGGAATTCATAGTTCACCTTGCTAATAACCCCAAAGCCTCTTGATGAGATTGCACCAAATCTGTCCAGGCATTCAGATGCTTGATAATATTCGGGTACATCATCTTTAGATGATGATTCAGCCACTCTTACACGTTTCCCGTGCCTTGATGTTGATGCCATTGAAGAAATTTTGAAAATATTGAAGTTTTGGGAAGTTAGGGTTTGGAAAGGGGGTAGCGGATTTGAAGTGGAAAACGTTTGAAATCAATTGAAATAAGTGAAGAAAAGTGTATTACAGATGTTGTTCTAATGAGTTTTGGGAAAAATTTGAAAGAAATCAGAGTTTTGGTGAAGAAATCAAGCAAAAACCGAGAGAGAAGACAGATGGGGTTCGAAACACTCGAGTAAAATGGTGTTGTTGGTGCTGAAGTTCTTTATATAGGCTGCGAAAGACTCGAGTATTTTTCTCAATACTCGAGTAGTTCTTGGCGAATGACTCGAGTCTTAAAGGAAACACTCGAGTCTTTTCAGACTCATGCACTAGGGTCGTGAAAAAGTTTGCGCGCTGATGCAGGACAGGCCAGCCAATACTCGAGTTAAAATGGGCATACTCGAGTGTTGCCCGAAAAAAAAAATTTTCAGAAAAATAAAACGACTCGAGTCTTTTTGGAAGACTCGAGTGTTGCCTGAAAGCATCATTTTTTAGATTTTGGAAAGACTCGAGTCTTTTTAGAAATACTCGAGTCTTTTCATTAGACCCTTGTAAGATCCATGAAGAATGTTTTGATAAATGCCAAAAGGTTTTGAACAAGCTTAAATGTGTTGATCAAGTTTCAAGCTCAACAAGCAACAACAAACATCAAGTTAAGAAGAGAGAGCCAACTCATGAAGACTTAGTTTGGTAGTTTGTGTTTTATTATTTTATCTTTAGCCTCACAAGTCTCTTAGTTTATGAGTTTGGGTAGAGTTTCTTAGAGGGTAGTGAATCTCTTTTGATTGCATGATTTTATCATATTTTGAGTATTCACTTTGCCTAAAATCAATAGGTGGCTTAAAGGTTTGAAAGAAAAGGTTTAGATTTTGAGAAAACAAGTTTTTAAGTGTTTTTTGAACTGACTACTCGATTAGCCACTTGTTTACTCGAGTAGAATTTTGCAGTCTTGCGCAAATACTCGATTAAGGCTATGATTACTCGATTAGAATTTTGAAGCCTTGCGTAAATACTCGAGTAGTAACTCAGATTACTCGAGTAGTGAACACTGATTACACTTGTTACTCGAGTAAGGGCTTGGCTACTCGAGTAACACGAGCTGTTACTGTTTTTAAATGAGTTTTTCACTTCTCAAAAGCACTTCTAACCATTCCTAACTTTTGGGTATTCTATATAAACCTTTTCCTAACCTTTGTGAATCATTATTACAATATTCCATCATTTTGATATTCATTTTACAAAGAATCAAGCCACTCTATTCTCTCTCACTTTCTCAAGATCAAAGTTCTCATTTTTACATTCTTTGATCAAGAACCTTGAATCTCTCATGTTGATATTTTCATAGCTTTTGAAAGAGATTCATAGGATTGTTATTGTTTTTCATTTGAGTTGTAATCATTGCAAAGAAGGCAAACACTCTACAACAAAGGAAGTCTTGAAGAAGTTATTCATCAAGCAAAGTTATTTGGAAGCCTTGGTGTGGCATATCATCAAGCACTTGGAAGTCTTGTAGTGAAGCAAGCAAGTGGAAGTCTTTGAAGAATCTCAAAGCATTGGAAGTCTTGTTGTGGGGTATCGGCAAGCAAGAGAAGAGGTTAGATTAGATATCAATAGGATTACAAGGCAAGGGTGTGGTATCTCTTGTAGGCTAGCAAGAAGGGAGTCTTGTGAGGCATTTACTTGTAATTTGAGAAACTCTAATTCCTCATAGTGAAGAATCTCTCTTGGTTGAAGAGGGGACTGGAGTAGCTTTCAAGTGGATGAAAGTGAACCAGGATAAATCACTGTGTCGTATCTCTAAACTCTCTACTCTTTACAATTCTTGTTATTAATTGTGTTCTTGGTTGAAAACCTAGAAAAAGATTGATTTTCATAATTGATTGAATTGAATCTTAATTGTGCAAAATTGATTTGGGGTAAATCATTTTCATAACCTAGGTAATCAATAAGAATATTGGTGTTAATCAATTCCGCTTTATCTCTGATCATATGTCATTAATCGATTAAGGCTAAAGAATTTTTGTGAAAATCATTTGTTTTAATCGTTTAGATTTGTTTCTTTCGAAAATCTTTCAAGGTTTCTCTAACACTTATTCAACCCCCCCTTCTAGGTGTTCTCCTAGTGTCTCCTAGTTGTTTCATCCACCGATTGTAGGTTCCAACAATTGGTATCAGAGCTCGGTCGAAAGACACGAGCATAGAGCTTTTTCGTTAAGATCCTTGAAGAAACTACAATGGGTTCTACAAATCCCTTTGGTGGTGAAGGTGCTTCAATAAATCGCCCTCCTATGTTTGGTGGAGAGGTTTATGGTTATTGGAAAATTAGGATGAGAATCTTTATAGAAGCTATAGATGTGAACATTTGGGAAGCCATTGAAAATGGTCCTCATATTCCCTCAAAAGATGTAGAAGGTGTGCTTACACTTACTCCCAAAGATAAGTGGACCGATGATGATAAAAGGAAAATTCAATATGATTTAAAAGCAAAGAATATCATCACCTCCGCTCTATCTTATGATGAGTTCTTTAGAGTCTCCCAATGTCGTGATGCCAAAGAAATGTGGGACACCTTGCAAGTCACACATGAAGGCACTAGTGAAGTTAGGCGTGCTAGATTAAATTCTCTGATGCATGAATATGAATTGTTTCGTATGTTGCCTAATGAATCTATATGTTTTATGCAAAAACGTTTTGCTCATATTGTTAATCATCTCATTGCTCTTGGTAAAACTTTCGTGAATTGTGAACTTGTTAACAAAGTTTTAAGATGTCTAAGTAGGGAATGGCAACCCAAGGTTACCGCAATTGTTGAATCAAAGGACTTGGACACCATGGACTTAGCAACACTTTTCGGAAAGCTTCAAGAACATGAAATGGAGCTTGAACGTTTGCATATACATGAAGAGTCGGATAAGAACAAAGAAAGAAAAGGAATTGCTCTTAAAGCTCAAAGGTCATATAAAAAGGAAGAGAGTTCCGATGATGATGATAATGAAGATTCCGATTCGGACATTGATGAAGAGGAGATGAAACTTCTACTAAGAAAGTTCAATAAGATTCTAAGGAGAAAAGGAAGGATGAACTAAGACAAAAGTAAAGAGAAGAATCCTCCACACTACAAGACAAAGACTTCAAAAGAAGGTATAGTTTGCCATGAATGTGGAAAGCCCGGTCATCTCAAGTACTCATGCTCTAAGTATCTCAAGAAGAAGGATAAAGAAAAAAAAAATTCAAAATCTAAAAGAGCATACATAGTTTGGAATAGTGATGATGAAGAAGACAAGAAAAGCACATCAAATAGTTCTTCGGATGATGAAGATGTCGCTTGTCTCAATTTGATAGCTCTAGTAAATGAAGAGGAAAGTTCAAATGATGAATCAAGTGAACAAAGCGATGAAAGCGATGTAAGTCTTACTAAATCCGAAATTTCTTCTAAATATGAAATTTTATATAATGCTTATGAAGAAATGCATGAACAATTTAAGAAACTAGCTTTGAAAAACATTGAAAGGAAGAAGCTCATTTTGAAACATCAACAAGAGATTTTAGAACTTCAAAAACAAGTTGATGAGCTTAATCTTGAAAATGAAACCCTTGATCTTATATATGCTAGTTCTTCTTGTGATTGTGCTAGTAGATTGAATATTGTGGTTGATTGTGAGAATTGCAAGTTGCTTAAAGATGAAAATTCTATTTTGAAAAATAAGCTTGCAAGTTTCACAAATGGTGACATTAGATTGCGCACATTGTTAAACTTTCAAAGAGAAAATTCAAACAAGTTTGGTTTGGGTTATACTAATGCTAAGAGTAAATCTCATAGAAATGTTGTTGATTTTTCTAAAGTTGATTTTTCAAATGCACCAACATGTTTCTATTGTGGTAATCATGGACATACTTCAAATGTGTGTTATATTAAAGTGCATGGTATACCTAAAGGAGATTTTGTTTGGATGAAAAAGGGTGAGAGTCCCTACACTAACAAAAATGGATCCAAAACCATTTGGATACCAAAAAGCAAAGCATGATTGTTTTTGTAGGTATGATTGAAGAGCAAAAGGACTTTCATGTGTTATTCATTCATTTGCTTCTTCAATTGGTATTAAGGAGAAAATCCTACAAATTGGTAACATTCGATATTATACAATTGGTATATTCAATTTGATATTGTTGGATATTGCTCATAGTTCTCTCAATTGGTATTATTTCTTATAATGTGATATTGTTTATACTATTGAGATTATACTATTGGTATCAAATTCTTACAATTGTTTTACAATTGGTATCATGTTATTGGTATACAATTTGTTATAATTGATATCATTGAGTAATCATTAGATGATTATCATGCTTTGGTTGTTATATCTCATTAATCTCTCTATTTTGGCCTAGATCTTATATTTCAATTGGTATATATTTCTTTTTGATAATGCCAAAGGGGGAGAAATATGATGTTTTGAAAAAGAGAAAGAAATAGTATGTTTTGACTATTTTGGAGAAATGAAATGGTTTGTTTGGAGAAAGGTTGTTTTATTGTTTTTTTTATATAGGTTGAGCAAAGTTGTTGGAGATAGAGGGAGAATCAAGCTTAACTCAATTGGATTTCAAATGTCAAAAGCATTTATTGAGGGGGAGCAAGAGTCTCACCAAGTGATCAAATGGTTCAAGCATCAACAACTTCATAATTTCAAAACATGTTTGTCATTTTCAAAAAGGGGGAGATTGTAAGATCCATGAAGAATGTTTTGATAAATGCCAAAAGGTTTTGAACAAGCTTAAATGTGTTGATCAAGTTTCAAGCTCAACAAGCAACAACAAACATCAAGTTAAGAAGAGAGAGCCAACTCATGAAGACTTAGTTTGGTAGTTTGTGTTTTATTATTTTATCTTTAGCCTCACAAGTCTCTTAGTTTATGAGTTTGGGTAGAGCTTCTTAGAGGGTAGTGAATCTCTTTTGATTGCATGATTTTATCATATTTTGAGTATTCACTTTGCCTAAAATCAATAGGTGGCTTAAAGGTTTGAAAGAAAAGGTTTAGATTTTGAGAAAACAAGTTTTTAAGTGTTTTTTGACCCTGAATAAAAACTTTTTCAATTTAAAATGAATTAATTTTGAATTAAAGGACTCGAGTCTTTTTGATAAAACTCGAGTCTTTTTGACAAATACATATTTTGAACACAATTTTGATCAAACAAACACAATTCAAACACAATGAACTTCAAGACCAACTTGGAATTTATAGAGAATCACACACAATTAATACACAAAATTCAGAATATCATCAAGAACAATCTTAACCAAGAATCAAGACAAATTAAAATAAGACTAAAGTGGTGATTTTTCAAATGACACAAAATGCAATTAGCCAATGTTTGATTCATCTAAAATACCAAGATCTCTCCTTATGTGATAAAAAGTATCCCTTGGTAAAGGTTTTGTAAAAATGTCGGCTAATTGATTTGTAGTACTAAAAAATTCGATTGTACAATCACCTTTTTGCACATGATCTCTCAAAAAGTGATGTCTTATTTCAATGTGTTTGGTTCTTGAATGATACACCAGATTCTTAGTCAAATTGATTGCACTCGTATTATCGCATCTAATAGGAATATTTTCAAGCTTCAAACCAAAGTCCGATAATTGTTGTTTCATCCATAATAGTTGAGCACAACAACTACCGGCTGCGATATATTCCGCTTCGGCGGTAGAAAGAGCAACGCAAGCTTGCTTTTTAGAAAACCATGACACCAATGAACTTCCCAAGAAATGGCAAGTGCCACTGGTGCTTTTACGATCAAGGTTGCATCCCGCGAAGTCAGAGTCCGAGTAACCAACTAAACTAAGATTGGCATCAGCAGGATACCACAAACCAGAGTTAATTGTTTCTTTTAGATATTTAAATATATGTTTAACTGCGGATAGGTGAGATTCTTTAGGATTAGCTTGAAATCGAGCACAAATGCATACGCTAAACATAATATCCGGTCTAGATGTAGTAAGATATAAGAGACTACCTATCATTCCCTTATATTTACTAACATCAACTAGGGTACCTTGTTCATCCTTGTATAGGTAGCATGATGTGCTCATTGGAGTGTAGGCTTCTTTGCATTTGTCCAGTCCGAACTTCTCAAGGAGCTCTTTGCAATATTTCCCTTGATGCACAAATATCCCCTCCTTGACTTGCTTTATTTGAAGGCCTAGGAAGAACTTGAGCTCTCCCATCATTGACATCTCAAATTCCTTTTTCATCAAATTAGAAAACTTTCTACAAAGAGACACGTTAGTAGCACCAAATATGATATCATCAACATAGATTTGTACTAACAATATGTCATCTTTAGTTTTATAAATGAATAGTGTATTATCAACCTTCCCTCTTTGAAAGTTATTTTCTAATAAAAAGGAACTCAATCGATCATACCAAGCTCTAAGAACTTGTTTCAATCCATAAAGTGCCTTTTTCAATTTATAAACATGGTTTGGAAATTCATTACTTTCAAAACCGGGAGGTTGCTTGACGTACACTTCTTCATTTATAAACCCATTCAAGAAAGAACTCTTAACATCCATTTGATATAAAGTGAATTTCATGATTGATGCAAAAGCAAGTAAAATTCGGATTGCCTCAAGGCGTGCAACTGAAGCGAAGGTCTCATCATAATCGATACCTTCCTCTTGGTTGTACCCTTGAGCCACTAGTCTTGCTTTGTTTCTTATAATCAACCCGGATTAATCAAGTTTATTTCTAAAAATCCATTTAGTGCCAATTATGGAATGATCTTTCGGTTTAGGGACTAGATCCCAAACTTCATTTCTAGTAAATTGGTTCAATTCTTCTTGCCTAGCAAGAACCCAATGTTCATCCTCAATCGCCTTTTTAATTGAATCGGGTTCAATTTGAGAAACAAAGGAGACATAGTTGCAAATGTTTTGAATAGACCTACAAGTTAATACTCCCTTAGACATATCTCCTATGACATTGTCAATAGGATGAGCTTTGATAGATTTCCAAGCCGGAGGAAGTTCTTGTTTAGCTTCTCCTTCATCAACTTTTGATTTCTCTCTCTCTTTTTCTTCATTTGAAAACTCAATTCCATCTTCACTAGCATCACATAAAACACTATCTTCTTTCGAAGACTCATTAAAAACAACATGAATAGATTCTTCAATTGTTAAAGTTCTTTTGTTAAAAATTCTATAAGCTTTACTATGAGAAGAATAGCCCAAAAATATGCCTTCATCGAATTTGGAATCAAATTTTCCAAGATTTTCTTTTCCATTGTTTAAAACAAAAACTTTGCATCCGAAGACATGAAAATGAGATATGTTTGGCTTTCTTCCTTTGTAAAGTTCATAGGGGGTTTTATCTAAAGTGGGCCTTATCAAAATACGATTCAAAACATAACAACCCGTATTGACGGCATCGGCCCAAAAATATTGAGGTACTTGAGAATCATTTAACATGGTTCTAGCAAGTTCCTCTAGCACTCTATTTTTCCGCTCTACCACTCCATTTTGTTCCGGAGTTCTTGGTGCGGAGAATTGGTGCTCAATACCATTTTTAGCACAAAATTTATCAAATTTGTGGTTTTCAAATTCACCACCATGATCGGTACGAATAATAATTACTTTTTGATTCACTTGGTTTTGCACACGTTTGACATGATGTTTAAAAGATTTGTAGGTCTCACTCTTTGTAGTTAAAAATTGAGTCCAAGTAAACCTAGAGAAGTCATCAACAATCACCAATGCATAATAGTTGCCACCAAAGCTTTTTACTTGTGATGGTCCAAACAAGCCCATATGAATCATTTCTAATGGCCTTGATGTGGACATCACCATTTTTGATCCAAAGATGTTTTTAGTTTGTTTACATTTCTTGCATGGAGAACAAACACCTTCAATAGAAAAATGTAGCTTTGGTAATCCAATTACTAGATCTTTAGATTGTAGTTTCTTCAATTGGTTTACATTAATGTGAGCGGTCCTACGATGCCATAACCAAGTGTCACTTTCTTTGCTCACTAAACAAGTAGAGACCAAAGAAGTAACTTTGTTTAAATCAACTAAGTAAGTATTATTTGACCTTTTGCCAACAAATTTGATAGATTCATCTTTGTTACTTTTGATGAGGCAATGAGTAGAGGTAAATAAAATAGCGGAAATTGCACTCACCTCCCCTGAGGTTTACACTAATGACAAAGACACCCCCTCTAGTTTGAAAAATGACACTCACCTCCGCTGTTATGGATGATGTTAAACTTCCGTTAGTTTCAAATTCAAAATTCCACAATTGCCCATGCAATTAAAAAAAAGAAAAATAAAATCCTAAACTTCCTCCACACTGTTACGTTCCCTTCTCTGAGAAACCCCTTTTTCTTCCTCCACGTCTCTAATTTCTGCAGAAGCCACTCTCCATGATACCATAAACGAAGCAACGACCATTGGCCGCCACTCGCGAAGACCACCGCCGCCACACTCGCGAAGACCACCGCTGCCACACTCGCGAAAACCAACCGCCACACTCGCGAACTCGCGAAGACCAGCAGCCATAGTCGCGAAGACCACCGCCGCCACACTCGACCAGCCGCCACACTCGCGAAGACCATCGGCCGCCACTAAGGGATAGCTAACTTCGTCGAGGAAGACACCAACCAACGACCAAGACCACAATTTCAGTAAGCATTTTCGTTTTCACTTCCTCCATGAAATGTCGCACATGATGATTTGGGATTTAGAAATTTGGGGTGAATTTGGGGTTTAGGGTTTCTAAATATAGAGGTATTGTTATAAATATTCTCTTTGCTTTCTGCAATTTTACTTGTTTTAGGATTTCATGAGTTCATTGATTATTTTCTTAAATTTTTCATGACTGAAATCAGTGTTTCAGTTTTCTTCTGCTGTTTTTGCGTGTTCTCTTTTTCTGTTCTATTTTCGTTTGCTGTTCTGTTTAAAAAAATTGGACTTAGTAAACATAATATTTTCCAGGTGCAGAGATCATAAATGGAGACTCATGTGTGTGAAAATGTTGCTTTTCCTGATGTAGAAGAAGAAGTGGTAATTAGTGAGTCTAATGATGAATGGCGAATAGGTGATGAACCTCAACAGGATGAGGGTGGGGAAACTGATTCTGATTATAGTTATACTGATGAGGAAGAAAACCATGATGTGAATAGTAATGATGAACTAAGTGACTATGAAGAAAAACATGACATTATTACTACTGAGAATTCTGATGAGGATAAGGTGCCAATTTACATTGACAGGGGTATGAAAGGAAAGCCATTTGTCAGTGAACTGGATGAAAATGTTAAATTAGAAGTCGGTTTATTGTTTGTTAATGTGAATGAGTTTAGAGCTGTCCTTAAAGACTTTGTCATACAAGAGGGATTTGAGATTGAGAGGATTAAAAATGAGAAGACTAGGGTAACTGCTAGATGTGCTGTGGATGGTTGATGTTGGCGAATTCATGCCTCCCTTGCTTCGGATGGGATAACATTTAAGATCAAGACGTATACCTCTGTCCACACTTGCATACGAACATCCAAGAATTCAAATGCCACATCAACTTGGATTGCAACAAAGCTAGAAAGTAAGTTAAGGGCTGATCCAAATATGAGTTATAAAAGTATGAAACAGGAGCTATTGGATAAGTTTGGCGTAGAACCAAATAATGTGACTCAACTTTATCGTGCAAGAAAAAGAGTGAGACAAGACACCAAAGGGATGCATGCACTTTCATACAATGATTTGCCAGCATGGGCTATTCTTGCTATGAAGACAAACCCTGGATCCATAATTAAGCTGAATTTGGAACCAAGGATTGACAAAAACCCCGAGTTCAAAAGGTTTTTTGTTTGCCTAGATGCAATGAAAAAGGGATTTGTTAAGGGATGTAGGCCTTGGTTTGGCATTGATGGTTGCCACTTGAAAGGGCCATATGGAGGAATATTACTTGCAGCTGTAGCAGTTGATGGAAACAAAGGCATGTTTCCAATTGCCTTTGCTGTTGTGGAGGTTGAGTGTAAGGAATCATGGAAGTTTTTTCTATCTTTACTAAATGATGCATTACATTCTGTTCCTAGATGGCAAGATAGGCAAGTGACAATCATGTCAGATATGCAAAAGGTTAGGTTAAATTAAACTTGCTTTACTTTTTTATTGTTGTTTCATTTATTGCTTGCATATTAATCATCTAACTAATATTTTGTTTGTCTAATAGGGGTTAGGAAAAGCTGTTAAAGAACATTTTCCTAATGCTAAACACAGGTATGTTGTAGGCAAAACACATACATGATAACTTACCTACATGTTTAAATTGTAACTTGAATTAATTGTGGATTTGTCACGTATAGGTACTGTTGTAATCATTTGCTGAATAATTTCAAACTCAAATTTAGAACACTTCTTACCACTCAATTCTGGGCTGTTGCGAAGGCATATAACGAATTTATGTTTAACAAAGCTATGGAAAAAGTTGGAAAGGTTAGCATTGAAGCTGCTAATTGGTTGTTAGATCCAGAAAGGCTTAAAAGCATGTGGGCAAGGCATACCATAGATCCTGAGTGTAAATCTGACCATGTAACAAACAATATTTCTGAAGCCTTTAATAGCTGGGTAGGAGATGACAGAAGTAAGACAATTTTGTCTATGGTTGAGTCTCTTACTTGCAGGTTGATGAAAAGATTTCAGAGGAGGTATGAAAAAGGGTGTTCATTTGAGAACATAATGACACCTAGGATTAGAAACGTTCTTGATACTACAATGCAAGATGGAAGGATGTGCAGAGTCACATATGCAGGTGATGATGAGTTTCAGGTAGTAGATGGTTATACCACCTTTGTGGTGAATTTAAGGGCTAGAACATGTGGCTATAATTACTGGGTGTTGTCTGGTTTACCGTGCAAGCATGCTTGTGCATGCATTGCTTATAAGAGAGCAAATGTGGAGAGCTATTGTGATGGTTCTTACACCACAAGAAGTTATTGTAAATCTTACACTGAGTTAATACATCCCATGCCCGAGTTGGATCCCAACAACAGAGGTAACTATGGGCAAATCGATCCTCCTGCACTGAGGAGGCTACCAGGAAGACCGAGAAGGAATAGGAAGAGATCTTTGGCTGAGGGCCCGTCAGGTACACAAGATGCAAGAAGATCAAGCACAGTTAGGTGTGGAAACTGTAGAGAATTTGGACACAACAGTTTAGGATGTCAGAGAGATAAAACCAAAAAACAGGTAAGGAAACAATTGAAATTAGTTGTCAAGAAATTTCTCCAAATAAATGCTTTTATGTCTCTCTTATTTTTGCAGAAAAAGCTGAGTGATTTGCAAGAGGATCAGCCAACCGGTGCAACTCAAGTCATGAGCTCATCTAACTTAGGAACTTCAAGCAAAGCTGAGCCAACCAAGAATGGTGCCAAGTAGTGGAATCTAGAGGGCATATACGTCAAAGAATTTTTTGTGGGGCTTACATGCTTATTATAGTGAACATTTTATTTGAACAAGCAAATTTTTTGTGGGGCTAAATTGCTTATACACCAAAGAATTTTTTGTGGTGCCAATCAAGATTTTTTTCTTTTTTGAACATTTTCATGGTGAATTATAAGGTACCGTGGATATATGTTAATTTTGGATATAATATGATATATCAGGTTTTAATTTTGTTGATGTTCCTTTGATATTTGGATATTAATATCCTTTGATATTTGGATATTAATATAGCATGTTCAATCTTTATGTAGAGTTTGTGTAATCAATAATAATGTCAGGTATTTTGCGTTATTCTAATATCATTGGATAAAATTTGTATACAAGAATGTGTGTTTTAGTAAAAAAAATTATCATAAAAAATTAATGCATTTTCTTTTAAAAAAATAGCTTTTTGCAAAAAAAAAAGAGTTAATTTTGTGATATTTTTGTAAATTAAAAAAATATGCCAAATGCACTTAAAATTTGTGAGACAACCTTGAGGGTATAAATGTCTTTTTAAATTTTAAAGATAACATTTCCGTTAGTCAACTAACTATCTATTACAAGGAGGGGGTGTAAGTGCAATGTAAATTGCTAGAGAGGGGAGGTGAGTGTCATTTTCCAAACTAGAGGGGGTGTGTTTGACGTTAGTGTAAACCTCAGGGGAGGTGAGTGCAATTTCCCCAATAAAATATGATTACCAATATCGCACAATTGACTTATGCTCAAGAGATTGTGTTCTAATCCTTGAACATAAAGCACATTATCAATAATCAAGTTTGAAGAGTTTCTGATTTTACCAATACCAAGAATTTTGCCTTTGTTGTTGTCCCTATAAGTGACATAACCCTTCTCTTTTGGAGTAAGCTCAATGAAATGCCGCTTATCTCCCGTCATGTGCCTTGAACATCCACTATCTAGATACCACAATTCCTTTCCCATTCGAATGCACACCTACAAAATGAAATCACTTGTTCATATTAGGTACCCAAACTATGTTGGGTCCCTTAAGGTTAGTGTTGGAACTTTCTCCCTTCTTAATCCACATATAAGTTCCCTTTTTCATTTCAAATTTCTTAATATGGCACTCAATGTTGATATGTCCAAGTTTTCCACAATAAGTACAAGTTGGCTTCTTTGATGAATTCTTTTTAGAAAATGAGCTTACCACCTTGTACATTTTGTTCCTTTTATGAACATATCCTAAACCGGTTTTATTATGGTTATTTCTTTGAGAGTTCAATAACCGGTTGAGGTTTCTATCACTATGTGAGATTGTGAGTTTGTTTTTCAACTCTTTCACTTCTTTTTCAAGTTCACCACATTTCTCACATGGAGTGATAGTTTCCTCATGATTTGCACAATCACTTTGATTACTAGAATTAATAAGTTCTAAGGATTCATTTTGATGTCTCAACTCATTTATAGATTTTTGCAATTCATCAATTTCTTGTTGAAACTCCAAAATTTTCTTTCCTTTTTCCTTATTAATTTTAGCAAGCCTTCTAAATTGAATTAAAATTTCATTGTAGGCTTCTTGCAAATCATCATAAGAAATGGAGTTTGAAGATGAACAAGAAGAACTTGAAGTTACCTCATCATCACTTTCACTCAAGTTATGTTTAGCTCTTGATGAGCACTCATTGTTGTTCTTAGCCATGAGACAAAGGTTAGCATTTTCATCATCAGAGCTACTTGAAGATGAGTCGTCATTCTTCTCCGGTGCATCCCAAACAATGTATGCTCTATTTCCCTTGGCCTCTTGGGTCTTCTTGTCATTCTTCTTCAAGAATGTGGCACATTCCATTTTGATGTGATCAATGCCACCACATTCATGACACTTTACTCCATCATTGGTACTTTTGTCTCTTTGTTTGGAGTCTTTGGTTCTCTTCATTTTTGATGGGAAACTACTTTTTCTTCCCTTGAAGAATTTGTTCAATCTTTTTACAAACATCCCAAATTCTTCTTGATTGTGTTCACTATCGGAATCCTCACTTGTAGAGCATTCTTCAACTTCTTTTGTGACTTTGGTTGAAGCTTTGAGAGATATGCCCTTTTTCTTCTTGTCGAACTCCTCATGAGTGTTGAGTCTTGATAGTTTCATTTCATGTTCTTGAAGTTTACCAAACAAAGTGGCCAACTCCATTTTGTCTAAGTCTTTGGATTCCACGATGGCCGTTACTTTGGGTTGCCATCTCCTATCAAGACATCTCAAAACTTTGTTAGTAGTTTCACCATCATGAAATGTTTTTCCTAAAGCAATCAAATGATTAATTATGTGAGTGAATCACTTTTGCAAGTCATTGATGGACTCATTTGGAAGCATGCAAAATAATTCATATTCATGAGTTAAAGTATTTAATCTTGTACGTCTTACTTCGCTTGTTCCCTCATGAGTAACTTGCAAAATATCCCACATTTCCTTAGAGGATCTACATTGAGAGACACGGAAAAATTCATCATCAGACAAAGCGGAAGTGATGATGTTTTTGCCTTTATAATCATATGATACTCTTTTCTTGTCATCATCACTCCAACTAGCTCTTGGAATAATTACGGTTTTATCATTTATCAATCTCTTGGGAATATGAGGTCCATTCTCAATAGCATCCCAAATATCCATATCAATTGCTTCAATAAAAATTTTCATTTTGACTTTCCAATAAGCATACCCTTCACCATTGAATAGTGGAAGGTGGTTTATTGAAGAGCCTTCTCCTCCAAAGAGATTGCTTGAGCCCATAGTTTCCAAAAGGATCTTTTTCGAAAAAGTTGTTACACTCGATCTTTCGACCAAGCTTTGAAACCACTTGTTGGAAACCAACAAGCGGGCTTAGCAATTACTAGAGGGGGGGGGTGAATAGTAATTTGAAGCAGTAATACCAAATATTTTGAATGATATTAAAAGAATTGAATAAAAGCTGATTTTTCTGGAAATGGCTCGAAATACTTGAGTCTTTCAGGAAACGCTCGAGTGTTTCAGGATGAACCACTCGAGTCTTTTATGATCCACTCGAGTCTTAGAGCACGAACAACTCGAGTAATGTGAGAAAAACTCGAGTCTTTCGTATAGAGTTGCACTAAACCAGTTCTGAAAAATCAGTAACTCACTTCTAATTAATCCAATACAATCCAGAGACTTATCTAACAGAATAGTAAGCAATTAAGATAAAATTTAACAACTTAACAACACTTAATTGCCTTGAACTTACTACCCAATTAGATAAACACTTTTACTTGAAAAGGTTTAGGTTGTTTGAGCAAGAATAAGAATGACAGCAGTAAATCAACACACAAACAATTTTATCCTGGTTCACTCCAATAATGAGCTACATCCAGTCCTCCTAACCACCTTAGGATATTTTCTATAAATCAAATTGTTAGTAATTAAAAAGGATTAATTGAGATAGCCTCACTCAACCTAACCCTTCAAAAGTGTACCAAACTCTTGATTTCTACCCCAATTTGATTCCGGTGATGAAGAACTCTTCCAAAGCTTCCTTGAACACCCTTCAAAAAGCTCCAACGGGCTAAGAACCTCTTAGTCTTTGTGCTTGAGAACTCTCAAGACTCCAATACCCTAAGTCCACCTAGGGTTTGCTTGGGAACAATCCAAGACTTAAATCAACAAGCTATTTTGAATGTGTATTACGAATCTCACAATAGATTCGCACAAATAAGCACAGCTCAATAAAGAATTGAGACCTAAACTCAACTTGAGAGAGAAAATTACAATATGAGAGCAAAGTTGAGTTTTGGAGAAATTAACACTTGAGAAGAAGAATCAGAGTAAGCTTGTTATTTTTCTTGTTCTTGTTGCCTTGCTTGTTCTGTGCAAACAGTGAGCAAATTTTTACAATTTGGATCAGAAGGGTTGGATGAGACTCAAGTGCCCTGAGATGGGTTTTTGAGTCTGTCCAACGACTTTATTTTTGCTGACTGTTCCGAAAGACTCGAGTCTTTTTGGCCAATACTCGAGTCTTTTGGCCAGGCTGGAAAGATCCATTGCACGTACAAGACTAACGGCTATATTTGCTGATCTGACATCAACACTCGAGTCTTTTTCAGAATACTCGAGTGGAGACTCGAGTCTTCATCAAAATACTCGAGTATTTTGATCAGAAATGGTAAAAATTGATTTTCCTTTTTGTTTTTCTTCTCAAGTATTAATTCAAGTTAATCTCAACCTATTGTTCATATTAATTATTTTACCCTTAGAAGAGATTAACTATTTCTACCCACTCTCAACAAAAATGATAAATTACAATTACAACCAATTGAGAATGAGTGAGCAATTGAATAATATCTTGACTTCTTGTTGTTGCTTCATTGACTTCAATGCTTGATCATTAATTACTTTGTCATCATCAAAATCATATCCAACTAGTTGCTAGGAGCATTGAATTTACATTATCAATATAGGCCTATACTTCTATCATATGAATCTTTTAACAGTGATGCTATACATCACGAAATTACGAAACACAAAAAATTTATAGCCATTAAGATTTTGGCTTTGGCAGAAATCACGGAGGAAATAAGGTGAAGGAGAGAGAAAGATCTCACTTAGTCTTGCTTTTCTACTACTTTGTGAATTTTCACGAAAAAACTTTTCGTGGCAAATAGCATTTTTCATCTTTTAATGATATAATAAATATTAGTTCAATGAAGGAGAAAACATAATGCTATCGGTAAAAACCGTCAAGTGACTCTCTTGGCCTTGATGGTGTTTGGAAAATGATAATAAATGTTTTTAATGTAATTATTAAGTACAAAGTTTTTAAAATACATTTTTTTTTAGATTTTAGAAACTTGAAGTAATATGTACTAATGAGGTTTTTTTTTAAAAAAAAAAGAGTGAAGTACCATTTTGGTCCCTCATGTTTTTTAGATAAAACATTTTAATCCCTCAAATGTTGAAATTCACTTTTAGTCCCCGAAGATTTTATTATGGGACACTTAAGTCCCTCCATCCAATCCACCAACTGCCTCAATTGTGGACCTAAGTGTCCCATAAAAAAATCTTAAGACTAAATTTTCACATTTTGAGGGACTAAAGTTGTAACACCCTCACAAATACATAGCTTAATTACTATTAATTAGGTTGAGATTAATTAAGGACTTGAAAATTTTTAAGAAAATCCGGCAGAGTTTCCTCTGTTTATTGGACTTTCCAAAAATTCCTGCTTTTGCACTTGTCCAGACCAGAATAATTTAAAACATAAACTTAAGTACTAAAAACAGCCAGAAGGATCTAATGCCCTGATACAAAAATAATACAAGTTCCGGGTTCCAAAAACTAAACTATATTATTTACACCACTTTGATTTTAGTTCTCTCAGTTCCTAGCTAGTTTACACTCCTGCTCGGCCATGCATAGTGTAAGCTCCATTCATGTACCTGCATAAAAACAGCAAGAAGGGTAGCATTACACAGAACTTAGGAATATAGCATCTATATAAGCATAGAAATAAATTAAGCACAATCATTAAGTAGACCACATTCATAATTCCTAAACACACATTTTTACAATCTCATTTTCCACTAGTTTCCTTATTCATTTTAGTTTGGTTCCATTAATACATTCCTTTCTAATTCTCTTTATCATGTACGTCTTCCCAGTTGTGGGATACCTGGTACATTACCCTTTGCCTTGTACGTCTTCTCAATAAATATATACCTAGTACAGTTCTATTCGTGTTGTACGTCTCCTCAATTACGAGGTACCTGGTACAACCGGTCCTATTTACAGTGCATGTCTCCTCAATTAAGAGGTACCTGATACTATAGTTCCTCTTTGCGGTGCATGTCTCCTCAATTAAGAGGTACCTGATACCACCGTTCCTCTTTGCGGTGCATGTCTCCTCAATTAAGAGGTACCTGATACAACTGTTCCTCTTTGTGGTGCAAGTATCCTAAATTAAGAGGTACCTGATACAACCGTTCCTCTTTGTGGTGCATGTCTCCTCAATTAAGAGGTACTTGATACTACCGTTCCTCTTTGCGGTGCATGTCTCCTCAATTAAGAGGTACCTGATACAACCTTTCCTCTTTACGGTGCATGTCTCCTCAATTAAGAATTAAGAGGTACCTGATACAACCGTTCCTCTTTACGGTGCATGACTCCTCAATTAATAGGTACTTGATATAACCGCTCCTCTTTACGGTGCATGTCTCCTCAATTAAGAGGTACCTGATACAACCGATCCTATTTGTCATGTACGTCTTCCCTGTTCAGCGGTACCTGATACATTAATCCTATTTGCAGTGTACGTCTTCTCTATTAAGAGATACCTAGTACAACCAATTCCATTCTTCCTCCTTAGTCTATGTCCTTTCTTTCTTTGTCTTACTTATTCCATTATCCAATTGATCTCTTTACTATTTTCTAGCCAATTTTACTTATCCTGCACGTCTTCCCATTTAAGGGATACCTGGTGCAGAAATATTCGATCATTCTTATCTTATTCTCTTATATTTATTCTTTCCATTTTCCTAAGTCATCATACTTCCCTTCCATTTATACTCATCCTGGTTCTATTGTTAACTCTTCTTAAACACTTATTCATCTTCTTTTCAGTTAATTCTTACTCTTCTTCTTTACTACTTATTAATTATTATTATCTCTTTTTTTTTTCACTTCATAGTTAATTACTCACCAATTACTCTTATTGTTTCTTAACTATATATTTAACTAGTTCATTATCTAATTCATTGTTACTGCTCTCTAGTTTTCCTTATATCTTTCTATTTATAGCTTAGCCCTCATATTCATACCTAAGTTCTTTATTCTAATCCCTATTAATCCTAACTCCTTCCAATTTACCTTGGTTCGTTTGTTTATGTTTAATTCTTTTTAACTAATCCTCACTTAGGTCTATTTTCTATTTAACTTCTTTCATGCCTTAAATTACTTTAACTAGCCTTAACCAACCCCAATGTACTTAGGTCCCTCATTCTAGCCTCAACTAACTTATACCTTACAGTGAACAATTAACTAACTTCCTGCTTTTCTATTATCCATTTAGTGTCCATTTTCAACTACCCTAAGGTTCGTCTCTATTATATTTATGTACATCCTTAACTATTTGTCTGTTCCAATTTATCTATCTATCTTCACTTGTTCCTTAACTCATTCCTTAAGTATCTACTCTAACTTACTTCTTAACTACTCCTTGGCACAACAATCATATTTCTCTTATTATCATTAGATCAAGTTTTCATCTCTATCTTTTACTTAGTTTTATTGCTACTCCTAGTGATTCACTAACAACTTCATATTACAAATTATTTTATAAAATCAATACAACACAATTCAAGCACATAGAATTTCAAGTACATCATAATTCAGACACATAATATTATAGCTATATTCATTCAACACAAGAGTGGGTTCTATGACCCAAATACTAAAAAACCTCAATTCTAGTCAAACACAATATCCTAAGGTTTATCACTATCTATTTTTACCTGCACTTAGCTACCCCTATGCTTTACTTAGAATCTACTTCCTAAGCAAAGGTAACACAATCTCCTTACCAAGGAGTCCTGACAATAGAAACAATATTACGTTCACGTCTGCGCCTTACTCGAGGGTCAGGGACAATAATGGATCTAAACAGGGACACACGTTAAAACTAATTATAACATTAAATATATATATATATATAAATATAATCAACTAAATTCATTTTTGGTCCAAATAATAAATATATATCATTATACAATAAAAATATATAACTTTTCTCCAAAACTTCTCTTTATTTGAAAATATAGGGATAATAAAATATTGGCGGATCATCGAATAGATTACATAGATGGGTAGAGGGAGTTGAGGAGATTATTTATCTAAGAAGGATTTGAGATTGAACGGTTGGATCTTGTAACACCCCAAATTTTCATTCCCTGATGTAATGAAAATGTTGATTATGAAAGGTTATTTCATAATTATTTTCCTTAATCATAATTATATATTTCATAGTTAATTTGGATTAATTATGTGTTGGTATTGGTGCCTGGATAAGGTGGAAAAGTATTTTAATAAAATATAATATGTAAAAATAATGTTTTTGCATATTAGTCCCTAAATTAGGACCTAGAAGCAATATTAGGAAGGTCTTGGAAGGAAGGGCATTAAATTAAATATTTTTGAAAAATTGGCAAAAATACTCGAGTATTCCTGGAAACACTCGAGTATTCGAGTCAGTGGAGAACTCGGGAGTGCGTTTGATGAGTCAACACTCGACGATTCCTTTCGTTGACACGAAAACACCTCCAGGACACGTTAATGATCTTCGTGTCGAGCTGCATGATCACTGGGAATGACTATTTAAGCTTTTGGTTGAAGAAAATGGACCATTTTGGTCGAATTTCTCCTTAGACACCAACTTAGGGTTTCTGAGTTCGTGCTTTGATTACTCGATCGTTGCTGAGAGTTAGGTTAAGTGTGATACACCATTGTGAAGCTCACGTTTCGAGCTTCACAAAGATATAAGATTTGTGAGTTGAGGGGCTGTGTGGAAGGAGAATCGAGGATCGAAAAGAGAAGGATTGTTGCTGCCAAACCAAGTTCCTGAGGTCCGGAGCCTACTTGGAGCTAGGATTTTGGTAAGTTTATGAGCCCTCTAAATCTCAAATTCGTTCCTACCTCTAGTTTAAGTTGCAGAGAATAATTCCTAACCTCTTTCCCTAATTTTTACAATGATCTTGCATGTCAAATCCTCTGGTTTTGGTACTCTGTTCAACTATGGCTGCATGCAAAGGATTTCTGGGGTTTAGCATTTCCCACCAATTTCTCTGCAATCTCTGTGTTGATTCACGACCTAGAGGTAAGGGTGAAGCTATTAATTCACTAGAATAAGTTTAAATCATGTGAATTTAGGTTGAGAGTCAACTAGAGACTCTATGGGCATAGTTGAAAATAGGATCAAGGCTTAGAGGCCTCTCTGGGTTCAAATGTTGGTTTGGACAAGTTTATTATGTTACATGCAAGCTGTGCCAAAGTGGTTTTCCTGCTAAATGTGCCTAAAATTGGATTTGGTATGATGAGTTGTTGGAAAAATGGATTTTATGCATAATTGATGCTATGGTGTGATTCAGTGTAATATGTTGTTAATTCTGTATTGGAACATGTTTAATATGTGTAATGTAAGCTCTGTTGATCATTGGTTTTAACTGGAATTGGCTAGAATTGGAAATGGTATGTTAAAATGCAATTTATATTGTTATCTGTCAGAAAACACTCGAGTATTGGGGTTGATACTCGAGTATTTCGACCAAACCTGAGACATGGATTTCTGGAAAACAAAGAACACTTGAGTATTTTGATAAAATCTGAGGAACACTCGAGTATCCATGAAGAACACTCGAGTATTTTGGTAAAACCTGAAAAATGAATTTCTGGAAAATGAAGAACACTCGAGTGATTCATGAATTACCCGAGTATTTTTATGAAAAGTATGATTCACTCGAGTCCAGGAAATTTCACTCGAGTCTTTTTCTCAGGGACAGGAAAGTATTTCCTTAACATACCTAAATTATTTCCAATTGAATCAACTATGCTTATGGGAAAAATATCATGTTCCAATAAAAAGAATGGGATGGTTAAGAACAACATTAAGATACACTGATGACATATTATTGGTTGCACATAATAAGATTATTGGTTAATCTTAATGGATTAATTTATGTGCATTCATACATGGAGAAAGGAGATGGATAATTAATTCGGTGGTAACTGGCTCGATGACACATTTTGGTAATGTGGGCAGCATTGGGGAATGCTGTTACGTCTTGGTGACATTGTGTGCACACTATCCGAGCAGTTTCACAATACATGTTGGTCATGTATACGAATTACTGGATTGAACGTTCAATAAACAATGGAAATGGGAAGCATGCATCATGACACATAAATAATGGGATTATTATAAATGAACCATGCTTGCTCATTTGTCTATGCATTTGACTACTTGGTACTTGTGAATGTTACTTGCTCTATTTATTCTTATTCGATTATGTGAATTATTTTGCTTACCCCTTATGCCCATTGTAGGTGATGGCTCGCTATCTAGCTTGCATCGAGTTGCGCCCACTCCCTAGTGGAGTGTGGTACTACGAGGACCATAGAGCCACTTTTGAGGGTGAGGCAGAGGTGACTCTATATCACCCTAACCCTCTGGCTCGTGTCCGTCCTTGTAGGTTTCGCATCCCTATTATCTATACTTTGCATGTACCCCCTTTTTATGCTTATCATGGACCACCCCCGACTCGACCAGCTCGTCGATTTCATTCCTTTCGTTTTAGAGCTGCTACTAGATCTCACCCTTCTGCTTCCCGAGTGATCCGTGAGGAGACTCCTGTACCTAGTCCGATGAGTCCGGTTCATGGGACTCCTTCAGCTAACCCAGTGCCCAGTGGTAGGGTACCCACTCAGTCGGACGAGATATAGGAGGATCCTGAGGAGGCTGAGAGTGAGGGCGAGCCAGTCGAGCACTCCATTGGGAGCCAGTGTGGAGTTGGGGATCCATCGGGTGATGCATAGTATATGATGAGCATTTTATTTCCCATTATTCCTTGCATTATTTTACTCCTATTATTGATACTTGTTGCCTATTTGACATTGTTTAGCTTGATTTAGTGATTTAGAGTTTATTGGACTAATATTCTGAATATTGTTTAATTTGGGATTATTTAGCCTAATTAATTCTATTTCTATTTTCAGGTCATATTTGGCACAAGGGCTTTTTGGACATTTTGGGAATGAAGATTTAATTTTGGAAGAGAAGATATATGATGAAGTGAAGATTGTAATCTATCTTTAGGATTAGTTGAGATTTAGTTATATCTTTTAAGATTTAGATTTTATCTATAAGATA
The DNA here is from genome assembly GCA_037953625.1 of Crotalaria pallida. NCBI lineage: Eukaryota > Viridiplantae > Streptophyta > Magnoliopsida > Fabales > Fabaceae > Crotalaria > Crotalaria pallida. The sequence goes on from CM075653.1 coordinate 87,526,539, forward strand.
TTTTTTTTTTAGATTTAATTTAGAGATAAGCTTTCCTTAGGATTTGGGCCCATGATTTAGGCCCGTTTTGTGATTTAAAAAGCCAAATTCGTGTAAACCCTTGAGAGAGCTTCCATTCACGTTTTTTTACATTCTCTCTCATAGAGAAGGCTTAGTTTTGCTCTCCAAGCTTGTGGAGGCTGCTAGGGTTTCTCTCTCTTCCCTTTTCTACACGTTTTTTGGTATTTTTCTTCATGGAAGGCTAAACTCTTAGGTTAAATCCCTTTGGTAATGTATCACATACTCTTGAGGTTTTATTCTTAATGCTATTTCGTTTTTATTCACTGTTTTCATGCTTATTGATATGTTATGGTTCGCTTAGTTCCATTATATAGAGATAATCCATGTGTATGAATGCTTAATTTATGCAAACTCGTAAAAACTCCATGCTTTGGCTTTTAATGCTTAATTAGAGGTTTGGGTTTTGGGGTGAGAATTGAATTTTCGCTTAGTATTTAATTCTCACGAGTTGGACAGTGAAGAGGAAAGAAATTGATCTTTTGTGACCGATGATAGAGTTGTGAACGCGAGCCAAAGGGGTTTATCCGCTTTTCCTTATCTGTTTCTTCGTTTTAATTTAATTCTGTTTTGATTTCAATTATTCAATATTCAATACAAAAAAAACCCCCCTGTTTTCTATGCATACTATGTGTTCGACCTTTTGCTTGATAAGATATTCCTTGGGAGACGACCTAGGAGTCACTTCCTAGTACTATACTTAAACTGTTTTTATTTGTATCGGGTACGGCCTCGATCAAATTTGGCGCCGTTGCCGGGGAATATCGGTTCTTGCCAAAGGTCATTAGTAGTTAGTTAGTGTCGTAGTTAGTATAGTTATTATAGTGTGTCGTGTTTGATTTAGGGTCTAGTAGTCAATTCTGATAACCGGTTGAAGTTGCACTGTTTGCTGTTTTGCTATTTTGTTGCAATTAGTGTATTTGATTGATTCTGTGGTTGCTAGTTCACATAGTTGTGGGTGGAATTTTTGCACGAAAATTTATATCCACACTACTTTTATCATATAAAAAGGTTTTGAGGCACCACGATCACTCAGATCATCACTGGTTGTGAGTTCCAGAAAAATTTTCCAAGTTTTAGCAGCACTTTCTTCAAATCGTCGCAACTTTTGACCCGTAACTCGGAATTTGACGAATTTTATATCAAATCGAAGGGAATTTTCTGAATAATCTGATTTTTCTCACTTTGTCAGAAAACTCCTTCATCTGGATCCTGAAAAAGCCGTTTTACTATTTCTTTTTTATTTTACAAGTTTTATTTTCTTAGTTTTTGGTCTCTGATTTAATTGTTTGACTTGGTTCCCTTTTGAATTTTGTCCTCAAAATTTTTGTGGTATGTTTTCATGATTTTAGGGTGCTGAAAAAAATAAAGAAAAAAATTTTAAAAAATAAAAAAATTTTGTTGCCTATTTTGGTCATGTATATTAGTGACAGTTTGCTATGCTTAATGGTGTTCTGTTCAGTACATGACTAGGGGCAACCCAAGCTACTTGCATCCATATAACCCTGAAATTGATAGAACTTATCACAGACTAGTTAGACAAAATAGGAACCAGTCCATAGGTAGTGAGTCTATTGAGTCTTTACATAGTGAGTTTGCTTCTTTTTCTTCTATTCCTATAAATTCTGTTTCTTATTCTGATTCTTCTGAAAATATGGCTCAACCTCCACCACGTGAGAGGACATTGAGGGAGCTGGCTGCACCTGATTTCACTATTGAAGATTTGTGCATCCAGTATCCCGATGACCCGTATGAGCTAAGGTCTGGACTAATCCATTTGTTGCCCAAGTTTAATGGTCTTGCAGGTGAGGATCCTCATAAACATCTCAAGCAGTTCCATATTGTCTGTGCTACTATGAAACCACATGATGTTCCAGAGGATCATGTTTGTCTTAAGGCATTCCCACACTCCCTAGAGGGGCTAGCCAAGGACTGGTTGTACGATCTGGCCCCTGGTTCTATCACAGTCTGGGATGACCTGAAGAGGGCATTTTTGGAGAAATTCTTCCCTGCATGCAGAACAACAGCAATCCGAAAGGATATATCAGGCATCAGGCAACAAAGTGGAGAAAGTCTCTATGAGTATTGGGAGAGATTCAAGAGATTGTGTGCGAGCTGCCCCCACTATCAGATCTCAGAGCAGCTGCTTATTCAATATTTCTATGAAGGTCTCAACCTCATGGAGAGAAACATGCTTGATGCTGCCAGTGGTGGTGCCCTAGGAGACATGACACCTTTAGAAGCCAGAGTCAAGATTGAGAAGATGGCTTCCAATTGTCAACAATTCCATGCAAGGGGCAACAGCGATGCAATCATAGTGAGAGGAGTGAATGATGTTGGCACAAGTTCTGCTAAGGTTGAGAAGCTTGAACAGAAGATAGATTCACTTACAACTTTGGTCACTCAATTGGCCATCAACCAGAAGAAGTTGTCTCTGCCTGCTAGATTATGTGGCATATGCACATCCGCTGAGCACCCCACAAATGCATGCCCTTCTGTGCAGCAGCAGCAACCAACAACTGGTGTTGACCAACCTGAGGCATATGCCGCCAACATCTTCAACAGTAGAAATCAGCAGCCACAAAACTTTGATCTCTCTACCAATAGATACAACCCTGGTTGGAGGAACCATCCCAACCTGAGATGGTCTGATCAGCAGCAACCTTCACAGGTTCAATTTCAGAACAATTCCAGACCACCATATGTACCTCCTCCAGTCCAGCAACAGAGACAACAACAACAGGCTAATTCTGCACCACTAGCTCCTACTACTGAGCAGCAGCCTTCATTGGAAGAGCTGATGAAACAGATGACCATGCAAAATATCCAATTCCAACAGGAAACTAGAGCATCCATTCAAAGACAAGAGGCCTCCATTCAATCTTTGACCAATCAGATGGGACAGCTGGCAACAGCAATCAACACTATGCAATCTCAGAATTCTAACAAGTTGCCATCCCAAACAGTGATCAATCCAAACCAGAATGTGAATGCCATTAGTCTAAGGTCAGGGAAGCAGATTGTCACACCCACACCAGAATCTGACCTCAACAAAGATGATCTAGTTTCAACCAACAAGAAGAGCCAAATGGTCGAGGAGAGTGAGCACACAAGTACCAGAAAATCCCATCCAGCTCAGCCTTCCACAAGCACAACACCTACTGCTGCCCAACAACCACCCCCCATTCCTCTTCCTTTCCCACCAAGGGGGGTGACTCAAAGCAAGAAAATGGAAGAGATTGACAAAGAGATACTTGACACATTCAGGAAGGTGGAAGTCAACATACCCCTTCTTGATGCAATCAAGCAGATTCCAAGGTATGCAAAGTTCTTGAAGGATCTATGCACACACAAACGGAAGCTCAAGGGCAATGAGAGGATCAGCATGGGAAGAAATGTCTCTGCTCTTATAGGTAAACCCGTCCCTCGTATTCCTGAAAAGTGTAAGGATCCTGGAACTTTCTCTGTGCCTTGTATCATAGGTAATACTAAATTTGAGAATGCTTTGCTAGATTTAGGAGCATCTATTAATGTTATGCCTATGTCTGTTTTCAAGTCTCTTTCACTTGGACCCCTTCAACCTACGGGTGTGGTTATTCATTTGGCAAATAGATCTACTGCCTACCCCGCAGGTTTGATAGAGGATGTCCTGGTTCGGGTTGAAGAGCTTATCTTTCCTGCTGATTTTTATATTCTTGATATGGAAGAGGACACCTCTCGTAGTGCTGTCCCTATCATATTAGGGAGACCATTTTTGAAAACAGCCCGAACCAAGATAGATGTGCATGCAGGTACACTTTCCATGGAATTTGATGACAGTGTGGTTCGATTCAATATTTTTGATGCTATGAAACATTTTTCTGATGACCACTCTGTTTTTCATGTTGACTTGATTGATGATCTGATTGATGAGCATGTTCTAGACTTTTTGCATGATTATGATTTGCCATCTTTCACTAGCTCATTTACTTGTTCTGCATGTTCTGATTCCGAAATGTGCACTGCATGCATTGAAATTGACCAGTTTTTAAATTCTGCTACTGCATCTGTTGATTCATATGATATAGATTCAGATCATGCTAACCCCATTTCTATTTTTCATGAGTCTAATTCACTTGTTCAGGTGCAGGCGGCAGAATCCAATTCTGCTGGTCTTTTAGTTCCATCTGTGATGCAGGCACCTTTATTGGACCTGAAGCCCCTTCCTCCTCATCTCAAATATGCTTACTTGGAGGCTGAGCAGAAACTTCCAGTGATCATCTCTACCTCCCTTTCTGTTGATCAAGAGAAGCAACTGCTGGATGTGATTAGAGCAAACAAAAAGGCAATAGGATGGACTTTGGAAGACATACCTGGTATTAGCCCCTCCATGTGCATGCATCGGATTTTATTGGAGGATGGGGCTAAACCAGTGAGACAACCCCAGAGACGGTTGAACCCCCAGATTCTTGATGTGGTGAAGAAAGAGGTCACCAAGCTGCTGCAAGCTGGCATTATCTACCCCATTTCAGACAGCACTTGGGTAAGCCCGGTTCAAGTAGTTCCCAAGAAGTCTGGGGTGACAGTTGTCAAAAATGAGAAGGATGAGCTGATTCCCACTAGAATGCAGAACAGTTGGAGAGTCTGCATTGATTATAGGAAGCTCAACCAGGCGACCCGCAAGGATCACTTTCCTCTTCCCTTCATTGATCAGATGTTGGAGCGCCTGGCAGGTAAATCTCACTATTGCTTCTTAGATGGTTTCTCTGGTTATTTCCAAATCTGTATTGCACCAGAGGACCAACATAAGACTACATTTACCTGTCCTTTTGGTACATTTGCTTATAGGAAGATGCCTTTTGGCCTATGCAATGCTCCTGGCACTTTTCAAAGATGTATGATGAGTATTTTTAATGACTTACTTGAGCATTGCATAGAGGTCTTCATGGATGATTTTAGTGTATATGGTTCCTCTTTTGATGCATGTCTTGATAGTTTGTCTAAGGTGCTTAATAGGTGCATTGAGACTAACCTTGTCTTGAATTTTGAAAAATGTCATTTTATGGTAGAACAAGGCATAGTCTTAGGGCACATTATTTCGCATAAGGGCATAGAGGTTGACCCTGCTAAGCTGCATGTAATATCACATTTGCCTTACCCCTCTTGCGTGCGAGAGGTGCGTTCTTTTCTTGGCCATGCAGGTTTCTATCACAGATTTATTCAGAACTTTAGCAAGATAGCCCTTCCACTATCCAACTTGCTTCAAAAGGATACCACATTTGAGTTTGGAGACCAATGCAAGAAGGCATTTGATGAGCTAAAGAGAGCACTCACCACCACTCCCATCATCCAACCACCTGACTGGACTCTCCCATGTGAGCTCATGACCGATGCCTCGAATTATGCTTTGGGAGCAGTTCTCTCCCAAAGGGTTGGTAAGATGTCTCATGTGATTTATTATGCATCTAGGACTTTAGATTCAGCACAAGTTAATTACACCACAACTGAAAAAGAGCTGTTAGCCATTGTCTTTGCACTTCATAAGTTTAGATCATATCTATTAGGTTCTAAGGTTGTGGTGTATACTGATCATGCTGCTCTGAAGTATCTTTTGAAAAAGACAGATTCCAAACCTAGGTTGATTAGATGGATGTTGCTCCTCCAGGAGTTTGATCTTGAGATTCAGGATCGGAGTGGTGCACATAACCTTGTCGCAGACCACTTGAGTAGAATAGAGAGAGAGGAGGATGCATTTCCTATCCGGGATGACTTCCCGGATGAGAAGCTTTTAGTTTTGCATGTTTCACATCCCCCTCCCCTTATTCCTTGGTTTGCTGATATTGTAAATTATATAGTTGCATCTGTTTTTCCACCCTTGGCATCCAAAGCTCAAAGAGACAAATTGAAGAGCGATGCCAAGTATTATGTATGGGATGACCCCTATTTGTGGCGTTTTTGCAGTGATCAGGTCATTCGCAGGTGCATTCCAGACCAGGAGATCCAATCGGTTCTCCAATTTTGCCATGCTTCACCAGTTGGAGGCCACCTTGGCACTCAAAGGACAGCACGAAAGGTGCTGGATTCTGGATTTTATTGGCCTACCATCTTCAAGGATGCAAGCAAAATCTGCAGCTCATGTGAGCAATGTCAAAGGGCAGGAGGCACCCTATCTTGGAGGAAACAGATGCCGCAACAACCTATGTTGTTCTGTGAGGTGTTTGATGTCTGGGGTATAGATTTCATGGGCCCCTTTCCTATTTCTTTTGGTTTTTATTATATCTTACTTGCTGTGGATTATGTATCCAAATGGGTGGAAGCTAAGGCCACCAGGACTAATGATGCTCAGGTTGTTGTAGATTTTGTCAGGACTAATATCCTTTGCAGGTTTGGCATACCTAGAGCCATAGTCAGTGACCAAGGCACACACTTCTGCAATAGATCCATGCAATCTTTGCTCAAGAAGTATGGGGTTGTGCACAAAGTTTCTACACCATATCACCCCCAAACCAATGGGCAAGCTGAGATTTCAAATAGAGAGATCAAGCGGATTTTGGAGAAGATGGTGAAGCCTAATAGAAAGGATTGGAGCACACGATTGGAGGATGCTCTATGGGCCCATCGGACTGCTTACAAGGCACCCATAGGGATGTCACCTTATCGGGTTGTCTTTGGTAAGGCATGCCACCTGCCTGTGGAGATAGAGCACCGTGCATATTGGGCTGTGAAGCAATGTAACTTAGCTCTTGATCAAGCGGGTGAGGAGAGGAAGCTGCAGTTGAGTGAGCTAGATGAGATCCGTTTGGAGGCCTATGAGAATTCCAAGTTCTACAAAGAGAAGACCAAGAAGCTCCATGATAGCTCAATTTGCAGAAAGGAGTTCTTGGTTGGTCAAAAAGTGTTGCTCTACAACTCTAGGCTTGGAATCATGAGTGGAAAGCTCCGCTCTAAATGGATTGGACCGTTTGTAGTCACCCAGGTGTTTCCTTATGGCACTGTGGAGATCAAGAGTGAGTCCACAGATAAGAGATTTAAAGTCAATGGCCACCGACTCAAGCCTTTCCTAACTACCCCTTCTTTGGATGATGTACCTGTGGAGGAAGCCTCATTGGTCGACCCCATTTTTGACCCACCATGATTTAGGGAGTCTTCTTTTCTCCTTCTTTACTACTTTTATTCCACTTGTCTATAGCTGTCTGATTCTGCTATTTGTTTTACATTGAGGACAATGTGTGATTTAAGTGTGGGGGGGAGAGTAGTTTAGGTTGCACATTTTTGCTTTGATTTTTTAGGTTTTGCTAAGTTTTGGGCATTTTCTTGCATGTTTTTGCTTCATTTTAGTAGAGTCTTGGTATCTTGTGTCTGAATTCATGCATTTCTGTGTGTAAAGTTGCTTTTGATAATTAAGAGGTGGTAACACTGTGATAGAATTGTCCCTTTTGTGAGGATTTGAGCCTTAATTGTGGGTGGATTGCTATATATGCCACCTAATTTTTCTTTCATGTGTGATTGCACTCTGGATTACTTGCACTCTAGAACTTGACTTGACTCTTGTTGATACTTGATATTCCCATGCACATTTTGAAATGATTTAGGCATTGATTTTTCTTGAATAAGCCATTAGCCATATGAGCCTACCTTGAATGAATTTATCCTTTGATAGCCCCTTTGAGCCTTTATATCCCTTTTCTTTGTTCTTTAGCTCATTACAAGCCTATGACTGAAAAACCATGATTGTCCTAACCTTAGGGAATGTTGGAGCTTTGGAATTGTTTTGGGAATGGGTATTAAGTAAGCGAGGGTGCTTTGTTCTTCATCTCTTGTGAGTTCTGGGTTTTGCCTCTATGGTCGGTGATGTAATTATGGCTTTATCTCATTATGCCATTTTTGTTGTTTCTTCTTTTCTTTCGTTCATGAAGTTCTGCAATGTAATGCAATTCAAAAAAAAAAAAATTAAAAAAATGAATGATGAAAAAAAAAGAGGAAGAAGAAAAAAAAAAGAAAAAAAAGAAAGAAAAAAATAGAATAAAAGGTTGATTGAGGCATAGAGGATTGGAATTAGAGGTTGTTGTTATGTTTATCATTTCATTTTGGGGTGGATTGTGCTTATTTTTTTTACTTATTCCCCATTGCTCCTTTATTTCCTTGGGTTTTAGCTACATTTCCCATATTTTTATCCTACCTTGTCCTTGGCCCCATTACAACCCTGAAAAGACCTTTTGATCTTAATGTGCATGTGTATTGATTGTTGATGTTAGAGGCTTGTCAAGCCTATGGTTGTGTTTGTTTTTCATGATGTGCCTTGAGTGTAAACACTGATTAACCTTAAACACTTGAGTGTAAACACTTTTGAGTGATCCTTGTGAGTTTCTATCACTTTGTGACTACCCTCTTGATGTCATTGGTTTTCTTTGCATATTTGAAATAATTGGATGATGTTCATGAATGCCTTGATTCTTTGGTCCTTATTCTCTTCGTGTGCTCGATTTTGCCCATTTCTTTGCATTTCCTAGAATTCATTGTGAAGTATGTAATCTCTTAGGTTTGCATTCATTAGTTTTAGTAATCTTGTTACATGATTCACTTTGGTGCATATTGATCTTCTCAGTCCTAATTCTTAGTTTTGTCCAGGAGTGCAAAAGGATAAGTGTGGGGGTATTTGATGAGCATTTTATTTCCCATTATTCCTTGCATTATTTTACTCCTATTATTGATACTTGTTGCCTATTTGACATTGTTTAGCTTGATTTAGTGATTTAGAGTTTATTGGACTAATATTCTGAATATTGTTTAATTTGGGATTATTTAGCCTAATTAATTCTATTTCTATTTTCAGGTCATATTTGGCACAAGGGCTTTTTGGACATTTTGGGAATGAAGATTTAATTTTGGAAGAGAAGATATATGATGAAGTGAAGATTGTAATCTATCTTTAGGATTAGTTGAGATTTAGTTATATCTTTTAAGATTTAGATTTTATCTATAAGATATTTTTTTTTTAGATTTAATTTAGAGATAAGCTTTCCTTAGGATTTGGGCCCATGATTTAGGCCCGTTTTGTGATTTAAAAAGCCAAATTCGTGTAAACCCTTGAGAGAGCTTCCATTCACGTTTTTTTACATTCTCTCTCATAGAGAAGGCTTAGTTTTGCTCTCCAAGCTTGTGGAGGCTGCTAGGGTTTCTCTCTCTTCCCTTTTCTACACGTTTTTTGGTATTTTTCTTCATGGAAGGCTAAACTCTTAGGTTAAATCCCTTTGGTAATGTATCACATACTCTTGAGGTTTTATTCTTAATGCTATTTCGTTTTTATTCACTGTTTTCATGCTTATTGATATGTTATGGTTTGCTTAGTTCCATTATATAGAGATAATCCATGTGTATGAATGCTTAATTTATGCAAACTCGTAAAAACTCCATGCTTTGGCTTTTAATGCTTAATTAGAGGTTTGGGTTTTGGGGTGAGAATTGAATTTTCGCTTAGTATTTAATTCTCACGAGTTGGACAGTGAAGAGGAAAGAAATTGATCTTTTGTGACCGATGATAGAGTTGTGAACGCGAGCCAAAGGGGTTTATCCGCTTTTCCTTATCTGTTTCTTCGTTTTAATTTAATTCTGTTTTGATTTCAATTATTCAATATTCAATACAAAAAAAAACCCCCTGTTTTCTATGCATACTATGTGTTCGACCTTTTGCTTGATAAGATATTCCTTGGGAGACGACCTAGGAGTCACTTCCTAATACTATACTTAAACTGTTTTTATTTGTATCGGGTACGGCCTCGATCAGTATAGATGGTTAGGATGTGGGACATGTGGAGAAGCTGCTGGAGATTCTGGAGACTTATGCTATGGAGGAGGATCATTGGACCGCTGCTAGGATTTCATATTTTGCTCTATACATATATTGTATATATTTTTGAGAGATCTCAGTGAGGTGGTCTTTTCTTTTAGTCTTATATCATGGACTTGTATCTTATAAACTTCTGCTACCTCGACTTTGACCTTAATGTCTTTTGGTACTTTTATATTATGTTATATTACGGATATATATCTATCTTTATATGACTTGGTATGTGGAGTATCAAATCAAAGTCACTATTTTAATTTAATTCCGCTTACTCTGTTAACTATGCCATTTTACTATAACTGGAAAGATTGTTGCTGAGTTGGGAAGTTTTAATAATCATAAATGAAAACCCAACTTATGTTATCACGAGCTACTTTAATCTCTGTATGGAAACAAGTATTTTAGAAAAAGATTTTCATTACTTCTCCAATGAATGCAAGTCCATATTATTATATAAATACATATAGAGACTATATTTTGTAAACTAGAAGAGAGAGTGTTACATCTGTCGCCATATCTTCTTCTCTCTCATCTTCTATTTCTGTTTCTCTGTTTCTCTCTCTCTCTCTTTCTTTTGTTTTTTGCTTTCCTTCTCTCTCTTGGTTGTTTCTCTCTTTTCTTGTAGGTCAATGTGTGTATGTATTTTGGATTATAATTAAAAGTTTGATAATTCCGAAAATAAAATACATTTTAGTAGAATAATATTGTATTTTTAGTTACTCAAAACTAATTAACAAATAATAAAGTTACCGGTCCCTACATATAGCTACTGCATAAGAAAAAGTATCGAAATTCAAAAGTAAATATAGTTTCTCAATCCTAATATTAAACTTGATAAAATATACTATTTATAATTTTGAAATAGCATATCATTATATATAACTTATACTAGTAATATAGTAAAACCAGTCTGGGAGCTAAATATAAAACAGTCTCAAAACGTCATGAAAATTTACAAGAATGTTAAAAATATTAAATTATAAATATCTTTCTAAAGAAACTATTTATGAAAATGCCTATAAGCCTTATCAGTTGACCTCTCTATCAAAATATTAATTAAACTAAATAAAAGTACTCTTTTATTTTTGAAAGACGTATGATAACAAATTTATACTTATTTTGATTAGAAAACATATTTCAATTATAATGATGAAATCAAAATTTTATTATGACACTCAAATCTCGAAAATATCATAATATTAAATCATTTAATTATTCCACTAAAGGTATTAGAAATAGCGGGATGTTACAAAAGTGTAACATCTAAAAAAACATGAGGGATTAAAGTGATACTTCACTCTTTTTTAATTCTTAGAATCTTAACAAATACTCTCTCTGGTTTTTATTATAGGTCATTTTCTAGAAGATGTTCTTGATTATAATTATAAGTCATTTTACATTTTTTTATAGGGGTGTAAGTAGGTTAGAATCGACCCGCGAACGTGATAAACCAAACCCAACTCAACCCAACCTATATTTGAGGGGTTGGGTTGATTTAACGGGTTGAATCAGTTTTTTTATTTTGTAACCCAATCAAATATGGGTTAGGTCATGAGTTTATTATCTTAAAAATGATTAACCCAACCCAACCCACTGATATAAATATATTTTATTTATTTATTTCTAATATATTTTATGCTTAATTTTTCATAATTTAATGTAAAATTTTGTAATTGTCTAGTTTATGGATAATAATATGGTTCATAATTATGTAATTTAATTGATTTGGATAATATTTAATTACTTATTTTATTGTTTTTGTTCTATTTTTAATTTTATTTTTATATGTACTTATATTTTTTTATTTTATAAAATCAAATTACATAAACGCAATCACCTAACCCAACCCAACCCGAATTTTTATGGGTTGGGTTGGGTCGGTTTTAATACTCAAATTGACAACAACCCACCCAACCCAACCCAATTTATTTTGGTTGGGTTGAGTGCTAAATCTCATCAAAATCCAACCCAACCCGACCTGTTACACCCCTAATTTTTATATATTATTTATTACATTTTATTTTTCTTGCCTTTGTTAAATGTTTTCACTATCTATCTATTTTTTTTTATTTTTCATTAATAAGTGAACTTTTAAGAAGAATTGAGAGGGTAAAATTGCAATATTATAATATTTTCTCTTAAAATTTGAAAACCTAACTACTTTCATTAATATGTGTAATTTGATTAAATATACCCATTATAACGACAAAAACAATATCTTACCAATGGCCGATATATTATCAGCTTTGTCATTGATCGCTACACCCCCTATTGCTGTCACTTGGTCACCATTGATACATGTTGGCAACATGTGGCACAAAGATTATTATTTGCTTAGAAATTAATATCAAATCAAAAAACTACCAAAAAAATTCAAAATAAAATCCATGGAGCTAGCAATGAAATAAGGAAACTACATGACTCACTAATACTCCATTCATCCTTTATTATAAGGCACAATTTTGATAAATTTTTGTTCTTTTTTATAATTTGTTTTAGAATATCTAAGTATTATTAAAGAGTTTATTGCGAATACATTCCTCGTAATTTTATAAGGGTGATAGGGTAATAATTATTATTGAGAGAAAAATAAATAAAGTGTTAAAGTTTTAAATAAGGGTAACTTTGGAATGACCATGACAAAATATTTTTTGATAAATTTGAGAGTAATAATTGTTTTTCTTAATCTGCATGAATTAGATAAAAGTGACTTATAATAAGGAACATAGTAACAAATAAGATGTTGATAATTCTTGAGACAACTCAGTTGATAAAATTATGAGGCATATAAGTTTGAGCATTGAGTATAAAAATAAATAAAATAATTGAAAATTTCATGTATAAAAATTTCTGAACCTAAATTTTTTTTTCGTATCTTCGTTTCCATAATATATAAAATATGAATGAAAATTTAATATTTTGAAAAATTAAAAGAATACTACTATTTTATATTTTTTTCTTTAAGCAATCAAGACGAAACAATATGATTATTAATGCTTATTAACTTGGGCCACGTTAACAAAATCTTATCAGTATAGTTCAATCTTAGTTTTCCATTACTTTTAGTTTAAGGTTTAATTGTACAATAACAAAAAGAGTTAAGAGTCTATTAGATTTTCAAAGATGCTAGCATCAATTTAGCCTTCAAATTTTTTTTTAATTAATTATGTCCCCAAATATCAAAATGATATTGCGTCCATCAATCCGCTACTCTCTTTATTAAGTTTCCTAGCGGATTATCTCTCCCAACTAATCTACATACATTCGGAAGCACCAAATCATCCCTCTCAAACCTTTTTAATTGAATATATATATATATATATATAGCAATTTAGATTCAAAGATTAAAAAAATAAAATGATAAAAATTCCCTCAACCCTCCATCACCTCAAACTTGAAGACGCCACCCTCACTCTTGCTCAACCACAGCGATGACCCCAACCACAGCGATGCCATCAGTTCATCCACCACCTTATCCCTCATACTCTCACCTCTCATGCTTCACCTCTCCTCACTACCACCCTTCACTTCACCACCACCGTTCCCTGCTAGCTCCACCTTCGTGGTCTCTCCACTTCGATTACCATCAATCTCAACTGATTGCAAACCAGTGGATTTTGTAAGCACTTAATCAAACAATATAAATTTTCTCGATGTAGCCAAAACGAAATAAGAATAGGTAACACATAACATAAACAATTTCCCGAATGCAAATTAAAGGGGAGGCTCCGGTACACCGGTGCATGCCTTTCTTTTGGGATTTTTTTATTTATTTTTTTAAAATTTAATCAATTAAAAAATATTCTATGCATTTTGTTTTTTACCGATATGAAGTGATTTTTTGTAATTTGGATTTTTTTTTACTCTGTGTTCTTAAAAAACTGTACTGAGTAAAACTGTATTCAAAATTTACATATTCTAATAAATCTGTATACGAACTTGTGTTAAAAACTATTCTGAATAAATCTGTATTAAAAAAATTTAAAAAAAAAAAATTCACATGCACCGGTGCGTGCCGGAGCCTCCCCAAATTAAAGCTTCAAATTAGATCCAAACTTTTTTTTTGTTGTCTTACACAGAAGGTGGCAGTGGCCTTTGATGCTTCCAACCACGCCAACAACAAGGTCTAAGGGCACTATGATGGATTTTTATATCTGTCACTTTAAAGATGAAGAGAACAAAGGCAGAGTCGACAGCTCTATGATAATTGTGAGTGCAATTTGCATTCAAACATAACAACCCTATTTGGTCCAAGTCAGAGCCATCTCCTCCGGCCTCATTCATGGTGGCCACGACATGAATAGTGGAAATGAAGACAAGATTCAGGTGGTGAGAACAAGGACTTTGAAAATGCAATGGAAGATGCAGGCATGGTAGAGGTTGTTGCTCCATCCCAGCGATAATGTCGAGGTATGGGTCATGGCTTCGATGACAACTCGGTGAAGGTAGGGAGGTGATGGAGGGTTGAGGGAGTTTTTATTTTCTACCTTTTTTAATCTTAAAATATAAATCATTAAATATATCCGACGGTTAAAAAGGTTTTGGAGGAATGATATGTTGCTTCTCGGTGTAGAGTAGTTGGGAGAGATAGATAATTAGGAAGCGCATGTGGTGGAACTTAATAGAGAGACTAGCGTGATGTCATTTAGATCTTTAGGAGGCTTAATTGATTCCAAAAATCGTTCGAGAACTAAGTTGATGTCAGATGTATCTTTGGTTTGGGGAACCTATTAGATTATTGGGTCTGCTGCTACTTAAGAAAGTGGTTAGGGTTCAATCCATAACTTTTGCGAATGTAGGAGGCCGTGTTGGAAGCCTACCCCATGAAAATGGCCCAACAATGCAGAAAGGATTAATCACCCAATTATGCTGATGGATACCTTAAAAAAAAGGATGATATTCCATCATGATCATCATAATGGCCTCGTGGAAGGTATAAGGAGGGCAGGGGTAAAAAGGTGAGACCCAAACCCATTTCCGTCGAGTTCGGAAAAACTCGCGAGTATCTCGTCCCATTTTTTATTAAATTTTTAAAATTATCTTTTACTATTTAAAAAAAAAACAAAATATATCATGCACATTTTAGCTCAAATAACATATTCTCTTTGTCCTTATATATAAGATCCTCTTGGTAAATTTCACGTTCATTAAGAAAGTTGGTTAATTTTGTTAATTGTATTGGAATTGTGACTATTTAATATGTATTTTCAAATTTACCCTTATTAATAGTATTGGGAAACTAAAAAGTGTTAAGTAAATAGGGGTGTTTGAGGAAAAAAGTAATTAATTGCTATTGAAAATTGGTATAAGATCTTGTAAATAAGGACAAAATAAAAGTCTAAAAATAGTCTTATATATAGGGATGAAGATAGTATACAAATAAACACATTTTTTTTAAAAAAAATATTAGAAAATTTAGAAATTAATCATAACTTTAGCAAAATATATATGTTAGTTTAGCTTGTTTGTTTAACTATATTTGTAATAAAAATTATTTAATCCATACATTCTACCTAATTTGGGAGGGTGGTACTTACAATCTCATAGCGATTCAGCCTCATTTTTTTAAATGTAGATTTGTGTTTGGGTTTTTACAAACCCAATCAAAACAAATTTTCCTTGTCAAAATTAGGTCAAGATCATATAAATATATGCAGCTGTGAGATTAATTGTCATGCTTATATACCATTATTATATACCATTAGTAGAAAATTTTTATATGCCATCATACAATCATATATTGGCACACCATTGAAAATATTTGATTCTAACGTACTCCTTTCGTCTCACAAAGATGATAACAAATGACAATTTTTTGTTTCAAACTAAAGTTAAAATTGTAGAATCAAGTCTCCAATGAGGTGGATTTATTTTGATGATGACAATATAATTAGATCATGAAAATAAAGGAAGAATTCAAGCTCACCAAGTCAAGAAGATCAAGTGCATCAAATTAGCTAGTCATTCTCTCTTTTAATTTTTAATTGTAATTTTATTTCTTTAATTGAGAGTGGGTAGCTTAGGAAGTAATCTCATCCTAGGATAAATAATTTTAATGCATGAAAAAGGTTGGGATCACATAAAATTATTCCTTGAGAAGAGAATTGAAATTAATCTTTGAAAAACTTAATTTTTATCATCTCTGGGCAAAAGACTCGAGTAGTCTGAAAATTACTCGAGTAGCAAATCACTCGAGTAATCTGAAAATCACTCGAGTATCAAAAGACTCGAGTAGTTTCCAAAAGACTCGAGTATTTCAGTCTCAAATCAGAGATTTGACCGTTAGTTCAGTACATGGGCATTTCTATTGAAAGATGGGCATAAGACTCGAGTAGTGTAAAAAATACTCGAGTATTTTGGTTCTGACAGCAAATTTTTAACCGTTGGAAGAGGGCAAAAATGGTATGAAAAAGTTTGTCTTACTCTCTCATTCCCTCTTCCATATATCAGAATTGAATGCCTTTGAACTAACCAACAAGAACATAAAAGAATATTGTGCTAAACATTCTCTTTGCTCATTCTCTCTCTCAAGTGATAAATTCTCTAACTCAATCTATTCATTCATCATTATTATTTTGTCCAAAGATTTAGAGATTGTGCTTTATTGTTGTGGAAATCATTTGTTGGATTTCTCCACATACACATACACTTCTTGTTCCAAAAATCTTGGTGAGGTATCCAAGTACTTGGTGAGGTATCCAAGTTCTCAAGTCTTGAGAGGTTCTCAAGCAAAGTCTAAGAGGTTCTTAGCTTGGTGGAGCTCTTGAAGGTTTCAAGGAGCTTGAAGAAGAAGGAGTCTTCATCACGAAACTTCAAATTGGGGTAGAAATTCAAGAGTTTGGTACACTCTTGGAAGGGTTAGGTTGAGTGAGGAATCTCAATACCCTTTGTAATATTTCTAACAATTTGATTTTAGTAGACACTCCTAAGGTTCTTAGGGAGACTGGACTAGCTCTCTAAATAGAGAGTGAACCAGTATAAAATTGGTGGTGTTGTTCTTTTTATAGTTTTCTTTGCTTTCAAGTAAAAACCAAACCTAAGTTTCTCTACAGGGGCTTTTTAATTAGAGTAGTAATTCCGCTGCAATTAGGTTGTTTTCAAGTTGTTATAGCTTTATTTAATTGCTTTCTACTCTTCTATTAATCTGCCCTGGACTGGTTTAATTCGTATTGATTAAAGTGCAAATTATTCAGAAACTGTTTTATGTTAACTGCACGATTTACTCGAGTATTCTTCAGAAGACTCGAGTGTTCTTGTGATTTTACTCGAGTAGTCTGAAAAAGACTCGAGTGTTCTTGCTCTGTTTCAGAAAAATTTGCACGTGATCAATTATACTTAATTGCATTCGAAAAATTAGTCATTGTTGCATTCAGATTACTATTCACCCCCCTCTAGTAATTGCTAAGCCCGCTTGTTGGTTTCCAACAAGTGGTATCAGAGCTCGGTCGAAAGATCGAGCGTAAAAGCTTTTTCGAAAAAGATCCTTTTGGAAACAATGGGCTCTAGCAATCAACAAGAAGGGTCTATGTCTCTTAACCGACCTCCATTCTTCAATGGTGAAGATTATACTTATTGGAAGGTTAGGATGAGAGTCTTTGTAGAAGCAATAGACACCGATATTTGGGATGCAATTGAAAAAGGTCCTTATATTCCTAGAAGAGTGGTTAATGGTGAAGCCATTGTTATTCCTAGGACAAGTTGGAATGAAGATGATAAAAAGAAAGTTTCATATGACTTAAAAGCTAAAAATATCATCTTCTCCGCCTTGTCCAAAAATGAATTTCATAGGATTTCACAATGCCAATCGGCTAAAGAAATGTGGGATACCTTGCAAATTACTCATGAGGGAACTAGTGAAGTTAGAGACTCAAGATTAAATGCTTTAACTCATGAATATGAGCTCTTTCATATGTTCCCTAATGAGTCTATCAATGATATGCAAACAAGGTTCACACATATCGTTAACCAATTGATTGGCCTAGGAAAAGAATTTAGAAATGGTGAAACTACTAAGAAAGTCTTGAGATGTCTTGATAGGAGATGGCAACCAAAGGTGACCGCCATCAAGGAAGCTAAGGATATAAAATCTATGGACTTGACCACCTTGTTTGGGAAGCTCCAAGAACATGAGATGGAACTATCAAGACTTCACCTAAATGAAGATTCGGACAAGAAAAAGAAGAGCATCTCTCTAAAAGCCTCAACCAAAATGTCAAAAGAGGATGAAGATGAATCTTCAAGTGAAAGCTCCGATCATGCTCTAAATGAGGAAGAGATTGGTTTATTTGCCAAGAGGTTCAACAAATTCCTCAAAGGCAAAAAGGGTAGTTCATCATTCTCTAAGGACAAGAGACCTCAAGACAAAAGATCCAAGGATAACAAGAAAAGAAACAAGAGCTCAAGTGAGAGTGTGAAATGTCATGAGTGTGGTGGGATAGGACACATAAAAATGGAATGTCCCACCCACTTGGGAAAGAATGAGAAGAAGACCCATGATGGCAAGGGGAAGAGAGCTTACATTGTTTGGGATGAACCGGAAAAGGATTCCAAGTCAACCTCAAGTAGTTCAGATGATGAGGAAGCCAATCTATGTCTAATGGCCAAGAATGACAATGAAGCCTCCTCAAGTAGTGAAAGAAATGACAATGAGAGTGAGGATGAGGTATCATCTAATTATTCTTACACCTCTTCTCATACTATTTCTTATGATGATTTGCGAAATGAGTATAATGAAATGTTAACTCAATTTGAAAGACTTGCTAAAGTTAACAAAGAAAAAGGAAAGAAGCTTTTGGAGTATCAAAAGGAAATCAATGAATTAGAAAAATCTATTAATGATTTGAAACTCCAAAATGCATCCTTGGAACTTGCTAACTCTAGTCATGTTTGTGAGAATGCAAATCAATCATATACCATCACTCATTGTGAAAAGTGTTGTGTGCTTGAAAAGGAAGTTAATGATTTGAAAATCAAACTCAACACTTTTAACAAAAGTGATAGAAACCTAGATCGGTTAATTGGTTCTCTTAGACACAATTCAAACAAAACCGGTTTAGGATATGTCCACAAGAAAAAGAAAAATAAAGTGGTTGGTTCATTCTCAAAAATTGATTTTACAAAGAAACCAACTTGCTTTTATTGTGGAAAATTTGGACATACAAACAGTAAGTGCCATATCAAAACTTTTGGAATTCAAAATGGTACTTATGTTTGGATTAAGAAGGGAGAATCATCCATGACTAACAAAAAGGGACCCAACATAATTTGGGTACCCAAAATGAGCAAGTGATTGTGTCTTGTAGGTGTGCCTAAGAACCGGAAAGCAACTTTGGATACTTGATAGTGGATGTTCTAGGCACATGACGGGAGATAAGCGACACTTCATTGAGCTTACTCCTAAAGAAAAAGGATATGTCACATATGGAGACAACAACAAAGACAAAATACTTGGTATAGGTAAAATTGGTAATTCTTCCAACTTGGTTATTGATAATGTACTTTATGTTCAAGGATTAGAACATAATCTTTTGAGCATTAGTCAATTATGTGATATTGGTAACCATGTATTATTTACCTCTACTCATTGTCTCATAAAAAGTGACAAAGATGAATCTATCAAATTTGTTGGAAAAAGGTCTAATAACACTTACATGGTTGAATTGAATAATATCACTTCTTTAGTTTCAAAATGTTTAATTAGCAAAGAAAGTGATACTTGGTTATGGCATCGTAGGTCCGCTCACATTAATGTAAATCAACTTAAGAAACTTCAATCCAAAGACTTAGTAGTTGGTTTACCAAAGCTCAATTTTCAAATGAAAGGTGATTGCACTCCTTGCAAGAAGTGCAAACAAACTAAAAGTCATTTTGGTTCCAAAAATGATGTGTCCACAACAAGACCATTGGAAATGCTTCATATGGACTTGTTTGGACCTTCTCAAGTAAAAAGCTTTGGTGGCAACTACTATGCCTTGGTGATTGTTGATGATTTTTCAAGATTTACATGGACATTATTTTTAAGTGCTAAGAGTGAGGCCTACAAGTCTTTTAAACGCCATATTAAGCTTGCACAAAACCAAGTAAACCAAAAAGTGATTATAATTCGAACCGACCATGGAGGTGAATTTGAAAACTATAAATTTGATAGATTTTGTGATAAGCATGGAATTGAGCACCAATATTCGGCACCTAGAACTCCGGAACAAAATGGAGTTGTTGAGAGGAAAAATAGGGTGCTAGAGGAACTTGCTAGAACCATGTTAAATGATTCTCAAGTACCTCAATATTTTTGGGCCGATGCCGTTAATACGGCTTGTTATGTAATGAATAGAATTTTAATTAGGCCTATGATAAAGAAAACCCCCTATGAGCTTTACAAAGGTAGAAAACCCAATATATCCCATTTCCATGTTTTTGGATGCAATGTCTACATTTTAAACAATGGAAAAGAACAACTTGGAAAATTTGATTCTAAATCGGATGAGGGAATATTTTTGGGTTACTCTTCTTATAGTAAAGCTTTTAGAGTTTATAATAAACGAACTATGACTATTGAAGAATCTATACATGTTGTTTTTAATGAGTCTTCGAAAGAAGATAGTGTTTTATGTGATGGTAGTGATGATGGACATGAGATTTCAAATGTTGACAAAGAGATGGAAAAATCAAAGGATGAAGGAGAAGTCAAAGATGAACTTGATCCGGCTTGGAAAATGGTGAAAGCTCACCCTATTGACAATGTCATAGGAGACCATTCAAAGGGAGTATTAACTCGTAGGTCAATTCAAAATATTTGTCATTTTGTTTCCTTTGTTTCTCAAATCGAACCAAATTCAATTAAGGAAGCAATTATGGATGAACATTGGGTTATGGCCATGCAAGAAGAACTAAATCAATTTATTAGAAATGATGTTTGGGAATTAGTGCCTATACCCGATGATCATACCATAATTGGTTTAAAATGGATTTATAGAAATAAACTTGATGAATCCGGTTTGATTATAAGAAAGAAAGCGAGACTTGTTGCCCAAGGGTACAACCAAGAGGAAGGTGTTGATTATGATGAGACCTTTGCTCCGGTTGCACGCCTTGAGGCAATCCGAATCTTGCTTGCCTTTGCATCAATTATGAATTTTACTCTTTATCAAATGGATGTCAAGAGTGCTTTCTTGAATGGTTTCATAAATGAAGAAGTGTATGTTAAGCAACCACCTGGTTTTGAAAGTCATGAGTTTCCAAACCATGTTTACAAATTGAAAAAGGAACTTTATGGATTAAAACAAGCTCCTAGAGCTTGGTATGATCGATTAAGTACCTTCTTATTAGAAAATGGATTTCAAAGGGGAAAGATTGATAATACCCTATTCATCTATAAAACCAAAGAGGACATTTTGTTAGTGCAAATATATGTAGATGATATTATCTTTGGTGCCACTAACGGGTCCTTGTGTAGAAAGTTCTCTAATTTGATGAAAAAGGAATTTGAAATGTCCATGATGGGGGAGCTCAAGTTCTTCCTAGGACTTCAAATCAAGCAAGTCAAGGAGGGGATTTTTGTGCATCAAGGAAAATATTGCAAGGAGCTCCTTGGAAAATTCGGAATGGACAAATGCAAAGAAGCATACACTCCCATGAGCACATCATGCTACCTAGACAAGGATGACAAAGGTAAACCGGTTGATGTTAGTAAATATAGGGGCATGATAGGTAGTCTTCTATATCTTACCGCATGTAGACCGGATATTATGTTTAGTGTATGCATGTGTGCCCGTTTTCAAGCTAATCCTAAAGAATCACACCTATCCGCAGTTAAACATATTTTTAAATATCTTAAAGGAACAATTAACACCGGATTATCGTATCCTAGTGATGCTAGTCTTAGTTTAGTTGGTTATTCGGATTCCGACTTTGCGGGATGCAAGCTTGATCGCAAAAGCACTAGTGGTACTTGCCATTTATTGGGAAGCTCATTAGTGTCATGGTTTTCTAAAAAGCAAGCTTGTGTTGCTCTTTCCACTGCCGAAGCGGAATACATCGTTGCCGGTAGTTGTTGTGCTCAACTCTTGTGGATGAAACAACAATTATCGGATTTTGGTTTAAAATTAGAAAGTGTTCCAATAAAATGCGATAACACGAGTGCCATCAATCTAACTAAGAATCCGGTGTATCATTCAAGGACTAAACACATTGAAATTAGACATCATTTTCTTAGAGATCATGTGCAAAAAGGTGATTGTACCATAGAATTTGTTAGCACATCAAATCAATTAGCGGACATTTTTACAAAACCATTGCCAAGAGATACCTTCTATCACATAAGAAGGGAACTTGGAATTTTAGATGAGTCAAGCATTAGCTAATTGATTTGTGCTTTTATTAAGAAATCACCAAATATGTCTAATTAAATGTGCATTGATGCTTGATGAATAATTGGACCTTGAGATATTGTGAAAAATATGATTTTGATTGTGAGTGACTTTGATTCCAAGTTTGTGTTGATGTTCAATATGTTAGATTTGTGAAAATGTGTTAAAAATGCATTTAGAACTATCTGTCTGATAAAAACACTCGAGTATTTTTCATGTTACTCGAGTATTTTAATTCCAAATTAAATCGTTTTAAAATAGAAAACGTTTTTGGGCTTGTCTGATTGTTTCACTCGAGTATTTTCAATTTCACTCGAGTAAATTTCATTTTACTCTAGTCTTTTAAGCTTCACTCGAGTGATTCAGATTTCTCAAAATTGATGGTTTCAGATGCCCCAAAAACACTCGAGTAAATTTCAGTATACTCGAGTGAATCTCAGACCTGAGACCTTTATCTTTCAGGCTAGGCGTATTACTCGAGTACTTTCACCAAGACTCGAGTCTTAAGCCTTAGAACACTCGAGTGTTTTCAAAAACACTCGAGTAATGCGATCAGTTCATAAGCATCAGCAGCGTTTCTGAACTTCATTTTTCACGAACCCCTCTCTCTCTTACTCGAGTTCTCTCAACTCCTTTCATCAAAAATTCGATTTCAACTCAAATCTTTCACTCATTTCAACTCCAAATCATCTTTTCATCATCTTTCATCACTTATTTCACTTCAAATCTTCATTTTTCACCTTCAATTTCAAAAATCCCTTTCAAAACCCTAACTCCCAATTCTCCAAATTCTTCGTTTTTTCTTCCAAATTGTTGCAATATGTCTACTTCTCGCGGTCCCAAGCGTCCAAGGAAGCAAATGAGGGAGCCCACTCCTTCACCTTCATCATCTTCAGAGGAGGAAGAGGATTTCTTCTCTGCTGCTGAATGTGCAAGGAGGGAGGCCCTGTTTGTGACTCATGCATATGGTGTACAAAGCTGGACAACTGAGGAATTTCTTGAGGGTAATGGTTTTTATTTTGTTCAAAAGCTTAGAGACCAACATCTTATGCAGTTTATATCTTTCCATGGTCACATCTATCTTAGGCTAGTGCACCAGTTTTATGCCAATATTAAGGAGATAGATAGGACTAGGTATGAAACTAGTGTAGAGGGCACCCATTTTCAGATTTGCCCTAGGGATTTAGAGACCGTTTTCGGTATAACACGAACGGGGATGAACAATTACAAGGCTAATACTGATGATATTTTTAGAGACTTGCTTTGCCCCGATCGTGTATATAACGGAAACGAAAAGAAAGCTTTGCACATGACCGCCTCAAACCGACTCCTCCATCATATAGTATCTCACCAACTTGTGCCCCAAACCTCTCCCAATTACTCAAAGCCCACCCAATTAGAGCTTCGAATTATGGATGCTATTCTTAATGACAATCTGCTGAATTGCGCTGCTATTATTCTTTCTCGGATGGTGAAGGTAGGGAGCTCCAAAGCCTCCCAAAATTTGCCTTTCCTGATGCATGTTTGTAAACTCCTCCAGCACTTCAATGTGCCTATTCCTGATGATGAGGAGTCCTTTACTCCTTCGGAGGAGTTGCATGCGATTCATGATGGGCTACTCCGCCAGATGAAGATGAGGAAGCATGGTGGGAGGTATTATTGGCAGGATGAGGTGGCAGCCATGGCGGCTCAGGCGGCAGCTGAGCATGCTGCAGCTCAGCAAGGTGTGGATGCTGAGCAATTGGCTCAGGAGCAGGCTGAGTTTGACCAGGCTGCTGGTGGTGGTGCAGATGAGGATGACCCTGCTGATCATATCGATTTTAGCAGTCCTTCATTCCAGGGTTATATGACTCATTTTGATGCTCGATTGGATGGTTTTGAGCATCGACTGGCTGAGCAGCAGGACAGTATTAGCAGACTTGAGTCACAGATGGGTGTTCAGTCAGCCATGATCTACTCCAGGTTGGACCAGCATTCAGCTCAGATGAATGCTCGGTTTGATGATATGATGACTGCGTTTGGCTGATTCTTTCCTCCGCATGACCCTCCTGCGCCGGACATGTTTTGAGCTTGTGGACATTGCACTCTCTGTCTTCTGATCTTTCATGTTTTTATGTTATGTCGTTTATGGATTTTCAGTTTTTCATTTTATCTTGGGAGTTAGTTTGCTTTCTGGAACCCCTGCGTGGGTATTTCTCAGCTTTTATGATGTTGACCTTTTCATTGCAAACTTGGATTTAGTCTTTATGATGTTTTATGCTATGATGACTTTTGATTTATTTTATGCTCTGATTTTCATTGGTTTTCACATGTTTTATGTTCTCCGATAGTCATGATTATGTATATTGCTTATATTTAGGGGGAGTTTTCGTTATTGGTATCCTTCTTATCTCCTTCGTTTCCAAATGATATCTTTTTGATTATGACAAAAAGGGGGAGAAAAGAGGCATGAGAAGAGCAAGCACAATTTTTTTACTCTGATATTATATATGCTCTCGCTCTGATACCAAGTATATAGTATGCACTTGACTATGATTATTATGATATTATGTTGTGCTTGGAATTCTCTGGATTGACAGGTTTTATAGGTTCCTATATTGAGGGGGAGCTCTCAAAAGTGATGGAACGGTTTAATTATTTTGTCATCATCAAAAAGGGGGAGATTGTAGAATCAAGTCTCCAATGAGGTGGATTTATTTTGATGATGACAATATAATTAGATCATGAATTTAAAGGAAGAATTCAAGCTCACCATGTCAAGAAGATCAAGTGCATCAAATTAGCTAGTCATTCTCTCTTTTAATTTTTAATTGTAATTTTATTTCTTTAATTGAGAGTGGGTAGCTTAGGAAGTAATCTCATCCTAGGATAAATAATTTTAATGCATGAAAAAGGTTGGGATCACATAAAATTATTCCTTGAGAAGAGAATTGAAATTAATCTTTGAAAAACTTAATTTTTATCATCTCTGGGCAAAAGACTCGAGTAGTCTGAAAATTACTCGAGTAGCAAATCACTCGAGTAATCTGAAAATCACTCGAGTATCAAAAGACTCGAGTAGTTTCCAAAAGACTCGAGTATTTCAGCCTCAAATCAGAGATTTGACCGTTAGTTCAGTACATGGGCATTTCTATTGAAAGATGGGCAAAAGACTCGAGTAGTGTCAAAAATACTCGAGTATTTTGGTTCTGACAGCAAATTTTTAACCGTTGGAAGAGGGCAAAAATGGTATGAAAAAGTTTGTCTTACTCTCTCATTCCCTCTTCCATATATCAGAATTGAATGCCTTTGAACTAACCAACAAGAACATAAAAGAATATTGTGCTAAACATTCTCTTTGCTCATTCTCTCTCTCAAGTGATAAATTCTCTAACTCAATCTATTCATTCATCATTATTATTTTGTCCAAAGAGTTAGAGATTGTGCTTTATTGTTGTGGAAATCATTTGTTGGATTTCTCCACATACACATACACTTCTTGTTCCAAAAATCTTGGTGAGGTATCCAAGTACTTGGTGAGGTATCCAAGTTCTCAAGTCTTGAGAGGTTCTCAAGCAAAGTCTAAGAGGTTCTTAGCTTGGTGGAGCTCTTGAAGGTTTCAAGGAGCTTGAAGAAGAAGGAGTCTTCATCACGAAACTTCAAATTGGGGTAGAAATTCAAGAGTTTGGTACACTCTTGGAAGGGTTAGGTTGAGTGAGGAATCTCAATACCCTTTGTAATATTTCTAACAATTTGATTTTAGTAGACACTCCTAAGGTTCTTAGGGGGACTGGACTAGCTCTCTAAATAGAGAGTGAACCACTATAAAATTGGTGATGTTGTTCTTTTTATAGTTTTCTTTGCTTTCAAGTAAAAACCAAACCTAAGTTTCTCTAAAGGGGCTTTTTAATTAGAGTAGTAATTCCGCTGCAATTAGGTTGTTTTCAAGTTGTTATAGCTTTATTTAATTGCTTTCTACTCTTCTATTAATCTGCCCTGGACTGGTTTAATTCGTATTGATTAAAGTGCAAATTATTCAGAAACTGTTTTCTGCTAACTGCACGATTTACTCGAGTATTCTTCAGAAGACTCGAGTGTTCTTATGATTTTACTCGAGTAGTCTGAAAAAGACTCGAGTGTTGTTGCTCTGTTTCAGAAAAATTTGCACGTGATCAATTATACTTAATTGCATTCGAAAAATTAGTCACTGTTGCATTCAGATTACTATTCACCCCCCTCTAGTAATTGCTAAGCCCGCTTGTTGGTTTCCGACAAAAATAATTAATGAAAATGCTTAGAAATTACAAACTTTGAATGTGATTGATTGATTAATGCAAAATGTACTAAATTACTTGTTTGATAATTGATTGATATGTTAGATCAATCATTACATACCCTTAATTTATTTATTTTTTACTTTTATATTATTATTTTTACCATCCTTACAGGAAGCATGAAATAACCTATATATGTTCATCATCCTCATCCACACCCACACGCATCCCTCCATTCCGCATCGTAGTCCAGCGGTTTTACCACCACCATCGCACCCACTAAGATAATTAGATGTGTCGGCACCACCACAACGAAATGAGATAAAAGACAATTAGATATCTCTTATATTCATTTATTGTTATTTAATTTTTTATATTTTGATGATGTATACATTCATCTCATTGTTATTCAATTATACCAAGGAGCTGTTGGTGAAGTGGTGTCAGAGGCTGCACTTGGTAGGGCGAACCACGGTTTGATCCCTCGCAAAAAAGTTGCGAGAGGAATAAAACCTTAACCTTAGACCCCTCCTCGAACTGGATTAGTCGGCCCAGTAGGCCGAATACCAGGGGACAAACAAAAAAAATTGTTATTCAATTAGAATAATTATAATAATATATTATGTTTGTCACAAAAAATCTGTGTACATGCCTAAAAATTTGAAAATCAGATTATCCACAAAAACCACCTCAAAAATCAGAGGCTAATTATGCCATTATTCTATGTGTAGATTACATGTGTGTGTCTGACATTAGCATAATGAATAAAAGGGAAAAAAGGCAGTAAGGCACCAGAAAGATGAATTTATTTTCTTTCTTTATATGTCTAAGAAGAATATGATTGTGGACAAGTTGATATTGTAAAAACTGTTGGTGAGTGGTAGCATGTACACCTTGGATCATGCATGACCTTCATCCTAATTAATCATATCAACCTTAGAACATGAAACACAGTACCTCCCTTGAAACCATAGGCAATCCAAGTCATTTTGGCCTTCCACATCTCTGTCCTTTTCTTTAGTATCTTCCTCCTCCTCCTCCCCCTCATCATCATCATCATCATCATCATCATCATCAAGGGGTGTATTCTTTATCACCCCAGAAATTTGCATTATTATTAATATTGCAGCATATCAGTAATATGTAACACATTTTCCCTTAGAGTCCATAAACGAATTGACTGAAACTACTACCACTGTAACGTAAAAAAGAAAAAATATAGGCAATAATGGATAGCAGTCAACAGAGATGCTGTACCTGCAACTTTTTCTTTTGATTTTCAAAGAAATCAAATCTCTTCAGCTCTGTCACACAAACATCTCAATTAGTCTAAAGAAAAATTTGAAGGCTTTATGATCATCATTCTAAGTGAACAAGAACCCACCTCATAAACATGGATAACATCCTACATGAGTTCCACAAAATGTTTCAATCCAAAAAAAACAGTTTCAGTAGTAGAAGCCTAGAAGGTATCAATCATTTATAAATAATACTATAATCTAGAATATAGTTAAACCATATGTACATATACTTGTCAGCAGAATGTCATATATGTGATTTTTAAGTAATGAAAATTTTAAAAAGTTTTTTAAAGATCTCTTTAGGAAGATTAGCCTTATACTGTGTAAATTGTTAGACATTGTGTAACACCCTAAATAATTACCCTTAAATACCCATAATAAAATAGTGATTTTAAATTTTTCTGATTAATACCATTTTAACTTATGAAAATCTCTGTCAAAACGGACAGAGTGTACTTTGTGATATGGACATTCCAAGAATTAGTTTTTCCTGCAAACCTGTTAATTTAATAATTTAAGTGAGATTAGCAAGCCATCAGGGCCAAACCATATATTAAAGCATTCATAATCAGAGTTTCAGTGCGGCGGAAATTATAAACTAATACAAGTTTTAGCAGTTATTTAAATTCCATGAAAATTCTCCAAAATAACTCCCTTCCCACAAGGAGTGGTCCTGACTATACCCCAAAATGATGTTTTTCAGTACATACACATAATCATCATCATTTACAAAAATCCCAAAAGTAGTCAGGACGGGACACACGACTCTACTAATATAACTTACTCTCCCTGTAAGGGAAAGTACTCCTGCTCGGCCGGGGGCTGTGCCAGCTCAATCTCAGTACCTGTGGAGATAGTAAGGAGTGAGCATTACACATAAAATGGGAAAGCAGTTTCCAATATGACATAATAACCGACTAAGTCACACACAATTACCACATAGTTCAATCAATTGCACAACAGTCACATTCATACCAACATGCATCAATATTCCGATTCCATTATTCTTCCTAGGTTATTGTTCATTTTACCTATCCGACTAATCCGCCTATGCTTCTATTTCCGCTTCCTTTTTACCCATTAATTACCTAACTCATTAATTCGTTTTACATACCTTATTGTACTATTATTACAAGCACACTTCTTTACCATCCCAAATTATCTCGTTATGTCCTTCTACTAACCTTCCTATCTTATGTTTCTTGTATCTTTTTCTCTTCTCCATTTTCATTCTTCATTCCTTTCTTCCAGTCCCTTTCATTTCCTTTATTTTCCAATTTCTATTTGCGATGTATGTCACCTCAGGTCAAAGGCCCACATACATCCCTAGTTTACAAAGTATGTCACCTCAGGTCAAAGGCCAACATACTCACCCCATACATACATGATAAGTATGTCACCTCAGGTCAAAGGCCCACATACTTACCAACTTCACAAAGTATGTCACCTCAGGTCAAAGGCCAACATACTCACCCTATTCACACATGTTAAGTATGCCGCCTCAGGTCAAAGGCCCACATACTTACCATATTCACAAAGTATGTCACCTCAGGTCAAAGGCCAACTTACTCACTACTTCCAAATAATCATAACACACAACAAATATCAATATACCATAGTAAGCACGCCATTCCTATCATCTCATATAAACCATCTAGTAAATAAACACAATTACAATTCACAACGCTTAAACACTTAGAGCAACAAATGAACAGTTCACAATAATTATCAAGAATACACCAAATATATATAATCATTAGCAACAACTCAGATAAGCACATAAAATATCCTACACATTAGCACTTAACAATTATTCTCAAGTAGCACCTATAATAACATATAGTAGCAAGATCATGCATTTAGCTAGTTCAATTTATTGGTTTGCCTAATCAATTTATTATTCCTATTCCCCATCGTAGAGTTACACTAGGTTCGTTTCTAGAATTTACCATCATTTTCTAACTTAGGTTTCCAATTCCTTATACTAACACCTATCTCTTAGCAAGAATTATATACATACTATAAACTATTCCCCAGAGTATGGTAATACTCACTAATACCCACTCCTTACCTCAACACTTAGAGATAAGGCGGTTACACTTGCTTTAAGCTTGAGAGCCTTGCCACCAATTGAGTTATGACCCAAGAGAGAAGTGAGGAACCTAATATAATAGCCATAACAAGAAGAGTTAGCATTTACGCCATAGCCTCTTGACAAAGCTCAAGAAAATGAGAAGCTTCCATGGCCTAGAGTTGAAAACCACCATGGAAGACAAGAGAGAGAAAGCTTCAAGCTTGGAGGAGAGAGAAAGTGATTCATGAACCAAAAGAAGTAAAATTAGTTAGAGACTATGGGGGAAATTCGTATAACATGAAGGAAATGAGGAGGAAAGCTTGAATTTCACTTACTTTGAGCTTGAAATTGTAGAAATCAAGAGTGGGTGTTGAAGCTCTTGAACCCTAACTCATACCCATGGCTTGAAAGAGAACAATAGGAGAGATTGATGGAAGAGATGATGTTGGTGAGTGATGGGGATTGGTTTTTAATGGTCTATCATGGGTGTATTTGATGATTTGAGTTGAAATTTGAAGAGAGAATGGGAGCTTGTTCGTGACCTAGGAGAGAGAATGAAGTTGGGTTATGAATGAGATTGTTGACTGAAACACGTTTTTAAGACTGTCTGCACAAAACACTCGAGTGTTTTCCAAAAGACTCGAGTGTTTTCCTTAAAAATACTGGAGTCTTTTCCAAAAGACTCGAGTCTTTTCCAAAAGACTGGAGTCTTTTCACAAAGACTCGAGTAGTGCCTGAGAGCGTCATTTTCCAATTAACCAAAACACTCGAGTCTTTTCCAAAAGACTCGAGTATTTTTGCCCAGTACCCCATTTATTCATTTTCCTATTTTCCTCCTATTTTCTTCCTTCTTCAATTCTAGATAACTTCTTCGTTCACCGTCGGATCTTGCTAAAATTTGATGAGTAACTTCCTAAAAATAATATCTTCATATCCAACGGTGGAATTTGTGTTTAGAGTTGTAAATATTTTATTTTGAATTTCCTAATATCCTATGTTATTAATCCTAAATCAAGCCTTCAAACCACTAGTTTTAACTCAATGTCATTACTTCCTTCACTCTAGGCTTGACCCATCATCAATTATACTAGGGATTAAATTTGGGATGTTACAATTCTCCCCCACTTATTGGAATTTCGTCCCCGAAATTCCGTTAGGTTCTGTAAATGGAGAATCACCCCGGTGATAGGACTCGCGATTCCTATCTTTAATCCCCTTTGGTTTCTTCCGTCAGTCCTTCGATTTGCCCTTACCTAGATAGAATTTAAATTAGGGTAGGAAGTGCTCCCCCACTTGGCATCAACATACCCAATTACCGCTTTACTAAAGGGTGTGGGATCGGGTTAATCCGCCTCCGATCATCCTTCGGATAGATGCAAGACAGGAGTTGCATTAGCTAGATACGGGAAAACTCGAAATATTTAGCATTTCCAGAATAGTTTTAGAATCTTTCCTAGAATAGATACCTGGGATCGAGGCATGCGAATATTTTTTTAGGATAGAATGCCTTAGAGTTTATCTTCTCACCAGGATTGACTAGCACCGGTAAGGTTTAGGATCTTTCAAAAACACAAGCATTCATGAACAAGAAGCACCCCAATGCTTAGTTGATTAGAGCATACACAATTCCTACTAAATGCCCCACAATCAACTTCTTCCATGAGTCGACTAAAAAGATTAGGAAGGAAGAAGTCCACATTAGTTCCAAGATTTACCCAACTACCAAATGTGAAGGGTACGACAACTTGCCGTTGGCTGAGTCAATTATTAAGATGTTTGGTCTCAACGTAGGGATTTTACAAATTCGGCAAAACCGGCTATTCTTATGAGTGGTTATCTAAGAACCGGGAAAAGATTCGAAGCAACTGTCAAATTGCTTCAAGATTGATTTAGTTGATATGATGGTTAAGAATAACTTCTGGAGAGCTGTCTTAACTCATCCAAGGGATTAGCACTTAGCTATACTACTTTGGAACAAGTAGCATATACCAAGAATTCTTTTCTTTAGAACTATTTTCTATCTACTCTCTAACTCTATATGAAGCTTTTGAACGAATGTTTCGGGGTAAGGTTGGCTTCACTTACAAGAATTATTTTCCTTGGATGTCACTTCTTTGGTTGTCTACTTTCACTTTAAAGGTTACAATGATAGCATTTATTGATAGATGCAAGAATTGAGGTGATCAATCCCATCCTCACGTCTACCAACAACACATCACTGTCGGGTTCTATCAGTAATGTCATCATTTAACAAATGCAAGGATTAGAGTGATCAATTCTAACCTTACATTACATCAAATAACAACATCACAACATAATATTGGTTACTTGATACTAGAATTCTCAAACTGAAGAATTCCTTATAAGGTCTTTCATACGTTCTCTATAAGAACAGGATTGTATTTGGAAAGGCAAATCCAAAGTGTTTTAAACACTTCTATCCTAAAACATTACTAGTTCAATATTTAGCTAACAGAAGAGCAATCTAACTTCACAACTTCGAATTTAAAAGCACTTCGTATGGACTTGCCAAACGCTGGTTACCTGCAACAATATCAACTGCTTAGCCAGAGTGAACAGACCAATAAGACTCAAATACTAAGTAAATACATAGTACTATAATTATCTTATTATAATCCTAAACTATTACTATGAGCATCAATTACTCGCTAGGTGAGTAATCATTTGGAGTTTGTACAACTCCGTGGCCGAGGAGAAACTGCTCTGATACCAAAATGTAACACCCTAAATAATTACCCTTAAATACCCATAATAAAATAGTGATTTTAAATTTTTCTGATTAATACCATTTTAACTTATGAAAATCTCTGTCAGAACGGACAGAGTTTACTTTGTGATATGGACATTCCAAGAATTAGTTTTTCCTGCAAAGCTGTTAATTTAATAATTTAAGTGAGATTAGCAAGCCATCAGGGCCAAACCATATATTAAAGCATTCATAATCAGAGTTTCAGTGCGGCGGAAATTATAAACTAATACAAGTTTTAGCAGTTATTTAAATTCCATGAAAATTCTCCAAAATAACTCCCTTCCCACAAGGAGTGGTCCTGACTATACCCCAAAATGATGTTTTTCAGTACATACACATAATCATCATCATTTACAAAAATCCCAAAAGTAGTCAAGACGGGACACACGACTCTACTAATATAACTTACTCTCCCTATAAGGGAAAGTACTCCTGCTCGGCCGGGGGCTGTGCCAGCTCAATCTCAGTACCTGTGGAGATAGTAAGGAGTGAGTATTACACATAAAATGGGAAAGCAGTTTCCAATATGACATAATAACCGACTAAGTCACACACAATTACCACATAGTTCAATCAATTGCACAACAGTCACATTCATACCAACATGCATCAATATTCCGATTCCATTATTCTTCCTAGGTTATTGTTCATTTTACCTATCTGACTAATCCGCCTATGCTCCTATTTCCGCTTCCTTTTTACCCATTAATTACCTAACTCATTAATTCGTTTTACATACCTTATTGTACTATTATTACAAGCACACTTCTTTACCATCCCAAATTATCTCGTTATGTCCTTCTACTAACCTTCCTATCTTATGTTTCTTGTATCTTTTTCTTTTCTCCATTTTCATTCTTCATTCCTTTCTTCCAGTCCCTTTCATTTCCTTTATTTTCCAATTTCTATTTG
The DNA here is from genome assembly GCA_037953625.1 of Crotalaria pallida. Taxonomy (NCBI): domain Eukaryota; kingdom Viridiplantae; phylum Streptophyta; class Magnoliopsida; order Fabales; family Fabaceae; genus Crotalaria; species Crotalaria pallida. The sequence goes on from CM075653.1 coordinate 87,560,094, forward strand.
CGATGTATGTCACCTCAGGTCAAAGGCCCACATACATCCCTAGTTTACAAAGTATGTCACCTCAGGTCAAAGGCCAACATACTCACCCCATACATACATGATAAGTATGTCACCTCAGGTCAAAGGCCCACATACTTACCAACTTCACAAAGTATGTCACCTCAGGTCAAAGGCCAACATACTCACCCTATTCACACATGTTAAGTATGCCGGCTCAGGTCAAAGGCCCACATACTTACCATATTCACAAAGTATGTCACCTCAGGTCAAAGGCCAACTTACTCACTACTTCCAAATAATCATAACAAACAACAAATATCAATATACCATAGTAAACACGCCATTCCTATCATCTCATATAAACCATCTAGTAAATAAACACAATTACAATTCACAACGCTTAAAAACTTAGAGCAACAAATGAACAGTTCACAATAATTATCAAAAATACACCAAATATATATAATCATTAGCAACAACTCAGATAAGCACATAAAATATCCTACACATTAGCACTTAACAATTATTCTCAAGTAGCACCTATAATAACATATAGTAGCAAGATCATGCATTTAGCTAGTTCAATTTATTGGTTTGCCTAATCAATTTATTATTCCTATTCCCCATCGTAGAGTTACACTAGGTTCGTTTCTAGAATTTACCATCATTTTCTAACTTAGGTTTCCAATTCCTTATACTAACACCTATCTCTTAGCAAGCATTATATACATACTATAAACTATTCCCCAGAGTATGGTAATACTCACTAATACCCACTCCTTACCTCAACACTTAGAGATAAGGCGGTTACACTTGCTTTAAGCTTGAGAGCCTTGCCACCAATTGAGTTATGACCCAAGAGAGAAGTGAGGAACCTAATATAATAGCCATAACAAGAAGAGTTAGCATTTACGCCATAGCCTCTTGACAAAGCTCAAGAAAATGAGAAGCTTCCATGGCCTAGAGTTGAAAACCACTATGGAAGACAAGAGAGAGAAAGCTTCAAGCTTGGAGGAGAGAGAAAGTGATTCATGAACCAAAAGAAGTAAAATTAGTTAGAGACTATGGGGGAAATTCGTATAACATGAAGGAAATGAGGAGGAAAGCTTGAATTTCACTTACTTTGAGCTTGAAATTGTAGAAATCAAGAGTGGGTGTTGAAGCTCTTGAACCCTAACTCATACCCATGGCTTGAAAGAGAACAATAGGAGAGATTGATGGGGATTGGTTTTTAATGGTCTATCATGGGTGTATTTGATGATTTGAGATGAAATTTTAAGAGAGAATGGGAGCTTGTTCGTGACCTAGGAGAGAGAATGAAGTTGGGTTATGAATGAGATTGTTGACTGAAACACGTTTTTAAGACTGTCTGCACAAAACACTCGAGTGTTTTCCAAAAGACTCGAGTGTTTTCCTTAAAAATACTGGAGTCTTTTCCAAAAGACTGGAGTCTTTTCAAAAAGACTCGAGTCTTTTCCAAAAGACTGGAGTCTTTTCACAAAGACTCGAGTAGTGCCTGAGAGCGTCATTTTCCAATTAACCAAAAGACTCGAGTCTTTTCCAAAAGACTCGAGTATTTTTGCCCAGTACCCCATTTATTCATTTTCCTATTTTCCTCCTATTTTCTTCCTTCTTCAATTCTAGATAACTTCTTCGTTCACCGTCGGATCTTGCTCAAATTTGACGAGTAACTTCCTAAAAATCATATCTTCATATCCAACGGTGGAATTTGTGTTTAGAGTTGTAAATATTTTATTTTGAATTTCCTAATATCCTATGTTATTAATCCTAAATCAAGCCTTCAAACCACTAGTTTTAACTCAATGTCATTACTTCCTTCACTCTAGGCTTGACCCATCATCAATTATACTAGGGATTAAATTTGGGATGTTACACATTGAATAACTCACATTTACATATAAGTAACCAGTGGGTAAGACCAAATAAAAAAAGATCGGTGGTATGAAATCGTCGAACCTGATTCTGGGTTCCATCGAAATTTTTTTCGGCTTGGCATCCGCCTAGATTTACCTGAAATTCACTATTTAAGATCAAATCATTCATTAACAGGAACCTGAAATTCATGATGAACAGCAGAACCAATTTTTTTTAATATAAAACTTAACCACTGAACTGAAACAATTTCCCTTATTCACACCTTTTACTAACTCCTTCGCGAAATCATTGTACACAAAAATCTGTGACAGAGAATCACGAGTGAACATAGTCTTCTTCTTGTCAGAATATCTTTCCATGTCTATGCCTTGGCTCTCTGGCAACACAACAAGAAAATTAATATACTTCAATGAAGTCAAAAACAAAAAATTAAATAATAGTCTACTTATTGGGGAAGGGAGAAGCCAGATACTCAGGGACAAATATGGTACCATGATAGCATTGAATATAAATTTAGAGGTTTAAAACTGGAGCTATAGCACTTATGCTTACCCATGACAGAATAATATAAACAAATGGCATTCCACAATTTATTCATACATCAATAACATCATGTAAAGACAACTTAATGCTTACATTCACCTTTTGAGGTTGCTCCTCCAGAAAATAAGAAGAGGCTTTCCAATGTTCCTTAAATTAACCTAGTACTCCAATGAAGCAACTTTTTCATATCGTCACCAATAACAACTATTTTAATTTTGTATTTATCGATAATGACTTTATCATTAGGCTATTTAATATCCTGCAGTATCATAGAGATAGTCATGAGAAGACGCACAAAAGATACATAGACACAATAAATTGAATTATTAAATACACAATCCTTCTAATTCCTTGTAACGGTCACATAATTTGAAAAAAAACTGGTCACATCAAGTAGCATGGTTTCGGTTAAATCAAACTTAATTTTTTGTTACCAAACACAATGAATGACAGGGATTGAGAAATCAGGACCATATCTAAGTAATTGCATACCTTTAGGAAAATTTCATATACATCATTAGCAATAAGAGGAACTTCAATCCCAATCTCACATTAAAATGGTTGTACATAATTCTAACTATAAAACGACCATCACAATTTAACTATATTAAACCCTGAATCATGTAGAAGAAAAATAAAAATCAACCAACAAAGCCCAACACAGTTGATAGATATCTGGGTTCCTTAAGCATGATGTTAGGGGTTCGATCCCTGTCGTGGGCATGAAAAAGGCTTTGTTGGTAAAGGCAAAACCCACTTCGGTGATCTCTACGCCTCGGAGGGATTAGTCTTCGGCTGTCGGTTTGGGATACCCTTGGTGTACACAAAAAAAAAATCAAGCATATACATACATCACTTTCCATCACACTTACGAGTCCAAAAACGACTTTCTCGTGTTCTTATATATGCAGATTCGAAACAACAAACCAAGCAACCACTACATCATCAAAGACAAAGCACATCAAGTCATATAGTAGTCTTTGGCAACATTGTAGTCTTTGAATTGCTCAAAAAGAGTTTTATAGTAGTCTTTGGCAACAATGAAGACAAAGCACATCACACTTACAAGTTACCACACTGTATTACAGCACTTCTCTTGCGAGTTTTCTCAGGTTTTCTTTCTTTTTTTTTTAATTTTAATTTTTGCTCCCAATTACAGGTATTAGTTAATAAACAACACATAAAAAATAAATTTGCCATACATAGTACAAATTACATTCACATAAAAAATAAAAACCCTGCACATTATGTACAAATTAAACAAAACCCTAACTCCAATTACATGATCCAACAACATCAAGAGCAAAGAAAAAAATTGAAAATGGAAGAAGTTGTGACATGTGGCATCCTAGACTCTCTCAAGACTCTGCTAATCTTCAAAATCTGGTGGAGAGTTTCAAGTTGAGTCTGTAAAATAGCAAACTCAACTTAAGACTATGTGAAACTAGTTTTTTTGCATTTTCTTCATTTTTACTTTATAATACCCTAATAAACAAATAATAATAATAATAAATAAATAAATATTATCAGAAATAAATAAGTAATAATAAAAATAAATTAAAAATAATTACAAATAATAATAAAAATATTCTTTTTTAAAAAATAAAAATAAAATTTTTAGATATATATTTTTATCTTTTATTCTTAAATATATTGTCTTGCTATGGAAAAATAAATAAATAAATAAAAATACATATTTTTTATATTCAAATAAATAAATAAAAACATATTTTATATTCAAATAAATAAATAAATAATAAAAAATTTGAAATTAATAGTCGTTTCAAGTACAGGCAACGGTCCACTGAGCGTTTTATGTACTTTATAATTTTTAGTAGGTACCATTAATTATTGTAATGTTACCTTTTATTTAATTTTAATATTTAAATATTATTTGGGATTATTTTTATAAATTTTACGTAATTAATATTATTGAAATTGTATTACAAAAGTATTATTGAAATAAAATTGTTGCGTATAAAAGTACATGATGATGTAATGCTGATGCATGTTTGGTGAGTCTGGTATTAAGACTGATATGAAAAGTTTGAAGTTGAGTCTGATAGCTAAATGATGATGTAATACTGATGTGTCAGAGTCTGGTGAGTCTGAAGTTAAGACGCTGCTGTGGATAACTTCAGACTCACGAGACTCTGACACATCAGTATTACATCATCATTTATAATTTTCTAATGTACATAAAACGCACAGTGGACTGTTTTATCGTCATCAACCGGCTTCTGTAACACCCCGATTTCGAGACTCCATAAAATATGATTTATTTATTATAGTGTTTGTAAAAATGAGGGATTTTTTTTAAAAAAAATAGAGCGTTGACGTTTTCGAATTCGATTATTCATTTGACAAAAAGATTTTCATGTTGAAACAGTTTAATTTCACAAAATCATGTTCGCGATTTAATCCATAGAAGTCGAGGGTTACTAAACTACAACACTCTTTTCAAAACATACGTAATTCATTCATTGTTTCAAAATCTCAAATCACTTGTAAAGAGTCACCTCTTACATGCTTAATTACAAACTTTGGTACATAATAAAATGGAGTGACATAATGGTAGAGAAATAATATCCCAGTACTCACAAGAGGCATACATTATAAGGTCTTTTTCTGAATCCACCTCTGACGGGTCTGCAGACGACGGGTTATGGAATAATTCTGATTCCACTACTTCCTCTTCTTCTCTGTTATAATCCAGTTCTTCATCTTCTAAGAGTACATCATCATTGCAAACATCTTCCGTCGATCTTTGTCAGAGTATGGTTCCCAGTCTTCTCGCAACAAGAGCCGAGACACGATCCCATATTCGGGCTCTTCTCCCTCAGGATACTCCCACGGAGGTCTCCTCCTACTTCAACTTAACGACTCCTCGCTTTTGACTTGCCACCTGATCATATGCTTTGTGAAAGAACTTCTTCTCCTTCTTGTCTACCCGATCGGCTTGGTTTCCCTCAGCCTCAGTAGTTGTGCCAAGTTGCCCATCTAATTAATTACCAACCGTATACCAGAAAAGAGAAAGAGCGAACAAGATAGTAAGCATTCCGAACGACAAATTGTCCCATGGTGTGGGTTTACAATAGGCAACATATTAAGACATAGTGCATCAATAACAAAGCAACAGATAGGCAATATATATTTCACATTATCATCAGTATAGCTTATTCATAAGCCCAAGCTTACAATCTTCTTTCGGTATTATCAATCTCTTTCTCAACATCATTTCTCAATAACATCACGCTTTATCAAAATCTTTCAACATCCTTAAACTTTAATCATTAAATCTTATGAGAATCATATTCATCAATGATGTGGGGGGATTAAGACATCATTGAGGAACTTGGTTAGCACACACGGCCTCCATATCCTCCCAAAACCTACATCGGAAGCAAACGGGACGAATAGGAACCTTAACGCACGCATGTCGTGCAGCCGAGAAACATAATAAGCATAATCTTGCATCATCATATAATTTTATAATTCATTATCAACATCATTGGGGCCCAAAACCAATCGGACAACCTGCCTCGTTCAGGCTCCCTCTCACCGTTTCAAACTTGATCAAGGGGGCGATCGTACTTCCCTAGTTCCGGTGCAGGACTTGCTACGATTCATCGGGTCATGCAGCCCCAACCACATATAGAACTCGTCCCGCCTAGAGAAGCACTCAAGGCTTCTTGATGTTTCACCATCATTGCCCTCCCCTATCACAATCACACACCTGAACATCCGCAGATAACTCAGGGTATCTTCGACTCCACTACTTCGCGCTCATTCTCACCGCATTAGAAAATGTCTTTTATAGTCTTATTAATCTTAAAGGGTTTGGTCGACCCATTCTCGTTCATCTCTTCAATGAAGCTCGACCACGAATTGATCTTCATCACATTTCATGGCAAAAGTTCCCTCCTAGAATACAGTGATGCTTATTTCCTCAATGCTCACAACCACGGTCGTTCGGCTCATGTGATCGGCACTTTATGTTTATTCTCCTTGTATCCCTATCCTTAACTAACGGTGCACGGTTAGGACCAACGGGTTATAAAGGGAGTGGGATCAATGGTTTATATTTAAGCATTAGCAACAATTTTTAAAAGTAGGATCCCTTTTTCTACCAGCATGTCGTGTAGACCATGCAGGGAACTTATAAGAGTCTCACTGTACTCTAGACGATCACCAAATCCAAGATCTTATGAACTTCATTATCGTTTTATCCACATATCCAATATCTCAAATTCCACTCCATTTCCATAGTACATAGCGGCGTGATCGATCCAAAGCTTTCAGCATCAAGGCACATCCACAGGTCGTGCGGGGGAAATTATCCAATCATATATGCTCGAACATAAGCACCATACATGCGTTACAAATCTCTGATCGTATTAATGTTTTATGATCCGTTCCTTAACACATAAGGACTTATGCACAACCGAGTCTTACAATATTTTCTCTTGTATCTTTTATTTCTTAAACAATTTGAATCAATTTCTCTTTCCAACACTTGAACATTGCTCTTTACACAAGGTTCCATAGCTATTAATTTCAATTATCTTTTATTCCCAGCATTCTCTCATAATTTCCGTTGCCTCACATATAAACTTCAGAATCAAGACGTAACAAACGTCTCTCAGTATATTAACCACGATCAGTATCAGATAAAATATTCATCATGCATAAATAAATAAATAAGACATGTTATCATTAGAACATCATAACATAATATGTGGTCCTAGTCTCCTTCGTATAAGTGACCACACGCATACACGACAATTGCCATTATACTACTAACTCAGAGACCATTAAGTTTCGACCTTGAGAGGATCAGGAACATCCTAATAAGTTACCTAAATACATCTTAGGGAAGCTTCTCTCTCACCTCTATTGTCAGCGTAGAACTTCACCAATCTGTCGCGGTTTCCGTCAACTGACAGGTGTTCCAATCTCCCGTCTTTCAAATTCCTCGCGTTAAACACAACACATTAGCATTATAACTCTATAAATAATTGTTACGTCAAATACCAAAGCAATTCTGAAAAACTCATTTTACTTTTCGTCGGGTAACATAAAACTCAATTATTTTCTCAAATTCATTTCAACTTTTTACAACACTTTAGATACATAAAAATCATTAGGAATTACTCAATAAAATAAATCAAATTAATTTGCTTAGTTGCTGGTCCATATTGGACAGTAGCTCTTTCATACCCGAAAACAGCGAAAATTTTACTTTTTCAAATCCAGCTTTTACTATATCATATAATACTTAAAACTCAAACTTTAAATCATTTAAAACACATTTAAAAATGAAAACACTTTGAATAAAAATTCCGGACAGCACCTACTTTAAACCAAAAATCATTTATCACACTTTAAAAATTGCAAAAAAAACCATGTACAAGTCTTACACTAAAAGTCCTTAAAATACAACATTCAACTAACACTTTTCAACCTTAATATTATAATATCTCAAATTGGATAGCATTGAAACAAAACAAATCCTAACACAAATATGCATTCTAATGTTGCTAAAAATCATTTTTCATGCAACAAGAACGACTCCTAAATGATCTTACATTTAAACTAAATTTGGGACATCATTACAAGCACAACTTTAAGCATTGAACAAGCATACTTAACTAACTTATAAAAATCATTCTTCATATCTAAAATTCTTACTTAACTTCCTACAAATATAAGCATCATAAATCATACACTTTAGCATCAACTAATCATCAACTAAGCATGCAACACTTGAATCAAAGTATCACAAATAAATTTTAAACTCTCACAGAATTTCTTTATAAAAAAATCAACATCACAAAAATTTTATTAAACATAATCACTTCTCAAAATGATAACTTTCATTTTTATAAAATTAATCTACCCTTTTTAGACTATAAAAACCGTATCATTTTCAAGAAAATAAAACAAACCAAATATTCTAATTATTTTCCTACATGATCGAATTAAGCAAGGAAATAACACAAAAATTGCAAATCAATTTTCATCACTCAAATCAACCATTCACTTATGGATCTTGACATGCATGAACTAAAAATACTCATTCAAACCTAATGTTCTTGAAATATCAACATGCATAGCACTTAAAAACTTAATCTCAACTAGCAAATCTTAGTTTACTTCTAATCACATGCATGCAATCATAAATTATACATGCTATGGCCGAATATCCAAGCAAGAAGATCATCATTATTTTGCTAACATACAACATGCAATGATTCAAAAATTAGTCTCCCTAATTATACCTCTAAACGGAAAAGATCAAAGAATCAAAATAAATAATCTCAACTATTTCTTTCAAGGAAAAATCAAAAATAATCATCTAAAGTCAAAGATCATAATGCATGTGCTTAAAAATCCAAGATCAAGCCAAATCCTTAACATGCATGCATCAACTTCTAACACTAATCACAAATTCATTTCACTAATTACTACACATAAACCGCAAAAAATCAAGAATAACATGAAAAGATCTAAACTTCTTTTTCAAAGTAAAATCCAAAAATCATAATAAGCATCAAAATCAGCATGCATGCATCATCAAAGTCAAGATAATACCAAATCATTAACACACATCACTAGTCCTAGAGTTTAGCTTCAAAAATTAAGAAAATGTGTAAAATATTTACATGAGATGAAGAAACAATGATCAAGAATTAGGATGAAGAAAATCCAAAGATGAAAATCCAAAAGCTTCAAGATCAAATTGCTCCCTCCTCCTTCTCCCTCTAGCTTCGGCCTTCTCTCTCTCGATACTAAATTTTTTTATTAACTTGTGAAATGTAGAATGCACCAAAAATGAAAACGAAATGAGATGCTAATGGGTATATATAGAGGTAAGTGGTCTTGGGTTTGCAAATCAAAAATTTGGGAGTTAAGGCTTAAAATCAAGGGCATTTTCGGTATTGATAAAATTTGCATGTAATAGTAACTTAGTGCTAGACAAGTTTGAGTAATTTAAGGAATTGTAAGAAAATAAAATCCTTTGGAAAATGAGTCATGATTTGAAAGGTAAATATATTTTATTCATTTTATTTTTGACTTGCATGAAAACCAAAATTACACAATTTTTGTCTCCCTTGGTCATTAAAGACCATGGCACATCACTAGGAGGGAAGTAAAATTTTTCCTCCTTTATTCAAAGGATGTACAAAAATCAAAACCATATAAAAATTAATTAAATAAAATAATACAATTCTTTATAAGATCATATAAAAATTAATTAAATAAAATAATACAATTCTTTATAAGATCAAAACATAAAAATTCACATAATTCTTGAGGTACATATTTGTATGAGTAAAATAGGTTCTTTACTTTAAAATAATAACATTGGCTAAGAAACCATTTTATTTGAGGCATACTTAGGAAGGTTAGGAATTTATACCAATCAAATCGAAATAATAAACTAATTTCCATCATAATAAGGAATAGAAAAACTTTTTAATTAATTGTTCCAATACTAACTATAAGTTATAAATCCCTAAAAGTACATTGTTTGTAAAATAATTAACTTTACAAATTGGGCATAGGTACAACCCTAATTTAAATTTCGAAAATCATTTTTTCATATATAGAATGGATCCCCAAAATGAAAATTTTATTGGAGATCTCTAACTTTTGTTATAATTCAACACTCAAAATTCGTATAGAAATTCACCCAGAAAATAACATTTTGTAAATCCACCCATAAAAATATAATTTTTACATTTTTAAATTCTAAATTTCAATACGATCATTTTGAATATAAATCTATTTAATTCGGAGTTACCAATCAAAAATTAGGAATTTTCAAAGTTTAATAATTCTTTTAAACCAATAAACAATTCCCCGTGCAATAAAATAGAAATTCAAGGTTACAAAATCAAAACTCATCAAAATTAATTGTAAACACTTCCAACTTAATAAAATAATTTCATTTGGGTCATATATGTAAAAAAGATATGCATTTATAAAGTTTTTATAGAATAAATAAGTATCCAATCGTAAAAATTCCAAGCTGGATTAGTTCCAATAGAAATTTATGCATTTATTATTTTCATAGAATCATATTATGAAATCATGATTTCTAGTAGTATTATCAATTATAAAATTACACTTATCATTAAAATCAAAGCCTTTCATTATGTAACTTAGATTTCTATCCAAGTTAAAACAAAATATTAATACTTTTACTATGCTTATACCATCATCATAAAATATAGTGTGTTGGTAATCAAGTTTTCCCTAAAGGAAGTAAAGAGTCAATGCTAGAAGATTTCTAGAAGAAGATTGTTTTGATGATACAAACGTATTCCAAGTTTCAAGCATCAAGTTACAAGTTCAAGTTTCAAGGCTCAAGGCTCAAACTCTCAAGTTCAAGATTAGTATAGCCTTTGCCTATAGGAAATTTGTAAGGTAATGAAGAATTTTTATTACAAGTGTTATGGCCAAATTGTGGTGGACTCGGCCTGGCCGAGGTCCTCAGGACCCTCGCTTAAGGCCTCACAGCCCTGTAAGAAGCCCTCTGTGCGCTTGGCCGAGCTCAAAGCTCAACGGTCGAACAGACACCGGATACGGGCCGACCTCATTCTCCTACCAAGGTCCGACTTCCCTGTCCGACACCTCCCAGAGTCCGACACATCCCAGATATTCCGGTACCAAGGACAGGATGACGTGTCTCACCTCATCCACAAGGACAGCTCATCCGCTCATAGCTCAGTACAGGCTGGCCCTACTTGGGCCTTAAGCAAGCCCATTAGGGCAACCAACTCCCCCCTATAAGTAGCTCCGTACTACATGGGGCTCAGGTATGTCCTCTAACCCTAATTATCACCTTCATACACTAGTGATTAGGGTTACTTCTTGGCTCTCTACCTTGCCATCTGAGGACACCCACAAACATCACAGATTAACCCAAGACAGAGGCTTCCTTAAGGTCTTCTTCCCTTACCTTGAGGGCCTCACTGTCTTGGACATCACATTGGCGCCGTCTGTGGGGACAGAAAAACTTCATCCCCACCAAAAGAATCTACCATGACTGACATACCACCAGTGCAGAGGAGGGGGAGAGGCCGTCCAAGGAGGGTGCCAACAACAGAGGACCTGCGCCTCCACCTCGAAGCCAATAGGGCAGCAAGGTCCCCACAACCACCCCCTCCACCACCTCCACCTCCTCCCCCGCCACCACCTCCACCACCGCCACCTCCCCCTCCACCACCAGAGTTTACCCGTACCCACAGTGGACCTTACACCATCCACAGGGTGATAACTCGAATCCAACTCACCACCAGGAGGAAGGTCGGCGCGTGCAGCTACGCTCCCAACTTGGAGAAACCAACACAGAGAAGCACCGCCGGCCCAGCAAACGTGCTCACTCCGTCAGTACTACACATCGTTTTCACTCACGTCACTCTTCACGCTCTCGTGACGATGAGATCCTAACCATGATGAGACAACAATGCGGATCATAGAACAGCAAGGCCAAGCCATAGCAGACCTCCAACAGCTCACCATGCAGCGTTTGGCCGAACGAGCCGTCGTTCAGGCTCCAGCCCCAAATGAATTTCCACCACCCCCACAACGAGTGAATATGATTGTGATGCAGGATTTGGATAAGTCACCGGAAAATTTCCGAGTTGAAACTATCTCGGGAGGTTTTGCCGGTGGCGGTGAGAAGAGATCAGAAAGGAAAAGGTATGTCAACCAAGTGTTAGCTGTTCATCGTAAACCCATTTGTAAAAAACCATATCGGAACATCCCCATCATCTTTTCCGATCAAGACATGGAAGACATCATCCCGGATCACAATGACCCAATGGTGATCACGGCGTTGACCGGTAACTTCGATGTCGCCCGAGTATTCATCGATCAAGGAAGCTCGGCCGACATTCTTTTTCTTCACACTTTTCAAGCACTAAAATTGAGGTCAGCCGACCTCGTCGAATTTGAAGGCAATATTATTAGCTTCACGGGTGTGGAGATTCGCCCCCTAGGAGCCATTCACCTCCGGTGACCTTAGGTAAGCAGCCTTCGGCCCGAACGGAGATCATCAAGTTTCTAGTTGTTGATTCTGATTCCCCTTACAATGTGATACTGGGAAGAACCTGCCTGCAAGCCTTTGGGGCAGTGGTTTCAACGGTGCATTTAGCCATGAAATTTGTCGGCTCTGACGACGAGGTCGTCACAGTCATAGCCGATCAGGTGAGGGCCCGACTCTGCTACAACGCAAGTCTACGGGAAATAAAAAAGAAACAAGAAGAGCTTACTGGTCCGACGTTGGCCAAGGGGAAAGTTCTATTGGCTGAGCTGGATGTTCGGGCCGAACAGGATGATCTTAGGCCCTCCCCTCAAGGAGAATGGTTGGCAATTCCCATTGATCCTTCCGACCCCAGCAAAACTGTTAAAGGGGGTGCCGACCTCCCTCAGGAGATCCAAGGCGAGATCATCGACCTGTTACGAGCTAATCTTGATTTGTTTGCTTGGACCTCGGCCGACATGCCGGGAATTGATCCGAATTTTATCTGTCATAAGCTCAACATGGATCCGAAAGCAAGGCCAGTAGCATAGAAGATGAGAAGAGTCGGGACAGAAAAAGCAAAAGTTATTCAGGAAAAAGTTTCCGAGTTACTCGAAGCCGGGTTCGTCAAAGAAGTGCCGTACGCCAAATGGGTTGCAAAACACTGTTCTGGTAAGGAAGGCAAACGGCAGTTGGAGGATGTGTGTGGATTACACCGACCTCAACAAAGCCTGCCCCAAGGATCAGTATCCACTACCGATTATTGACCAGCTCGTCGATAGTTCGGCAAGCTACCAGCTGTTGTCATTTACTGATGCCTATTCGGGATACAATCAGATCCCCATGTATCCCCCTGATCAAGATAAAACCACATTCACGACTGGAAAGGCAACTTATTGCTACACTGTCATGCCTTTCGGTCTGAAGAATGCCGGAGCAACTTATCAAAGAATGATGAATAAGGTTTTTGACGGTATCATTGGTACCACCATGGAGGTCTACATTGATGACATGATCACAAAGAGCAAGAAAAAGGAGGACCATGTCCGAGATCTGACCACGGTTCTGGAAAGGGTAAGAGCACATAGGATGAGGTTCATTCCAGAAAAGTGCACCTTCGGAGTCCCCGCGGGTGCCTTCCTCGGCTTCATACTATCCGAGAGGGGAATCGAAGCAAACCCCGACAAGTGCCGAGTTATCTTAGAAATGAGGAGCCTTGCCGATCTTAGAGGAGTGCAACAATTAACGGGCAGGATGGCAGCACTGTCAAGGTTTCTCCCTCAAGCCACAAAAAAGGCCTTACCCTGGTACCAACTTTTGAAAAAAGGTACAACTTTTAATTGGGATCAAAACTATGAAGCTTCTTTCCTGGCACTTAAGGAATATCTTTCTTCTCCTCCAGTTCTCTCTAGCCCTCTACAGGGGGAGAGTCTTTTCATTTATCTATCTATTGGCGATTCCGCCCTTAGCTCGGTGTTGGTCTGAAGTGTGTTTCCCGTTTACTTCATAAGCCGAGCTCTACAAGGTTTCAAGCTCCGGTATTCCAAGATTGAGAAATTTGCATTTTGTCTGATCCTTGCTGCACGACGGCTACGACAATATTTCCAGAGTCACCCCATTGTCGTAAGAACCGCCCAGCCCATTAAACAAGTTCTTCAGAAGCCCGACCTCGCTGGGAGAATGATGGCGTGGGCAATCGAACTGTCCGAGTTCAATATTTCCTATGAACCGAGGAAGGCAATCAAGTCACAAGCATTGGCAGACTTTGTGTCCGAGTTCACAAAGCCCCACCAAAGCTCGAGCTCGGACACTTGGGTGATATATGTTGACGGTTCAAGCAACCAAAAGGGAGCAGGAGCTGGTGTTATTTTGGAGAACGCGGAAGGTCTCAGCATCGAATATTCCCTAAAATTCTAGTTCTTAACCTCGAATAACTAGGCTGAGTATGAAGCAGTCCTTGCTGGCCTCCGCATGGCTAAGGAGCTCGGCACAGTAGAAGTTCAAATTTTGAGCGACTCCCAGTTGGTGGTTTCCCAAGTCATCGGAGACTACCAAGCAAAAGAACCCATCCCGCAAAGATACCTTGATAAAGTTAAATCCCTGGCTCAAAATTTGCAAAATTTTCTATCACCCACATCCCCCGCTGCTCAAACTCCCGAGCCGATGTGCTTTCCAAGCTGGCGAGCACAAAAGGTGTAGGGAACAACAAAAGTCTCATTCAAGAACAAATCTCGGCCCCAAGTGTGGTAATGGCTATTTCTGTATTGCCGAACTGGATGCACCCGGTAAGGTCATATCTAGAACATGAAATACTCCCCGCCGACCAGAAGGAAGCAAAGAAACTCACCAGAAAGGCGGCTGAGTATGTTATTATTGATGGAATCCTTTACAGGAGAGGAATGTCTTCCCCACTCCTCCGATGTCTCACCTCCGAGGAAGCTCAAGAAACCTTGAACGAGGTTCACGGAGGACTGGGGAGCCACCACGTCGGAGGCAAGTCCTTAGCTAGGAAGGTATTAAGGGCGGGATATTTCTGGCCTACCTTGGTGACAGACTCCATCGACCATGTCAGAAAATGTCCTCAGTGCCAATTTTTCAGTGATGTGTATCATAAACCCTCCGAGGAACTCCATTCTCTAGCTTCCCCCTGGCCTTTCAGTATGTGGGAAATGGACATCGTGGGACAGTTCCCAACAGCTCCAGGTCAGCTAAAGTTCATTGTGGTAGCAGTAGATTACTTCACCAAATGGATTGAGGCTGAACCATTAGCAACCATCACTTCGGCAAGAATCCAGAAATTTTTCCTGAAACAAGTCATTTCTCGTTTCAGACTTTCACTCACATTAATCACTGACAATGGTAGCCAGTTTGCTGCCAACAATTTCCAAATATTGGCTGAAAACCTCGGAATCTCTCATCGGTTCTCCTCGGTCGAGCATCCCCAGACTAATGGGCAAGCTGAAGCAGCCAATCGGGCTATTGTTGACGGCCTCAAAAAAAGAATCACAGAGGCTAAAGGAGTATGGGCCGATCTGCTACCTGAGGTCCTCTGGTCAATCAGGACCACGGTACAAACCTCAACAGGAGAGACCCCTTTTAGGCTCACTTATGGTTGTGATGCGGTCATCCCCATCGAATGGAGGATTCATACCTTCCGAATGAGGGACAGGCCCGAGGTAGAAAATGAGAATCTGATCAAAGAAAATCTAATATTGGCCGAAGAGATCCGAGAAGCTGCTTCTGTTAGAGAAAAGAAAGCGAAGGAAAGGCAAGCCAAGCAGTACAACAAAACAGTGCAACCCAGGTCCTTTGAGGTCGGAGACCTCGTGCTCCGAAGAGCAGACATTGGTCTCAAGAATCGAAGGGACGGAAAATTTGCTCAGAATTGGGAAGGCCCCTACAGAGTCGTTTCAAAAACACACTTTGGGGCATACAAGTTAGAGACCCTCGAAGGAGCCGAGCTCAAGAATTCCTGGAACGTTGCAAAACTGAGAACCTACTTCAGTTAGTTTTACCTCAGACATCATCAGCAGTCACCAGCACCTCCAGCTAAAGTATAAGTTTAATTTTAGTTTTTGTTAATGTTTTTACATCCGTTTCCTCTAGTCGTATTATGTTCCATTGTGATATATTCACTCTTTCAATTCCCTCAAAGGCAATGTACTCACATTTATCATCAATGAAATAGTACAAACTTGCCCTTACTCAAGTGCCACAGTTTTATATACGTACGTACTAGCTTCTCATTTAGCACTAGCCACCTAAATGTTGCATGGAGCTATGAACAGCCAACATCTCGTAAATAAGATCGGCTCATATGCACAGTGTACAAGGGACACCCGATAAAGTACAGCTTGCTGTGAAATGTTCTCACATAACTTCACTCAGCAACCTCTTTCACATCGGGGACGAGGACGCCCACCTCGGCTAAGGTGGGTGGATCCGAGATCCCTACCGTATGCCCTTATATACAGTACCTTTTTTCAGAGGAAAACTTATAAGATTACTGCACTTACTGAGTTGTCCGAGCTTAACCTAATTAGTTACATTAAGTTTTTATGATGAGTTTTTAAAGTCCGATTGAATCCGAATACAACAAGTAAAAAAGGACTTGTATTATCAAAAACATTTTTAAACAAAATGCAACAAGTCTCAAACACTTGCATTTTTGAGAACGAGTCTTCTTGGCGATCTCTTAACCTATCACAGTTCGGATCCGAGGTCTAAAAAGTAAACATGCAACGAGTTAATAAAATAAACTCGCATTCGTGCAACAAGTCAAAGAAAAGGCTTGCATAAAAATGACCTCGGACACCAGATGTATGCAACAAGTTAAAATAAAAAACTTGCATAAAAATGATAGCATGGTGCAACAAGGGAAACAAAATAAAACTTGCATTACAAAGACAACTGTTATACAACGACAGCAAAATAAAACAGGTCCAAGACTGTCGAACATGTTATACAAAAAACATAGACAAATTGCAAGCCGCCCAGCATAAGGGACTTATGCTGCATCATCTTCGACATCGGAAAGTACAACTTTGCTCGGATCGAACTCCTCATCCGGTTTCTCCACCAAGGGGTTGGGAAGATTCTCTTCAAGTTGGTCGAGGTCAACCTCGGACCCATCCCTCTCCCAGTTGTGGTGGACTCGGCCTAGCCGAGGTCCTCAGAGCCCCTACCTAAGGCCTCACGGCCCTATGAGAAGCCCTCTGCATACTGGGCCGAGCTCAGGGCTCAACGGCCGAATAGATATTAGATACGGACCGACCTCGTACTCCTACCCAGGTCCGACTTCCCTGTTCGACACCCCCAGAGTCCGACACCTCCCAAAGTCCGACACCGAGGACAGGATGACGTGTCACACCTTATCCACAAGGACAGCTCATCACCTTATCCATAAGGACAGCTCATCCGCTCATAGCTCAGTACAGGCTGGCCCTACTTGGGCCTAAAGCAAGCCCATTAGGGCAACCAGCTCCCCCCTATAAGTAGCTCCGTACTACATGGGGCTCAGGTACGTCCTCTAGAGTTGCTTCTTGGCTCTCCCCTTAGCCACTAGAGGATTCCCACCAAACATCACATAGAAACCCTAGACTGAGGCTCCTTTGAAGGTCTTCTTCCTCAACCCTTGGAGGACCTCACCATCTAGGACATCACATTGGCACCGTCTGTGGGGAAAGATAAACTTCATTCCCAGAAATTCTACCATGTCTGAGGAACAACCAGTCCAGAAGAGAAGGAGGGGGCGTCCAAGGAGGGTGTCGTCAACTGAGGACCTGTGCCTGCATCTCGAAGCCAACAGGGCAGCGAGGTCCTCACCACCACCCCCTCCACCACCTCCACCTCCTCCCCCGCCACCGCCCCCGTTTCGACCGCCACCTCCACCACCAGAATTCACCCATACCCACAGTGGACCTTACACCATCCACACTGGAGACACTACAAATCCAACACAGCATCACGGCAGAGGTCGGCGCGTACAGTTACGCTATGAGCTCGGAGAAACCAACACTGAACAGCACCGCCACCGTGGCGAACGTTCCCACTCTGTTAGCACAACACACCGTTCCCACTCTCGACAGTCTACGCTCTCTCGAGATGCAGAACTCTTATCCTTGATGAGACAGCAGATGAGAATTGTAGAACAGCAAGGTAAAGCTATCGCAGATCTCCAACAAGCTACTATGCAGCGTTTGGCTGAACGAGCCGTTGTTCAAGCTTCGGCCCCAAATGAGTTCCCCCCACCACCTCTTCCACCACAACCCCCGTTAACTCCACAAACCTTTGCAACACCACACACAACCGTCACACAACTTACACCACCCCCTGACCAGCGACAACTTGATTCGGATGATTCCCACCCTGGGCATCCTTTTACAGCAACCGTCATGGCTTATGGACCACCACCTGGGTACCTCGGGCCCAACAATATTCCTAGATACAATGGCCTCACAGACCCTCAGGAGCATGCCCTTTCTTATGAGGGAGCTGTGAACTTTCATGGTGGAGGAGATCGGCTCAAGTGCCGAGCTTTTTCTATGACCCTCCAGGCCCCAGTCCTCCGATGGTACTCAACACTTCCCAAGAATTCTGTCAACAACTGGGCAAAAATGAAGCGGGTCTTCCTTAACAGATACACTGCTAGCTGTGTACAACCCAGGTCGGACCACACACTAGCAACAGTGACGCAGAAACCAGAAGAATCCTTACGTGCATACTTGCACAGGTTTCACAGCGAGTCCAGCTCAGTCCCCAATCTATCTCCCGAGGTGGCTGTCCTCCTTTTGACCCAAGGATTGGCCGAATGAGGGTTCAAAGATTCACTTATTGGAAAGCCACCAAGGGACATGGCCGAGCTGAGACAGAGATCAAACAAGTACATCAATCTTGAAGAATTCAACAAAGGACAGTCAAGTAGGATGGAAAATGCTCAAGCCGCCTCGCAGAATGCCCTGCCCCGAGGTCGTCCTCACGGCAACAGGGATGAAAGAGGAGGAACAACAGACCAGGGAGACCGAGGTCGCTCTCACATCGGCCAACAAGAGGACCGCCGACGTCCGTACATCACTAAGTATGATTCTTACACCCCCCTGACGGTCCCGAGGTCTCAAGTCTGGAGAGAGACCATGCAGACCGAACTCAGGAGTGTACCTTGGCCCCCTTTTCTCAGAAATCAGAACAATGTCAGGGACAAATCCAAATATTGCAACTTCCACGACGAGTACGGCCACCATACCGATCAGTGCACATGGCTTCAAGATGTCATTGAGGATACGGTGAGAAGGGGCAAATTGCAGCAGTATGTGCGCGAAGCAGTGGAAAGACGGGGCCGAAGAAGGTCTCGCACCCCAGACAACGATAAAGGAAAAGCCAAAGCCGACCCATCCCCTGAAAAGAAGGAAGAAGAACCACAGCGAGTAAACATGGTTGTGGTACAAGATCTAGACAAGTCACCGAAAAACTTCCGAGTTGAAACTATCTCGGGAGGTTTCGCCGATGGCGGAGAAAAGAGGACAGAGAGGAAAAGGTACATCAACCAAGTTCTCGCTGTCCATCACAAACCCGTTGGCAAGAAACCATCTAGGAACATCCCTATCATTTTTTATGACCAAGACATGGAAGACGTCATCCCGGATCACAATGATCCGATGGTGATAACGGCGTTAATTTGCAATTTCGAAGTCGCCCGAGTTTTCATAGACCAAGGAAGCTCGGCTGATATTCTTTTTCTTCATACTTTTCAAGCGCTGAAGCTCAGGTCAGCCGACCTCGTTCAGTTCGAAGGCAATCTCATCAGCTTCACAGGTGAGGCAATCCGCCCCCTGGGAGCCATTCATCTCCCGGTGACCCTAGGCAACCAGCCTTCGGCCCGAACGAAAATCGTCAAATTTTTAGTAGTTGACTCTGACTCCCCATATAATGTAATACTGGGACGAACCTGCCTACAAGCCTTTGGGGCAGTAGTCTCAACAGTACACTTGGCAATGAAATTCGTCGGATCAGATGACAAGGTTGTTACGGTCAAAGCTGACCAGGTGAAAGCCCGACTCTACTACAATGCAAGCCTACGGGAGGTAAAAAAGAAGCAGAAAGAGTTCACTGACCCGACATTGTCCAAGGGAAGAGTTTTATTGGCCGAGGTTCAGTTCGAACAAGATGTCCTTAGGACCTTTCCTCAAGAAGAAGGGTTGGAAATCCCCCCCTTCCCCTCTGCCCCAAGCAAAGATGTTATCATGAATGCCAACCTCCCCCAAGAAATCCAAGATCCATTTAAAGGAAATCTCCTTTCTTTTCCAGTCCTCTCCAACCCCCCGCAGGGGGAGAATTCCCTCATTTCTCTAACTGTTAATAACCCTACCCTCCGTTCGGTACAGCTCCGAATTGAGAGCCGGAGTAAACTTCCTACCCATTTCTTACGCCGAGCTTTTCAAATTCCCAAGCTCTGGTGCCTCAAGATGAAAAATTTCCCACTTTGCAGCATTACCAACAATCTCGATGGCCTCTCCTATCAGTTCACCTCGGGTGACCATCACAAAGCCGAAGAAAACCCAATACCGACAGAAGAAATCCGAGAAGCTGCTCCTGGTCAGAGGAAGATAGCAAAGGAAGAGCTAGCCGACCAAGACAAGAAAACAGCACAACCCGGGTTGTCCGAGTCTGATCACCTCGCGCCCCGAGGAGCAGACATCGGTCTTAACTATCGGAAAAGCGGGAAATGAGCCCGAAATCGGGAAGTCCCAACAGAGGCGTTCTGGAAACATACTCTGGGAAATTTCCGAAAGAACCGAGCTTAAGGATTCCCAAGAATTTATAACACTGAGAACCTGTTTCAAATAGGTTTACCTCAGATATCATCGGCAGTCATCAACATCCTCATCTGAGAAATTCAAATTCAAGCTCATTTTAAATTTTGTTCATGTTTTTACATTCCCATTGTGAGATATCCACTTTTCCAAAAAGCAATGTACTCATGACTACAATTAATGAAAAGTACAAACTTGCTCATACTCAAGTGCCACAGTTTTATATACGTACGTACTAGCTTCTCATTTAGCACTAGCCACCTAAATGTTGCATGGCGCTATGCACAGCCAACATCTTCTACATAAGATCGGCTCATATGCACAGTGTACAAGGGACACCCGGTAAAGCACAGCTTGCTGTGAAATGTTCTCACATAACTTCACTCAGCAACCTCTTTCACATCGGGGACGAGGACTCCCACCTCGGCTAAGGTGGGTGAATCCGAGATCCCAACCGTATGCACTTATATACAGTACCTTTATTCAGAGGAAAACTTATAAGATTACTGCACTCACTGAGTCTTCCGAGTTTATCCGAGTTATTAATACGAGAGTTTAAACACCGATGTCCGGGGTACAAGTTTTTTTAGGTCCGATCAGGTCTGAATACAACAAGTTGGTAAAGGACTTGTATTCTCAAAAGTAGTTTTACTTAGTTATTTAAAAAACAACAAGTATTCAGACCCCAGGTCTAAAAATGAACGAAGCATGCAACGAGTCAATAAAAACTCGCATTTATCCAAAGCTTGCTTAAAAACGACCTCGGACGCAGTATATATGAAACAAGTTAAAACAAAAACTTGCATAAAAGTTGCAACATGCGACAAGTCTCAAACACTTGCATTCGTTTTTAAAGCCTTCTGGGTAACCACCTACCTAATCGCTGTTCGATCCGAGGTCGAACGAATAAAAATGCAACGAGTTAGTAAAGTAAAACTCGCGTTCGTGCAACAAGTTAAAGAAAAGGCTTGCATAAATCCGATCTCGGACATAGTACGTATGCAACAAGTTAGAAGAAAAACTTGCATAAGTATAACAACATGCAACAAGTTAAAGCTAAAGAGAACTTGCATAAATATAAAATGTTATACAAAGGTAGCAAAGTACAAGGACATGATTATACAAAGTACAAGCGGTCCAGCATAAGGGACTTACGCTGCTTCTTCTTCAACATCATAAAGGACAATCGAGCTCAGGTCGAACTCTGCATCTGGCTTCTCCACCAAGGGGTTGGGAAGGTTCTCCTCGGGCTGGTCCAGGTCAACCTCGACCCCATCCTTGTCATAATCGACCATCTTCCCATCCTCCACCCCGAACCCGGCAGAGGCGCCGACATACCGAATGCGGAGCCCTTGGTTCAAATGAAGAATTTGCTCCACTGCACTAGTAAAAATTTTGCCCGCCACCCTCTCAAGATTGAAGTCCGACTCAGAAGCGGCTACCTTATATTTGAGAGCTTGAGCAACCCTTCTCTTCAGCAAAGTCCTAACCTTCTCAACCTCAGCTAGGCCCTCCTGCCGACCAGCCTCCCTAGCGTCCGCTTTCACTTGGGCCAAAGCTTCCTCATGATTTTTTAGAAGCTCCTCCGTCTGTTGGCGGTGCTTCCCTTCCAACTCGGCCAGCTTTTGCTCAGCAGCGTCAAAAACGGCAAAAACAAAAGTCTTAAATTGCAACCAGTACATAAACTCAAAAACTAACTCCCAAAAATAGAATGTTTCAACAAAAGCATGAAGGCTGAAAAACAAAAAATATCTAGAAATAACAGCATCAAAACATAGATGAAGGTGCATCATCAGAAGGGGAATAAAATTGAGTAAAGGCAGCCATCATCTCATCAAATTGATGATTCATCTGATCCGAATGTTGATCCAAACGGGAGTAAATCATGGTCGACTGTGCACCCATTCTAGCATCAAGACTCGCAATATCATCTCGTTGGGCATCAATGGCAGAAGGAAGAGAGTCCACTCTCCCATCGAGGGTATCTAGCCGAGAAATGACATTGTTTCTCCATTCCGAACTATCAAACCCAAAATCAGGATGAGAACCAGTAAAATCATCAAAATTAATTTCGTCCTCAACTGGATTTCCACCTTCAGCTTCATGAAACGCTGCAGCTTCTTCCTCTAATTGCTCAACATCAACTCCTTGTTGTGCTGCAACATTTTCAACTCTATTTAGGTTTGCCACATCCTCCTTATACAAATACTCGCCCGAAGGTGCATGAAATTCCATTCCTTGAAGCTTAAGAGCACCATTGTTCAGGCAGTGCTGATTGGCGTGAAGGGTCATGGACTCTTCATTTGGGGGAATTGGCACATGGAAATGGGATAAGAGCCGAGACACATGCATAGGATAGGGTAGCCACTTAGGATTCCTAGACTTAGCATCGGCTATCATCCTATCAAGAATAATGCGGCACCAATTCAACCTCTCATTGTTAAGGATAGCACTAACAAGTCTAAGCTCATGGTTGGTGGGTTTGGCATAGTTTGGTGAGGTTTGAGGAACAAGCTGGTAGCATACAATGTAGTGCAGAACCCTAGATTGAGCAGTCATTATAGATGCATGCTTAGGCCCTTCGTTCCAGACACGACCGGGGCGCAATAAACTTTGAAAAATTTCATCGGCATTTGCTCTTAACGAATTGTCCTCGTGTCGTGACAGCCCAAAGACATGAAACAAATCCTTAACTCTAATAGAAAATATAACTCCTTCAACCATGGATTCTAAGGTGTTATCATTTAGCCTAAGGTTTGCATAGAATGTGCGTACTAATCTAGGATAAATAGGGCCATTGAATTCCAGAAATTTAATAAGTTTATGTTCCCTAAGGTTTGGAATGAAGGAAAAGCCCTTACTTTGTAGGAATTCACAGTTCACCTTGCTAATAACCCCAAAGCCTCTTGATGAGATTGCACCAAATCTGTCCAGGCACTCAGATGCTTGATAATATTCGGGTACATCATCTTTGGATGATGATTCAGCCACTCTTACACGTTTCCCATGCCTTGATGTTGATGCCATTGAAGAAATTTTGAAAATATTGAAGTTTTGGGAAGTTAGGGTTTTGAAAGGGGGTAGCGGATTTGAAGTGGAAAACGTTTGAAATCAATTGAAATAAGTGAAGAAAAGTGTATTACAGATGTTGTTCTAATGAGTTTTGGAAAAATTTTGGAAGAAATCAGAGTTTTGGTGAAGAAATCAAGCAAAAACCAAGAGAGAAGACAGATGGGGTTCGAAACACTCGAGTAAAATGGTGCTGTTGGTGCTGAAGTTCTTTATATAGGCTGCGAAAGACTCGAGTATTTTTATAATTACTCGAGTAGTTCTTGGCGAATGAATCGAGTCTTAAAGGAAACACTCGAGTCTTTTCAGACTCATGCACTAGGGTCGCGAAACAGTTTGCTCGCTGATGCAGGACAGGCCAGCCAATACTCGAGTAAAAATGGGCATACTCGAGTGTTGCCCGAAAAACAAATTTTCAGATAAATATAACGACTCGAGTCTTTTTGGAAGACTCGAGTGTTGCCTGAAAGCATCATTTTTGAGATTTTGGAAAGACTTGAGTCTTTTTAGAAATACTCGAGTGTTTTCATCTGACCCTGAATAAAAGCTTTTTCAATTTAAAACTGAATTAATTTTGAATTAAAGGACTCGAGTCTTTTTGATAAAACTCGAGTCTTTTTGACAAATACATATTTTGAACACAGTTTTGATCAAACAAACACAATTCAAACACAATGAACTTCAAGACCAACTTGGAATTTATAGAGAATCACACACAATTAATACACAAAATTCAGAATATAATCAACAACAATCTTAACCAAGAATCAAGACAAATTAAAATAAGACTAGAGTGGTGATTTTTCAAATGACACAAAATGCAATTAGCCTATGTTTGATTCATCTAAAATACCAAGATCTCTCCTTATGTGATAAAAAGTATCCCTTGGTAAAGGTTTTGTAAAAATGTCGGCTAATTGATTTGTAGTACTAACAAATTCGATTGTACAATCACCTTTTTGCACATGATCTCTCAAAAAGTGATGATTTATTTCAATGTGTTTGGTTCACCGGATTCTTAGTCAAATTGATTGCACTCGTATTATCGCATCTAATAGGAATATTTTCAAGCTTCAAACCAAAGTCCGATAATTGTTGTTTCATCCATAATAGTTGAGCACAACAACTACGGGCTGCGATATATTCCGCTTCGGCGGTAGAAAGAGCAACACAAGCTTGCTTTTTAGAAAACAAACCAATGCTCCCAGGAAATGGCAAGTGCCACTAGTGCTTTTAAGATCAAGCTTGCATCCCGCGAAGTCAGAATCCGAGTAACCAACTAAACTAAGATTGGCATCAGCAGGATACCACAAACCAGAGTTAATTGTTCCTTTTAGATATTTAAATATATGTTAAACTGCGGATAGGTGAGATTCTTTAGGATTAGCTTGAAATCGAGCACAAATGCATACACTAAACATAATATCTGGTCTAGATGTAGTAAGATATAAGAGACTACCTATCATTCCCCTATATTTACTAACATCAACTGGGGTACCTTGTTCATCCTTGTATAGGTAGCATGATGTGCTCATTGGAGTGTAGGCTTCTTTGCATTTGTCCAGTCCGAATTTCTCAAGGAGCTCTTTGCAATATTTCCATTGATGCACAAATATCCCCTCCTTGACTTGCTTTATTTGAAGGCCTAGGAAGAACTTGAGCTCTCCCATCATTGACATCTCAAATTCCTTTTTCATCAAATTAGAAAACTTTCTACAAAGAGACACGTTAGTAGCACCGAATATGATATCATCAACATAGATTTGTACTAACAATATGTCATCTTTAGTTTTATAAATGAATAGTGTATTATCAACCTTCCCTCTTTGAAAGTTATTTTCTAATAAAAAGGAACTCAATCGATCATACCAAGCTCTAGGAGCTTGTTTCAATCCATAAAGTGCCTTTTTCAATTTATAAACATGGTTTGGAAATTCATTACTTTCAAAACCGGGAGGTTGCTTGACATACACTTCTTCATTTATAAACCCATTCAAGAAAGCACTCTTAACATCCATTTGATATAAAGTGAATTTCATGATTGATGCAAAAGCAAGTAAAATTTGGATTGCCTCAAGGCGTGCAACCGGAGCTAAGGTCTCATCATAATCGATACCTTCCTCTTGGTTGTACCCTTGAGCCACTAGTCTTGCTTTGTTTCTTATAATCAACCTGGATTCATCAAGTTTATTTCTAAAAATCCATTTAGTGCCGATTATGGAATGATCTTTGGGTTTAGGGACTAGATCCCAAACTTCATTTCTAGTAAATTGGTTCAATTCTTCTTGCATAGCAAGAACCCAATGTTCATCCTCAATTGCCTTTTTAATTGAATTGGGTTCAATTTGAGAAACAAAGGAGACATAGTTGCAAATGTTTTGAATAGACCTACGAGTTAATACTCCCTTAGACATATCTCCTATGACATTGTCAATAGGATGAGCTTTGATAGATTTCCAAGCCGAAGGAAGTTCTTGTTTAGCTTCTCCTTCATCAACTTTTGATTTCTCTCTCTCTTTTTCTTCATTTGAAAACTCAATTCCATCTTCACTAGCATCACATAAAAAACTATCTTCTTTCGAAGACTCATTAAAAACAACATGAATAGATTCTTCAATTGTTAAAGTTCTTTTGTTAAAAATTCTATAAGCTTTACTATGAGAAGAATAGCCCAAAAATATGCCTTCATCGGATTTGGAATCAAATTTTCCAAGATTTTCTTTTCTATTGTTTAAAACAAAAACTTTGCATCCGAAGACATGAAAATGAGATATGTTTGGCTTTCTTCCTTTGTAAAGTTCATAGGGGGTTTTATCTAAAGTGGGCCTTATCAAAATACGATTCAAAACATAACAAGCCGTATTGACGGCATCGGCCCAAAAATATTGAGGTACTTGAGAATCATTTAACATGGTTCTAGCAAGTTCCTCTAGCACTCTATTTTTCCGCTCTACCACTCCATTTTGTTTCGGATTTCTTGGTGCGGAGAATTGGTGCTCAATACCATTTTTAGCACAAAATTTATCAAATTTGTGGTTTTCAAATTCACCACCATGATCGATACGAATAATAATTACTTTTTGATTCACTTGGTTTTGTACACGTTTGACATGATGTTTAAAAGATTTGTAGGTCTCACTCTTTGTAGTTAAAAATAGAGTCCAAGTAAACCTAGAGAAGTCATCAACAATCACCAATGCATAATAGTTGCCACCAAAGCTTTTTACTTGTGATGGTCCAAACAAGCCCATATGAAGCATTTCTAATGGCCTTGATGTGGACATCACCATTTTTGATCCAAAGGTGTTTTTAGTTTGTTTACATTTCTTGCATTGAGAACAAACACCTTCAATAGAAAAATGTAGCTTTGGTAATCCAATTACAAGATCTTTAGATTGTAGTTTCTTCAATTGGTTTACATTAATGTGAGCGGTCCTACGATGCCATAACCAAGTGTCACTTTCTTTGCTCACTAAACAAGTAGAGACCAAAGAAGTAACTTTGTTTAAATCAACTAAGTAAGTATTATTTGACCTTTTGCCAACAAATTTGATAGATTCATCTTTGTTACTTTTGATGAGGCAATGAGTAGAGGTAAATAAAATATGATTACCAATATCGCACAATTGACTTATGCTCAAGAGATTGTGTTCTAATCCTTGAACATAAAGCACATTATCAATAATCAAGTTTGAAGAGTTTCCGATTTTACCAATACCAAGAATTTTGCCTTTGTTGTTGTCCCCATAAGTGACATAACCCTTCTCTTTTGGAGTAAGCTCAATGAAATGCTGCTTATCTCCCGTCATGTGCCTTGAACATCCACTATCTAGATACCACAATTCCTTTCCCATTCGAATGCACACCTACAAAATGAAATCACTTGTTCATATTGGGTACCCAAACTATGTTGGGTCCCTTAGGGTTAGTGTTGGGACTTTCTCCCTTCTTAATCCACATATAAGTTCCCTTTTTCATTTCAAATTTCTTAATATGGCACTCAATGTTGATATGTCCAAGTTTTCCACAATAAGTACAAGTTGGCTTCTTTGATGAATTCTTTTTAGAAAATGAGCTTACCACCTTGTACATTTTGTTCCTTTTATGAACATATCCTAAACCGGTTTTATTATGGTTATTTCTTTGAGAGTTCAATAACCGGTTGACGAATCACTATGTGAGATTGTGAGTTTGTTTTTCAACTCTTTCACTTCTTTTTCAAGTTCACCACATTTCTCACATGGAGTGATAGTTTCCTCATGATTTGCACAATCACTTTGATTACTAGAATTAATAAGTTCTAAGGATTCATTTTGAAGTCTCAACTCATTTATAGATTTTTTGCAATTCATCAATTTCTTGTTGAAACTCCAAAATTTTCTTTCCTTTTTCCTTATTAATTTTAGCAAGCCTTCTAAATTGAATTAACATTTCATTGTAGGCTTCTTGCAAATCATCATAAGAAATGGGGTTTGAAGATGAACAAGAAGAACTTGAAGTTACCTCATCATCACTTTCACTCAAGTCATGTTTAGCTCTTGATGAGGACTCATTGTTGTTCTTAGCCATGAGACAAAGGTTAGCATTTTCATCATCGGAGCTACTTGAAGATGAGTCATCATTCTTCTCCGGTGCATCCCAAACAATGTATGCTCTATTTCCCTTGGCCTCTTGGGTCTTCTTGTCATTCTTCTTCAAGAATGTGGCACATTCCATTTTGATGTGACCAATGCCACCACATTCATGACACTTTACTCCATCATTGGTACTTTTGTCTCTTTGTTTGGAGTCTTTGGTTCTCTTCATTTTTGATGGGAAACTACTTTTTCATCCCTTGAAGAATTTGTTCAATCTTTTTACAAACATCCCAAATTCTTCTTGATTGTGTTCACTATCGGAATCCTCACTTGTAGAGCATTCTTCAACTTCTTTTGTGACTTTGGTTGAAGCTTTGAGAGATATTCCCTTTTTCTTCTTGTCGAACTCCTCATGAGTGTTGAGTCTTGATAGTTTCATTTCATGTTCTTGAAGTTTACCAAACAAAGTGGCCAACTCCATTTTGTCTAAGTCTTTGGATTCCACGATGGCCGTTACTTTGGGTTGCCATCTCCTATCAAGACATCTCAAAACTTTGTTAGTAGTTTCACCATCATGAAATGTTTTTCCTAAAGCAATCAAATGATTAATTATGTGAGTGAATCACTTTTGCAAGTAATTGATGGACTCATTTGGAAGCATGCAAAATAATTCATATTCATGAGTTAAAGTATTTAATCTTGTACGTCTTACTTCGCTTGTTCCCTCTTGAGTAACTTGCAAAATATCCCACATTTCCTTAGAGGATTTTCATTGAGAGACACGGAAAAATTCATCATCAGACAAAGCGGAAGTGATGATGTTTTTGCCTTTTAAATCATATGATACTCTTTTCTTGTCATCATCACTCCAACTAGCTCTTGGAATAATTACGGTTTCATCATTTATCAATCTCTTGGGAATATGAGGTCCATTCTCAATAGCATCCCAAATATCCATATCAATTGCTTCAATAAAAAATTTCATTTTGACTTTCCAATAAGCATACCCATCACCATTGAATAGTGGAGGGTGGTTTATTGAAGAGCCTTCTCCTCCAAAGGGATTGCTTAAGCCCATAGTTTCCAAAAGGATCTTTTTCGAAAAAGTTGTTACACTCGATCTTTCGACCGAGCTCTGAAACCACTTGTTGGAAACCAACAAGCGGGCTTAGCAATTACTAGAGGGGGGGTGAATAGTAATTTGAAGCAGTAATACCAAATATTTCGAATGATATTAAAAGAATTGAATAAAAGCTAATTTTTCAGGAAATGGCTCGAAATACTCGAGTCTTTCAGGAAACGCTCGAGTGTTTCAGGATGAACCACTCGAGTCTTTTATGATCCACTCGAGTCTTAGAGCACGAACAACTCGAGTAATGTGAGAAAAACTCGAGTCTTTCGTACAGAGTTGCACTAAACCAGTTCTGAAAAATCAGTAACTCACTTCTAATTAATCCAATACAATCCAGAGACTTATCTAACAGAATAGTAAGCAGTAAAGATAAAATTTAACAACTTAACAACACTTAATTGCCTTGAACTTACTACCCAATTAGATAAACACTTTTACTTGAAAAGTTTTAGGTTGTTTGAGCAAGAATAAGAATGACAGCAATAAATCAACACACAAACAATTTTATCCTGGTTCACTCCAATAATGAGCTACATCCAGTCCTCCTAACCACGTTAGGAGATTTTCAATAAATCAAATTGTTAGAAATTACAAAGGATTAATTGAGATAGCCTCACTCAACCTAACCCTTCAAAAGTGTACCAAACTCTTGATTTCTACCCCAATTTGATTCCGGTGATGAAGAACTCTTCCAAAGCTTCCTTGAACACCCTTCAAGAAGCTCCAATGGGCTAAGAACCTCTTAGTCTTTGTGCTTGAGAACTCTCAAGACTCCAATACCCTAAGTCCACCTAGGGTTTGCTTGGGAACAATCCAAGACTTAAATCAACAAGCTATTTTGAATGTGTATTACGAATCTCACAATGGATTCGCACAAATAAGCACAGCTCAATAAAGAATTGAGACCTAAACTCAACTTGAGAGATAAAATTACAATATGAGAGCAAAGTTGAGTTTTGGAGAAATTAACACTTGAGAAGAAGAATCAGAGTAAGCTTGTTATTTTTCTTGTTCTTGTTGTCTTGCTTGTTCTGTGCAAACAGAGAGCAAATTTTTACAATTTGGATCAGAAGGGTTGGATGATGTAACACCCTGTCCAAACACCTCACAAAAGTTTTGATAAAAAACCTGATTTATATTTTCATAAAAATATTTTTTTTAGAGTAGTTTTCAATTTGAAGTTTTCCTTATGATTTTATGTGACGAAGTTTCTTTTAAGAAAAAGATTTTATGGAAAAATATTTTATGAGTCTAAGTTTTAATTTGAATTGAATTCGTGACTTATGATTTCAAATGATTTTAGATTTTAAAGCAAATGATTTTGATTTTAAGGCAAACCATATGGCATTCGAATTTTTGGAGTGTTTGAATTAAATTTCCCTAAGTATTTCTACCTTATACTTTTCCTAAATGTGATTTTGTGCTTGAAAAGAAAATGAAAATGAAATTGGTGCATGTGTGTGTGATGTGTCGCCGTGAGGAGTGTGTGAGTGTGCATGTGATGAGTCAAGTGTTGACTCATGAATCCTAAGGCTAGAAACCCATAGCATCTACGATTAGTTTAAGTGTTAAGTGTGGTTAGTGGGTTGACCAATCAATAGGAGTCAAGCTTAAGCCTAATACCCTTTCATTAGCTCAATGGCTTAATCGAGCCATGCAAGCTTTAAGGTGGACAAGACTACCCTTCTTGGCTCTCTCTTGACCGAATTTTATTAGGGATAGAAGAGGAGAACAATGGTTGCTTTCTTATATGCCTTGGACCGTAGCACTTGCCCATTTGCTTCTCATTTTCACTTTCCAAACTAAACACTATTCCAAGAGTGAACCTCAAAGCTCTTAGAAAACTTAGAAACACATAGAGAGGAAGAGGAACCGTGAGCACCCAAAGAAGAGGAGAAGAGGGAAAAAAAACCAAGCTCAAACCTTAGGATCATCGAAGAACTAGTGAAGAGGTTGAAGAACTTTTCCTATTTTCTTGTCTACTTGAAGATCCTAGATTTTTAAAGTGTGGTTCCTAATTTCTCTAAGTTTTGTAAACTTAATTGTGGATGCATGATTAGGTTCTATGTTTGTATGTAATTGTTAAGCCTTGATCAAGAACTCTACAAGTTGTAAATTCAAAAACCATGGACATTACATTCGGTTTTGCTTAGGAACTTAGGTCATGAAGATTTTTATTTCATTATTGAGTGCATGCATGTTGATTTGGTACTTGATGATGATGATCAATGTGATTTTCGTGCTCTAGTTTTCATCTTGAACTTTCTAAGTTTTGATTTGAGTTTATTTTCATAAAGTCCTTGATTTTTGATTCGGTATTGAGAAAGGATTTGATAATTGCATTTGGTTTTCATGGTTTTGATTTTTAGAAGCTTTGCATGTGATTTTCTTGGTTGAAAACTTTTATTCCTTGACTTGTATGTCACAGTTTTCATGAGGAACAAAGGGAAACAATTCTTTTTCAAAGGTTTTGTTTTAATCCAAATTTGTATGTGTTTTAAAGATCAAGAAATTAAGTTTTCCTTTTTATTTTATCAAAGTATCATTCGGCCAAGTCTTGGAAAACAAAGAAACATAGTGATTTTTGTGAAAAACCCCTTACATGTGTCTCTTTGTGGTTTCTATGATTATTAAGACACATGCAAAGGAAGAATGAATGTGTTAAAATATTTTGAAGTGACAAGTGAGTCACGGTTTTGAAAGAGAAAGAGCTATATTATTTTAACTCAATTGTTTTGGTGATGCATGTTTTTAATTGAGTATTTTCAAAGGATTTGCATGAATCAAGTGCATCAATATTATTGTTTTCTCCTAGTGATGATTTGGCCTACCTTAGGTTGAGGAAGCTAGACCCTTTTTGCATGAATTGGTTTCCATGAAATAATTGTGTTTGTGATTTAGTTTTAAGAAAAATTTAATTGAATGATGTCATTTTGTTTTGGGTTCAATTCGGCCTTCATGGAAGGAAATGAACCAAACATGTTTG